>CAMZMU010000061.1:4154600-4852166 GCA_947311845.1 Poa pratensis | reverse complement strand
GGGGTTCCCCTAGTACTGCCAAAGTGGGTCCACCCCATGTGGGCCCAAGATGAAGATGGACAAGACCAAGACTCAAGTCAAGCTGGCGGGTTCACCGTCAAGACACGCATGGCCTACGACGACTAAGGGCTCCGGTCCTGGGGACCTTCCGGGTCCCCGAATCAAGCAAGAAGGCCAGGAAGGACCCGAGAGCCCGAGTTCCCGGCAGGAGGCCAGGCTCCCTCCCGGGTACTTCCTACGTTCCTGTGGATAAGCACTCCACCTCACCACGGAAGACTTGGGAAGCAAGGCGAAGGCAGCGCGGGCGGGAAGCACGTCCCGTGGTGGTGTCAGCTCCTGTCCACCCCAAGGCGGACGCTCCCACCTAACCCAGAGGAGACGCTAGGCTGAGGAGAGGCCACGTCTCCCCCTAAACTAGATGAGGAGGGTCCTTCACCCCGAAGGTCCCTCATGCCCCTCACGTGACCCTGTGGCAACCCCTTAGCCTATAAAAGGAGGACCAAGGCAGGGAGGAGGGGAAGAAGAGCAAGGACGAACCAAGCTAGAACCAGAGCAAGACTAGACTAGGGCTGCGAGGTAGAGAGGAAGGTGATCTCCTCCGGGTCAGGATCTGTCCTTCTTCTACCTCGGGCCAAAACCCTTCCGGGTACCCTGTCCGGGAGGTTCCATTGTAAGCCACACTATGAAGAACTCATCAATCCAGACATGCAGGAGTAGGGCTTTTAGCCTCCGGGCGGCCTGAACCTGGGTAGCTCCTTGTGTCCCTTTGGTTGCATGCTTTGATCGTGGAGAGGAGAGCTTGATCTAGACTCCGCCCAAGAAGACGATTCTCAGCCTCCTTCGCGCCCCGTGCCGAACCTAAAAGGGGGTATCCTATACTCCCGGTGTCCGTGCAACGAGACACGACATCTGGCGCGCCAGGTAGGGGCGCAAGCGCTGGATTCGCCTACATCAGCCGCGACGGCAAGCTCCGTCGACAACGTCGGAGTCTACATCAGGCTCCTCTTCTTCGGAAACAAGCTCGTCGTCAAGTTCTTCTTCTGGTTCGGTCTACGGCAAGATCGCCAAGATCTGCCTCGAGCACCTCGTCCGCGGTCGGATCCGCTCCAGGAACAGCCGTCTCCTCGGGACAAGGCAAGCAGCTGCCTCAGTCACAAGCAAAAGTCATGTCGGGAGCTCGGGAGGTCTTTGGAGAGCAAGCGTGCCAGGCATCGCGGAAAGGCTGGGGGCTAGAGGAAGCTCTGGGCGTGGCCCGGGCGCTTCTCTCCTTTCCCCCAGATCAGTGCAAGAGTGATCCCCGTGCGAAGGCATGGATCAACAGCTTGGAAAACCTGCTGGACTACGCTCTCCAATGCCACGCTCCCACGAGTCCTGCCCCGACCATCGACCACGGCGCTGCCGTCCCCGAGCCACTACCTCCGGCGGAGGAACAGCCTGAGGACCCCCATGGCAAGCGGCCCATGGAACTTCCTGAAGAAGGTGCTGGTCAGAGCTCCAACCCCAGGCGTCGTTCGCGGGAGGACATGGAAGGCCAGGCCAGCCAGCACCTCAAGACCTGCTGCACGCCGTACCCTGCAACCGTCTCCGACCTCTATCACCTGGAGCAAGAAGCTGAGGAGACGTTGCGACACTACATCTGGAGGTTCCGGGGCGTCGTCGACCGCATTATCCCGAAGTACCTCTGTGAGGCTTCCGTCATCGCCGCGTTCCACGTCAACGTCCGCAACCTCAAGATGCGTGAAAAGATGAGTATCCTGTTGTGGATACCCTGGAGAACTTGTGGGACATAGCCAACCGATGCGCCAGGATGGAAGAAGCTGCTAACCTTCCTCCTGCAAGAATCGTTGAAGCAATCCGTGTTGTGTACCCGGAAGAGCCATGTTGCCACAAGATGTACCCTGAAGTGTCCAGTTGTCGTTCAGAACGTCCATGATGAATAAAAGATAAGTTACCCTCAAACCTGTTTCTGCAGTCCGTGCTATCTACTTCTCGGGTAACAGAACATGTGCGGAACTAGAAAGGCAAGGCTCGACCGTCGTGCGAGCACTCATGGGGTATCGACTCTCCCGGGGGTAAAAAGCGGTGCACAGACCTGATACACCCCGGGGACGTGCGTGCCAACAGAGTGAGCGGCTTTTTGGGTATCGGTAGGGCTCGCGAGCGCATGCCTGACCTGTCAGGGCCTCGCGGGTAAGCTTACATCCCAGGAAGTTCCTCAAGGACGTGGAGAAAAGTAAAAACATGCTAAAGACAAATAAAAGCAACCCGAGAACTAGAGTAGCATAGCAAGTTCTAGCCTATTACAAGCAAGTTTTAATATGCTGGTACATGAGATCTGACGCAAAGTTTATTCGGGGGCACGAAGTGCCCAAACATGGTGCAGGACAACTAGAGTGGCGGGAACTTCCTCATGGCGAGTGCAGTCGCGGGAGCTGACACCGCCTGGAGAGAAGCCTCGGAAGGAGACGAGGCCGAGAAGTCCGGCAAGGCCACGCCCGGATTGGCCTCTCTGAAGGACGCCATCACCAAGGCCGCCGTCGCCTTGCTCGTCTCATGCTTGTCATTCACAAGCCGGGTGACCATCTTGTTCTTGAAAGACCGGAGATCAGCGACTACTTCTCTGATGAATCTCGCGACGAGGGGCAGACTCTGGCGCTTTGGCTCCAACACCGGGGCTTCAGTGGGCAGACTCAGCCGCTTCACTCGCGTCGTCGCCAAGTCGCAGGCGGCCTCAACCTCGGCGAAACCTTCCTGGTTAAGACGGCGAAGCTCGGACAGCTCAGAAGATGCCTGGGAGTTGGCCTGGATCAGCTTCTGATGGCCTTCCTTCAGTGCTGCAAGCTCTTACCTTGCGCCTCCAAGGATTCTTTCAGCTCGGACATCTTCTGGCCGTCATTCTTGGCCTGCTGCTGCAAAGCTCGGACGGACTCCTGCTCCTGATGGAGGGCATTCTTGACATCTTCAATGGTTTGGGCGGCCTCCTGCTCTTTGGACTTCCAGAGTTGGATGTCCTTGTCCTTGGCCTCGAGCTCTTCACGGTGGCGGTCCTCTGCCTCCCTTAGGCGTTTCTCAGTCTGCTGCTCCTGCTGGAGTTTCTGGAGCTCCAAGGCTTTCTCCTTCTCAGCCAGTTCTGCCTCCCGGGAGGCTAGCTGTCGCTCTTTCGCCAAGAGGACCTTGCCTTGGCGCTCACTTTCGGCCTTCCGGTCTGCATCTTTCTTCTCAAGAGCCGGGAGCAAGGTGGTGATCTGGGTTGCCAAGCGTTCAGCTTGTCCATCCCCTTCTGGATCAGTTCCTCGACACTCTCGATGGTCCCCACAACGGCGGCCTCACGGTCGCACAGTCTTTGCCCAGCTGAGCTATCCCGCGGATGATGGCATCCATCGCGTCGTCACCGCTGATGGTGAACCCTGGAGTAGCTGCCGGGGGACCTCCCGGGGCAGGCACACTTTTCTTGCGGTTGGCGGCCAGGCTCTCCTTGATCTTCATCAGCGCCGCCATCTCCTTGCTGGCGCCAGAATCAGTGGAAAAAGCGGCAAAAGTCGTTAACACCGTCCCAGTCATCAAGGAGCTCTCTATCAAATCGAGGCCTGGACCCGGAACAGGGTTCGCGGTCTGCGTTCCCATTGCCCGCGAACTCGGGGCGCCCTTGGACACCTCTTGACCCTCTGAAGGCGAGAGGGAAGGTGGTTTCTCCTGGCTAGTCCCCCATGAAGGCCGCGGGAGAAAAGACGTTGGCCACTGAGCATCTGGGAACAAAAGGATGTCAGGAAAAGCATTGGTGCGTCAAGAAAACGAAGTTACCCGCAAGCTCTGGGTTACCTGCTTGCTCGGGCGTCAGGGCGTCGAGCGCTTTCCCCGGGTGAGCTAGGGAGGTCGCCGTCACGCTCCCCACTCCGCTCCCCGACGGCCTTCAAGTTCTGCTATGGGAGGAGGAAGCATCCCTCCTCCACCGGCTCCAAGGCTAGTGGCGGTGTCGTCCTCCGCCGTATCACGCCGTCTCTTGCCAGTACCCAAGGAAGGAGAACCCCTGCACCAACACTCGGTCATTTTCCTTGGGGAAGGCAAGGAAATGCAAAGTGCAAGAAAGAAGTGAAGAAGAGGCTTACTCTCGGGTGCGCTTGGTACCCATTGACGGGGGAACATCTACCGACGCAGCAGAAGACGCCTGGGGGCTCGCGGCGTCTCTCCCAAGGCAGCAGGTGGCTCCACCACGGGTGACAGGCGGCCGGGAAGCTCTCCGGCGGGGGGCTCGGACGAAGCCAGCGGCGCTCGCTTCTTCGTCCACATGGTCTTCATCGTTCCCCATCACCACGACTGGCGGGGAACGGCTGCGGACACTCGGGTCTGGGGCAGCATCGACCCCGAGGGCAGACTGCGGGGGCGGAGCAGCCCCCTCCTCGTCGTCATCTTCATCATCGTCATCGCTGGCAACGGGTCGTCGCCAGCATCTTCGTCTCTGTCGGAGGCGTCGGTCTCGCGCCCGTCGCCTCCGTCGTCGTCGTCGTCAGAGCCGGAGAATTCCTCTTCGGATTCCTCCTCGCTCTCCTCGTTGGACTCCCAGCATTCTCCTTCTTCAGGGCTGGAAGGTGCCCTGACCTTGCGGGTCTTCACCACAGGAGGTCTGGGCCCGTGATCAGCCCGGCCTACAATACCAAAGGCGTTGCAGACCGGCATCTGCGCCAGGATCTTGTCCTTCTCCGGGTCGTCGCACAGGGGCAGAAACCCTTGGGCAGCTGGTACTTGACCCCTGGAGTGAAGGTCCCTCTCACGTTATCCCGGACAAGGTTTTCCTCCATGTCGGGACACCTCAGGCGAGAAGGATCCCCGGGGCCCTGGAAGTTCCAGGCCGGGTGCGGGCGTTTCTGCAGCGGCGCGAGGCGATTGCGGAGGAAATGAGCGACGATGGCGGCTCCGGAAACTTCTTTCTCGCGAAGAAGTTTGAAGCGCGCCACGACCGCCGAGAACTGTTCATCCTGCAAGCTGACACTTCTCCAAGTGTCCAGATCCACTGGACGCTCCGTCGGCTCCTCCAGCTGAGCATCGGCTTCTGGCACCCCGACCAAGAACCAGTGATCCCTCCACTCTTCCCATCTGGATTTGGTTTCCATGAGGGGGAAGGCCCACTTGATGTTCGGACGGAAGCAGAACGTGACGCTGCCTCCCATCCAGCCTTGGCCCCCAATGCGAGGGTAGAAGAAGTGGCGGAACAGCGCCACGGATGGCATCACCCCGACGAACGCCTCGCAGGTGTAGGCGAAGACCGCCAAGTCGAGGATGGCGCCGGGCGTCAGATGCAAGAGCTTCAGCTGATACGCGCGCAAGATCTCCATGAAGAAATCCGAGAAAGGGGGGACGAGCCCCATCAACATGAAGCTGTCGAAAATGGGGATCTGCTTGGGTGTCCTGGTCGCCGACGGCGGAAAGACCTCCGACGCTTTCCTGGCTGGGACACCATCGGCGCCAGCAGACTCCATCACCCCGAAGTGCCCCGCTTCCGCATCATCTCCGCGTCACCGGCGAAGCAGCTGGGAAACAAGGCCTTCTGTTTCTTGAGCTCGGCCCGCTCGGCGTTGCGCGCCGATCTCCGCCGCGATCTCTTGGTTTTTGGGGACAGCGGCTTCTCGGTGGGCGAGGCCTCCGCGCTCTTCTTCCTCCGGCGAGAACTTTCATCGAGCCATTGGAGCAGAAGGGAAATTGGTGCAATGGCACAAGGGGAGGCGGCGGAGCAGAGTCAGGAAGACGAAGGTGGAGGCGGCGATTTGGGGATTTCGGCGAATCTGGAGAGGTAACGGCTACAGTGGAAGCCAGTCGTGGCTTATAAGGCATCCCACACGTCACGTCGCGGCCCCATTACTCCGACGGACGTGGGGATCGAGGGGGCGTGCCGATTTCTGCGCGTTTCGCCCGTTGGATTCCAGGATAAGCAAGGGGTCCGTATGAATCGCAACGTTCGCCGTGATTCAGTCAACAGGACCCGGGGGCTCGTCTCTACCTCGCCTCGGCGGGTCCCCAACGGAGCTGAGAAGACCAGGTACCCGGGACCCACTTTGACCTATCTTTAGGCCATGGCCCCGGCAGCTGGAGCAAGAGCCGCCGGGACCATGCCCGGGGGCTACTGTCGCAACAGTGGAACATGGGGTTCCCCTAGTACTGCCAAAGTGGGTCCACCCCATGTGGGCCCAAGATGAAGATGGACAAGACCAAGACTCAAGTCAAGCTGGCGGGTTCACCGTCAAGACACGCATGGCCTACGACGACTAAGGGCTCCGGTCCTGGGGACCTTCCGGGTCCCCGAATCAAGCAAGAAGGCCAGGAAGGACCCGAGAGCCCGAGTTCCCGGCAGGAGGCCAGGCTCCCTCCCGGGTACTTCCTACGTTCCTGTGGATAAGCACTCCACCTCACCACGGAAGACTTGGGAAGCAAGGCGAAGGCAGCGCGGGCGGGAAGCACGTCCCGTGGTGGTGTCAGCTCCTGTCCACCCCAAGGCGGACGCTCCCACCTAACCCAGAGGAGACGCTAGGCTGAGGAGAGGCCACGTCTCCCCCTAAACTAGATGAGGAGGGTCCTTCACCCCGAAGGTCCCTCATGCTCCTCACGTGACCCTGTGGCAACCCCTTAGCCTATAAAAGGAGGACCAAGGCAGGGAGGAGGAGAAGATAGAGCAAGGACGAACACAAGCTAGAACCAGAGCAAGACTAGACTAGGGCTGCGGAGGTAGAGAGGAAGGTGATCTCCTCCGGGTCAGGATCTGTCCTTCTTCTACCTCGGGCCAAAACCCTTCCGGGTACCCTGTCCGGGAGGTTCCATTGTAAGCCACACTATGAAGAACTCATCAATCCAGACATGCAGGAGTAGGGCTTTTAGCCTCCGGGCGGCCTGAACCTGGGTAGCTCCTTGTGTCCCTTTGGTTGCATGCTTTGATCGTGGAGAGGAGAGCTTGATCTAGACTCCGCCCAAGAAGACGATTCTCAGCCTCCTTCGCGCCCCGTGCCGAACCTAAAAGGGGGTATCCTATACTCCCGGTGTCCGTGCAAGGAGACACGACAGTTCCATTTTGTAAAATGGTTCCAAATTTAAAAATTGTTCATTTTTTAAATGGTTCCATTTTGAAAATATTTCCAAATTTACAAATGGTTCCATATTTGAAAAAAATTCATTTTTTTGAATGGTTCCATTTTGAAAATGGTTCCAAATTTAAAAAATTGTTCATTTTTTCAAATGGTTCCATTTTGAAAATGGTTCCAAATTTAAACACGGTTCCAAATTTAAAAATTGTTAATTTTTCCAAATTTAAAAATGGTTCCAAATTTAAAATGGTTCCAAATTTAAAATGCTTCCAACTTTGAAAATGGTTCCATTTTGAAAATGTTTCCAAATTAAAAATTGTTCATTTTTTAAAATGGTTCCAAATTTAAAAATGGTTCCAAATTTAAAATCGTTCCAAATTTAAAACTGTTCTGTATTTAAAATGCTTCCAAATTTGAAAATGGTTCCAAATTTGAAAATTGTTCATTTTTTAAAAGGGTTCCATTTTGAAAATGGTTCAAAATTTTAAAATGGTTCCAAATTAAAAAATTGTTCATTTTTTAAAATGGTTGCATTTTGAAAATAGTTCCCAATTTAAAAATGGTTCCATTTTGAAAATGGTTCCTAATTTAAAATGATTCCATATTTAAAAATGGTTCCAAATTTGAAAATTGTTCATTTTTTAAAATGGTTCCAATTTGAAAATGGTCCCAAATTTAAAAATTGTTCATTTTTGAAAATGGTTCATTTTTTAAAAATGGTTCCAAATTTAAAAATTGTTCCAAATTTAAAATGGTTTCAAATTTAAAATGCTTCCAATTTTGAAAATTGTTCATTTTTTAAAATGGTTCATTTTTTAAAACGGTTGCATTTTGAAAATGGTTCCATTTTGAAAATGGTTCCAAATTTAAAAATGGTTCCAAATTTAAAACTGTTACGAATTTAAAATGCTTCAAAATTGAAAATGGTTCCAAATTTTAAAATTATTCATTTTTTTCAAATGGTTCCATTATGAAAATGGTTCCAAATTTAAACATGGTTTCAAATTTAAAAATTGTTCATTTTTTGAAAATGGTTCCAAATTTAAAAATGGTTCCAAATTTAAAATGGTTCCAAATTTAAAACTGTTCCGAATTTAAAATGCTTCCAAATTTGAAAATTGTTCACTTTTTAAAATGGTTCCATTTTGAAAATAGTTCCAAATTTAAAAATGGTTCCGAATTTAAAATGATTCCATATTTAAAAATGGTTCCAAATTTTAAAATTGTTCGTTTTTTAAAATGGTTCCATTTTGAAAATGGTTCCATATTTAAAAATTGTTCATTTTTGTAAATATACATCATTTTTTTAAATGGTTTCAAATTTAACAATTGTTCATTTTTAAAAATGGTTCCATTTTGAAAATATTTCCAAATTTAAAAGGTTCCAAATTTAAAATGATTCCATATTTAAAAATGATTCCAAATATGAAATTTGTTCATTTTTTAAAATGGTTCCATTTTGAAAATGGTTCCAAATTTAAAAATTGTTCATTTTTAAAATAGTTCATTTTTTAAAACGGTTCTATTTTGAAAATGGTTCAAAATTGAATTCAGAACCATTTTTAAAAAATCCGTTCCTTTTTTCAAAAATGGTTACGATTTTTTGTTAAATGGTTCCGATTTTTAAAAATGGTTCCGATTTTCAAAAAATGGTTATATTTTTTTAATTGTTCAGATTTAAAAATAGTTTAGATTTAAAAAAGTCTCATATTTCCAACGGTGCGTCCAGAAATAGCGAGGCAAAACAGCGTTAGGAAACAGTTCAGAAACAGCAGAATGGTAGCGAAACGAGTTAGCTAGCTCAGAAATTAAAGCGAAGGGTACGTGACATATATGGGCCAAGCCCACCAATACTGTCCAGGCGTCGCTGGGAGGTACGCGGAGCCTAATAACGTCCGCGTATCGCGCTATATAGGTGCTCCCGCAGTGGGCTTTGGTCACGGCCGAACGACCCAAACAACGGCGCACAAGCCTTGGCATGCCCATTCACGGGAGGTCCTGTGCGTCGCTTGTTAGCGGCGCATTCCCTCCGCGCCGCCTACATGGCTCGCCTCGCGCCGCGTACGTGGGCCGGCCCAATTGTTTCGCGTGCGTAGAAAAAACATTTCGCCCCACTGCTTGGACTGTTTCGGGCCTATTTCGAATTTTTGTTCGCTGTTTTTTTTTTTGCCCTATTTTTTAAAACACGAATACTTTTCAAAAGTGAACAATTTTTCAAAATAGAACCATTTTAAAAAATGAATAATTTTCAAATTTGGAACCATTTTCGAAAATGAACAATTTTTAAATTTGGAACCATTTTCAAAATGGAACCATTTTAAAAATGAATAATTTTCAAATTTGGAACCATTTTTAAATTTGAAACCATTTTTGAAAATGAACAATTTTTTAATTTGAACCATTTTAAAAAATGAACCATTTTCAAATTTGGAACCATTTTAAATTCGGAGCCATTTTTAAATTTGGAACCATTTTCAAAATGGAACCATTTTCAAATTTGGAACCATTTTTAAATTTGGAACCATTTTAAATTCGGAGCCATTTTTAAATTTGGAACCATTTTCAAATTTGGAACCATTTTAAATTTGGAAACATTTTTAAATACGGAACATTTTTATAAATGGAACCGATTTTCAAATTTGGAACCATTTTAAAATTTGGAACCATTTTAAATTCGGAACCATTTTCAAAATGAACAATTTTCAAATTTGGAACAATTTTCTTATTTGGAACCATTTTAAATTTGGAAACATTATTAAATACGAAACATTTTCAAAAATGGAACCGATTTTCAAATTTGGAACCATTTTTAAATTTGGAACCATTTTAAATTCGGAACCATTTTCAAAATGAACAATTTTCATATTTGGAACCATTTTTAAATTTGGAACCATTTTCAAAAATGGAACCGATTTTCAAATTTGGAACCATTTTTAAATTTGGAACCATTTTAAATTCAGAACCATTTTTAAATTTGGAACCATTTTTAAAATGGAACCATTTTCAAAAAACAATTTAAAGAAGAACAAATAACTATAAGAAAATAAAAAAGAAAACAAAACAGAAAAAGAAAAATAAAAAGAAAAAGAAACGAAAAAGAAAAACAGAATCAGAAAAGAAAAGAAATGAAAAAGAAAAACGAAACGAAAAAAGAAACAGAAAAAAACAGAAAAAGAAAAAACAGTGCCGCACTATGTGCCGGCCCATTAGGTCGCTCCCGTTAGCGGCGCTAGGGTTACGCGCCGCTAACGGGCGGCGTATAGGTTTTGCCCCCATTCACCATCGCTGGATGGCATCTCGAGCAGAGCAGCTACGAAGCCCGGGCAACAAGGAGTCAAGGACGGTCAGTAACTTCCATTCCCTACACTTCCCGTGAACCAAACACGCTGTGATACTCGCGTCGTTTCTTGCTCTCGCGATCAAGCCAAAGAAGAGTTCCAAGCTAGATCTTCGGTTGACACATCACACCCGCCCCAGCGGAAGTGGCCTGCCTCGAAGTCGCAAGCCGCCGCCGGCGACAGCGGCACATGGCGTCGCGGACGCTGGCCAGAGCTGCCCGGGGGCTTCCGCCATTGTCCCCTCTGGCCTTGAAAACCATCGGGGTCACTGATGCGGGCAAATCCGGTCAAGCAGAAAGAGCCCTCAAGCTGTTCGACGCAATGCCTACCAAGAACCAGGTGGCATGGAACGCGGCGCTTGGCGCGCTCGTGGACGCCGGCCGTACAGAGTGGGCGCTCTCCTTCTTCCAGAAGATGCCCATGAAGAACGCCACCTCGTACACCACCATCATTGGGGAACTCTCCCGTGCCGGGGCGGTCACCAGGGCGCGTCATCTCTTCGACGAGGTACCACTTGATGGGCACAATGTGTTTACATGGACAGCCATGATGTCGTGCCATGTCCGCAATGGGGAACCTGACAGAGCTCTTGAGCTGTTTGTGGTCCTCTACGGTGAGCTCTTTGCACGCAAGGTTCTCCCCAACGCCCACTCCTTCAGCTCACTGCTCAAGGCCTGTGCTGCCCTCAGGTTGCTCTCTCCAGCGTCGCAGCTCCACTCGTTCATCGTCAAGCTCTTGGACGAGGGGAGCGAAGATTGCATCTTTGCTTGGAATGCGTTGGTTGATGTGCACGCAAAACTGGGTGCATTGTCTGACGCCGAGAAGGTGTTCCATGGGATGCGGTACAAGAATATCTCTTCATGGAATATAATGATGAGTGGATACTTACTTCATAAGCTCGGTGACAGGGCTCTTGATCTCTCCAAATCCATGACGAGGAAGGATACCGTCTCATGGAACATCATAATATCCTGCCTGTGGGAGAACCGCCGTGGAGATGACGCACTCCACCTCTTCATTCAGCTGGTGAGATTGGAAGGCCAGGGGGGTGGCAATGGCAATAGCAAGCCGTGTGCGTCGTTATACACAACCGTTCTGCACATCTGCTCAGTGCTAGCGTTGCTTGGTTTTGGGAGGCAAGTCCATGCACGCGCTGTGAAGAACAGTCTTTGTCGTAGCAGTGTCTTCCTCTGCAATTCTCTTGTCAGCATGTACAGCAGCTGTGGCATGACACAGGATCTGCAGCAAGTGTTTGATGAAACAACGGTAAGAGACATTGTATCATGGAACTCGGTGATACAGGGGCTTGGCCAGAACGGTCTAGGCAAGCAAGCCCTGCTGGTCGCAGAGCGTGCACTTGAAGTGAAAATGTACAATGGTAACACCTTCATCGCCATACTGACATCCTGCAGCCACGCGGGATTGGTCACCGAGGGGCTAGGTTACTTCGACTCCATGACTGAAAAGTATGGAGTGGAACGTACACTTGACCACTACATCAACGCCATTGATCTGCTCGGACGTGCAGGGAGGCTGGAAGAAGCACATGTCCTGCTTCAGAAAATGCCGTTCGCACCAACTGTGCCGGCGTGGTCAACCCTTTTGCATTCTTGTTTGGCTCATAAGGACAGCTTGGTGGGGAGCATCGCGGCACGGGAACTGAAAGCTCTGCAACCCAAAGGCAGTGAAAATTACAAGAGATTGGTGCTCGGTTGCAGAGGAGATCGCGATATTACTGAAGCATCGGCAGGGGATATGAAAAGTGATGCTCACATGCCTGGATGCAGCTGGGTCACCTGAGGTGCCTCAGGATTCAGGCTTCAGCTCATTCCATGAACAAAGAGAACAAACTTGCTCTGTAAATACAGCTTCAGCCCTCCAGATATCTGCGCTTAACTTTGCCTTTTGCACACGCTCCAAATATCCTGAGCTTTAGTGCGAGGCTTGGTTCATAGTGCTGATCCGGCAAGAGATAGAAGGTTTCATCCATTCGGGAAAAGGAGGCACACCATCTTCCATGGTGGGACAAATTCAGCACAAGTTGGTGCTGATTTGCAAGGTAGATAACGACTCAACAAAGAACAAACTATTACTTTACTAAGTATGTATCATGCGAACCTTTTTTCAGCTCCATGGAGCTGCTGCTCCAGTCCCGCTATCCCTTTCAAAACGAGCGTCTTCGGCATATGTGTGTCGCCTTGTGCTTGACAGTTGACAGTAAATAAACCAGTGCAGGAAGCAAATTAGCAATGTGCTAATACAATATTTCCTAAATTCCTCGACTGCACATTGTTAGCTCTGTCAAGTTTCTTGACAAGTAGCGCAGCACTGCTAGCTACAACATCTTCTGGTCACCATAATTTGAACTGTTTCTGACCGTCCAGAGCATATGACAGCCAAGTCTGTACGGACCATCTCTCCCGATTAAGAAGAACCGACCAAAATCTCGAGGTGGAGATGAAAGGTATCTAAGCCTTGAGCAGTGGCTCCATTGTTCTACGAAAGATTCTTGATGTATCATTTGTGTGATTCTTTTTGGAGGAAATTATGTATCTACGGTACAATGATAACGGAGCATTACCTAGGGTTAGAGAGGGGAAAGGAGGAGAGAGATTGTAGATCAGATATGCGCCGGTTGCCCCGCCTCCAACCGTGTGCCAACTGCCAAGCTCCTCCGCCGTCGCCTCGTCGCTACCCAAGGCGCGTTTGGTAGCCTGCAGATTGCCCGTCCAGACCCGCCAACAGCAATCCCACGGCGTTTGGTTGCCTGTGATAGCTCCTGAGATAGCCCAACGTGCTTCTTCAACCAGCGTCAGGGCAGTTCCTGTCCCAGCAGGCACGCTCGAATGGAGCTTGTCTGTTGAGCCAGGCCGAGCGCGCTCCTCAAAGGATTCGAGCTTGCCTGTTGAGCCATGCTGAGAGCGCTCCTCAAAGGATCGCTAATCATTCAACCTGTATAAGCTCTACATGAAAATGATGCGCACTGATGATTTGGTTTCATTCTGAAAATCGGTTTTGATTTGTTAACTGTTATCGTCTAATTTCGTGTTCATGTTTGACTCTTTTTTAGACGAATTTCGTCCAATTAACCGCACATAGTTGACGGTTTGAAATTTCCTTTTAGGAGTAGCTTCGCATCACCATTTCGCACAACTTTCATGTTGTAAGTTTTTTTTATGGTCGTAGGCGAATAGATCTTATGCCGTGCGCGTATTTAGATTGTTCTTACGTGTCTTCTTCAACCTCCGAATGGTTGTGATGGTGTTCAAGATGTGTTTGTGGTTCTTCGCCGCAAACTCCGCCGCCGTCGCCGCACACTCCATCGTGGACGTCCAACTCCGCCGCCGTCATTTCGTGTCGTCTCCGTCGAGCTACGACGCCGTGATCGTCGACCTCCGCCGCCATGCTGCGTCGTTTCCGTCGAGCTCTGCCGCCGCCTTGCCTTGTCGTCATCGCTCCATTGATATGTCACGTACAGTTGTGAATTTGTGGTGGTGGATGGTAACTTCACCCACATGTAAAAATATGTGAGACTAATCAAGATTTTCATCCAACCAAAACAAAGAAGCGTTGCTAATCCAGCTGCTGTGGTTTCATGAGAACTGGCCTGACCGGCCTAGTCTCACATAGCGCAAATATGAATGCAGGCTACCAAACGCACTTCATATGAGGATCGAGCCGTGTTCCAGTAGAGCCGCGCAAATTTAGAATCGAAGCAGCTCCTTTTTTAGCTGTAATCGGCAATCAATCAGCTCATTTTCGAGCGGCAGTCTGCAATCAAAGCAGCTCGCTTGAAACGAGCTACAGTCCGAATTGGACCCCCTTTCGGTTTGGATTACAGAAGGAGCTCAAATCCTTCTCCACTTTAATCTCCGAGTTGCCACCGTAGGTGGTGGAACCCAAGCCGCTATATAATCTGCCCAGAGCATCTCCTGGCAGTTATCATAATTAATAGGAGAACGGCATCTCACGAGGAATCAGAAAACCTCTCCGGCAATGGCGAACTCTCATCTCTGGCGACCGGCGGCAGAGCGATGGGCAAACCATCCGTCAAGGGCCTCAGCAGTTCGAACCGATGGTCCTCCCTATCCATGCTGGAAGAAGATGAAGCCAACTGGCAAAATGATCGGCTCAGCAATTTTCCTGATCATGTGTTGCTCAATATTGTCGAGCGACTTGACATCGCCGACGCTGCAAGAACCGGCATCCTCTCCAAACGGTGGAGGCAGATCCCTGCTATGCTCTCCAAAATTTGTTTGACGGTTGGTACCTTTGAGGCTTTGACCCTGAGCATGACAGATCAAATTTGACCTGTGATGATGTAGTTCGGGCCAATGCTACCGTGCTTGAAGCAACCAGGAGCATGCTGCAAAACAGGACGAGAAGTCTATACACCATTCACCTCCTGTTTGTGCAGTTTTTCTTAGGAGATGAATCCACTAACATTGGCCAGACTGTTGCCGAATCATAGCAACACAGAAGGTTGAGTCAGTCGAGTTAAGTCTCTTGACAAAGAAGGATTACCGACAATGCACTGATGAAGACTTGCTCGGTTATGGGAGGCAGCTCAGCTCATTTGTTGATGCCTGTCCAAACACATTCAATGAACTTGAGCGGCTCAAGCTAGAGAATTTGATGCTTGGTCAATCAGATTTCACTACAATTTGCAGTGTATGCAAGCGACTGGAGTTCCTCTGCTTATTCAACATCGACATGGAGGATCCTTCTTTGCTTGAAGTGGAACATCCACAACTCCGTGAACTTGAGCTTGTCAAGTGTAGTTTTGAGAGGGTTCATCTGAACTGGCTGCCAAAACTCGCAGCACTGACTTTGTCATATTGGGATTGTCAGCATGATCCTTTGTCCATTGGTTATGTGCCACTGCTCAAGACTGTGAACACGAGTAATACTGCTCTTTCGTGGCACAATATGCTCAAGTTAAGTGAAGTTCTTGGCAACGCCATCGTAAGCGACCTGCATTTGAACTTCGAAAGCGAGAAGATTTGGGTTAAACCTGAAGGTCCAAGAGAGTTATGGTCAGTGTTCCACAAACTAAGGTTTGTGAAGTTGGCTGACATTTCAGAAGAATGTGATCTAGCATGGACATTGTTCATTCTGGAAGGTGCACCTTCGCTAAAGGAACTATGCTTAACGGTTTGGAATAGATGTGAAATGACAAGGAATGAGGAGTATAGGAAGGAGCTTGAGTTTAGCGAGGAGGAGAAGGATGCGGACGTAGAGTGGGAAGCATCTGATTTCAAGCACCACAATCTGGGTGTGCTCAGGATATTTGGGTTTCAAGTAGAAGACAAGTTCTTGGATTATGTCCAAAGTGTCATCGAAACAGCTGTCAATCTCAAGGACATTACCTATAATAATAATAACTATATAAAGGGAGAGCAAAATGCTGCTCCAGCATCGCTCCACGTCGCCTCACAGCGCGTCGCGCACTGTTCGTGTGAACAGTTATGAACAGTGCGCGCGCCCGTACTGTAGCAATTCCATCTTCTTCTCTTTTTTTTTTTTTGCTTTTCCCCTTGCTTTTAAAAAAAAAAAAAAACCCTACCTATTACTACCTACATAAAAGAGGTGCAAAATAGAGCTCGGTCCCGCGACGTCCGTTGCCGATCCAACGGTCCACACATCCCCGTACGATTTTTGGCGCAACAAATTTGCAAACAACAACTCACAAACCGACAAATTAACCCGCGTTCCAGCTTTCCTCGTTGCGAAGGATGTATTTTAAATTAAAAGAAAACAAATTAACCCGCGGTCCAGCTTTCCTCGCTGCGAAGGATGTATTTTAAATTAAAAGAAAACACAGGGCCCTCCCTGCAAAAAAAAATCACGCATATCCCCTCCCTCTTCCTCTCTCTCGCGCCCGACCCCGACGTCGCCGTGGCCGCCGACGCGGCACGCCACCGCACTGCTCCTCCACGCTCAAATCGAGACACACGGGCAGCTCCGCCGTCGCCTCCTCTCCCTCTTCACCGAAGATCGACTGCTAGGACGCCAGAGCCGCGCCGGAATCACCGCCCCCGTGCCCCTGCTCCCTCCGCCGCGACTGCTCGCCGCCGGCGACGTTCCGGCGAACAATATTGCAAAATCAATAGCTCAAAATCTATCCACCATAAAAAAATTAAAAATATATCAAAATGTCCACCAAAAATAAATGCTAACTACTTACAACAACATACAAACATTTTTGGAAATTTTAACTTGGCAAATATTTAGAGACAATCTAAATGCATTCCCTGCAATTAAATGGAATTGAATTTAAAAAATACTTATATACTGTATTTCCACTGTTTATGGAGCTTAATTAAATATAGCGAAATGCAAACATAAACCGACGTATATTTGAACATTTAAAATTGCTAAAATTTTGAAGATACTCCATACGACAAGTTTCGATGAATTTTAACATTTTGAATTGAAATATAAGATCAGCTTTCACTTAATTTCTAAACATCCCACACAAAATTTGCAACAAAAGAACATTGTGCACATTTCAAAATTTAAGAAATTCTGAAATTTACGAATTTTTCAAGCTTTATATTTAACCGCAACACACACATTAACGTGAAGGTTATTCTTTTTTTTAAACATTTTAGGATGGGAAAATAAAATCATGGTTCAACATTCCAATTTGCTAAAAAAAAAAAATTGGAGATACTCCAAAACATACCGACATGCTCGAAAAAAAAATTGCTACCTATTTACGGCAAAATATGACCATATTTCACCATGTAAATTCAGTAAATATTTGCATACAATCTAAAAGAACTCACTTTAAATATGAAGTTAAATTAAATATTTATGACAGCATACGCGCATACTAAATATTTTCAAAAAAAAAATCACTAACATGCAAAATTCACATTTCAACCACACGAGTGTGGCGTGTCGCCGCACCGAAATTTAACCAATTTAACTAATATATATGAAAGACGGAACAATCCGCGTCCTCTCCTCGCTCCTGGGCCCATCAGGTACTGTAGATTTTTACAGTAATCTACAGTCCATGTAGGGACTTATTTGTAATTTTTGGAACACACAGGTACCTTCTCATAAAAACAGAAATCTACAGTAATCACAGGGATTTATTCGTAATTTCCAGAAAACCCAAGTGCCTTCTTGCAAAAAAAACACAGC
Organism: Poa pratensis; assembly: GCA_947311845.1. Classification (NCBI taxonomy): domain Eukaryota; kingdom Viridiplantae; phylum Streptophyta; class Magnoliopsida; order Poales; family Poaceae; genus Poa; species Poa pratensis. The sequence continues at coordinate 4,834,606 of CAMZMU010000061.1, read as the reverse complement.
CCTGTCCGGCCATTGCTGACATCACCACGACATCACAGTGGGCCCGGCCTGTCAAAATTTTATTCTTCCCGAAAATATTAAACAATTTTTAGAAAAAAATTAATGTTGTAAAATCAATAACTTCAAATCTATCCATCAGAAAAATATAAATAATATATCTAAATGCTGAGAAAAATAAATGTTAATTATTTATGGCAAGATACAAACATATTTGAACATTCCAAACATTTCTAATAGTTTCAGCAATTTGACCAATTTTTACAAAACTACAGAAGGAAACAAACACACCCCCAATAACTCTAATCGGGCGCGGCAAAGCGCGCCAATTTCACCTAGTCCCAGTTAACGGGTAGCCTGTTGCTTGGTTTGTATGACGCTCACAGTTTTCATGTCTTTGGTGTGCTGGAACTTCGAACTGAAGGCGTTTTTCTCTTTCATGGATTTTAGCTTGCCGTCAGTTCGGGTCCTTCATCGGTACTTGGAAGTCAATGGTTTGTAAAGAAAAAACAAAATTGTCATCAACATAAGTACAACGAATGTGAGCTTGGCTAGAGTACTACTTTATAAGTACAACGAATGTGAACTTGGCCAGAGTTAGACCGTCCTCATCGATCCTTATCTTTTTGTTACTAGAAACTCGATGAGGACAGGCTAGTCAGTACTGACTGCCGTACTGGTTGAATTGATGTGCCTACACCCCACTGATGTAACGGGACCACTATTTTGGCAATGCTTTCATGGTGCCGAGGATTTGACTTTTAGGGCACCTTTGATGATTTGTAGGAAACGTGAAGGAAACATGCAGGGTTAGGAAATATTTCAGAGTTTCTACTATTCACGTGTTTGATACACAGGATTGGTGCTAGGGAAGAGTAAAGGAAAATTTCCTCCGTGTCCCTCTTTCAAGGCAGAATGCGTAGGAAAAGAAAAATTCACTTGGAGCTCATTGTTTGAATCCTATGCACAAGGAACAAGGTTAGGTTTGCACCGGACATCCTATCCTATTCCAATCCCTTTCCTATTCCTTTGATTTCCTTTTCCTTTAAATCAAAGAGGCCCTTGTCAGCTAAAGAAACGGATTTGACTTGTTATCAAAGTTCCAAACGAACACAAATTGAGGTTTATGTTGGTCAGTCTGTGATACAATTTTCTAGAATTACATACAAATGAGCTACTTAAACAAAAGACACATAGGATTCATTTAACAAGATTAATGGGCATGCCAATTACAACCGTACGCTAAAATGTTTGCCTTCTCCTAGAATCTACGCAAATATTTAGTAGCTCGTTTGCACGGCTCTAGATGCAACACGGGTGATGGCTAGATCGGCTTCTAGTATACCTATATGAGAAGCCAATATGTTCGGCATGTAGGCACAAGAAGCGAAAGAACAGATACCCATGGGCAAAGAAGCAGAGGGTCTCAGTTATCAACAGTTTAGACATGGATATGCACCCGCTGTTAAGGATTCACTTCCCAAGCATCAGATCCTAAAGGATATGCTCATGGGGGGCTTGCTTGCTGACCAAAGTTGCTGTTGTGTGTGTCAAAAAAAAAAAAGATAACGGAGCATTGCACAAACAAAGAGTTCGCGAACAGCAACTACATACTCCAGGAGTCTGTCTGCCTAGAGAGAAGATTGTTTGCTGTCACTGCATCAGTCAAAGTGCCATGAACTGAGAACAAAATAGCGCATGCTCTAGCCAAGAGAGCTCTACGGGATCGTGCTGATTCCTGTTGTCCTTCCGCTGTAAATCTTAACCTCGCTTTGTCGTTGTAGGACTGCTCTATGTAATATCTACTCTGTCACGGGTGTTAAATAAATAAATCCTACTTTGCCAAAACAAAAATGGTAGTTGGTTGTTTTGTCTATGTTTTCCCAATGGTAAAAAGGGAGAGTTTGACTGACAATACAGAATAAAAGATCAGGCAGCTGAGAATAGCCTCCTTAAGAAAACATTTAAAAGTAACACAATGCAATGCACAAGGTATCATAGCTTTTTATAGGGGACAAGGTATAATAGCTGCCAATTATCAAATACTCCTAGATTGGAAGACGCCCCCTGGACTTTGAAGGAACTGCCGGCTTCCCGGGGAAGTGCAGACAATGTACTGGTAGCTGGTAGACAAGTGGTTAAATCTCTGCACTTCATATTAGACATGCAGTTTCGTACATTTACAGCAGCTGCAAAGGAACGGACGTGAAGCTCTGCAGAATAAATTTCTTCAGAGAGCTGAACAGTATAAATTTCTTCAGAGAGCTGAAGAGAATAAATTTCTAAGAAAAAATGTAAGTTACATAAGGGCAAAGCGTAACATGTTATATTATGATCTGACAATTGTTGTCGAAAGAATGAGCTTCCAAAATGGATGCAGCACAAATCTACTGCATATATGAATTAGCTATTGTGCCAAATCACTGTAATCAATTCAATATATCTGAGAATTGTCTTAACACAGCAATTTGCATAAATTAAGACGACCTCTATTTTCACTATAATTCTATTTGGTGACATCACTTGAGCTAACGGAAAGGGATAGAGTTTAATTACAAATAAAGTAATAAACACATGTTGAGGAAAAGGGAAGAAAACTGAACGCTACTTTCCCATTCGTTCCTGTTATTGCGTCGTTGATTGGATAACAGAACACAGCACCAATTACTTGATATAGTATCTAGCTGGATTCTACTAGATGACATCATCTGGTGAGAGTCAGGGTTCAAAACCAGCAGCAAGATGTAGAAAACCCCTCCCATTCACTGAAACATCTTCATCTATAAGGCTATACAAGAAGCTCGTGTATCGACAAAAGCTTGGTCGCACAACACAAGCATTGTCTCAGACAAAGTTCTGCTGACTGAAGCCAAACAGGCCTTTCGGATCAGCAAGCTCGAAGAAACTGCATTAAATGAGTGTAGTACGTTATATAATCTGCATTTAGTAGAGAATATTCTGACGAGTGTGCTCAATTTACCGCAGAGACAGCATTTTTGTTTTGCACAGTCAACATCACAGCATCAAGAAACGCCAATGCAGCTTCAGCCTCAGCTTCTGCAGCCTCTGCAACCCTTGCCGCCTCTTCAGCCTCCGCATTGGCAACTTCTGCCTCGGCAACTGCCTTGGCAGCAAATGCGGCTGCTTCTTCCTTAGTCATGCGTGTCATCATATCCAGTTCAGCATCCACTTGAGGTCTAGTTAGTTGTTTGATACTAATATTTTGTCTGTTGTCCTCAGTGGAATAAACTTTGGTGCTCCTTCCACCTAACGCTCCTGAACTTGGTGCGATTCTGTATTTTTGGTTGACCTAAAGCCATGATTAAAATAAAATAACTTAGAATATGCATTTCTACATGATAGACCATATCTTCATGCCTGAGTGTGAGCATGCATAAAGTACCTTCATCAATTTTCCGGTAGCGACCAATGCCTTCAATTTCGTAGAGAGTAGCCGTTGAAAATCAGTAGGTGGCCAGTATTGCTCCTACATATACAGACAAGTGTTATTAGGGTCATCTGTGAAATCACTAAAGAAGATTGTGCTAGTTGCATAAAATTCAGCAGAGATGCTCAGATTCCAACAAAGAACAAGATAAGCGTATGTTTAGGAACAAAGTTTTTAAAAATATTCTAAGAATACCGTGGTTGAAAATACCATGGTTTTCAATACTTTGAGGTGTTTGCCTTTACCTAAAACTGAAGTTTTATATAGCGTAGTACCTACAACACTGCATGTTTTTTACAGTAATGAAAAAAGAGGTTTTCAAAACAGAGAAACATAAACTGTACGGAGTAGTATTTATTGCCGAGGCATGCAAAAACTGGTTTCAGGATACTTCGGTTTCAGATTTTTTTGCTGCTAAACTAGGCCTAATCATTTCTGTAAAAGGAAATTACAAAAGAAGGGAAAGAACTGACGATCAGGACAAATTTGATGTACATCCAAATTCAAAAAAACTGTATCGGTCAAGGAAATAAAAGAAGATATTACCAGTGATGATGATTACAAATACCTCAATGTATGTAGCGATGGCTGCTTTATTAGACCCAGAAGACTCCTTAAGCTTTTTTATAGCTTCTAATATGAGGTCATCAAGCCTATGACCAAGCATTTTGGAATAGTTTCATGAATGCGCAGAGCTGCTACTCACAATAAGGTATATATAATGGCTAACAAGCAATGCCCAGATGGTTTTCCCAACTTGAATCATAACCTCAGTTTCGCATTAATACAGAAATAAGTATTCACACATAACAATATGAAAATAACTATACAACTAGTATAAAGATATTGATGGCTTCATAGAAAATCAAAACACTAATATAACTTTCTGAGCTGCCTCCTTTTTTGTGTGGTGTTAGATCTGCCGCATGGTTATATCAACCATGCATCATTCCAAGTTTCCAACTGGATTTTTTCCATAAAATGGTGAAGTGGATTTCAAAAGTAAGACTTCCAACATATGAATAGTTATACCACATACCAGACTAACATCTCAAGTATACAGCATAGAGAGGACATAATATTAAATATGCCCTGCAGCACTGGATATGCATCCACGAAGATAAATAGACATCAGCAATGCCCTAAATATGGCTTTCCCGAACATATTGAACAGCCATGAATGGCATATTACATGGATCCCGTATATACAAGTATTACCTACCTTACCTAAGTTATATATTAGGTATTTAACCAATATGAAAATATGTTAATTTATGTATGTACTTACAAAACACGCTGTCCAACTAGTAAACTGAGAGACAATTAATCCAACGTCCATGTAAGCATGGTTACATATCAGCATGGTTTCTGGTTGTTAGAATGCCAAGCATTTAAATTCTCTTATCAAAGGTCATTGTTATGATTGTGTTAATGTTGTCATAAATATGGTATCAATAGAAATTTCCACCCACCTGTCTCCTGAGCTACCCCCAGGTGACTCAGGGAGCAAACCCTAGCCGCTGCTAGACGAGTTAGCATCCTTCCCATCATTCCCTCACGCTGCTGGTGGCTACAGGATCTCGTTTCCTCACCTTCCTGGTGGGAGCATCTTCGCACAGACGGGCATAGACCACGTTTGGGCGAGTCGCACAGGTGGGGGATGGACTAGTGGCAATGATAGGGTAAGATGGTGGCATTCTCACTTTGTGAGACTGAGGCCAAGGTTTGGCACAGCAGTGATCAGCACTTCTTGTGGCTGCTCACCTGACATCGTTGACCTAGCACTACCCGGGCACCTAGATTCCGTCCGTGGCCGGCGTTGCGGGCTCAGCCCGGCGGCTAACCTTGGATGCTTTGAGCTCCACAAGCAGGGTGTTGGTAGGGAATGCCAGAATGGCGGAGCTCGAGGTAGTGGTAGGTCAAAATTCTATTCCAGCTTTTCACCAGATCCAACATTGGCCACGCCTGTGGACGGCATTTTCCCGTCCTGGAAGGCCACCATGAGCTTTGTTGGTGCAAGGATTGCCAGCTTTCTTCTGTGACACTCGGCTCTGGCTTCGGAACTGCCTGCTTTTGGGCTGGCTATTTGGCAGGGGAAAGAGGGAGGAAGCAATGGGCATTTGGTGCTTTCTACTTTGTTGAACGCTGTATTTTTTTTCTATGAAGTCTAAATCGCCAGATCAGGACGATGAGGCATGCCGATGATGTTTGCTCGACTGCCTAAGCGTCACTCTCTTGTGCTTATTTAAGAGAGATATGCCTTTGGACTCCTGTTAAAATTTGGTAATAATAGGACATTATAACCTTCTCATAATTAACCAAGTCAAGATAAAATTCCTATCATTAAATTGAGGAGTCACAGGAAAATCATGTGATAAGAATATCTATCTTAATTCTCTATGTGTGTTCCAACGTGAAGCCCTAGACGAGTTGTCTCGGACAGGTGACAGATCAACAACACTAAAATGGTATGCATAGAATTTCTCTTCCAAACAATTTACAAACCTAAATCCCTATGTGTCAAACACCCAGCAATTTACATTGATGGAACAATTTTGGAGAAGCAAGAAACATGAAGATTAATTATAAAACTAGTACATAACAAGTTTAGAAACATATTTAGACACTGACCTAGCAACTGACTTCTCTGGACTGCACTCAAGCTTCTCGGGTTCAACAACCATTGCCAATGGTTTTGCATCGATGATTGTAGTATGAGCGTTCTCCACATTATTTGTATCAACATCCATAGGTTCAGTGATAACCTTAGGCACACGCTTGCCTTGCTTCAATGCCATTCTTGCCTTCTCTCTTGAGCCATATCCTCCAGCAGTGACACTCAAGTTGCGCCACTTGTCCTGCACAATCAGACCACAGCAATCATAATAAGATTCATTGACACTCGATGATCCACACAGACATTTGCAGTTGTTCCTGGAAACTCGAGACTATAGCGACAGATAGCTAGATGAAAACTGCAACTATTTACTCTAGTCCATATTTAATGAAAACGATAAAATTTGACCCATCTTGTTGATTTGATCAAAACTTGTACCACAGACGCTTAGTATTTATTTTTCATCTAACAGAACAGAATCCAACAATGTAGTAACGTCAGCAACACTAAAAGTGGAAACAGGGTTGGACAAATTTAATGCCAACTTGTTTCATCATCAAAATATCCCATTTTTTCCTCAAAAAAAGATGATGAGATAACCTAATGAGAGAAACAAAGGTGAACAAGGCGTCCATCGAGAATTAAGGAGAACTAAAAGGGCAGCTCATAGCACTGACGGTAATTTTTGATAAATCAAGCAATGATGATACGTTTAACCATTGCTTCAGCTGAGCAGAGGAGAATTTCTCTTGCCGATCCGTCCAACATCGAGAAAATTGTGCCACAAAGAAACCATTCCAACAGATTACCAACTATAAACATGAACCCCCCTAAATCCCGATCTGCAAGCTCGCGAGATTTCCTGCTCATCCCAACCGATCGCCTACACCCGCCGCCACAATTGACGAGCAACCATCCGGGCGCCGATCCGATCGGGAAAGGGGCAATAATCTCGTCGACCCACCTTGAGGTCAACATTGGATCGGAGACGCAGGACGGCGCTAAAGTCCGGGTCGCGGAGGATGGTCCGCCACTTGCCCGGGCCGTGCTTGGCCACGCCGGCCTTGAGCGCGGCCTCCTCCTCGGACGTCCACCTCTGCTTGGGCGCACCCATCCCGCGAGCTCTGCGCACCGCGGCGCGGCCAGAAACCACGGCTGGCCCGCAACAACCGACCCCCCCAAGGGTCTCGTCTCGTCCCGCCACCTCTAGCTAGGGCCTGCGACGTTCTTGACCAAGGCAATTCGATCGATTGAGCCCGGAATTCGGGGAGAGATCCGGCGTGACGGAGGCGATCGGGGCGCGGGGAGTCCGCGTAGGGCTGCGCCGGAGATCCGGAGGCGGAGGGGTTCTAGGCGAGGGTGGCATGAGATGAGGAGGAGGAAGAGGGGTGGGAGGCAACCATCGTCAAGGCTTTGGAGGCGGAGGTTATAAACGGAAGGGGATTAATAGATACAGCATGTCTTTTTTTTTTGTGTGTGAGAGAGAATTGGATTAACTGGAGCTGATTGTCGTCGACCAGGAGCGCCCACATTTAGGCCTTGTTTACTTCTCAGTTATTTCTGGGGATGGGAAGTTTGGGGATTGGAGAGCATTTGGTGAATCCCTCCCTTTCACCCAATCCCCACATTTCCGCTCAAATACTCTTCCCCAAAAATACACTAGCATGGCCTAGAGTTTTCAATCTAGGCAAAAATGAAGTGGTTGATGGAGGATATTTGGGGATTATCCCTTACAAAACCGGAGTAGTAAACGGTCTATTGGGGATTTTTGGGGATTTTTCGGGATCCAGGATAATCCCCTCCGATCTCTTAAAATACACTAGAGGTAAACAAGACCTTAATGAAGGCCTCTTGGGCTTCGGTAGGCCTAAACTCATAGTCCGATCGGTTGACTGTGTGATATGTGCCCATGTGTCGGATGAGGCCCAATCTTTTCTTTTCATTCAGATTTTTTTAAAATGGTTCAGAAAAGCTTACTACTAGAAATGAAAGATAGCCTACAAAAAACTAGAAGTAGAATAATGAGGATAATGCGTGCGAAATAAACAAAGAGTAAAAACAACTAGAATTTTCCAGAGCCCGCTCTGAAAAGGGTGGAAGCGCAACCTCATCCTTTGTATCGGTCTCGTCCTCCACCACCTCCTCCTTGCCTGATGAAGGCAAGAGAGTTGGATGGGGCGGTGGCCCCTGTCGTCAGGTGGGAGGTGGATCATTTTCTCGGGACCGGATGATGAAATAGGATCACGGCGAGGGAAAGAGCATGACATACCATTTTACAGGGGGCTTGGACCTCAGTAGGAAACGATAGCAAAGGCGAGAGGTGATTTGTAGTTGGAAGACGACTCGTCGCTTTAATGCCGGAGACGCTTGGGGAAGGTACGCCACCATCGTGTCAGGAAGCGGAAACGCCCGCCTCGGCAAACAAGGAGGTGGTTGCCGCCATAAAATAAGGCTGACAAGTCTTTGTGTCAATGACAGGTTGGACTTCGGGGGGGGGGGGGGGGGGGGGGGGGGGGGGGTTCGGCACCCCCGAGCCAGCCCCGATGGTTGCCGTGGACAAGGGATTGTCAGTTTTTTTTAGGGAAAATCTCGCACTTTATTCAGTCACACCAATGTTTGAAGGTACAATATCAATATCATAAGGAGTACCCAACCATAAGTGTCTACCAGCCCTAAAGATAGGGCATACTGTGCGAGATTGTGAGCTTCAAAGTTGGAGCTTCTATTTTCATGGAAGAATTGACAGGAGTCGAACTCTTTGGACCTTCGTTGTATCTCTTTAACCATGGCCTCGTAGCTTCCCATCGTGTTGCTCTGAATATCATCAACAGCGACTTTGCAGTCAGAAGCAATGTGGACGTCGGAAAGATTTTCGAGCCGTCCGGAATGATATGGGACGCCGTTGGGAGCTGTTTTTGTGTTCGGGCCCTCATTGGGCTATGGCAGCCTGGTCATTGCCGGTGCTGATGACCCAGGCGAGGAGACTTCCTTCATAAAACAGATTCTTCAGTAGATTGGACGCGCCGCGGTGTAGATGATCAGATTGCTAGGTGAACAGCCCATGGAGGGGTTCCAAGTGGTAACTGAGTTTTTGTGGCTGAACCTTTGAGTCTGGTGAGGAGTAAGAGCTGGTGGAAGGGACATGAATAAAGAAAATAGCAACATGAGCAACCAATAGTATAAATATGAAAGCTTCATGCTGTTTTTTTTATGGTCTCATGCTATTAGTTTGAATGACGACATTGCTGATTCCAGTATGTTCTGTACTGGAGAACGTGGCAGTAGCCTAATGGCTAGGTTAACTGTGATGAACCCAGTAACCAGAGTCCCGACTCCTGTGTGGATCGACTTTTTCTCTGTTGTTCTCGCTAAGGAGGCCTAGAAAATTCCAATCACGGAAGCGTCTTTTTTCCCTAAATACAAAGTTTTTAACTGGACTGGCTTCAGTATATGAATGGCCCAAAGTAACGCAATACTAATTTTCTCATTCGCTGAATCTAAAGACGATTGAAGACTATGCCTGTTAAATTATGAGGGGATCATGGATTATCAATAGACACTCGCTATCCAAAGCTGATACGCTAAAGAAGCCGAAGTACACACTTTGGGCAGCATTGCACAGGCTGAGAAATGTTCTCCAGCGTAGTCCATAGTGTGAGGGAAAAAAAAGCCTTGAAGATGTTGGACTCCAAGAAGGCCAGGAAAGCCACCGTTTTATCCTCCAAAATGATGTGCCTATGCCACTTTGGATGGCCACCATCCCGCTATGCCTTCACAAACCAAATTTCCTACTGAAAAACTGGAAGTAAGACAGGTTTAAATAGTTGTCAGAAAAAATAAGGCATGATCTCCTTCATATGACCTAGAACCCATAGTCCAATACTTGAAAGATATCAAGCTCACCTGTCAGACAAATAACCATTTGGACAAGTTCATGGCATCACGTCAGAACATGGTATGGAACTCAACAGTCACCTATGTTGTAATAAAATCCATGGGAAAACTGACGAAATGCTCAAAATATTGCACAGACTAATAATTGTGTGCAATCTTGCTATATCAAATGAGAAAACATTAATGGAAGACATATCACAAACATAACAGAGAGAAAGGCCAGGCCATTAACGACAAAAATATTTTTTTATTGTTCTCTGTCCATCTCACAAAGCCATGCGAGATGACAGTGGAGGATTCATAACAATTCGAACAACAAAATCATACAGCTTAAATGCTGCAGTTGTACGCAGGCGGCAACCACGAGCACATTGGCAGATTGATTTACCATCATACACACCCAATGTGCATAACTAATCCGATGCCTCTTTATTAACTCCTGGCTGTGTCCTGTTTTCTATTGCTGCAATCCGATGATTCAGGGCTTCATAGTGCTTTCCAGAAATCCTCTTGACGTCCTCCACCTGGAAGTAAGCACATTAAACCCCAGCTACTATTCAGATGCAAGACAAACGACCAAAGTAGGTTCCGTGGGCCTTTTTTCGAAAAAGATATTCGGTCTCATGAAATAACAGTGTTGTGCCCTCGTCATTCTCAAATCCTCACAAGCCAGAAACACAGGTAGTTGGGTACAAATAGAAAATTCATCACATGGTTGCAACATCATAATTTGCAAACAAAGCAGAAACATCACAGCAACAGGTAACCCATTTTGTACCACCTGACCAGCTCCCTTGATCAGCAGCCTAGCTGTACTGTTTGGGGTTTCTTTGTATTACTACCTCCGATCCATATTAGTGGGCACAACTTTGTCTAGATACACATGTAGCTAGTCTAAATACTTAACTAGATACATATGAATTTAGACAAAGCTATACCCACTAATATGGATCGGAGGGAGTATGTTTTTTCGGTTTTCGTCTTGATCTTGCTTTCTCATAGCCTAGTTACTTATTTTCGGTTCTTTCATTCTTTTTCCTTGTTGGTTGCAAGGATTGTTCTAATTCAAACTGAACGTGCACTTGGTGCATGTTCGAGAGAAAAAAGGAACTAACCCATAAGAGAAAGTTCACAAATCATGAATGTCATGGTTAATTTAATTGTTTAATATGGATTCCTGTAAGAGACGTAAGTGCAAAAAAAAGTTCTGGTTCGACTACCATTACTGGAACCACAGGAGCTCCTTCTCATTGGTCCTCTTTGTGAAAAGCCTAGTTGTGAGTTTATGACACCCCGTACGATGGTTGCCAAACAACCACATCAAGTTCAATGGTTTTGTACAAGATATACAGTGCCATTATAGCCACAGGACAATGCTGAGACTAGCATGCTATCTCCCACGTGATGATTTATAAATACTTGACGGACACAACCACATATGTTTCATATTTTGATAACAAACATGTGACGTGACAAATAGGTTAGGGCATCTACAAAGGTGTGACATTAGCTGACTCTTCATCCTGCCATGTGGATAATTGTTGATGTGGAGGAGAGTGAATAATGTTACAGTATATGTGGATTGCGGTAGCCCTTTCCATCAGATCGGTCTTTTGAAATAGTGGTCAGCGCATTAAACATGACATGGTATCAGAGCCAAGGTCTCGAGTTCGAGTCCTACCTTCCGCACTTTATTAAAAAATTGTTGTAGCGCCCCTGTGTGTCCACGTATAGACCTCTTGAGTCATACCTCTGAGTCCACGTGTTGGCCTCTCCGAGTCACACGTGAGAGGGGGTGTTACAGTATATGTGGATTGCGGTAGCCCTTTCCATCAGATCGATCTTTTGGAATAGTGGTCAGCGCATGAAACTTGACATGTTACAGTATATGTGGATTGCGGTAGCCCTTTCTATCAGATCGGTCTTTTGTAATAGTGGTCAGCGCATGAAGCTTGACATGGTATCAGAGCTTAGGGTCTCGAGTTCAAGTCCTGGCTTGCGCAATTTATTCTAAAAATTGTTGTAGCCCCCCTTTGTGTCCACGTATACGTCTCTTGAGCCATACCTCTGAGTCCACGTATTGGCCGAGGCGTATACCTCTGAGATTTGTGTGCACGTGTTGGCCTCTCCAAGTCACACGTGAGAAGGGGGTATATGTGGATTGAGGTAGCCTTTTCCATCAGATCGGTCTTATGGAATAATGGTTAGTGCATGAAGCTTGACAAACAGAACTGGCTTTGCTTCATACGCCATGGCGTTTAATGCTAACTCTTCGTGTAGATTCATATACACTCTATTGTACTAAATATATTAAACCCGATACTAGATGATGTGGAGAGTAATAAGGCTAGCATTTGATCTTGTTTTTTGGAAAGATCAATGACATGTCTCAGCGTTCATACGTCATAGCTCTTTAGATTTGAGAATTACTGGACAACTCACTCTGGTTTTTTGGAAACAGTGGCAAATAGCTGGTCCAAACCCACACATAAAGCAAATAGTGCTGCCAACATAAATGCCAAGCTCAAACGGCTGAGATATGATTTGAAATTCGGGAGCAAGAATATTTCAAAATTGTCGACCTGTATAGAAAATTGCAATAAGGCCCTCCTTGAAATTGATAATTTGGAAGACAGAAGGGGTCTGACCATTCCAGAAACAAACTTCAGAAAAATAATTAAGGAGCATTTGCTCAAGCTCCTTGATTACCAGAGACAATACTGGAAAAAAGGTGCACCATTAGATGGACAAAATTTGGTGATGAAAACACCAAATTCTTTCATTCCATGGCAACTGACAGATATAGGAGAAACTCTATCTCCCAGTTTACTCTTCCTGATGGTTCTCAGGTCACCACACATGCTGACAAGGAAAAAGTTATTTATGAGGCTTTTAAGGAAAGATTAGGCACTAATCACGCACCTGCTATGGGTTTTGATCTTCCTAGTCCCTTTAGAGGGCCTGGAATGTTTATCTGTCCCATTTACTCATGAGGAGATTGATGATGTGGTGAAGCAAATGCCTGGGGATAAAGCACCTGGTCCTGATGGATTTAATGGCCAATTCCTCAAAACTTGTTGGCATATTATTAAGGAGGATATTTACCAACTACGCAATGATTTTCATGAGGGTAACCTAAATTTGGAAAGCATTAATATGGGTTACATTACCCTGATCCCAAAAATTGGTTCTCCTGTGATGTAGCCCAGGTCACGTCCATCACCATGTCAAGCACTCCAATACATCACAAGTCACAATGTACCTCAAAGGTGAACTCCTTCCACTATATGATTCACTATATGTCACCATTGGACGGTATACTACTTGACCATTGTTCCCATTGCATTGCTAGATGTGTCACCATGGGTACAAGACCACAGGAAGATGGCCAAGGCGCGAGAGGAAACAAGCCGGACAAGAGGGTGGCTTAGAAGAGGAGAAGGAAGAGAAGCAGCATCTTTAGCAACGGTACTACCGCCCGCTACAAGTACCGCCACTACTACCGCACCGCGCCAATTGCTCTCTGTTGTCCCAACGGTACAAGCCGGGTGTCTGCCACGTACTACCGCTGGAGACGAGCTACAAGTATATTCGTGAGAGCCGCCGGTACTACCGCCAGATGCAGCGGTACTACCGCCACCCCACCAGGTCCGGTACTACCGCTGCTACCCGACGGTACTACCGCTGCCTGCGTGCAGTCAACGGGCTGAAGCCCTTGTATCCCTTTCCCACCTACCCCTTTGGGTCTAGACTATATATAGGCGTCCCCCTCCTCCTTTAGAAAGGGAGAGTCTATGATGAGAGAGAGTTGAGCATAGGCCCTTACCCACCTTTGTGGTGTTGCCTCCCCTTGTGGAGAAGATCTCCTTGTGGATTCAAGCCCTCCCTTGTGGAGAAGATCCCTCTTGTGGATTCAAGACCTCTACTTGTAGTTTGACTACTTGCCAATCTTTCATCTTCGGGTGATTCTATTTGGATCGGTTGGGTTGACCGTTTGGAGAAACAACCCCTCAAGACCTCTCCTTGTATCTACTACTTGCCAATCTCTCCCTTTGGGTGATTCTATTGGACCGGCTTGGACGTACCGGTGAGGGAAACGTGTCCTTGTATCGTGTTTGTGTTCTTGGTGTTCTTGGTGTTCTTCGTGTTCTTGCGTGTGTTCGTCCACAACCGTCGTCAATCCGTGAAATCGAGACCTACCCTTCATCATATGTATCAGAGCTCTAGTTGCCACGGATTTGACTTTGTTTCCCCCACAAATCCACCCAATTTTTCTTTGATTTTGAGAAATTCGAAAATTTCCACCAAAAATAGTCTCACGAGCTTTTGGATCGATTCGGTGAATCTTGTGCGTTTGGACAGGTTTTGATCCATAAATCTATTGCTAAACTTGTTGATCTACCTTCCTTTGCGTTTCCATAGCCTAATTCCACCATTTGCCCCTCCGATTTGTGTTTTAGTCAAATTTTTCGCCCCAAATCACGAAATTTTCGTCTCGGGTTCAGATCTGGAATTCCGCAGCTGGCGGTACTACCTCTGGGCCGAGCGGTACTACCGGAACCTGGTTCCAGCGGTACTACCGCCCTGCCTGTTACAGACACAGAAACAACATTCAGCGCCACGGTTTTGGCCATATCTTTTGCATCCGGACTCCGTTTTTGGTGTTCTTTGGCTCGTTTCGAAGCTACGATCAAGGCCTACATCACCATTGCGGTTGCTCCATCATCCACCACAACCAAAATCCGTGGGCAAGCACGACACTTCGACAACAACGGGTGAAGAACATCGACGAAAGGTATAAACATCTCGAGTCTTCTACCCCTTGCCATTCCTTTGTGAGTCACACTATATCTTTCCGATTACCATGTCCTATTGAGGCTAGCCTTGATGATTGCTTGGGCTTTGCACATTTGCACCGTGTAGTTTCCGAGCAAAATTGCATGCGCTAGTTGTCATATATCATATATCTTGTGTTGGCATCAAAGAAGTGGGTGTGCAAAAGAGAAAAGAATCAAAAGAGAAAAGAGAAAAGAAGCAAGAAAAAAAAAAAAGAAACACCACTTGCCATATCTCTTGTAGGAAGCGCTCAAGCTTGATGAACATCTTGTAGGTGGTACATTTTGTGCAAATCTTGTAGCCCACCAATAAATTGCAATCGAGCTAGTGGCTCTCTTTGTACTTGTGCAACACGAGCTTATAGTCTTCGCTAGGATCATATGGTTCTTTAGCTCACTTCTTGGTTGCACGAGTCCCATTTATCTATCCGTGTGTGTGTTTCTTGAGCTACATTCCTATCTTTGAGATTGACTTGTTTTTGCTTTGTGATCATCGTGGTTCTCTACTTGCCTTAACAATATCTTGGTTTCTGGTTGGTTCAATTTGCTTTCTACCTACCATACCTCCCTATCCACTTTTAAGCCGTGTGTGTTTTGGAGTTTGCTTTGGATACTAACACAAGCACTTTACTTTGTGATCGTTTCCTTTGGTTGTCCACGACGTCCAATACTATCTACAAAGGTGAGAGGTTGTGTTCTAGTTCCTTTCCACTCCACATATACACTTGTCTTGTGAGTTAACATGTCTAGGGAGAGCGAATCCAACTATGGAGGCGAAGATGATGTTGAGTACACGATGAGTCACATGGACTATGATGCCTATGCATTGAGGACATGGGGGACTACTACACCGACTATGACCCCCATGACATGATGGATCATCACCAAGACTTCCGCTACAACGACTCCGACTATTCAAGCGTCCAAGACATGGAGCGGTACCACGACTCCGACTACACGAGCTCCAACGACAATGAGGTGCGAATCTCCGCATATGCCTCATCATATGGTACCGACTTCGACTACAACGACATGGTGGAGCGCACTACTACGACTACAACTCCGATGACATGGTGGAGAACGTTACGACTACTACTGTTGTAGCATGTGCGACGACATCGACTACACCTTCGACAACATGCAAGAGGAGAAGAACCCCATCACCACCATGTTCAAGGGCGGCACCACCAAGCGTCATGGCACAACCTACTATGGTTCAAGCGCAAGACGGAGCACCAACAAGGCCACCATGCTTTCATCCTATGGAGCTCCAACAACCTCAAGAAGGCGCCATGAGAAGGACATCGCCAAGAGCGTCAAGCTACGACATTCTCCAACAACTTCAAGAAGGCGCCATGACAAGTACATCGCCAAGAGTGCCAAGCTTCGCCATTCTACGTCGACAACAAGACGGTGCCCCAAGAAGTGCATCGACAAGGTCAAGCCAAGTCAAGGACCATCTACCTCATCAAGGCGCCACAAGAAAGATGCCACGGTGGACCACAACATGTCCAAGCTTCAAGACGACATCGACACACTTGCCAAGCTTCGGCACTCGTCACCAAGCTCTAGTGGAAGCTCCAAGGAAAGGTCGCCAAGGAAACAAGCACGCCGACGTCAACATGAGGAGAAGCATCCAAATGACTTTCGGCGACACCCCTCCACTCAAGAGCGTCAAAGTCGACATGAAAGAAGACGGCACAAAGGCGCATCCTATGGTGCCCCTCATGCTACCACTTCAAGTGCGCCAACAAGAGCTACAAGTTCCACCTTTGATGAGATCATGGCCGACATCGACAAATTCTTTGAGCAAGCCTACGTCGACGCCGGAAGAAACATGGTCACAAACGTGAGGCCGCAACCCCTTTGGCGCCCTTCTCAAGCACTTCTCTTCATATGTATCTACACCAAGTGCCACCACCACAATGGCCCCCATATGGCAAGAAGAAGACCTCATATGCGACAATTGCCAAGGTCAAGACCATGACCCGGGGAATGTCCCAATCTCTTGTGCCCAATATGCAATGGAAGAGGTCACATGATGTGGGAGTGCCAAGTTGGTGATCAAGATGGTGAGAAGACGGTCGAGCATGGGATTTTCCCTTCGACCACGGAGGCGAGCATGGATAATGCTATCAATTTGGTTGATGCGCCAAGTGAAGATGCCGAGCATGGGATTTTCCCTTCGGCAAAGGAGTCGAGTGATGATGCCTACACTATGGCATTGACCTTTGGAGGCGAGGTTGTTGAGGAGGTTGAGCATGGGAGTTTCCCTTCAACCTTGGAGGCGTTTGGAGTTGAGAACATTGAGCCTACCTCTTGTGTTTGAGTTATGATATGGTACCAATCCCATGTGAGAATGAGAGCCACTTAGCCCACTTGAGTGAGAGTGAGTCGAGTGCCTTCACCATATGTGAGTTTGAGTGCTTTCACTTTGAGGGAATGAGTGATACACCACTTGAGTTGAGAGAGGTAGTTGATAGGTCTTGTGAGGCCATTTCGATTTCTAACAACTTAACCTCTACCTCTAGTGTGTTTTCTCATTATGAGCTAGGTTCCATGGATCATGAGACGCCACTCCTCGACTTGACGGTGCCTCCAATGGAGAGGATGCACATGGAGGATGATGATGATGCCACCCCATGTCTACTTCAAGATGAACAAGTCGGCTACATGAAGCCCCTACTACTTCAACACCTACTTCACATGAGCGGGACTACAAAGGTATGGGTGTTTATGTGACCATGTTCCCTCTAGTGGACATGATGAACTATGATTGCTTGCATGCTATGGATGATTCTATTGATGTCACATATGATTCGTTCTTATTCCCTTGTGATACTTTGTTTGAAACCAATGTTGATCATGTGGAATTACCTATTTGTGATGATTTTGCCATGAGCATGCCTTGTTACGAATGTTTCCATTTTTCTCCCATTGTGGCATGCAACATGTTGAACAATTCTGCTTTCACATGTGTTGCTTGCAATAATGTTGAAATGTTTGATAATGAGATTGCCCCCATAGCTTTCTCACATGTTGGAGATGTTTCGTTTTCTCTTATGGACCTTGTTCCATCCTTCACTTTGCATAGTGACTATCCACATATGTCATATTTTTCAATTGATTTTTGTGTGGTTGGTGATGTGCAAATGAAGAGACGCGTCATGATGGATGATGTGTTCATATACCGTGCACATAATTTCTTCATATGGTGTCTTGTGTGTGCCGGTAAACGCATGATAATGTCAACCTCAATTGAGCATGAGTTGACAATACGAGCTCTTGAGCGCATACATGTGAGTTGTGGATTGAATCCAACTCTAATACTTTGCACGTGTTTTGCATCAAACAAGTTGAACAATTTCTCTTACTTATGGTTTGTTTGCAATCATGTTGATGCTTTTGGTCTCCCTATGACAAGCATGTTTCCTTGATCTTTCACATGGATGATTTATGTGTTGCCACAAATATGATGAACATTTGTTCTTTCCAATGGCTTGTTTGCAACCATAATGACATTTTGTGCATGTCTTGTCATGAGTTTATTGGTTTATACCAATTTGGTGTTGCAACAAATATGAAGAAAACTTGCTCTTTCATGTGCTTTGTTTGCAACCATAATGATATTTTGGACATTTTCATTGTGTGTTTTTGCCAAGTTCTCCTCTTATTGCCTCAAGGATGTTGACAAATTTCTCTTCCCATGCCTTGTGTGCAATAATGATCATATGGTTCAAAATGAGATACCTAGATGGCATCCTCATATTTTTATGAGTTTTTGTGTTCCCACATTTTGAAGGTGTTCCATTGGATTGCTTGCACATTGACCTTGCATTTGCACTACCTTTTAATATTCTTGTGTTGTGCTAACGGTGCTATGACAAAGAATGGACATGTCATTGTTGATATGCTCCTCTTTCTTGCACACACATGGTTTGCTTGGTCTTTCGTGTTTGTAGGCATGGTAAATTCCAATTCTTCGACAACACATCTACCTCCTTTGCATGGTGATGAAGAGCAAGAGTCGAGGACGACTCTTTTTAAAGGGGGGGAGATGATGTAGCCCAGGTCACGTCCATCACCATGTCAAGCACTCCAATACATCACAATTCACAATGTACCTCAAAGGTGAACTCCTTCCACTATATGATTCACTATATGTCACCTTTGGACGGTATACTACTTGACCATTGTTCCCATTGCATTGCTAGATGTGTCACCATGGGTACAAGACCACGGGAAGATGGCCAAGGCGCGAGAGGAAACAAGCTGGACAAGACGGTGGCTTGGAAGAGGAGAAGGAAGAGAAGCAGCAGCTTCAGCAGCGGTACTACCGCCCCTGCCGGGCGGTACTACCGCCGAGTCTCAGGAGCGGTACTACCGCACCACGCCAATTGCTCTCTGTTGTCCCAACGGTACAAGCCGGGTGTCTGCCACGTACTACCGCTGGAGACGAGCTACAAGTATATTCGTGAGAGCCGCCGGTACTACCGCCAGATGCAGCGGTACTACCGCCACCCCACCAGGTCTGATACTGCCGCTGCTACCCGACGGTACTACCGCTGCCTGCGTGCAGTCAACGGGCTGAAGCCCTTGTATCCCTTTCCCACCTACCCCTTTGGGTCTAGACTATATATAGGCGTCCCCCTCCTCCTTTAGAAAGGGAGAGTCTATGATGAGAGAGAGTTGAGCATAGGCTCCTTACCCACCTTTGTGGTGTTGCCTCCCCTTGTGGAGAAGATCCCCTTGTGGATTCAAGCCCTCCCCTTGTGGAGAAGATCCCTCTTGTGGATTCAAAACCTCTACTTGTAGTTTGACTACATGCCAATCTTTCATCTTCGGGTGATTCTATTTGGATCGATTGGGTTGACCGTTTGGAGAAACAACCCCTCAAGACCTCTCCTTGTATCTACTACTTGCCAATCTCTCCCTTTGGGTGATTCTATTGGACCGACTTGGACGTACCGGTGAGGAAAACGTGTCCTTGTATCGTGTTTGTGTTCTTGTGCTCTTGGTGTTCTTCGTGTTCTTGCGTGTGTTCGTCCACAACCGCCGTCAATCCGTGAAGATCGGGACCTACCCTACATCATCCTGCTACTGTTAAGAGAGTATAGACCAATCACTCTCTTGAACTGCTGTCTCAAGCTAATTACCAAGGTTTTGGCTAATAGACTGCAGAAGATTATTCTGAGGATTGTGCACAAAAATCAATATGGGTTTTTGAAAGGTAGAACCATCCAGGATTGTATTACTTGGGCATTTGAATTTATATATCAGTGTGAAGCTTCTAAAAAAGAAATAATTCTGTTGAAACTTGACTTTGCAAAAGCCTTTGATACAATTGATCATGCTGCCATGATCAAAATCATGAAACAAATGGGATTTGATGAGAAGTGGCTTAAATGGATCGAGATGATCTTTGGCTCGGGTATGTCCTCGGTGCTGCTGAATGGGGTGCCTGGTAGACAGTTTCAGTGCAGAAGAGGTGTGAGACAAGGTGATCCTCTATCTCCACTAATTTTTGTTTTGGCGGCTGATTTGTTGCAATCTGCCATCAATAAAGCCTTCCTCGACAACACACTCAGGGCTCCATTCTCTCCTGTCTTTGGAATGGATTATCCAGTGGTTAGTATGCTGATGATACAATTATAATTATGCCTGCTTGCACAAACCAGATATTAGCCATGAAAGAGATATTAGATACATATGCTCAGTCTACAGGGCTTCATATTAATTACCACAAGTCAGTCAAGGTTCCTATCAACTTATCTGAGCAGAGAGCAACAGAAATTGCCTCTCTCCTGGGCTGTGATATAGGGAAAATGCCATTTACATACCTTGGTCTGCCACTTGGTACTACTAGACCAACTGTACAAGACCTAATGCCTTTGGTAGATAGAATTGAGAGAAGCATGACAGCTAATTTCATGATGATGTCCTACAGTGGAAGAGTTTCAGTTATCAACTCTCTCCTCACTTTTATTGCCACATTTACTATGTGTGCTCTGAAGATACACCCCAAAATCCTTGAGCATGTTGACAAAATTAGGAGGCACTGTTTGTGGAACAAAAAGTCAGGAGATGGGGATCATTGCAATCCCCTGATTGCTTGGGATAAAGTTTGTCGGCCTAAAAATAAAGGAGGCATGGATGTTCTAAATTTGAAAGTTCAGAATAAGCCATGTTGCTCAAATATTTGGATAAGTTTTATAATAAGCCTGACACTCCCTGGGTGGAGCTCATCTGGCAGGCTCACTACAGGGATAAAAATCCCACATGCTGTTGATGCTTGTGGATCATTCTGGTGGAAGGATGTGTGCAAATTACCTCCAATCTTTAGGGGAATTTCATCATGCAAGATTATTACTGGTAATTCCATTTTGTTCTGGAAAGATCCATGGGGTGATGCAATTGCCTCTGATATGTTCCCCAGGGCCTTCTCTTTTGCTCTGAATGAAGATGTCTCAGCTGGTGCCTTCCTATCAGCAACTACACTTGCTGCCAATTTTGCACTGCCATTATCATCACAAGCACTACAAGAGGTTAGGCTTATGCAGAGTGTCACTTCTGACATTGTCATGTCAGATGTTGCTCATGATCAGTGGACTTACATTTGGGGAGCTGAAAAGTATGCATCAAATCAGTACTACAAATTTTGCTTCAGAGACATCGATCCACATGATGCGTTCAAGTGGCTATGGAAAGCCAAATGTATTCCAAAAAAAAGTTCTTCGGCTGGTTACTGCTTTCTGACAGGTTGAACACTAGAAATATGCTCAAGAGGAGACATTTCAACATTGGTAATAATTTCAATTGTTCCATGTGCAACTCCCAGGTGGAAGAGACAATAGAGCATCTGTTCTTTCACTGCAATTTTAGCAGGGAATGCTGGGATAGCATTGGTCTCCAAACTACCTCTAATCTGGTTCAGAATAGATTACAGCTGATTACTCACGCAAGGAATTGTTGGAGGAAAGTCATGTTCATGGATGTTTTTGCTACTGCTGCCTGGAATATCTGGAAGGAAAGGAATAATTTTTACTTTAATGGGATCACTCCTCAGCTCAGTTCTTGGAAGGCTAGATTCAGAGAAGATTTTTCTCTCCTGGTTCATAGGACCAAGGAAGATAGACACCAGTTCATTAAAACTTTAGTTGCTAGCATTTGATCTACTTTTCACTTCACATCTGTATGTAAATATGTAACTGTGTTTGACCCTTTTGTGGTCTTTTTATATTAAGAGGCAGTAGGAGCCTTTCCTACTGTCATAAAAGTTCAAATAAAAGATGATGTGGAGAGGCCTAAGAATCAACGAACTCTCCCTTTGTGGCTGACCTTAGAATACGGGACAAATACATGCAGATTGGGCTGGCTGAGATGTGAAAAACTGCATTACAATGCAGAAGACATAAATAATTTCTTATTATATCACATTGATCTCGTTCACTGTTCCTTTATCATTCTGATGGCAGAACCTGGCTCCTGAGGGGGTATAGAAAAAAGAATCACACTGATCTCAATTTAGATAATACTTATATCTGGAATAATCAGGGTAAACTCGCAGGCAAGCATGGATTTATAGTAAACGATCCTCCCCACAACCATCTCCCTGTAAGTTTTGTCAAAAGTAATTTTCCTGCGAGCTACAGCTTCTACCTTCACGGGACCGTGATTCATTGGTTTGCTCATTCATTTCAACTAGGTACCAAAATGGACTTTTGATTGAAAAGTACAACAAACTAAAGAACCCAGCAGCAAATAGTTTGTGATTAACTAGCACGCCGCATCCATACAAGATCACGATTCATCACAAATTCATAATGCTTTTGGGAGTCGACCACATTTGCTACATCGACCCTAAAAATTGGGTACATCGAATCAGATGCTTAGCGATTTCAGGTAACAGAAACTGGGATTATCGAACTAGATTCGCCGCTATAATCGCATGATAATATGCAAGGGGTCGGTGTGGGGACTGGGGAAAGGGGCCGACCTGTCGGGTGATGGCGGCGCGGGCGACGAGGTGATCTTTGTAGAGGAGGAAGAACCCCGCCGCTGACGCCGTCGCCGCGCCGGCCAAGAACGACGAGAGCCGCACCCTCCACAGGTACCCCATCCTGCCCCCTTTTCCTCTCTTCCCCCCTCGCCGATTTGCTCGCCGGAGACGAAGACGACAGACAGCGCCCACGATTGACGATTTTGCCTGCTCCTCGTCGATGGGCGATGGCAAAGAGCGCTTCCATTTGGGCCTCGGAGGATTCGGCCCAGCCCACGTGCTCGAGATGTAATTTGAGAAAACAAATCCCAATCGAGGAGAGAAAAACAGAAAAACCGGATAAAGTAACCGCCTGGACGCGACGCGACGGCCACACCACACCACCGCCACTGACAAGATGCCGCCGCCGCCGTCTTGCCGCCTTCTCCCTCCCGTCTCGCCGGCTCCGGCGCTCCCCAAGCCGCAACTTTTCCACCACGTCACCAAAGCCCTCACACCAAGGCAGGCCCAGACCCTGTCCCGGGCCCGACCCGATGCCTTCGCCTGCAGGTCCGCTCAGGTCGACGCCGCTCTCTCCGCCGGCTTCGTCCGCCTCCTCAGCGCCGGCCAGGAGGAGACGGAACGCGGCGACGGGTACTATGACCCGAAGTCGGGAGACTATGCCATCGGGGTCGTTGTCTCCGGCACCGAGGCCCGCCTCGACGTCGCCATCGGCGCTGACCGCCTCGCCACGCTCCTCACCAAGGAGCTCCTCCCTCTTTGCCGCGCCGAGCTCCCCAGCGGAGCTGATGAAGCAGCTTCGCCTCGGCCGGGGAGCATAGGCGTCCTCGCGGCCAACTCCGTGGATGAGGAGACCCAGAAACACAAGCGCGGGGCCAGGACGCTGGTAGCGCCAGGCACGGTGGTTTTCGCGGAGGTGCTCGGCCGCACGCTGAGCGGCCGGCCGCTGCTGTCGGCGAGGCGACTCTTTCGACGCCTCGCATGGCACCGGGCCAGGCAGGTTTTGTCCTCTTCACAATGTCCATTTCCATCTGATGATTTCGAGTGCACAGCCCCCTTGCTCGTGTTGGGATATTTTTTTGGATAAAGAATGTATATTAATATCGTGGAGATACAAATTACACCCAGCCTCTGCAACAACGCAATAAGCAAAGCTATTACGGATGCACACAGCCGAAAGACAATAAGAAGAAGAAATAAAAAGAAAAGTCCCGCTACAGAGTTACCGTCCTTGCAGCAGCCGCACAACCACCACCAAGACACCACCTGAAGTCCAATTCTTCAAAAGCAGCGCCTTCAAGAAGAACAGTGCCAGGCACAACCAATTAAGGTCAGACCTTGGGTTTTCACCCTGAAGATAGTCCCCGCTCTCAAAACAATGTCTTCAGCAAGACCATTGCCAGGCACAACCAATTAAGGACAGACCTTGGGTTTTCACCCTGAAAGGTAGGACTTTAAACTTCACCTGTGATGTTGCCCCCACTAACAAACCGCTGCTCCGCCTCCTGCAACTCCAAGCAAGTTCCTCATCGCCGCAAAGCCTCCAATCCCCATTTGCTAGTCCTTTAATCTCAGCTTTCATGACATTCCCCGCCTCTGACTACACCATGGATTTGCCCATGATGGCACAGAAGCAGAGCTTCACGCCGCTCCCTCCGGCGCGACCGAATCCCTCCGATCCAGCAATCTCTAGGAATTAGCCCATGAAAGATCACCGGCGGAGCCTTCCGAAACTCGACACTCTTGCCAAATCAAGGTACCGGCGTCAAGCAGATCTTCATCTTGACGTGATTCGGAACCAAGGACCACCGCATTTATTCGCAAGACCAACGGCCCCCACGCCGCCGGTCAACTCCAGCCGGACTGGATGACGGAACGGATCCACCGATCCAGCCGCGAACCCGGCCAACCACGTCCGGCGAAGGACAAGACCACCACCACCATGCCCGGAGCAGCTGCTCGAGGTGTCCTCGACGATGCGAAAATGGCCCCGGATAGCCTCCACACCATCGTCGACGTAGCAGCGGAGGTGCGCGAGATCGAGGTCCGATCTAGACCCAGCGGGCCGAGATCCATCCCGTCACCCGCTCTGCCCCTGTCTACTAGCGCCGCCGCCGGCCGTCGCTTGTCCAGATCGCCGCCATCCGCGCCGCCTTCGCTGGAGAGGAAGGGCAGATCGCCGCCGCCCCGGCCCATCCGGCGATCGAGGAGACCACCGCCGCCACCGCGCCACACGGGCCTTTGCCCAGCGACGCCTATGGCGGCGGCGGCAGAGAGGAGGGGCGCGAGGGGAGGCTTGAAGGGCGACGAGGAGGGGGCACCCCGGGGGCGGCGCGGCGCCGCCGCCTCGGGGTGGGGGGTTTCGGCTCGTGTTGGGATATGAAAAGCATTTTTTTTAGATAAAGGGAATTTTATTACTTAAGAGTTTTAAGCATTACACCCGGCCTCTGCATAGCTAGGATGCACACAGCCACAAGTTCACGAGCTCACAAGTACCCAAAACAGAAAGTAAAAAGGCGAATTACATATCATAATGAGAAATTGTAGATCCGCCTAAGATGCTGGTAGGTCAATCCGGAGACTATGTTGCCATCCATGCCGGGAAAATAACTCCCTGGCCGCAGCCTCCAAACGTGACGCCACCTCCAAAAACAAGTCTCGATGCTCCGCACGCTGCAGGGCCGACCATGCTCGTATCGTTGCTGTGCACCGATAGATAACCTGCATAATAGAAGCATTTTTATCGTTAAAAAGCTTGTCATTTCTACATAGCCACAGCGACCAAATAACGGCAATCGCTCCCATCCTACTGAAGAGTTTAAACCTAGGATCTACCCCGTTTAACCAGTTGCCAAAAATGTTTGCAACGGAACGCGGGGGATGTAAGGTAGAACCTATCTGGATGGCTGACCATATAGACCTGGCGAACTCGCACTGAAAGAATAAGTGTGTAATGGTCTCATCGTGATGACAGAAGACACACTGTTTACTTCCGTGCCAATTGCGTTTGGCAAGGTTATCTTTTGTAAGAATTACACCTCGACGAAGATACCATGCAAAAACCTTAGTTTTCAGTGGTATCTTCATCTTCCAAATTTTATTATTATCGTTAATATCGACTGAACCTACGGGTACGATTAATGCTCTATACATAGAATCAACCGAGAATTTACCATTCTTCGTAAGATTCCATATAAATTTATCTGTACCTTCCGATAGATGGATGGACTCCAATCGGATGTGCAAAGCATTCCAGGATGCTTGTCTCGTACCAAATAAACTTCGCCTGAACGAAACATTTGGTGGGAAGGTTTCCAACACCTTAGCGATCGTGTCGCTCTTGTTTCGTACAATTGCATATAGAGCCGGATATTGTTCCCTAAGAGTGGATTGGCCAAGCCATTTATCCTCCCAGAAGCGAATTTCCGAACCATCCCTAATAGAGAAAGATCCATGTGGAAAAAAGAACTTCTTCGTAGCCATAAGACCAGCCCAGAAGTGCGAATCGCCAGGTTTCCAAAGCACCTGAGATACGGCTTGAGATCCCACATACTTTCTCCTAAGGAGGGTTTGCCAAACTCCATCTTCAGCAAGAAGCTTGAAGAGCCATTTACCCAGAAACGCTCTGTTCTTGACCTCAAGGTCATGAGATTATGAAAAGCATGAGACACTGATTTAATGATTCTTATTTCTTGGTTAGACAGATTATGCAACTTCACGAGCCAATTGAGGTCAAAATTTATGAGTGGAATACTGGTGGACTTCTTACAAGAATTGAGGTAGTGGAAAACTTGCTTTCCTTCTTTTCACTGTCTCTAGTTATCACTTGCTATACAATTGCAGGGTTTCATATCGGGTCTAAGATTTGCTTCGACTTCATTTCAGGGGCTGAGAGCATTCCTTCCGAAATTTGAGCTCATGGATAGAACAAATACGCTTACGGACTTGAAAAACAACGTAAGCAATTATCAAAAAAAAATCCTGGCCATCGTTGTTAACTAGAGTAGCTAGTAGCTTTTTAATTGTTCTTCATTGAAGTAATTGGTTGCTTCTGCAAACAGGTTGGTCGCAGCATACGTGTGTGCGTTATAAGGCTGGATGAAGATACTAATGACCTCATAATTAGTGAGAAGAAAGCATGGGTTTGTGCACTGACTTGTCTTTGCAAGCTAGAGTTTCTTGGCTATTATTATCGCAGTGTGTGCTTTGAACTCTGTTCTGATTGTAACTTTGTGAGATTCTAAACTGTAAATTGTAGCAAACAAATAGCAGAATGCCAAAGTTCAAATCTCGCCAACAATGTTTTTGTATTTTATTTTCCTTGCTTGGTTGTGGCTTTCTAGTACTTATTAGGACTAAATGTGAAATTTGAGTGTAGCTATTCCAAACCTGGCTAAATCCCTTGTTGGGGTGGGAGAAAATAATCTCAGCCCGTTTGCTAAATGGGGTTGGGAATGAAAAGCTGTACCCACCTACTTTATAAATACCATGAGGTTTGCATCAATTGTCAATGTAATTCCATTGCATTTGCATATTCCATTCTATAAATCAGGGACATAAGCTCTGGGCCTTGTTCTTCCAAGCTTAGTTATCATGTTATCGGTCTTGCATTTGATGCACAAGTAGAGTTTGCAAGTTCATGTCTATTTTAATGCCAACTCTAATAACACTGCTGGACATAATACAAACAGTGAATAGAAGTATACTGAACACTCAATCATCAGGAAATGACATATCTTAAAGAAGGAGCTCTTCTACAAGGGAATGTACGCAAGATTTTTCCATATGGTGCACAAGTTAGGATAACTGGGACGAACAGAAGGTACGAGGTGAATGGTTGCAATGCAGATTCCTGTTTTGCTGCATGTACCAGTTAACTTTAAAGTTCTGAACATGAATTGTTTTTCTTTGCTCTTGTTTGTTCTCATATTTGTTGTACTTAAGTTTAATTGATCTTTTTCTTACGCAAAGAAATATGAATGAAATTTTAAATGATCCTAATATCAATTACACATTTGTGATCGCAACATACTTTTTTTTTTTGTTTTGAAATGGGGAAAGCCCCCGCCCTCTGCATCAGAATGATGCACACAACCTACGCAACATCCAGAATAAATTTTGGTACACAATGATTACATATACCTTATACTTATAAATTAAACAATACAAGTTGTACAGTAAACTGTGATATGTATTATAGCTTGTGATAGAACATTGTGATCGTGGATGCTTTCTCCTGCCCTGCCTCTCACTGTGACAAGACCAGCAAACCCGATTTGAAACCTGGTTGTCCAGCCAACCATAAGCTAATAATATGATGCCTTATTTTTTTTCTAGCATGGAAAGAAATGATAGTGTATACGAAATAATAGTGTATTCAACTACTTTTATGCAGTGGATTACTGCACATCTCCAACATTAGTCGGGGCCGTATCTTGTCAGTAAGTGACATCCTACAAGTAAACGATGAGGTGAAAGTTCTGGTGATCAAGCCAAATGTTTCTGACAAAATTGCACTCAGGTATAGCTCTCAATGCACTGGACTTGTTCAGATCTCAACAGTTTGAAAACAATGTAGTGGTACCAGCTAACTAAATTATGTATCTGTAGTTTGTGGTGAGATTTTGTCAGTCAGATATGGTAACATCCTTAAATGTACTTTGCTACTTAATTACAGCATAGCAGACCTTGAGAGTGCTCCTGGTTTATTTATCTCAGACAAAGCGGTGAGACACTGAACAGCATCTTATATTCCTTTGACAATTTCTCTACTATGTATATATTTTCTGAGTACCATTTGTCTTCTGCTACCACAGAAGGTGTTTTCAGAAGCTGAGGAAATGGCAAAGAGGTACCGGGAGCAGCTTCCAGTTGTCTCTCGCAACACTGAAATAGATTATGACCTTCAAGGGCAAACTATTCCATTTGATAACGAAGCTACACTATATGCAAACTGGAAATGGTTCAAGTTTCTGATGCATGGCAAGCCTGGTGACAAAAATGATCAAACATAGTTGCAAATACAGTACATTTCATGCACTGGATGTTGTGGAGAGAATTTGGTTACCGTTGAAGCGCAGAATGTATGTAAACACCTTAGTTAAAAACATATTAAAGTCGACGACCTGAAATAAAATCATAGTAATGGTTCTACTGGTGCACATGTACAGCACCTTCCATAACCAAGCAAGGATAAGCTTTATGAGCAGGGATATGCAGTTTCAACCGATTACGGCAACAACAACAAAAAACTTTCTTTGCTGACAGGAAAGAGATTTTTGTTTCTGGTCCAAGTTGAATTCATGCATAAATTGTAATGTACAGTGGATGCAAAGTATGATCTCCTGGTTGCGCTGCTTCTAGCTCCCTGGTGAACAAAACGGCATATTTGATCCTATCTATTTAAGGAGCTACCGTAAGTCAAGTCAGCGACACAACAGGGTAAAATTAGCCTCCAAATCTTGGCACTACTAACCGAGCTTTAGATTATCATTCTGTATTTCTGCCTTTTAAGCATCCCATTATGCTGATTGTCATCCTGTTTTAGACCTTCCATCTGGGATATTAATGAGCTACGTTGAAAATGATTTTTTTTAAATACTATAGTCTCTTTGTTATATCACATCCATGCTTTGAAGCTACAGTAAATATTGTAACATCATGCTTTGAAGCTCCACGGATAAAAAGGAACTATGTAGAAAGTGCAAATGCTGAATATATAGTCTAAAACATTGAAAAATTCATGCTTTGAAGCTACAGTCCCTCCTTTTGTAATTAAAATACATGTTTTTATGTTGATTCTGATAATATGGTTTTTACATTGTAGATGTTGATATGGTGATCCTAATAATATGAAAACTCTAATAAATTTGTTTGAATTTAAATTTTTTTTACATATATTTTATAGTGATTCTAATAATACGAAAATTCTAATACATTTTTTTGCATTGAATTTTATTTTATTCGAAAATATGGGTAGAAAACAGACAAAAGTGGTCAGAAAATGGGTTGCGGCGTTTGAGTTTCTGTTAAGCGGTAAGGGCAAATTCTTTATCCCAGTTCAAATCTGGGTGCCGCCTGATTAATAAAATACTTAAGGTTAGTAAAACACTTTGATTTAGATCTAACTTGATAAATTTTCACATAAGTTCGGGGAAAGTGATTAGGCATGCTGATATTAGGTTTTGATCAATCCATACCATACCATAATTATATCCTCAAACTAGGATTTGTTTCGGGTAGTGCCACAAATGGTTATGGTTATTGTCTTGATTTTAGTACGATCGCATGCTTACTGAAGAATTTATGTTACCCGGAAAAGGCAAGAATCTAGCACCCTAGCACTATAGTAGCAGTACTAGTAGAATAAAGCAAGGTCAGTGCAGATCTGACTGCGAGTGGACTGGCTCCGTTGGACTAGCCATAGTAGGAGTATCATAGCTAGAATCATGCATGCCACGTTGGCAAAAAGATGACGTGTCACTGCAATTAATGATAAAAGAGGTGATAGTGGTATCATAGGTAGATACAGTAACATAACGGATTTCAATACAAGATAAGTGTGCATGCTAATAAATACACTATTATACGATACCACATATATGTTACTATCTCACTATAGAAATAGTAATATAAACTAGTATCATATGCATGATACTAGTGTATGATACTCCCCACTATGGCTAGTCTTACTCCGTTTACGACCAGTCAACTCGGGAAATCACGCAGTTAAATCCGTCTGTCATACTACTAGGTAGACATTAGGCAAGCAATTAATCCCCACTGCGCAGCTATGCTATGTATGCTACGCATGAACGGAACGGGACACCAACTATTTGTTGTCGAATAACATGAGAGAACCATATCGCTTACAAATTCCGAAGATATAATCAACTGCTCCTCCATTTATAAATACAAGATAGTTTACGTACCCTCCGTCCTGGTTTAAAGATATCTCTAAGACAGAGTGCTTTACAAAAATGTGAAATACTGATGTTTAAACTGTGAAATACGCGTGAGCTTCCCAAATCGTTAGGCGCACTAGTGTCATCTTATTTGTGGAAGGTGCTTTGCATGATAATTTCCATTTGGTGCAATGCACAAAACCCCAACGCTAATGTTTAAACTGGATATCTCTAAGACATTCCATACGTTTGATTTGTCCTTCCTGCTGGAGCTGCTAAGGAAGCTTGGTTTTTGCCCTAAGGTTGTTGAATTAGGTTATTTCCTATCTGATGGGCTCAACATTTACTTCCATTCTCATAAACGAGCAACCAGGTGACACTCAAAGAGCATGGTGCCCCGATATGTGGTTTTCGTAATTAATGACAATCCTTATGGACTAATGTTTGCATTGAGATATCTGTATAGATCTTGTCCATAGGAAAGATTGGAATTCATGTGTTGGACTCTTGAAGCTTATAAGATGATCAAGATCTTATTCAAGGGTTTATATGAAGAATGGTCATGTGTAGAGTTGAGCATATTGCAAGTATGTCTTGAAGAATAGAATAGTGTGGATATTCATGCTCACCTTCAAGACATCATCATTGTGAAGAGAGAAGGAAAGATATAATGTATCTTCCCATGGGATTGCATCAAAAGGAAGATTCCATATAGCCCATAGTGGATGACGTCAAGCGGTGGTTTTCATCAAGATAATGATCAAGTTTAGTTGTGCCTAAAAGTGGCTTTCCCATATTGTGTATGGGGGAGCAATTTGTAATTTTTCACCAAGCGGAGCGCAATCAAGAAATGTGATTCAACTTGAAGTGATCAAGATCGTCATCATCCAGCTCGAGTGGATTGCGCAAGGCAAAAGTATGAACTTGATAGGGTTTCCTTTTTACCGGTCTCATGGTGTTAGTGAGAGATCGGTTTATAGGATAAATGGCACACTTTCAAGAGGGGCTCTCGAATGAGTAACTTGATCGTATCGTTCAGAGAGAGCTCAAACCTTTACATACTTGGCAAATCATCTTTCTTGATTCTTATTTGGCATTTATCCATGTGATAATTTAGAGCTTGTGTTCATCTCAATATCAAGCTCTAGTTCATCAAAAACGGATTTCATATGAATATCTTGTTGCGTTTTTTATGTTGGAGTTTTTACCGGTTAATCTTTTATCCAGTCGTCTAACCTTTCCCTATTTGGTTTTATCCTCCCTTGTTGGACTGATGGCCCTTCACGTAGTTACCTGCGTGAAAAGTAAATGGGTTAGGTTGAGACTCCAAGTGCAGAGTGTGTAGTAAGTGGAAGACGTGTTTTCCCCACGAGGGGTGACTCGAGGGTTTAATATCGAACTCTCGGGGAATCAGTAGTGAAGATTTATCTTTCCTATCCTTCTTTTGGTTACCTACAAAACAAAGTAAATGTTTTGGTCCACAACCTCACCTAGTGGTTGTCAAGCACAAGGTGTAAGAATGATATTGTCGCAACAGTGGAACATGGGTTCCCCTAGTACTGCCAAAGTGGGTCCACCCCATGTGGGCCCAAGATGAAGATGGACAAGACCAAGACTCAAGTCAAGTTGGCGGGTTCACCGTCAAGACACGCATGGCCTACGACGACTAAGGGCTCCGGTCCTAGGGACCTTCCGGGTCCCCGAATCAAGCAAGAAGGCCAGGAAGGACCCGGGAGCCCGAGTTCCCGGCAGAAGGCCAGGCTCCCTCTCGGGTACTTCCTACGTTCCTGTGGATAAGCACTCCACCTCACCGCGGAAGACTTGGTAAGCAAGGCGAAGGCAGCGCGGGCGGGAAGCACGTCCCGTGGTGGTGTCAGCTCCTGTCCACCCCAAGGCGGACGCTCCCACCTAACCCAGAGGAGACGCTAGGCTGAGGAGAGGCCACGTCTCCCCCTAAACTAGATGAGGAGGGTCCTTCACCCCGAAGGTCCCTCATGCCCCTCACGTGACCCTGTGGCAACCCCTTAGCCTATAAAAGGAGGACCAAGGCACGGGAGGAAGGAGGACAAGATAGAACAAGGACGAACACAAGCTAGAACCAGAGCAAGACTAGACGAGGGCTGCGGAGGTAGAGAGGAAGGTGATCTCCTCCGGGTCAGGATCTGTCCTTCTTCTACCTCGAGCCAAAACCCTTCCGGGTACCCTGTCCGGGAGGTTCCATTGTAAGCCACACTATGAAGAACTCATCAATCCAGACATGCAGGACTAAGGCTTTTAGCCTCCGGGCGGCCTGAACCTGGGTAGCTCCTTGTGTCCCTTTGGTTGCATGCTTTGATCGTGGAGAGGAGAGCTTGATCTAGACTCCGCCCAAGAAGACGATTCTCAGCCTCCTTCGCGCCCCGTGCCGAACCTAAAAGGGGGTATCCTATACTCCCGGTGTCCGTGCAACGAGACACGACATCTGGCGCGCCAGGTAGGGGGCGCAAGTGCTGGATTCATCTTCATCAAGTTCATCGGCAAGTTCTTCGTCAAGCATGCCTCCAAGGAAGAAGGGAGTTCCTGCGGCGTCCAAGCCGGTCTCTCCCTCACGCACCCAAGCTTCAGCTGAACGTCGTGCTGCTGGCGCACGGCGGAGCGCCTCTCCATCCCCGCCTCCCATGGAGAGGGTGGCGCCGGACGAAGTGGACGGTCGCGACAAGGACAACGGCCCTGGCGGAGCAGCGGCTCCAAAGGACACCACCATGCCTCCTCCTCGCTCAGGGGAGAAAAGCATCTGCAACGGCACCGGCAAGGAGCCCACCGCTGGAGGAGGGAACCACGGCGTTCGCCCCAGCGGGGATCCACGAGCATCCAAGAGCAAGACCTCCGCGCACTCGCCTTCAGACGTGCAAGCTCGCCATGATGCTCTAGTCGCTGCCAAGGCACTGATGCAGTTCCCTCCAAGCAGCGGCGACCCCAAGGTCTACCAAGAATGGAGGACTTGCATCGAGAGGCTCCTCGACTTCGCCGATGGTGGTCCATGGGTCGAACCCACTCAAGCTCCCACCGTCGACAACCCCGGAGCAGCACAAGACAAAACACGTGATCCGCGAGGCCAGCCTCGTGGTGAACGTCAAGCCAAGACGGCGCCTCCTCGCACCGCGCCACCAATGGCTGATCGGCTAAACCGCGATCACGGCGAGGCCATCTCCATCGGGTCGTCTACCTCGCGCAACCCAGATCTTCGTGACGAGCTCAACAGCCGTCAGAACGAGGATATGCGCACCCGCATCGAGCGTCGCCGAGAACGTCACCGCCGGGAAGATCGGGGCATCGATCTCGCCGAAGGTTGCCTCGCCCTCGCTCCCGAGTTCCGCCACTTCAACTGGCCCAAGAAATTCAAGATCGACGTTCTCCGCTACGACGGCACCACGAACCCCCGGGATTTTCTGCAGATCTACTCTCTTGCTGCAATGGTTGCCGGGGCCGACGAGGTCATGATGGCCAACTGGTTCCCGTTGGCCCTGAAGGGAGATGCCCAGACTTGGCTTCTCAACCTTCCCAAGTGCTCCATCCGTTCCTGGCGGGCACTGAAGGAGCAGTTTTTGGGGGCTTTCCAAGGCGGGTACGAGCGCCCGGGGGCTCCCAGTGATCTCCACGACTTCAAGCAGTTGCCGGGTGAAACTCTCCGCAAGTTCATCCAGCGCTTCACCCAGAAGATGAACACCATCCCGTGCATCAAGGAGGAGTTGGTGATCCAGTCCTTCCACGCCAACGTCCGCAACCCCAAGATGCGCGAGAAGCTGAGCATCCATCGCGTCGAGTCTGCTCGAAAGCTCTGGGAGCTTGCAGACCGGTGCGCTCGAGCTGAAGAAGGAGCCAAGTTCCCCGGGGAGGATGAACCCGAGGACAAGGCCGCTCCAGCTAAGAACAAGAAGCGGGACCCTGGACCCGACAAGCGGATCTTCGTCACCGAGCCTCTTCGAAGAAGACCAAGCCCGCGCCGACTTCCGAGGAAGAAGGTGAAGGTGATCCCTGGTGCCACATTCATCCAGAAGGCAACCACTTGCTCAAGGACTGCCGCATGCTCAAGAACCTCGCCTTCCGGGAGCAACGCCGAGCTGATGGGGTCAGTCAAGACGGTTGCTACAACTGCGGCACTGCCGGGCACATCGCTCGTGACTGTCCCACGGGTCGCCAAGGCGAGGCGGCCGTGGATGGTACCGAGGCGATGGCCGTGGCGGCCGCGGAGGAGGACGCGGCGGTCAAGGTGGTCGCAGGTACAACACTCCGGAGGCCGCCCACGTCGGCAACGGGGAAGCTCCGGCTCCCCAAGGAGGCAACGGCGGCTGAAGGGTCGCGTGTAGGCTACACTAGCGCAAATCAAAATTTTCTACCGCGACATCCAAGGAACTGCTGTAGTTATAGATCACGGGATTACCACTAGACGCGCTGTGCCATGCCGAAGTCGGTGAAGCGAGTCGGGGCAGGGTAGACGTACAATCCTCTCCGATCCAGTCGCTCCCACGAACAGCTCCCACGAACAGCTCCTCTCGGCGGCTCGTCCAAGTGCTCCAAGTGCAGCACCTCTATCGGTATCCACACGTACGGCGTGGAGGCGCCGCTCGCCGGACTGCTAGGTCCGCGGGTGGCAGGGGCGTGGTGAGACGGTGGCTGGGTGGATTGTGGTGCGGAATTGGGCAACCCTAAAACGTCCAGCCTCCTCTCCTTATATAGACCTCCCCATATTGGGCTGCCTCAACCGAAGCCCATTCTGGAGTCTATTCCAGCCCAACTCGGATCCAATCCGAATTCTGCCTTCACTGCCTTAAGTGTGTGACCCTATAGGTTCACGCACGTTTAGACATGACACGAGTACACCTACTCGGCCAATAGTTGGTAGCGGCTTCTAGCAAAACGTGCCAACTCCCAAACGCACATAAAGATCGTATCGGACGAACCATCACAATGTTTATGCCATTCCCTTTGCCTCACGATATTAGGTCAAGCCTCCAGCTGACCTCTCTTTCTCGATCTGTGATTCGGAATCCCATACTAGGTTAACCTTAACCTTATGTAGCACGGCCATGCATTTCTGGATCCAATCACTCGAGGGGCCCAGAGAAATATCTCTCTCAAGAAGAGAGGGGCAAATCCCATCTTGACTGACTATGCCTTGCAGCATGTTTCATGACAAACCCGTAAGCTACCTTTATGGCTACCCTTTCACGGTGTAGCGTTGGATAGCCCCAAAGTAGGTCAATTCACATCTCAAGTACACACGACAATCTCAGGTCTAGGGACAAAGCAAACACATCGTGTAGAGAGAGAGCTATGAACGTTTGCTTCATTGTCTCAAGGTGGGTCAACCCAACTCTATGTTCACAACATAAGTCCACATTATTAGTTTGACATCTCCATGTCTATGACTTGTGAAACATAGTCATCTACTAATACATGTGCTAGTCTAATATTCAAGTGTGTCCTCACATGAACTCCGACTAGGGACATATTTAGAATAACCATACAAGTAATGAGTTTCACAGACAAGTCCTCAACTCGCCAATCAATACAAGACATTATTCAAGGCACATTATAAATCATGGATACATTGAAATATCATCATCTCTATGATTGCCTCTTGGGCATATTTCCTACAGTCTCCCACTTGCACTAGAGTCAATCTAGAAGATATCTAATACCCATAGCTCTTGTGTGCTTATCATGATTCTTCTGTGAGAGAGGCTTTGTCAACGGATCAGCCACATTCAGATCCGTATGTATTTTGCATAAGTTTATTTCGCCTCGTTCGATGTACTGCCGAATGAGATGAAACCGCCGCATAAAGTGTTTGGTCTTCTGGTGATTCCTTGGCTCCTTTGCTATCGCAATGGTTCCACTGTTGTCACAGTAGAGATCCACTGGACTGGACGCACTAGGGACAACACCAAGATCAGTAAGGAACATTTTCATCCAAACACTTTCCATGCTAGCTTCTGCCGCAGCATAATACTCGGCCTCCATTGTAGAATGAGCAACTGTGTCCTGCTTGGAACTCTTCCAGCAAACCGCCCCACCGTTCAACGTGAACACATAGCCCGATTGCGACTTGGAATCATCCACATCAGTTTGGAAACTAGCATCGGTGTAACCATTTACAACGAGCTCCTCCTCACCTCCGTAAACTAGGAACATATCCTTAGTCCTTTTCAAGTACTTAAGGATATTCTTTACCGCTGTCCAGTGACTTCACCGGGATCAGCTTGGTACCTGCTCGTAACACTTAGAGCATAAGAAACATCTGGGCGAGTACAAATCATAGCATACATGATAGATCCAATTGCCGAAGCGTATTTGATCTTTTTCATGCGCTCTCGCTCATCAGTAGTCGAAGGACACTGAGTCTTGCTAAGGTTTATACCATGTGACATAGGCAAGAACCCTTTCTTAGCCTCTTCCATGCCGAACCGTTCTAGCACCTTGTCAAGGTATGTACTCTGGCTTAATCCAATTAGCCTCTTCGATCTATCTCTATAGATCTTAATTCCCAGAATGTATGCTTCTCCTAAGTCCTTCATTGAAAAACTATTCTTCAACGAAGTCTTTACGGATTCAAGCATAGGAATGTCATTTCCAATCAGTAGTATGTCATCCACATACAAGATTAGAAATACGAGCGAGCTCCCACTAACTTTCTTGTAAACACAAGACTCTGATTCGATTTTGGTGAAGCCAAATCCTTGGACTACTTCATCAAAACGAATATTCCAACTCCGAGATGCTTGCTTCAGTCCATAAATGGACTTCCGAAGTTTGCAAACCTTTCCAGCATTTTTAGGATCGACAAAACCCTCGGGCTGCATCATATACACGTCCTCGGCAAGGTTTCCATTCAGGAAAGCTGTCTTGACATCCATTTGCCATATCTCATAGTCAAAATATGCAGCAATAGCTAGAATTATCCGAATAGATTTAAGCATCACTACGGGCGAGAAGGTCTCCTCGTAGTCAACTCCTTGAACTTGTCGAAAACCTTTTGCGACAAGTCGAGCTTTATAGATGTGAACATTTCCATCCATATCAATCTTCTTCTTATAGATCCATTTGCACTCGATGGTCCTATGACCATCAGGCAGGTCAACCAAGTTCCAAACTTGATTTTCATCCATGGAATCTATTTCGGATCTCATGGCACTTTGCCATTTCTCAGAGTCTGGGTCCATCATTGCTTCCGCATAGGTCGAAGGTTCATCATTGTCCAACAATAATATTTCACGCGTATCATTGTCTAACAATAATATTTCCGCGCGTTGCGAATCCTTTCTGACCTTCGTAGTGCCGGTGTTTCTTTTGCCACGGGTTCCTCAACTCGTGCTGCCATGATGGCATCATTCGTTGAGTCCTCCCCGGTGGGCTCAACTTGAACCTCATCAAGCTGCACCGTTCTTCCACTTGCTCCTTAGAGAGAAACTCTTTCTCAAGGAAAACACCGCTTCGAGCGACAAACACTTTGCCCTCTTCTCGGTTGTAGAAGTAATATCCAATCGTGTTCTTTGGATATCCCACGAAAATGCATTTATCCGACTTAGGTGTGAGCTTGTCCGACTGAAGTCGCTTGACAAAGGCGTCACAACCCCAAATTTTAGCCATGACAAGTTGGGACTCTTCCCATACCACATCTCATATGGTGTCTTAGCTACGGATTTAGATGGTGCCCTGTTTAGTGTAAGAGCTGCTGATTCTAGAGCGAAACCCCAAAACGATAATGGTAGATCTGACTGGCTCATCATTGATCGAACCATGTCCAACAAAGTCCGATTACGTCGTTCGGAAACCCCGTTTCTTTGAGGCGTTCCGGGCGGCGTAAGTTGAGGAACAATTCCGCAACTCTTCAGATGATTGCTAAATTCGTGACTCAAATATTCTCCTCCACGATCTGATCGTAGAGCCTTAATTTTCTTGCCACGTTGATTCTCTACTTCATTCTGGAACTCTTTGAACTTTTCAAAAGTTTCAGACTTATGCCTCATTAGGTAGACATATCCATATCTACTAAAGTCATCAGTGAAAGTTATGAAGTAGTGAAAACCACCTCTAGCGGTCGTGCTCATTGGTCCACATACATCAGTATGTATTAGTTCCAGTAAGTCCGTCGCCCTTTCAGGAGAACCATTGAAAGGCGACTTGGTCATCTTCCCAAGCAAACAAGCTTCGCATGTCTCGTATGATTCAAAATCAAACGAAGTTAGAAGTCCATCAGAATGGAGTTTCTTCATGCGCTTTTCACTTATATGACCCAAACGACAATGCCAAACATAGGTGGGATTCAAATCATTAGGCCGAAGCCTTTTAGCACTTATGTTATAAACTTGCTCATCATCATGAACATCATCAGGATTCAAAATAAACAACCCATTCACAATGGAAGCAAAAGCCACAAACATATCATTCTTAGAGATAGAACAACCATTGTTTTTACTCGCAAATGAATAACCATCTCGCATCAAACATGAAGGAGAAATAATGTTTCGACTTAAAGCTGGAACATAATAACAATTATTCAATTCCATAATAAATCCTGAAGGGAGGTGCAGTTGCATGACGCCAACGGACAACGCAGCAACCTTTGCATTATTTCCGACGCGAAGATCAACTTCTCCTTGTCTCACGCTTCTACTCCTTACTAGCCCCTGCATCGATTTGCAAATGTGAGCAACCGATCCGGTATCAAATACCCAAGAGTTAATAATGGAGTCAGCGAGAAAAATGTCTATAACATTAACCACAAGCGTACCTGAGCTAGAAGTCTTACTCCCACTCTTCTTCAAAGAAGCAAGGTACTTGCTGCAGTTTCTCTTCCAGTGTCCAGACTCATGGCAGTAGTAACATTCTGTGTCAGGTTTAGGTCCATCCTTAGGCTTAGGCTTTGGCTTAGAGATCACATCTTTAGCTTTTCCTTTTGCCTTGGACTTGCCATGCTTCTTGAAGCTAGGCTTGTTCTGCACAGCCAACACTTGGCCATGCCCTGCACACTTCTTAATGTCACATTCTGCCGTCTTGAGCATTCCACAAAGTTCATTAAGGTCCTTCTCCACCCCATGCATATGGTAGTTCGAAATGAAATGCCCATAGCTGGCTGGAAGCGACGCTAAAATAAAATCAGTGGCCAACTCTCGGCCCAATGGAAAACCAAGTTTGTCCAAAGTCTGCGCGTAACCAAGCATCTTGATCACGTGCGGGCCTACTGCTGCTCCTTCAGCTAGCTTGCATTCACCAAAGGCCTTAGCGACATTGAACCTTTCAGTCCTGGCCTGGGTCTGGAACATGTCCTTAAGCGCAACGATCATATCGTACGCTTCCTGACCATCAAACTGCTTTTGAAGGTCGGGTTCCATGCAAGCAAGCATAAGGCAGCTAACCTCAAGAGACTCATCACATGCTCTCTTGTAGGCAGCCCTAATGGCAGCAGTGTCGGTGTCAAGAGGTTCATCTGGGATTGGGGTATCCAGAACACTTTCCTTCTTATCAGCCCTGAGAACAATTCTCAGATTCCGGATCCAATCCGAATAGTTTGTTCCAGTTAACTTTTCTTTCTCAAGGATGGAACGCAAAGCAAAAGGGGTGGGTTGGTTACGTGCCATTGATCTACAACAGAAAAACATGCAAAATACTAAGACAAAATATCCATGACAGAGTAAAAGACATTAAACAATTTAACATGGTCTACTCCCACTAAAACCAACATCCCTCTATTGGTACTTAGTGATTCAAGATCCGCAACGAACAAGTCAACTAGTGATGTATGCATCACTGCTAGAAGACAAGGTAGATCGGTAAGCAACACTTTGCTAATCATATCACATATGACTCTTGTTGTTGGGTGACATCTCTATGTCAAAACGCCAACCTTTATGCCCCAAGGCGCTTAACCGTTAAGATTACCTTGATAAGTGAACCAACCCTTTATGCGCGTAAGCTACCGGCAAATGGCACACTGCGGCAACAGAAAATACCATCTAACCGATACAAACCCATCTAGCCAACGAAAACTGAGGTGCTGCGGCAACAGACTCACCATCAATTGTAGAAGACATGGGATGGTGCAAGGTTTAGTTGGGGAGGCATTTTAACTTAACATTTGTGAGGGATCGTTCTACTTCCACGAATCTAACATGCATAGGAGTAAAACAACCAGGAATAGCAATCACATAGTTGTGACACAGTATGGCCCGTTTCTCATGGTGATCTCCATCTCCATAGAACCTGTCCACCATGATGATCTCCATCTCCATGGTCCATGTGCGCCATTCCACCGAATGATGAGTCCTCCAAGAACTACTACAAGCTATTACGCCTAACAGCTAGTAATGTAAATTACATGGAATGTGGGAATCATCACAAGTCGGCACGCAGGCCGTTAATACAATAAGTGACAACACATCTGGCTCCTGCCGTGTTGACATACTCACGACACGCAGGTCATGAAAATATTACACACATGCATCACATACACATGGGCCATACTGGTCACAAAACACAAATCTGCAAAAACGAGTTAGACGTTCTAACGCCGAAACTTGCAACCCCTAAAACTTGTTTGTCGAAGTAAAATAAAAAGATCTACAACTTTTATTCAGACCTTTTCTCGATCCGAGGTCGTCTGCAAAAGTTACAGCCGTATTACCGGAAACTGTTCGTTTTGGCAGATTACCTGTTACCGGCGATAGATCCGATCTATCACCCCGCGCATCTCATGCACCATGAATATGATCTAAATTCCGATTCGACCAATCCAATTGATCTTCGCGTGCTGCTGTTGGATTTACGTGTCACAGTCTACCCCGATGGCGGAAACCGACCGGTAGGGGTAAGTCGTTCGACGACCTCTTGCAACACATCACGGAAATCAGATCACAGATCAAGACATTTACAACAGACTGCCGATCACATCGGCCTTACCCCATCTACATATCACATATGCAAATGATCCAAACCTATAACGAGGCAGC
The DNA here is from genome assembly GCA_947311845.1 of Poa pratensis. NCBI lineage: Eukaryota > Viridiplantae > Streptophyta > Magnoliopsida > Poales > Poaceae > Poa > Poa pratensis. The sequence goes on along the minus strand of CAMZMU010000061.1, from coordinate 4,792,924 downwards.
ATCGGCTCTGATACCACTGAAGGGTCGCGTGTAGGCTACACTAGCGCAAATCAAAATTTTCTACCGCGACATCCAAGGAACTGCTGCAGTTATAGATCACGGGATTACCACTAGACGCGCTGTGCCGTGCCGAAGTCGGTGAAGCGAGTCGGGGTAGGGTAGACGTACAATCCTCTCCGATCCAGTCGCTCCCACGAATAGCTCCCACGAACAGCTCCTCTCGGCGGCTCGTCCAAGTGCTCCAAGTGCAGCACCTCTATCGGTATCCACACGTACAGCGTGGAGGCGCCGCTCGCCGGACTGCTAGGTCCGCGCGGGCGGCAGGGGCGTGGTGAGACGGTGGCTGGGTGGATTGTGGTGCGGAATTGGGCAACCCTAAAACGTCCAGCCTCCTCTCCTTATATAGACCTCCCCATATTGGGCTGCCACAACCGAAGCCCATTCTGGAGTCTATTCCAGCCCAACTCGGATCCAATCCGAATTTTGCCTTCACTGCCTTAAGTGTGTGACCCTATAGGTTCACGCACGTTTAGACATGACACGAGTACACCTACTCGGCCAATAGTTGGTAGCGGCTTCTAGCAAAACGTGCCAACTCCCAAACGCACATAAAGATCGTATCGGACGAACCATCACAATGTTTATGCCATTCCCTTTGCCTCACGATATTAGGTCAAGCCTCCAGCTGACCTCTCTTTCTCGATTCTGTGATTCGGAATCCCATACTAGGTTAACCCTTAACCTTATGTAGCACGCCATGCATTTCTGGATCCAATCACTCGAGGGGCCCAGAGAAATATCTCTCTCAAGAAGAGAGGGGCAAATCCCATCTTGACTGACTATGCCTTGCAGCATGTTTCATGTCAAACCCGTAAGCTACCTTTATGGCTACCCTTTCACGGTGTAGCGTTGGATAGCCCCAAAGTAGGTCAATTCACATCTCAAGTACACATGACAATCTCAGGTCTAGGGACAAAGCAAACACATCGTGTAGAGAGAGAGCTATGAACGTTTGCTTCATTGTCTCAAGGTGGGTCAACCCAACTCTATGTTCACAACATAAGTCCACATTATTAGTTTGACATCTCCATGTCTATGACTCGTGAAACATAGTCATCTACTAATACATGTGCTAGTCTAATATTCAAGTGCGTCCTCACATGAACTCCGACTAGGGACATATTTAGAATAACCATACAAGTAATGAGTTTCACAGACAAGTCCTCAACTCGTCAATCAATACAAGACATTATTCAAGGCACATTATTATAAATCATGGATACACTGAAATATCATCATCTCTATGATTGCCTCTTGGGCATATTTCCTACAGCGGCAAGTATCAAGAAGTCACGGGAGTCGTCGGGTGCATCCACGGAGGGTCTTCTCTGCCTCCCTCCAACGGCGCCTGCAAGAGACTTGTCCGGGAGCTGAACGCGGTTGCTTCTGCTCCGTCCAAGCCCCTGGACTGGTCTAGCCAAGTCATCACCTTCGACCCAGAAGACCACCCTGCAAACACTGCCGGGGTCGGGACCCTGCCGCTGATCGTGTCGCCCGTCATCCACAACTACAAGGTCACCAAGATGCTGGTCGACGGAGGCTCCAGCCTCAACCTGCTGACGGCGAAGGTCCTGGCTGTCCTTCAAATCCCCTGTCTCGCCTACAAGACACTGGGGTGTTCCAAGGCGTGAACGGAAGTGTTACTCGACCCCTCGGGAAGATCACCCTTCCGGTCACCTTCGGCGACTCCAAGAACTTCCGCACCGAGGAAATCGTCTTCGACATCGCCGACACTCCGCTACCGTACAACGGCATACTTGGCAGACCTGCTCTGGCCAAGTTCATGGCCGTCTCCCACTTCGCCTACAACATGCTGAAGATTCCGGCGCCGTGGGGCGTGATCAAGGTCAGGGCCGACATCGACGATGCTATCTACTGCGTTCACCAGCTGAACCAGACGGTGGCAACCACGGCGGACATCCCTCAAGGTGTACAGGAGGATGATGATGGGGCTCTCCCCGGGGGCGAAGGGCACCCCGGGGGCTCCACATCTACTCCACCCAAGAAGGCGCCATTCCATGGCGATCCGCAGCTGACCAAGAAGGTGGCGCTAACCAGTGACGGAGTTCGCTCCATCACCATCGGCGCCCGCCTCACCGACAAATAGGAAAGCGCGCTCGTCGCCTTCCTTCGGGAAAACTCTGACGTCTTCGCGTGGGAGGCGTCAGGTTTACCCGGCGTACCAAGGGAGGTGATCGAGCACAAATTGGCGGTCAATCCGGGGGCTCGCCCCGTGAAGCAGGTTCTCCGGAACCAAAGCAAGGAAAAGCTGGAATTCATCATCGCCGAGGTGGACAAGTTGATAGAAGCTGGTGTCATCCGGTCGGTTCCCCACCCAAGCTGGGTGGCCAACCCCGTGGTGGTACCGAAACCCATGACCTTCAAGTGGAGACTCTGCATCGACTTCACAGACCTGAATAAGGCCTGTCCCAAGGACCCTTTCCCCCTGCCGCGGATCGACATGATCGTGGATTCCACGGCCGGGTGCGAGCTGCTGTGTTTCTGGATGCCTTTTCCGGGTACCACCAGATCATGATGTCACTCGAGGACCAAGAGAAGACGGCCTTCATCACTCCCAAGGGCTGCTACTGCTACACCCGGATGCCTTTTGGCCTCCGAAACGCCGGCGCTACCTTCCAGCGCGCAATGCAAGCATGCCTTGGGTCGCAGCTGGGCCGCAACGTCGAAGCGTACATCGACGACATCGTGGTCAAGACCCGGTACAAGGACTCCCTCATCCAAGACCTGCACGAGACCTTCGAGAACCTCCGCCGGGTCAACTTCAAGCTCAACCCCGACAAGTGCGTGTTCGGGGTCCCCTCCGGCAAGCTGCTGGGTTTCCTGGTCTCTCACCGAGGGATCGAGGCGAATCCGGACAAAATCAAGGCAATCGAGCGCATGGAGGCGCCCCGGCGGGTCAAGGACGTACAGCGCCTCAACGGGTGCATCACTGCACTCGGGCGCTTCATCTCAAGGCTTGGGGAGCGGGCCTTACCGTTCTTCAGGCTGCTCAAGAAATCAGGCCCCGTGGAGTGGACCTCCGAGGCCGAGGAAGCCCTGCAGTCCCTTAAGCGCTACCTCGCCTCGCCACCAATCCTCGTGGCACCAGAAGAGAAGGAGCCCCTACTACTGTACATTGCTGCCACCAACCAGGTGATCAGCGCTGTGCTCGTGGTAGAGCGTGACGCTCCTCCGAAGAAGTCAAGCAAGATCAAGGGCAAGCGACCCGGGAACTCTCTTCCGGGGCAACCGTGCAAGAAAAGGCTGCCGGGTGACCAGGGGTCTCATGATCCTGGCGTCACTGCAACTTCACCAAGCGACGCGGATCCCGTCGGGAATGGAGAATCTCCCTCCGACGAGACTTCGCCGGGGGCTACATCGTCCCCACCCCAAGACGACGAGGGGAAGCCGAGCCCTCTCAGGACTCGGCGACCCGCAAGGTGCAGCACCCGGTCTACTTCGTCAGCGCAGTGCTGCGCGACGCCCGGGAGCGGTACCCCATGATGCAGAAGCTGCTGCTGGCAATCCTCATTGCCTCCCGCAAGATGAGGCCGTACTTCCAAAGCCATCCCATCACGGTGGTGTCCAAGTACAACCTAAGAAGCCCCCTGGAGAACCCACTTGCCACTGGTCGCATATCATGGTGGGCCATGGAGCTTCAAGGTTTCGGTCTCAAGTTCGAGCACACGGACAACATCAAGAGTCAGGCGCTGGCGGATTTCACGGCCGAGTGGACCGAGACGGCGTTCGACGACCCGGAAGAGGAAACCTGCCTCCCCGGGAAGGAAGATCCTAGCGCCTGGATCATGCACTTCGACGGCTCCTACACCAAGGGGAAAGGAGGTGCTGGGGTTGTCCTAACCTCACCAACCGGGGACCGGCTGAAGTACGTCGTCCAGATGCACTACCAAGGGAACATCTCCAACAACACGGCGGAGTACGAGGGCCTGCTCGCAGGACTTCGTGCTGCCATCGGCCTCGGCATCAACAAGATCGTCGTCAAGGGTGACTCTCAGTAGTCATCAAACAAGTGAACAAGGAGTACGCGTGCCCTCAGATGGCACCATACGTTGAAGAGGTCTGGAAGCTGCAGCGGCGCTTCGACAACTTCCGGGCTGTGTACGTCCCACGGGGAGAAAACACGGCCGCGGATGAGCTATCGCAGGTGGCGTCCAAGCAAGAACCAGTGCCTCCCGGGATCTACATCGAGGTCCTCAGGCGACCTTCGATCCCGCCCGAGAGGCTCGCGACAAGATCTGCGCCGGGGGCTGGCGACCCTTCTACCTCGACAACACGGGTAGCCAGCCCAGAAGCTCAAGACCCGGCAGCCCCTCCAGCGGAGGAAGCTATGCTTTCTTTCCGTCGGATGGTGCTACCGGTGGAAGGAGCCCACCCACCCTGGGCCCGGGACATCGTCAAGTACATCATGGAGCACGCCCTCCCGGAGGACGATCACGACGCCGAGCGGGTGGCTCGTCAAGCCAAGCTCTACGTCATGATCGACGGCGAGCTCTACCGGCGACGGGACAACGGAGTCAAGCTCCGCTGCATCCCTCAAGAACAAGGCCAAGTACTGCTACGGGACATCCACGAAGGCACATGTTCAAGTCATGTGGCATCAAGATCACTGGCGGGTAAAGTTTTCGTCACGGGTTCTACTGGCCAACAGTCCTCAGTGATGCGGAGCAGCTAGTCAAGACCTGTGAAGCCTGCCAATACTATGCGAAGAACATACATCAGCCGGCGCAAGCTCTGCAGCCAATTCCAATCTCCTGGCCGTTCGCGGTCTGGGGGCTGGACATCGTGGGAAAGATACCGAAGTCTGTCGGGGGCCATGAATACCTTTTCGTGGCCATCGACAAGTTCACAAAGTGGGTGGAAGTGATGCCAGTACCAAGACAGACAGCTCAAGCAGCCATCAAGTTCATTGAAGGGATCGTGTACCGCTTCGGAGTACCCAACAGAATCATAACGGACAATGGCTCTCAGTTCACAAGCCGATCCTTCCTCAACTTCTGTGAAGAGCTGGGAATCAAGGTGTGTTTTGCCTCGGTGTCCTACCCAAGGTGCAATGGGCAAGTGAGCGAGCCAATGCGGAGGTCCTAAAGGGTTTGAAGACCAAGCCTTTGACAAGTTAGAAGACAAGGGCAAGAACTGGATTGAGCATCTACCAAGTGTCTTGTGGTCCCTCAGAACCACACCAAGCAGAGCCACTCAAGAAACACCATTCTTCCTTGTCTATGGAGCAGAAGCCGTCTTGCCAACAGAGCTCAGGCATGGATCCCCCCGGGTACTTGCCTATGATGAAGACGCACAAGCTGAGAGGAGGATTGATGACATCAACTTCCTGGAAGAGGTGCGGTGCCGAGCTTCCTTACGATCTGCTCGATACCAGCAAGGGCTCCGCCGCTATCATGATCGCCATATCCGTTCACGGGTACTGGAACCCGGAGACCTGGTTCTCCGCAAGAAGCAGAAGCTTGATAACATGAACAAGCTGTCCTCCAAGTGGGAAGGACCTTATCGGGTGACGCATACCCTGAGACCCGGAGCTGTTTATCTGGAGGACGAGAAAGGCAGGCCGGAGGGCAACGCCTGGAACATCGAGAATCTCCGGAAATTCTACCCCTGAATACGAACATGAATCGCAGATAGTTCGAGTCAACTAAGCACGCCCAAGGGGCTAGTGTTCTGTATAAGGGTGTAAGAATCGTCGCCAAGGAATAAAAGATAAGTTTTTCAATTCCGTGAGCCTCTCTTGTTGTCGTGAAGTGTGTTATCCGTAACAACCCCCAAGCAGGGGGCTGACATGGTGCCGGTGGCTGACAGGTCGAGCGCGAGCAGCCTATCAGTAGGCGCTGCCACCTGATCGTGCCGTACTGCCGCGGTAAGAAGTGGAACGGGCAGTGCTGTGTTTTAAAGAACCTAAACACAGAAATGCACATTCAACTTTGCTTGCGGGTTGCTCCGGATGAAACACTTTCACGACATGTAAGGGAGGGTCCATTCTTTTCCTACTGAAAGTGTGTTGTGTGTAGCGCCTCTCCCGGGACAGGAATGGATGCTGAAGAGCGGCTCAGGAGCTGGATACCCGGGAAGGACAGAGTAGATCAAGGGCACGGCAAAAACCAGCTAAGTCTTTGCATGTGCATCTGGCATTCTAGGCATAATATCTCGCTCGGAGTCAATATACCACCAACCTGCGCATGCTTGACAGTTGATGAGAACCTTTGCGGGGGTAATGCGTCCTCCCCGGCGAACGGTCAGATTTCCCTTCTGGCCTAGTACCCGTGGCTGTGGAGTGGACTCCCGGAAGGCATAGTGCTCTTAGGGGTGCTGCTACCGGTGCGGGCGGTCAGAGCACTTGTCACCTAAGAGATCTCCTCAGAAAACTTGACGGCGCGTTAGTGCAAAGGGAGGTTTGGGAAATGACCCCGGGAGTTGAGCCCTAGGATTGCATTCATCTGAACTTACATTCTGAGTTTACAATTCTGGATTACATTCAGTCGAAGCTTTTCCTGGATACATATCTAGCCTATGCTACTAAGGCCAGCTCAGGGCTCCTGGCTGTGCAGCTCTGTCTTTCTGTTTTATTGCCTGCCGGGTGCACTCTTTTCTCCCGGGGACGCCTGGGTGAAAAGATGACACGCGTGCAGAATCTTGTCAGGCGCGTCGAAGAGCTCGACCCCTTCTGCCGACCAGGGCGCTCCAGGGCCAAAGAGACGGAAGATTCCGTCCGCCAGTTCGCCTACGGACTGACTCTCGGCCTGCAAAAGTCCAGATCAAGATCAAGGCATCCAAGAAGAAAGGCGGAATCATGGAGAAGAGCAAGCAGTGAACCTGCTCAATGGCCTCGAGTTCAGCCACAACCAAGGACAGCTCCGGAATACCGGCAGTCCTTTCCTTCAGGATGGACCACAGGTGCGTCCTCCTTACTGCCCTAATCCTTGCCTCTTCTTGGGCAACAGGACCAGAGACGGCCGCCAGGCGAGCAATTCTGGGCAGCAGAAGACGGGACGCAACCTCGCCGTCAGTGGCTCGGGCTCCAGCTTCGCTGGGTGCCTCCGCCGCTCCTCGAAAGACGGACTCCGCCGTCGACACATCGGACAAGGCCCTCTCTGCTTCGCCGGACATTGTTCTGCGGGACGAGGGGAGGCAAAGGAAGAAGAGGAGCGGAGCAAGGCGAGAAGATGTGGCGAAGGGGTGGAGTCTGGATGGTCTTTTATAGGCCTCCCTGCTCCACCTACCCCTTGACGCTACGGCTGCTGCAGTAATGGGAGCGCGTTTTGCAAAAAACTCGTTCTCATTCACACGGACGCGACACGAAGACAAGGAGGAAAACAAGATCTTCTTCATTTACAAGGACTACAAGGGGACGATCTTTTTTACAACAAAAAGGTTGGCTCCCGCCGAACAAGGAGCACCGCCGTACAATGGAAGACGCTACTTCCAGAAGTACGACGTCAAGGCCGCCAAGGAGGAGGTCAACGAGATCTCCATGGCGCCCGTCCGAAGCTCCTCGCCTTCAGGAAGACGAGCTCCCCTCGACCTTGATGTCAGATGAGTTTTCCTCATCTTCATCCTCGTCGTAGGAGCTCGAGCTGCCGCTGCTGCTCTCCATGCAGCACTCCACGCGTCCGCCATCGACACCGAAGATCTTCACGGAGAGCGTAGCATCTCCGTCGTACCGGAACACCAAGCACTGCCCCCGGACAGGCGGCGGGCACGGGAGAACGACTTCCACCCCGGACCCAGAAGCATGGCGCCTTCAGTGGTGCGCTCCGCCATGGCCCAGGAGGGGCCATTGGGGCAGCCTTCCACCTGCAGCCAGAAGCCGGAGGGTCCGATGTCCTCCGTCGCCATCGCGAAGGAATCCGGCAGGAGAAGCCGGCTGCGAGGCCTGCGGTTCAGATCCACGGCGAACTCGAACGGCGCGAAGCTGGTATGAACCATGCTCCTAGGAAGAGGGGCAGCGGTGCCGCGGCCTCCACGGCCGCCGCGACCGCGAATCCCACGACCTCGCGGAACAGCTCGACCACGAGTGGAGGGGCCACTCTCCGCAGCAGCTGAAGAAGTACGAGGGCGCCCAACTCCTCTCTTCGCTCTCGCCATTGGCGCTGGCAGCTTGTGGGGAGGCCTGGAGTTGGACCAAGGAAGAAGATGACCGAAAAGGCCAGGGGTGCGCCTCGCTTTTATAGCCGCGGCAGTGCCTCTGCCAAGCGTCTCCTCGGTTCTTCCGTTAGTGGGAATCGAGGGGGCCCTCGCAGTTATTCCCCCGAGCGGAGTAACTCCAAGACCTTCAAGGCCATCAGTGAAGCGAAGCTGAGAAGACCAGGTACCCGGGACCCACTTTGACCTATCTTTAGGCCATGGCCCCGGCAGCTGGAGCAAGAGCCGCCGGGACCATGCCCGGGGGCTACTGTCGCAACAGTGGAACATGGGGTTCCCCTAGTACTGCCAAAGTGGGTCCACCCCATGTGGGCCCAAGATGAAGATGGACAAGACCAAGACTCAAGTCAAGCTGGCGGGTTCACCGTCAAGACACGCATGGCCTACGACGACTAAGGGCTCCGGTCCTGGGGACCTTCCGGGTCCCCGAATCAAGCAAGAAGGCCAGGAAGGACCCGAGAGCCCGAGTTCCCGGCAGGAGGCCAGGCTCCCTCTCGGGTACTTCCTACGTTCCTGTGGATAAGCACTCCACCTCACCGGGAAGACTTGGGAAGCAAGGCGAAGGCAGCGCGGGCGGGAAGCACGTCCCGTGGTGGTGTCAGCTCCTGTCCACCCCAAGGCGGACGCTCCCACCTAACCCAGAGGAGACGCTAGGCTGAGGAGAGGCCACGTCTCCCCCTAAACTAGATGAGGAGGGTCCTTCACCCCGAAGGTCCCTCATGCCCCTCACGTGACCCTGTGGCAACCCCTTAGCCTATAAAAGGAGGACCAAGGCACGGAGGAAGGAGGACAAGATAGAACAAGGACGAACACAAGCTAGAACCAGAGCAAGACTAGACTAGGGCTGCGGAGGTAGAGAGGAAGGTGATCTCCTCCGGGTCAGGATCTGTCCTTCTTCTACCTCGAGCCAAAACCCTTCCGGGTACCCTGTCCGGGAGGTTCCATTGTAAGCCACACTATGAAGAACTCATCAATCCAGACATGCAGGAGTAGGGCTTTTAGCCTCCGGGCGGCCTGAACCTGGGTAGCTCCTTGTGTCCCTTTGGTTGCATGCTTTGATCGTGGAGAGGAGAGCTTGATCTAGACTCCGCCCAAGAAGACGATTCTCAGCCTCCTTCGCGCCCCGTGCCGAACCTAAAAGGGGGTATCCTATACTCCCAGTGTCCGTGCAACGAGACACGACAGATATCAAGATAATATGCAATGCAAACAAGAAATAAATATGCAATGGTGGTAAATAAATATGCAAGGATGGTGGTAGCAATGATAAATGATATTTTTGGTTTTTATATGATGAATGCAAGATGTAAAAGTGTTTTTGTATTTTCGGATTTTTAAATGGCAGAAAATGAAAAGTGGTAAAAGTGGTTGGAAAGGTGTTTCTTATGATTAAAAATGGACCGGGGTTCATGGTTTCACAAATGCACTCTCTCTTTAATAAAGTGGTAGACAATGGAACACTAGAGTTGACATATGAGATTGCAACACAACAGTTTAATGACAAGTTATAATTATATGGGCATCACGTCCTAACATAGAGACCTTTTGGTTATTAGTCTCTCTTATACTCCACCAAGATGCGAACTAAATCATAACACCTCAGTAATTAAGATAACTCAGAGTATAGCAATAAGTATCATGACATGAAGTTAAAATAAGAACATGCTAGATCTAGTCATGGAGGAAGTGGCAATGGTCACACCCACATCTCCGTAGCATGGTATTTCTTTTTATCCCTAGTGAGGCAACAAAGTAAGGTAGAGATACCAAGTGGATCGCAGAACTTTCTCTCACGTTCACTGCACTAGCCACCCCCGTTACTCCAACTAATGCACACGTTCCCCCTCACACGCTCTCATAAACATGCTTGATCATGACAAGTAAATAAGAACGGGTACATAATATGCATCTACTTTCATAACTGAAACAAAACCATTGCAATCTCAAACATATATTAACTCATAAAAAGATCCACCACAAAGGTATTACATAGATGACCGTAATCATGTTCAGCAGCTCATACGGTACTAATTAGTGAAGCTCAAGAGAGAGAGTACATAAGTTACTTCCACAAACCCATAGTCCAGAGGTGGACTACTCCCTCTTCATCATGGAGACGGTGGAGAAGTCGTTGGAGAAGATGGAGACCACGCCGGCAGCCCCCGCCGGAGTTTTCCCCCTCCAATCTGCAACTCCAGGTCTCTGTTTTGTGTTTCTGTGTTTCTGCGGCGCTCCTTCCAGAGAACGTCGGGGGCTATTTTTATAGTCGGTTTTAGGTCAAACGGAGTCGGTGGAGGAAAGATCGACGGCAACGGAGCTCCGAGGCCCAAAAGGGGGTCCCACGCGGCCCAGGTACCTGGCCGCGTGGGCCCACTCAACTTTGCCTCGGCCTCCTTTCGTGCGCTTCCTTGCTCCTACGCTTTGTTCCTTCCAAAAACTGATGCCCGTAAATATTAGGCCATTTGGACGTCGTTTGGGTCCCTGAAACATTAAAATATAGAAAACAGGGTTTTCTGACTGTGCAGGGTTAATTCCATAAAAATAGGAAACATACAAATATTCCCAAAATCATTATAAAACAGTGATATAACCCTTATATGATGCAAATATGACTGGAATATAAGTAAAATAATGCAAAGTTCATGTATGCATTTTACATGCATCAACATCCCCAAGCTTAACCTATACTCGTCCTCGAGTATGAAGGTGATAAAACTAACATGGACTTTGCATTTTAATACTATCAATGGATATCAAAGATGATTACTATTGCTACATAGAGTCAAATGATTCATTCTTAAAAGGAGTAGCAATATGCAAGATAGTTTATGAAGTGATATCAAGTATTCAATGCAAGGATGTTCAATGATAATTCACAAAGTGTAACATAAAAGAAAGTACTATGGACCACATGTATGCATAATGAAAGAAAGAACATCCTATAATGGCATAGAGTATTGATGAAAATCTGAATATAAAAGGTGGACACTTTGGAAAGATATATATGAGTAGAGGTAAAGCATGAATAAGTTTCATCTAACTTCTGAACTTCTCTACTTAAGTTAATGATTGTAATGTGGTAATCCTTGGTGTCAAGCTCTCATTCCCCTATCATAGCATCTTGAATGATTAAGTTTAAAGTGAAAGCAAATATGAGTAGTGTGCTTGACAAAGTACAGGTTGAAAGTCTCATGCCCCTTGAATACAAGTACCTACTCCATGTGTTACTCAACTTGGGAAACAAAGCAAGTTCAAGTTAAATATCATTGTAAGTAATAATAGTATCATTAAGAGCGTCAACTGGGGTACCTCTTGTCCCAGGATATGGAACAAGCCCATATCAAAATGACAAGACAAACAAACACAATGAACAATCTCAACACCCTTTTTATTTACCATTAGATAGCTTTTTATTGTAAGGTGTATCACAGAAGGTTCACCATAGCATGTAAGTAAATTTCCACCATGAATGATGCATGGCTTAGATTAGCGGCCCAGGCGTCTCTCTAACCATTTATACAAACTCATTTAAACCTACTTCATTTCCACATTTATTTCACCCATGGTAAGCATCCATAAACAAAAGTACATGATATCAACTAAATGAAATGAAGTGCATGTTGAAAGCTTGCCATGTGACAGCACATATGAGCTAACTCTCAACCAAAGACATTTGTCAAGCCCACAACATCATAATTTTAATCACAATGGGTCATGTTTTATTATGCAATGAAAGTAAAGTGTGCATCAAGTTCGAGAGAGCTCTATAACCAACTTTTCCCATAACAATCAACAACATAAGCATTTTCATTCAGAGGTATAGATAACACAAATATCATGATAAACATACTCGGAATAGCATAAAGCTAATAGGTAGATATGGTGGACTCACTGGAAAAACTTTGGTTGAAGGTGTTGGAAACAAGTTTTTGCTTGTTGGAATTTTTGGGCTAGCAAGAGGGAGAAAGTTGACCATCTAAATGCATGCATGAGTGTCCATAGAACTAACTAATCCATGTTAAACAAGGTAAAATAACATTCAGCATCAAAACATGAATAAAAGATAGCTCTTGATAAAATACTTGCAAATTATTACTCATTAACAAGCTCATGAATCATGCAACTATATGTATCTTTTAAAATCAACTCAAACATCCCTTTTCCCAATCTAATAATAGCATCCAACATAAATCAACCCAAATTTCCAGTAGCTCTCTCATATATAAATGATAGTGTGGTGGTCTCACAAAATAAAAATCAAACCAAAACAAACAAAAAGACGCTCCAAGTTTATGCGATAAAGTGTTTCGATCGAAAAACAGAAGTTAGACGTGTGCAAACCGAGAGTGTGTAGGTCCAGTGGGGTTGTCTTCACATCCCCAAGCTTATGGTCTTCACCATCCTTGGATAGCTCTTGGTGCATCTCCTCTAATCCCTGTGAAAAAACTTCAAAACACCGTTTCTCCCATTTCTTTTCTGTGGGGTGCATTAGTAGTGATAAACAAATAGATTTCTTGCTGCATATAATCCTTGAACAAAAATTCATATGAATGTCCAGAAAGTGTATAATGTTGTATGCCTACTCATAAACTCAATTGGATAAAAAATTCAAGTTAAAAGTTCAAAGCATGCATCAAACAAAATGGGACAGAATCTGTCCAGAAAAACAGCAGCAGCAAAACGTATTTTTCTACCCTACTTAACTTTGTCGAAAAATTCTGAAAAATTCATGCATACAGAGGATGAAAGTTGCAACTACAGTTCAAATATGAGCTCATTCGGAGTTACAGAATAAAATTAAAAATCATACCGTGCACAGATTCGTGCAGGAATAAAATCTCCGAACGCTATAAGCAACTTTTCAAACCAAAATGAGTAAAACTTGGCACTTTATTAAAAATTCCAGAAACTAAACTAAACACTAAGTCTCTTGTTACAGCAAGAGGACACAAAGAAAATCAAAATAAAAACAACCGGGTTGCCTCCCGTAAAGCGCTTTCTTTATAGCCATATAGCTAGGCTTCTTACTTGATGTTTATAGAGGACGAAGCTCATGAGGGAGCTTGAACGATGTGCCCCTCTTCCTTGGAAGTGTTCATGCATAATACCAGGGTCCCATGGTGTTCTCAAACCAATCAAAATAATAGTCAAGTTGAACCCTAGTTGAGAGAAAAACAAAACACAAAAGTAATAACAACGAAGTCTAACTTTCTTTCTATGCATTGGCATTTTGTATATGAATGAATCACAATAAATAGAAGTTTCCAATGCATATTAACAGTATTACTTGCAGCATATATTATTAGTAACATAAAGAGGGTTCTTATCACCTCCTCTTTCATAATAGTTGCAAGTAGTAGAAATAATTCAACCATATAACCACAAGAATCATTCAACTTAGATAATTTAGGCACATAAAGAGGATCATTAAATTTATTTTGGAATTCATTAGCATGCTTCCCTCTTTCAAAATAGTTATTAAGATCAATATCAAGTTTAATATCATGGTTGCAAAAAGATTTGGAACTAAAGATAATTGCAAACCACATAAGTATTTCTCAACATAAGCAAATTTCTCCTCTATGGTGTGATTAGGAGAGTTCAAAAACAAAGTAGGACTCTCATGAGTAAGAGCACTATCACAAACAGCAAGTATATCATTTTTATCCTCGCATAAATTAGTAACAACTAAACATGGAGGATTATCAATAAGCATAGGACCATCATCTAAAGCATTATCATATAGCATATTTAAGCAACACTCCTCATTATTATCCATAACTTCACTAGTAGCATTATTAAAAAGTAAAGGAGCATTATTAGTTTCATCATAATAGCATGGGTTATCATATAGGACCATAGCATTTTCAGTTTGACACTCATCATAACATGGATTCTCATAAATAACAAAAGATTTTTGAGTTTGAGTGCTATTATCAAATGTTGATGGTGAAGTTGGGAGATCCAACTCTTCCCCAAGCTTAGGTTGGAACACATCCATTTCAATCTCCTCTTCACATACTTCCTCTTCCAAGCTTATGTTTTCATCATCCTGCAAAATATTAGTACTTTCCATGGAAGCAAGAATTCTTTCTTTAACATAAACATTATCACTAAATTCCTTTTTACAAAGTTGGAGAAGAATAGAAATGTGTCCTTTCATTACACGAGCTTCATGACTAGTTGCAAAAAATTATCAATAAGAAAGTCTATCTCATGGGCTGCAACATAAGCAATATATTTCTCAACTTGTTCTATATCATGGCATGCAAATTTACACTCTTGATAGATGCAATAATAGGATCACTATTATACTTACATTGATAGAGAGAGTGTTTATAGTCTTTTCTAAAGCAGCAAGTTATATTATGTAATTCACAAAACTCAGTGGCCATATCATTGAGATGTTCAAGCAATTCAAGCATTCTATTTCCTTCTTTGGTTGATCGTATTCATAGTAAGCTCCCATAGTTTTGACATAACCTTTCTCCATAGCTTAGCATACATATTAAAAACAACACTAGTTTTTATGGGTTTTTTAAAAAATTATGCAAAACTGAAAATAAAATGCAAACCGAAATATAAATATGATATGCAAGACAATAACAAAACAAAATAAAATGCTTTGAAGGTAAAGATGGATAAGATGATGCTCACGTAGGTGCAACCTCCCCAAGCTTAGGTGTTAGCACAAGTTGGTGATGAAGTTGACTTGGTGAGATATCCTTGGATAAACCCGGCGCCAGAAAACAGAGCTAGTGTAGGGGACCCTTGGATAAACCTTTCAGCAATGATTCCCCGGCAACGGCGCCAGAAAACAGTCTTGATGGCCCTTCACGTAGTTACTGCGTGAAAAGTAAATGGGTTAGGTTGAGACTCCAAGTGCAGAGTGTGTAGTAAGTGGAAGACGTGTTTTCCCCACGAGGGGTGACTCGAGGGTTTAATATCGAACTCTCGGGGAATCAGTAGTGAAGATTTATCTTTCCTATCCTTCTTTTGGTTACCTACAAAACAAAGTAAATGTTTTGGTCCAACCTCACCTAGTGGTTGTCAAGCACAAGGTGTGAGAATGATATCAAGATACTATGCAATGTAAACAAGAAATAAATATGCAATGGTGGTAAATAAATATGCAAGGATGGTGGTAGCAATGATAAATGATATTTTTGGGTTTTATATGATGAATGCAAGATGTAAAAGTGTTTTTATATTTTCGGATTTTTAAATGGCAGAAAATGGAAAAGTGGTAAAATTGGTTGGAAAGGTGTTTCTTATGATTAAAAATGGACCGGGGTTCATGGTTTCACAAATGCACTCTCTCTTTAATAAAGTGGTAGACAATGGAACACTAGAGTTGACATATGAGATTGCAACACAACAGTTTAATGACAAGTTACTAATTATATGGGCATCTCGTCCTAACATAGAGACCTTTTGGTTATTAGTCTCTCTTATACTCCACCAAGATGCGAACTAAATCATAACACCTCAGTAATTAAGATAACTCAGAGTATAGAAATAAGTATCATGACATGAAGTTAAAATAAGAACATGCTAGATCTAGTGATGGAGGAAGTGGCAATGGTCACACCCACATCTCCGGTAGCATGGTATTTCTTTTTATCCCTAGTGAGGCAACAAAGTAAGGTAGAGATACCCAAGTGGATCGCAGAACTTTCTCTCACGTTCACTGCACTAGCCACCCCCCGTTACTCCAACTAATGCACACGTTCCCCCTCACACGCTCTCATAAACATGCTTGATCATGACAAGTAAATAAGAACGGGGTACATAATATGTATCTACTTTCATAACTGAAACAAAACCATTGCAATCTCAAACATATATTAACTCATAAAAAGATCCACCACAAAGGTATTACATAGATGACCGTAATCATATTCAGCAGCTCATACGGTACTAATTAGTGAAGCTCAAGAGAGAGAGTACATAAGTTACTTCCACAAACCCATAGTCCAGAGGTGGACTACTCCCTCTTCATCATGGAGACGGTGGAGAAGTCGTGGAGAAGATGGAGACCACGCCGGCAGCGCCCCGCTGGAGTTTTCCCCCTCCAATCTGCAACTCCACGTCTCTGTTTTGGTTTTCTGTGTTTCTGCGGCGCTCCTTCCAGAGAACGTCGGGGGCTATTTTATAGTCGGTTTTAGGTCAAGACGGAGTCGGTGGAGGAAAGATCGACGGCAATGGAGCTTGTAACATCCCAAAAATTATTGACAAGTAATGTTAATTCCAAAAATGAGAGCCAACAAAAACTTTTGTTAAATTATATGTGTTTGTTATGCTGGTTGCTTGTGTTGTTTATTTCTTCTTGTTTGTGTTAGATGGTTGCTCTATTTGAGAACATGAAGAAAAGAAGGAGAATAAAATAAAAGCAAAACAAGAAAAATAAATGTGGCAAGTGCCACACAAATTCTCCAAGTGAGGATCTCATTTTGTTTCCAACAAAATTCAGTGGAGTGGTAGTACAAACCCTCCCATTTCATCCTTACTACTTATCTCTCTCAAATAATATTTGGAACTAGTTTTAAAATTCTAAAGTAAATCAAATAGAAATAAAACCAAATTTCCATAATTAAGACCCTATGAAAGAAAATGTTTCAAAACATTTTATTATTTTATGCCAATTTTTGTGGGCTTCTGTACATTATGGGAAGACCCCACAAATTTTGACAAATTTTTCTAAAATGATTTAGTACCTCAAATAAAATCAAGAAATGCTTCTGGAATTAAAAGAAGGACTGAATAAATAAGAAAAAGAGAAGGAAAAATAGCAGCAGAGAGGAGGCAGGGGCTTTCTGCAAAAGTGTCATCCCCTACCTCTCTCCCTAGCTCCCTGTCGCCGTCGCCGTGTCGCCATGGTCGACGTCGCCGTTCCCAGGCCCCCCAGGGCCCCCTTGCTCGCGTTCACCCTCGCCCCCGTGCCTCTGCACCCTCTGCGGGCAGAGGAGAGCCTCTCCCCTCGCCTTAACGCCGTTGTCCCCCGATGCACGCCGCGGAGGAGTTGGACGGCGCCGGCCAAATTGGCCCAGCTCGCTGCACCTCGCCACGCGATCCTCTACGCCGCGAACCCTAGCTCCATCCCGGACCCCCCAGACACCGCGCGCCGGCCTCTCCGCCCCTCTGGAGCTCTCCTGCACCCGACCCACCATGGACCGACCTCGGCCGATAAATACCCCACCCGCACCGTGCACTCCCTTCACTCCACCCCGACCTCTCTCACTCTCTCCACTCCTCAGTGCACCGCCAGGAGGGCGGAGCCACTCCCTCGAAGCTCCAGCTGCCCGTGAGCTTCCTCGACGCTCCGCCGCATCCGAAGGTGGACGACGACACGGCCGTGCCGTGCTGCTGCCTCATTTCCCTCTCTGACCCCTCCACCTTGCTCTCCATCATCGCCGCACTCACCCGAGCCCTTTCCTCCGTTGTTTTGTGCACAGGCGCGCCGTAGAAGCTTCGCCGGAGCCCGTGTCCGTGGCCGTGGAAGACGGAGACGTTGCCGCCGACGAACCAGTCCATCCCAGCAAGCAGGACTCGGCCATAAGCTCTCCCCACGCCACCGCCGTCGATTCGCGTCGTCACCGAGCCTTCCCGAGCCCTCTAGGTGAGGTTTTGCCCAACCTCGCCGTCGCCGGAGCCACGGCGCCGCCCAGAAATGGTCGTCGCCGATGGTTTCGTTGCGGGCCGTTGGATCTCCATCCAACGGTAACTTACCGTTTCGGATAGAAAAGAAAGAGAGAGAGAGACTGACGAGCGGGCCCCGCTCGTCAGGGTTTTATTAATTTCCCCGCGTGCGCTGTGCCGCTGACCAGTGGGTCCCCCATGTCAGCAATTTCAACATTATCCAGAACAGTTAGATTTCCTAATTAGTTTTCTCTGGAATTATCAGTACTGGACCCAATTTGTAAAATCAATAACTTGAGATTTAGGAATCCAAATAAATCAAACTCAATTGTTCTGGAAAGCTAATGAAATTGTTTAACCAACCCAATTGGTCTCATGTCATTTAATTAAATAGTTAAAAAGTATTATTGAAAATGCCACAGAAGGTTTAAATTCTAAACTTGTTTGTTTCTGATACTCTGTTAGTCCAAATAATTCCAAACCAATTTTTCTAGCTTAGTACTGCCTTGTATTAGCTCCCCTAATTTTGGTAGAATTAATTAAGCAATATTAATTGTTGACTTTAAGATAAACCCTTCTGGACTAAAACAAACAATATGTTTAATGGTTGACCCAAATGAGTTAGGACCAATTTTGTTGGATCACATTTAATCATGGTTAGTTACCCCTAAAAGGATTTATTTTTAGGAGTAACAGAACTTATTTGGTAGCCAAAACTTGATTGTTAAGCTACTGGATTCAAACCTTTGTGTAGGGAGTTTGGTAACTCCAATTGATCCAAATCAAATGGGGTTGTCTTCTACACATCAGTAGCTTTCTATAGAAATTTAGTTTGTATTTTTGTGACCAACAGAACTCAAGTTGTGGAATTAAACATGTTTAACAAGTTTCTGCCATAATTTGGACATAAACAAATAATGTTTAATTCAATTATTTTGAAATCAAATTGTATTGTTTGTGCAGTGGCTATTTAGATGCATTATGATTGTGATGTTGTGATGTTGTTTGAATAGTTTAGTGATTGCTTGTATTTGTTTGTTTATCGATTAGACGAGAACGTTGCTGGATTTATCGAGGAGGGGGAATTTGTTGAACCTGAAGATCAAGATCAAGTCCACTTTGCCGAGCAAGGCAAGCTACTCTCTGAGCTTGCACCTAAATATATATGCATCTACTTTGATCAAATGATTTACTCTTAAAACCAATGGTTTACAAAACCTTTTCAAAAAGTGTATGGAAATTATTTTGCCACCCTATGTAGTAGTTATATGAAACTTTAGGATGGAAAACAATGTTGTTTATTCAAAACTCCTTTGGAAATACTTGTGTGGTTATGGAATGCCGAGATGTCGGTATTGAAGTGGAGAAATGGAGGATGGATGTTTATGAAAAATGCACAGTGTCCTAGTACTATGACAACCAATCTTAATCTGTGCGACCACATTTACCCCCATATGGGAACGGGGCTTAGTCATATAATTTGCTCTTATTAGTATGGGATACCTCATCGACGGAGATGACTCCGTTATGCATGAGGGGATGGTTTGTGAACTCCCCTGACCTGGGTCCTCGCTCAAACTCTATGGAAAGATAAGGAGGAGGATTGAAGACTTCATAAATGTGGTCGCCGGGAAAAACATATGAGTCCTCACACTTAGGGTTGCCGACGGGGACCGGACTGAGTGTTGGTGGGAATTATCATATGGGTAGGATCCTATACTAGCATGAGCAAAGGAGAGGCTAGGGTCGGTGGCTCAACTTCGCATACACCTTGTATGGCGGGACGTGGCTGACACGATGAGTTACCGGATGGATGTGGGATAAAAGCGTGCTACCTCTGCAGAGGGTCAAAACTATTCGAATAGCCGAGTCCTCGGATATGGACAATTGGGAGGCTGTCCTAAGATCATGTGCAAGTTTTTGGAAAAGCTTTTAAGTTTAAAAGAAAATGAATTGGTGATGGTGTGACACAACTATACCAAATGGAGTGGTATGAGTTGTTGGAATAAATGGACCATGGTGAGCCTTGGTCAGGAAAAGAAAGGGTTTTGGAGAAACAAATGAGATGGTGATTTCTTTTAAAAATAGTTATAAAACTCTTCTTACCTTTTTCAATAAAGATATAGAGATGTTTTAAAAAATAAAAGTTGTAAGTTAAAATAAAACTAGTGCATACTCATGTTGGGGTAGTTTGCGAGTACATTCAAATGTACTCATATTGGTTTCGTCCCTGGCTATTGTCCTAGCCAGACTACGAGGAGGAGCACTACGCCGAGCAGGAGTATGGCGACTTCTACGCGAACTAAGGATCTCCACAAGTCAGCTGCCTGTCGGGTCGTCATCGTTAGAATATGATGTCTACTACGCCGTAGCTTCCGCTGATATTTTGGTTTGGCCCATGAAGGCACCTATGTAAGAACTTGGTCTAAATGACCATTTATGTAAGACTTTTTATTCGGTACTGTAATGGATGTAAACTTTGGTATCCAATTCGGATTATGTGCAACGACAGACTGATCACGGGATCGTTGTGTTAAGCATAATCGGGTATTTCGGACAGCTAGTCCGGGGTCCCCACAGACTTGGTATCAGAGCCATCCTGACTTTAGGAAACCTTAGTTAGCATGGTCGTCAGACAAATGTTACAAAAAGATTAATTTCTAAAAGAAAGGAGTGAAGTATTTTCGAAAACTGCTTATCTCCAATCCTCTTACTTATGCAAAAATTTACTCTCATTAAATATTACATATTCCTTTGTACCCTTAAAATTATGCACACTTCTCATTAAACTTAAATTTCGACTCACTTGTTGCCTCACTACATTTAAAATTTTGATACACTCGTCAGCTACTAACTTAAAACTTGCTTAAAAATTTGTAGATGGCACTCCACTGGACCGAGTTCGTTCAGCTTGAGAAGGATAGCAAGCTGACGTTCGAGAGTGACTTGTTCGAGTTGAGCAAGCTGTTAGGTCGCCCCGCTCCAGAGTTTGAGGGAGCTCAGATTGATGTTCACGGTGTCGGAAGGCTGAGCTGGCTCATCAGGTCGTCAGTTCGCAGGAACATCAAGTCTCCCAGTTCCAGGACGCTCGTCTTCACCACCAAGGAGGCCACCTGGGTTGACGGTCTCTGTACTGCTACACAGAGGATGCTAGCCCGACTTTGTGAGGAGCACAAGGCGGAGTTAGTAGACTCCCGTTTCCGGTTCTACGGGAGGCGCAACTGCGACGGACACCCTACTCCTTCCCCTTGCCACCCGATGTTTGGGAGCTACATCATGGACATGGAGCTCTTACTTCAGCACACCAGGATGATCTGATGCGCACTAGGATTCAGCTTCGCTTTGACCGCGAGTCGCTCGTTGAGCTTCGCGAGAATGAGGAGAAGCTGCTGGAGAAGGTCGCTCTTCTCGGAAGAGGGCCCAGCTGAGGAGGACCATCGTGAAGCTCCGCAAGAAGGTGGCGGAGCAGGACCAGCTGATCGAGGATCTAGAGCACCATACTGACGAGATGGAGGAGGAGGGCGAGGATCTCCGCAAGGAGAACAACGCTTTCCTCAGTGACGATGATGACTTTGTGGAGGAGATGGACTGTGAGGAGGAGATGATGAGGAGGAGTTAGTTGACGAGGAGGAGGAGCCACTCGAGGCAGTTCTCGAGGACGAGGAGGAGGATCCCGAGGAGCCACTCTACCAGTCAGATGCTGACGTGTTAGAGCTGGAGGTTCCACCTCAGTAGGCGAGTGACTTGATCACTACCGCAGGATTAGGTTGACCCCTATCGCTAGTCGAGTAGAAGTAGTGGTTCTTTTGGAAACCAGATGCTATGTATCTTAGATGTAAGGTGATGTTGTAAGCTTGAGGTTGTAAGCTTGATGTTGTTGTGAACTCCTTGATGTGATGTTTGTGAAATATAAGTATGTTTGTCTTGTTAGATCTGTGTGAAATATTTTCATATAATCCTTAAATTAATCAACCACTTGCGAAATCGTCTTTTCCCTTAGTCGAACTTTTCTTGCCTTGCCTCTTATACCCGGTGTGCTTCAGGATGCCGCCCCGTCGCGACAATACGGGAGGATCAGGATCAGCACCACCACCACCGGACCCAACCCCCGCCCAACTTCTCGCGCTTATCATGGAGGAACGTGAAAATGCCCGGCAGGAGCGCCAGGCTCATCTCACTGCCCTGCAACAACTCGCAGCCGCTTACAACAACAACAACAACAACAACAACAACAACAATGGTGGTAATGGCAATGGCAATGAGAACCAGCGATCCACCTTAGGCGATTTCCAGAAAACCAACCCACCTACCTTCTCCAAGGGACTTCACCCACTGGAAGCCGATGATTGGCTTCTTACCATTGGGAACAATCTGGAAGTTGCTGCTGTAGGAGACAATGAAAAGGTGCTGTATGCAACCCACTATCTTGCTGGACCTGCACGAGCTTGGTGGGAAGCTACCAAGGCTCTCCAGCAGCTGACCACGTCATCAACTGGGCTGAGTTCAAGGAGAAGTTTCGCAAGAAGCACATTTCTGGTGGACTCATTGATAGGAAGAAGGATGAATTCCGCAAGCTGAGGCAGGGAAGTAGAGATGTAGTCGGCTATCTTGATGAGTTTACCGACTTATCTCGGTATGCTCCGAGGACACCGACAAAGAGAGAAGAAGATGGAACGTTTCCTGAATGGGCTGCATGATGAACTGCAGTGTGCTTTGTTGTCCATGACTTCCGTGATCTGGAGTCACTTGTGGACAAAGCCATCCAGCTGGAGACCAAGCGCAAGTCTATGTATGAAGGTCGCAAGAGGAGGATGAATGCTCAGGAAGGTTCGAGCAGTCAGAAGCCTCGTATCTTTCAGCAAAACCCCAAACCTGCCTATCGACCACCCCAAGCTCCACGCCCCAATTTCCCTAACCGCCCAAACAACTTCAACCGCCCCAATGACAATAACCGTCCCAGAGGAAACTTCAACAACTTCAACCCCAATGCCAATGTTGTCTGCTTTGAATGTGGCAACAAAGGTCACTACTCCAGGAATGCCCCAATCCCAAGAGGAATGTTCAGCGCCCCAATGCACCGAACAATGGTCAAGGCCGCAATGGAAATGGTAATGGCAAGAATGCCGCACCCCGCGGAAATGCTGCTGTTGTCAAGGGTCGTCTGCACCACATCAATGCTGAAGAAGCTCAGGATGCGCCGGATGTTGTGCTGGGTACGTTCCTTGTCAACTCAGTACCTGCAACTGTTCTGTTTGATTCTGGTGCAACACATTCATTTGTTACCGAGGAGTTTGTTGCTAAGGGAGGTTTAGTAGAAGGCTTCCTAACTAAAACCTTGAGTATACAAATCCCTGGTTCCACCCTAGAAACCAAGAGATTTTGTCCAAATACTGCCATAGAGATTTCAGGCGAAAAATTTGCAGCCGACCTAATTGTTTAGGAACCCAAGGCATAGATGTCATACTCGGTATGAATTGGCTAGCCAAGTACCATGGTCGAATTGACTGTGCCAGAAGAGCTGTATCCATCACCACCGACAAAGAAGTAGAAGTGGAGTATGTGTCTGAACCCAATCACTCCCAACCAGGCTGCCATGAGAGCATAGCTCGACCCACCTAGATGAGATCCGTGTTGTTCACCTATTCCGAGATGTTTTCCCTGAGGAATTGCCTGGTATGCCGCCAGACCGGGAAATTGAGTTCATAATTGAGCTTATCCCAGGAACAGCCCCAATATCCCAAAGGCCTTATCGGATGAATCCGGAAGAACTGGTTGAGTTGAAGAAGCAGTTGGCAGATATGCTCAGCAAAGGACTTGTTCGTCCAAGCGCTTCACCCTGGGGATCACCCATTATTTTTGTGGACAAGAGAGACGGTACCACACGACTGTGTGTGGATTATCGCAGGCTAAATGACGTGACCATTAAAAACAAGTACCCCTTCCCAAGATCGAGGATCTGTTCGATCAGATGAACGGAGCCCGAGTCTTTTCAAAGATCGATCTTCGGACAGGTTACCATCAGTTGAAGATCCGAGAGACAGACATTCCCAAGACCGCCTTCACCACCGTTACGGTTTGTTTGAATACACCGTGATGTCCTTTGGTCTGACCAATGCCCCAGCCTATTTCATGAATCTCATGAACAAGATTTTCATGGAGTACCTCGACAAGTTCGTGGTAGTTTTCCTTGATGACATCCTTATTTATTCCAAGACCGAAGAAGAGCATGCTGAACACCTGCGTCTAGTTTTGGAGACCCTCCGAGAGCACCAGCTGTATGCCAAGCTTAGCAAGTGTGAGTTTTGGCTCAATGAAGTGGCATTTCTCGGACATATAGTATCTGCTGGAGGAATTTCTGTTGACCCGAGAAGATCCAAGCCATTATTGACTGGTTATCCCCAACCAGTGTGACTGAAATCCGAAGCTTTCTCGGACTCGCCGGTTATTACCGCAAGTTCGTTGAAGGATTTTCCAGTATAGCCAAGCCTTGACCCAACTGTTGAAGAAGGACAAGAAATTTGAATGGACTCAGAAGTGCGAAGATAGTTTCCAAGAGTTGAAGAAGAGACTAACCTCCACCCCAATCCTGGTTATGCCAGACGTCACCCAGAGTTTCGACGTGTATTGCGATGCATCACGCCTCGGACTTGGTTGCGTTCTGATGCAAGAAGGCAAAGTTGTGTCGTACCTGTCCCGGCAGTTGCGACCGCATGAAGAGAATTACCCAACCCATGACCTGGAATTAGCTGCTGTTGTCCTTGCTCTTAAAAAGTGGCGTCCCTATCTTGCGGGACATCGCTGTGAGATCTATACGGATCATAAGAGCTTGAAGTATATTTTCACCCAGAAGGAGTTGAACCTGCGACAGAGGAGATGGATGGAATTAATCAAGGATTATGATATTGGAATCCACTATCACCCCGGAAAGGCTAATGTAGTTGCCGATGCCCTTAGTCGCAAACCCTGCACCCTGAATGCCTGATCCAAGCCGAACAACCAGCCTTGTTCAAAGAGTTCGAAGATTTTGGACTAGAACTTGTTAGCCATGGATATCTCGCCAATTTGGAGTTAGCCCCAACCCTGATGGATCAAATCAAAGAAGCCCAAAAAGGTCATGAAAGCATTGAAGGAATTAGGAAGAAGATCTCCCTCGGCAAAGCACCCGGTTTTACCGAAGATGCTGAAGGAGTGCTGAAATTCAATGATCGTATCTGTGTGCCCAATGTCACGGAACTTAAGGAGTTAATCCTGAAGGAAGCCCATGAGACCCCTTATTCAATCCACCCCGGCGGAACCAAATGTACCAAGACCTTCGAGAAAGATTTTGGTGGCATGGAATGAAGCGAGAGATTGGTTCTTTCGTAGCCAAGTGTGATCTGTCAGCGAGTCAAGGCTGAACATCAGCGGCCCGCTGGATTGCTTCAACCTTTGAAAATTCCCGAGTGGAAGTGGGATGAGATTGGAATGGATTTTATTACCGGACTTCCAAGATCCAACCGAGGCCATGATTCAATCTGGGTCATCGTTGATCGATTGACCAAGGTTGCTCATTTTATACCTGTCAAGACCACTATACCGGAGCTCAGTTAGCAGACTTGTATATTTCCAGAATAGTAAGCCTGCATGGTGTGCCTAAGAAGATTGTATCTGATAGAGGCACGCAATTCACCTCAAGATTCTGGAAATCCCTTCATGAAGCCCTCGGAACCAAGTTAGCATTTAGCACAGCTTATCATCCCCAGACCGATGGCCAAACTGAGCGAGTGAACCAGATATTGGAGGACATGCTTCGCGCATGTGTTCTATCCTATGGTTCCAAGTGGGAAGATTGTCTTCCGTTTGCAGAGTTCTCGTACAACAATAGTTATCAGTCCAGTCTGCAAATGGCCCCTTTTGAAGCCCTTTACGGCAAGAAGTGTCGTACACCCCTGAATTGGTCCGATACCGGAGAAAGCAAATTGTTCGGTCCAGATACCCTCCGTGAAGCTGAAGAGCAAGTTCAGCTTATTCGTGAACGCCTCAAAACTGCCCAATCCCGTCAGAAGAGTTACGCTGACACCAAGCGCCGTGACCTCACTTTCAGTCGGAGATTATGTTTATCTCCGAGTGACACCCCTCAAAGGAATGCAGCGTTTCCATGTCAAAGGAAAGTTAGCGCCAAGGTATATTGGACCCTTCAAGATCATCGCTCGTCGAGGAGAAGTATCCTATCAGCTGGAATTGCCACCGGAGTTAGGAGATTATCATGATGTCTTCCACATTTCCTTGCTCCGGAAGTGTCTTGAAGTTCCTGACCAGCCTGATGTTTTCAAAAACATCGACCACCTCTCCATCGACCTGAACCAAGATTTGACTTATCGCGAGAGACCCCTCAAGATTCTCGAAGAAGATGTTCGTGTTACCCGAAGACGTGCGATCAAGTTTTACAAAGTCCAGTGGACTAACCACTCTGAAGAAGAAGCAACTTGGGAACGTGAAGATTATCTTAAGCGAATTCCCAGGCCTCTTTAGTACCTAAGCCTAGCAAATCTCGGGACGAGATTTATTTTAAGGAGGGAAGGATTGTAACATCCCAAAATTATTAACAAGTATTATTAATTCCAAAAATGAGAGCCAACAAAAACTTTTGTTAAATTATATGTGTTGATTATCTTGCTTGTGTTGTTTATTTCTTCTTGTTTGTGTGTTGCTTGCTCTATTTGAGAACATGAAGAAAAGAAGAGAATAAAATAAAAGCAAAACAAGAAAAATAAATGTGGCAAGTGCCACACAAATTCTCCAAGTGAGGATCTCATTTTGTTTCCAACAAAATTTAGTGGAGTGGTATTGCAAACCCTCCCATTTCATCCTTACTACTTATCTCTCTCAAATAATATTTTCAAACTAGTTTTAAAATTCAAAAGTAAACAAAGTAAAATAAAAAAATGCCATAATTAAAACTATAAAAGAAAATGTTTCAAAACATTTTATTATTTTATGCCAATTTTTGTGGAGCTTCTGTACATTATGGGAAGGCCCCACAAATTTTGACAAATTTTTCTAAATTGATTTAGTGCCTCAAATAAAATCAAGAAATGCTTCTGGAATTAAAAGAAGGACTAGAAATAAATAAGAAAAGAAGAAGGAAAAATAGCAGCAGAGAGGAGGCAGGGGGCTTTCTGCAAAAGTGTCATCCCCTACCTCTCTCCCTAGCTCCCTGTCGCCGTCGCCGTGTCGCCATGGTCGACGTCGCCGTTCCCAGGCCCCCCAGGGCCCCCTTGCTCGCGTTCACCCTCGCCCCCGTGCCTCTGCACCCTCTGCGGGCAGAGGAGAGCCTCTCCCCTCGCCTTAACGCCGTTGTCCCCCGATGCACGCCGCGGAGGAGTTGGACGGCGCCGGCCAAATTGGCCCAGCTCGCTGCACCTCGCCACGCGATCCTCTACGCCGCGAACCCTAGCTCCATCCCGGACCCCCCAGACACCGCGCGCCGGCCTCTCCGCCCCTCTGGAGCTCTCCTGCACCCGACCCACCATGGACCGACCTCGGCCGATAAATACCCCACCCGCACCGTGCACTCCCTTCACTCCACCCCGACCTCTCTCACTCTCTCCACTCCTCAGTGCACCGCCAGGAGGGCGGAGCCACTCCCTCGAAGCTCCAGCTGCCCGTGAGCTTCCTCGACGCTCCGCCGCATCCGAAGGTGGACGACGACACGGCCGTGCCGTGCTACTGCCCCATTTCCCTCTCTGACCCCTCCACCTTGCTCTCCATCATCGCCGCACTCACCCGAGCCCTTTCCTCCGTTGTTTTGTGCACAGGCGCGCCGTAGAAGCTTCGCCGGAGCCCGTGTCCGTGGCCGTGGAAGACGGAGACGTTGCCGCCGACGAACCAGTCCGTCCCAGCAAGCAGGACTCGGCCATAAGCTCTCCCCACGCCGCCGCCGTCGATTCGCGTCGTCACCGAGCCTTCCCGAGCCCTCTAGGTGAGGTTTTGCCCAACCTCGCCGTCGCCGGAGCCACGGCGCCGCCCAGAAATGGTCGTCGCCGATGGTTTCGTTGCGGGCCGTTGGATCTCCATCCAACGGTAACTTACCGTTTCGGATAGAAAAGAAAGAGAGAGAGAGACTGACGAGCGGGCCCCGCTCGTCAGGGTTTTATTAATTTCCCCGCGTACGCTGTGCCGCTGACCAGTGGGTCCCCCATGTCAGCAATTTCAACATTATCCAGAACAGTTAGATTTCCTAATTAGTTTTCTCTGGAATTA
Organism: Poa pratensis; assembly: GCA_947311845.1. NCBI lineage: Eukaryota > Viridiplantae > Streptophyta > Magnoliopsida > Poales > Poaceae > Poa > Poa pratensis. The sequence continues at coordinate 4,764,814 of CAMZMU010000061.1, read as the reverse complement.
TCAGTACTGGACCCAATTTGTAAAATCAATAACTTGAGATTTAGGAATCCAAATAAATCAAACTCAATTGTTCTGGAAAGCTATGAAATTGTTTAACCAACCCAATTGGTCTCATGTCATTTAATTAAATAGTTAAAAAGTATTATTGAAAATACACAGAAGGTTTAAATTCTAAACTTGTTTGTTTCTGATACTCTGTTAGTCCAAATAATTCCAAACCAATTTTGCTAGCTTAGTACTGCCTTGTTTAGCTCCCTAATTTTGGTAGAATTAATTAAGCAATATAATTGTTGACTTTAAGATAAACCCTTCTGGACTAAAACAAACAAATATGTTTAATGGTTGACCCAAATGAGTTAGGACCAATTTTGTTGGATCACATTTAATCATGGTTAGTTACCCCTAAAAGGATTTATTTTTAGGAGTAACAGAACTTATTTGGTAGCCAAAACTTGATTGTTAAGCTACTGGATTCAAACCTTTGTGTAGGGAGTTTGGTAACTCCAATTGATCCAAATCAAATGGGTTGTCTTCTACACATCAGTAGCTTTCTATAGAAATTTAGTTTGTATTTTTGTGACCAACAGAACTCAAGTTGTGGAATTAAACATGTTTAACAAGTTTCTGCCATAATTTGGACATAAACAAATAATGTTTAATTCATTTATTTTGAAATCAAATGGTATTGTTGGTGTGCAGTGGCTATTTGAGATTTAGGATTGTGATGTTGTGATGTTGTTTGAATAGTTTAGTGATTGCTTGTATTTGTTTGTTTATCGATTAGACGAGAACGTTGCTGGATTTATCGAGGAGGGGGAATTTGTTGAACCTGAAGATCAAGATCAAGTCCACTTTGCCGAGCAAGGCAAGCTACTCTCTGAGCTTGCACCTAAATATATATGCATCTACTTTGATCAAATGATTTACTCTTAAAACCAATGGTTTACAAAACCTTTTCAAAAAGTGTATGGAAATTATTTTGCCACCCTATGTAGTAGTTATATGAAACTTTAGGATGGAAAACAATGTTGTTTATTCAAAACTCCTTTGGAAATACTTGTGTGGTTATGGAATGCCGAGATGTCGGTATTGAAGTGGAGAAATGGAGGATGAGGATGTTTATGAAAAATGCACAGTGTCCTAGTACTATGACAACCAATCTTAATCTGTGCGACCACATTTACCCCCATATGGGAACGGGGCTTAGTCATATAATTTGCTCTTATTAGTATGGGATACCTCATCGACGGAGATGACTCCGTTATGCATGAGGGGATGGTTGTGAACTCCCCTGACCTGGGTCCTCGCTCAAACTCTATGGAAAGATAAGGAGGAGGATTGAAGACTTCATAAATGTGGTCGCCGGGAAAAACATATGAGTCCTCACACTTAGGGTTGCCGACGGGGACCGGACTGAGTGTCGATGGGAATTATCATATGGGTAGGATCCTATACTAGCATGAGCAAAGGAGAGGCTAGGGTCGGTGGCTCAACTTCGCATACACCTTGTATGGCGGGACGTGGCTGACACGATGAGTTACCGGATGGATGTGGGATAAAAGCGTGCTACCTCTGCAGAGGGTCAAAACTATTCGAATAGCCGAGTCCTCGGATATGGACAATTGGGAGGCTGTCCTAAGATCATGTGCAAGTTTTTGAAAAGCTTTTAAGTTTAAAGAAAATGAATTGGTGATGGTGTGACACAACTATACCAAATGGAGTGGTATGAGTTGTTGGAATAAATGGACCATGGTGAGCCTTGGTCAGGAAAAGAAAGGGTTTTGGAGAAACAAATGAGATGGTGATTTCTTTTAAAAATAGTTATAAAACTCTTCTTACCTTTTTCAATAAAGATATAGAGATGTTTTAAAACAAATAAAAGTTGTAAGTTAAAATAAAGCTAGTGCATACTCATGTTGGGGTAGTTTGCGAGTACATTCAAATGTACTCATATTGGTTTCGTCCCTGGCTATTGTCCTAGCCAGACTACGAGGAGGAGCACTACGCCGAGCAGGAGTATGGCGACTTCTACGCGAACTAAGGATCTCCACAAGTCAGCTGCCTGTCGGGTCGTCGTCGTTAGAATATGATGTCTACTACGCCGTAGCTTCCGCTGATATTTTGGTTTGGCCCATGAAGGCACCTATGTAAGAACTTGGTCTAAATGACCATTTATGTAAGACTTTTTATTCGGTACTGTAATGGATGTAAACTTTGGTATCCAATTCGGATTATGTGCAACGACAGACTGATCACGGGATCGTTGTGTTAAGCATAATCGGGTATTCCGGACAGCTAGTGGTTAGCAGCTTAATTAGCTGTGATTAGAGGCACACTTAGAGGCACTGAGAGGTATCCAGCTCGAGGAGCATTTGTACACACTGCATATACAGAGAGAAATACACCAAAGTAGGATAGATGCTGCAGTAGGGGTTTTACCTCCTCACGAGGGCCCCGAAGCAGGGTAGATCTTTGTGTTTGCAGTGTTCTTCGTGTGCGACTCCATCGCGCAATCCCTCCCCGAATCCTCAAGCGTACGTTCGGCCCCAGACTAAGCCTACCCCTAGGCATCTGCGTGTTCCCACCACGACAGTTGGCGCCCACCGTGGGGCTGATAGTGGTGTTTGCTGGATCAATTCGGATGGGACCTTCGTCATCAACGCGGGGACTCAACTTCGGCATCGTCCCCGTATGTTGACTCATTTTTGAGTTGGCTACAGTGGAATCCGAGCTGTTCTGGAATCCTAGGTGTTCTGGAATCCGAGGTGTTCTGGAATCCGAGGTGTTCTGGAATCCGAGGTGTTCTGTAATCCGAGCTGTTATGGAATCCGAGCTGTTCTGGAATCTGATATATCAACGGACTGTTCTGGAGGAGAGGCTCTGGCGGGGCTGCCGAGGTTAACCTCGGCCTCGGTTGTCCTAGATTCAACCACTGGAGGAAGTGGTGAATGTATCGAGCTGTGGCTCTGTTTGATCTGCCGAGCCGGGCTAGACGAAAAAGAAAGATTAAGTTAGAGTATAAAAAACTTAACCTCGGAACAGCGTGAGAAGTAAAAAGGAGCAAGGTGACTTACGCATCTTCCTCCACGGGGCCTCGTTTCTTGTGCCTCGCAGAGATCTTCTTGGCACGCTTGGCTTTGGGCGCTGCAGTCTCCGAGGTCTTAGAAGCCTCGGCATCTGAGGTACCGGGTCCTGAGCGCTTCCGCGAGGCTGCAGACGCTGGATGAAAGTTCTTATATGTCGGAGGAGAATAGGAAATTGGAATAACATCGATAGGTTCCAGAATTTGGCAATCGTCATCATCGGGCCAATCCTGGATGGACGATCGAACTGGTGGGCGGTGCAATGGGCAATCGCGAGTCTTACCCGAGGTGGCCTTGGGAATAGGGAGGTGATCCTCATGGTCCGGATCTTCAGCCTCGGCGACGACCGGAGTAGGCAGGTCGGGAGTCCACTTCTTAGAAGAAATTGGGCCATCCTCGACTTCCTGTCGAGTGAACTTCTGCAGAGGTGGCGAAGTAAAACCGAGTTAGCACAAGAATCAATACAATGTCGGGGTGAAAATGAAACTGAGGAATATTATACGCCGGGTAAGGTACACTTACTTGAGCTGGAAGGTGATCTCGGTCATAGGGCTTGACACCCCATTTCCACTTATCGGGCATGGTGGTCTTGGCGATGGCCCGGATGCGCCTCTTTACTTCGGAGTCGCCGAGTTCATGAGTGCTGTTCCGAGTAGGATCGTAGCGGCCACTCATGTGGCAGATCTTATGGGCCCGCGCTTGTAGAGGGTTAACTCGGCGGGTGATCATGGTGCGCAAGATGTCATCTGCTCCCCAACCTTTCTCCTGGAGTGACATCATGGTTTGATGAATCAGTAACACCTCGGGGGCGTCGGGCTCGGACTCGTAATCCCAGTTGAGTTGGGCAGTGGGGGTTCCGATGGAGAACTCCGGCAAATTGATGAGGTCTTCATTTCCCGGGTTCTTCACGTAGAAGAAGGAGCGTTGCCATTTCCGACAAGAGTCCAGGCCCTGAATCCGAGGAAACTCAGAGGATCGCCGAGGGGAAATAGAGGCCGCCCCGCAAGCGGTCATCTCCTTGTCCGCGACCTTCCTGTTCGGGACACTTTGTTTCTTGAGCTGGAAGTACTTGGCCCATGACTCGATGCTAGGCCATAATCCGAGGTAACCCTCGGAAAAAGTTGCGTAGGCCGAGAGTTGGAGGATGGCATTGGCGGGCAAGTGGTGTGGTTGTAGCCCAAAGGTGTCCAAGAAGTCCCGGAAGAATTTCCTGGCCGGGAGTGATCCAGTCGGTCGACCCGCTCCCCGGATTCCACGTCGGGTTCGATATCTTCTTTCTTCGGAACCCGGCAGATGAGATTGGCCGGGATCCGCCGTGAATCTCGGAGCCACTTAATGTCGACCTCCGTGACATCGGATCCCTCCCAGCCACCTCGTTCTCCGGGTGCTCCTTCCTCGGCGTGATCCGGGGCAGAAGACATGTGGACGCTTTCCTGCAGAGGAGGGAGGTTCAACCGGGGTAAGTACCTCGGACAATTCAGGATAGCCGGGGTAAATACCTCGGATCATTTGGGATAGCCGGGCTAAAGGATTTAGGCGGGAAACACAGATCTACGGAGAACGGTGAAACGCAAAGATCTACCGATGAGCTAAAAAGGAAAGTAAACTCGAGTTCGTCAAGGGGCAAAACTAAGAGGATAGTGCTATGGATGTATCTAAAATGAATCTAGATGACATTTAAAGGTACTAAAAGAACTCGAGAGGGGATCATCGAGTTCATCAAGATCGTAGGGTTCATCAAGATCCTCGAGTTCATCGAAGGGTGAAATCATCCATGGCAATTGAGGGGAAACGAAGAACTCACCGGTGAAGAACTCGAAGATCGAGGCCTGATGGCGAGTCGATGGTGGTGCGAAGGATCGACGGCGGAGTGGCGGCGCAAGGCGCGGTGCGTGTTTCCGGCGAGAAGCTTCGAGACGGCGAGGTCGCAGCGGCGGGTGCTCGACGGCGGCGCTGGTTGCAGTGGAGGCGAAGCGGCGAGTGAATGGGGAAGAAGATGAAGTCCTGCCCTGGGCCCTATTTATAACCGCGTGCGGTAACTGCGCACTACCGCGCGGTTACCGGGGGCGTGGGATCGTGTGCGGGCGAGAGTGCGGTTGCGGCGGTTGTGGCCGCACAATCGACCACATCGTGGGCCACAGGATGGCAACCGCCAGCGCCAGATCTTCTGTGCTGGTCAGCGCGAAAACCGAGGGGTCGTGGGCGGTTAAATTGGTCAAGCACTTGAGTGCGCATGTGCACTGTTGGGTGGGTCCGGCTGACGAAGGCGGCGTGTGGTCAGGACCTGTCTTTCAAAGGTCCGGATTTTAGGGTCCGGGCAGAGATTCTTCGCCACGTGCCCCAGGGAGTCTTTAGGCAAGAGTGTGCTGAGTCAGATAGCTCGGAAAGTTCAGATTGCAGATCAACCATGGATTAGATTATGGTCCATGAGAAGTACCTCGGCAAAACTTTATATAAGGTCGGAGTTAGAGGTGTTGCCTTGTTTATTTTTGAACCTGCTACGGCCCTCCATCCGAGGTCGTAGGACCGCACCAGCTTCGGGGACTAATGTCGGGGGGCCACCCCCGGGTAGGGTCAAGGCTTGGCTTAAGTTGAGTTTAAAGATGTGCCAAGGTACGGAAAGGGCCGACCTGTTTGGGCCTGGGAGTGGCCGAGCTTTATCTTGACCTGGAGAATCTAAAGGCCGACCTGTCTTGGCCCAGAGGGGTCCGAGGTATCCCGTTGGCATGGGCCGACGTTCATAGTCCGAGCTATGATCAGCCGACCTAACTACCTCGGTGCTATGATTTGTATTGTGAGTGCAGGAGAAGCTAGTTGAAGGAAATAAGGTCCGACCTGGTCAGATCTTAAGCGCAAGACCCGAGGTAAGGAGCCCGACACATCCGTGCCGGGCTAACCAAGGCAAGAAGCCGTAGGTCGGGCAGGAGTCAATGCTCCTGTCACTTCCTGCCTGACACAAGAGCGTCTGACACGCGCGGCGCCCGGCAGAGGCGTGCTCCGGGTTCTGCGGGGCTGCACGTCTCTGACCGCTGACCACGCGAGACCTGGGGAAAGGCTACGAGGTAGCTCAGCCAGGCCACGTCCTGTCTCTGTCAGAGGGGACATCCTAGCTCTACTGTGGTGATGCAGGGGATGGGCAGGCCATGTCCTGTCCCTGACAGGAGTACGATGATGACCAAAGCAGAGGCATGGCAACAGTGTTCAGCAAGGGGCACAACGGTAACTCGGCTGGCCTATAAAATGGGCTTCAACCCCTCCTGCGTGAAGGATCGACGGGGAGAAGGATCGATCAAGAGAGGAACCTCGGAATCCCCGGAGATACCTCGGATCCAAGTTCGGAATTCCTTTTTCCCCCCTTGTAGCTTCATCTTCTACCTCAAGTTCTCACCATTGTATCATCACACAGCTCGAGGAGCGGCTTGTACTTATCACATTGAGGTATACACCAATTAGGATAGTGCTGCAGTAGGGGTGTTACCTCCACAAGAGGGCCCCGAAGCAGGGTACATCGTGGTGTGCTTTGTGTTCTTGGTTTCTTGGTTTCTAGTTCATGTTCTTGCGGTTTCTTGCGTGTTCTTGCTTGTGCACTTCTGGAGTGCATAAACCCTCCCCGGATCCCCAACGCTCGTTCGGCCCCATCTTAGCCATACCCATGTGTAACAGCCCAAAGTTCGGAAACCTAAAAACCCGAATAAAATTTTCGCTTTTGTGTTGCATTGCATCATGGCATCTAAATTTAACTTGCTAAACAACACACAAATGGTTTTGGCACCATTTAAAAACAAATGCCAAACTTGTTCCAACAATTTTCAAAACAATGAAGGCACTAAAATCTTGCAAAACAAAATACTTTGACTCCTTATATTTGTCAAGGAAGTTCCAAGAGCTCGAAATAATATTTTGCCCTTGATTCAAAATTCTAAAGTAATAACATTTGGGAAATTGAGAAAAATGCTCTATTTTAAGACTATGAACAAATGTTGTCAAAAACATTTTATTTGGAGACACTAAAATTTGTGGAGCTACTAAATGTTAAGGGGAGCCTCCCCAAATTATCTCATATTTTTCTAAATTGTTTAGGTACCTTAATTAATTCACTGAAATGCTGCTGGATTTGAAAAGGTTTTTAAAAGAATTGGAAAAGGACCGATCTGTGATAGCAGAAACTCTGCCAGGGGGCTATTTGCAATTTCGTCATCTCCTTCCTCCCTGTAGCGACCGAGGCGCACTGGCGCCATCGCCGTGCTCGCGCCGCACCCCGTCTCGACGCGCCGACCCCGCGCCCTCCTGCCGCGCCATGAGGAGAAGAGGAGGTCCCACGACGCGTTGCTCCCCCACCTGCTCACTCACCTGCCCCCCACGAGCTCCCCTCTCCATCTCTGTTCCCCGCGGGCCGCCATGGCCGCCGAGCCCGCCGTGCTCGTCGCCGCCATTTGGGTTCGCCCCGTACAAATCGACGACCACCAGCAGGTTCGCCGCGTCGCCTACTGCATTCCTGCCAGAGGAATCGGCCGTAGACGCAAGATATCGCCGCCGCCGTCCCACTTCATCCCCGCCCCCGACGCAGTTCCGCCGTGCTCTATTCCATCGCCGACGACCTCTCCCCGCCGTCCCAGACCTCTCCAACGACTTGAGGGTGAGCTTCCCAGGCCGTGGCTCTCCTTTTCCCTTCCCCTCTCTCGCTAAGTCGTGCGCCACCGTCGAACCCAGTACGCCGGCGTTCGTCGTCGTTGTCCACGCTGCCCGGCCGTGGAGACGGCTTAGCCGGGCTGCATACCGGGCCTCTCGGGTGCACAGCCGGTCCCTGGGCCGGCCCAAACCGGGCAGAGGACCGGGCAGCTCTGTTAGCAGGCCGGCCTCACAACCGGCCCAACCGGGCTGGAGGCCGGTTACACAGTTTTTTTCTCATGCTGTTTATTTTTTTCTTTTTCCTCCCTTTACGCATGAGTCCCGCTACTCCCTCGCGCTTATAGAGACATCGAACCCCGATGAATCACATGTCCCCTCTCCCCCCTTTCGAGTCGAGTAAGTAAAATAATTATCGTTGGAATTAAAATAATTAGAAGTAAATAATTAAAAAGAGGAAATTCTAAATTTAATAACTTTTAATCGGGGCATCCGAAAAATGTGTTCCTTATATCGAAATGCTCAGAAAAACATGAGTGATCCAGAATCATCATCATCATGCATAATTGCTCACAATTACAATAAGGTGCTCTCGTAGTAATTATAATTACTAAGTTTAAATATGGGGTTTATTCCAAATAATGCAATAAATATAACGGGGACCCCATTTAACTTGTTGCCCTCGTTCAATGCTTCTAGGGTGCATTTAAAATGTCATATCATCATTTTGTATGCATTGCACAATTGCCATGTGTTGATTGTTGTTCTTGCTTTCCGGTGTTGTTTACTCTCCGGTAGATCACGAGTTCGGAGTTGAGCATCATCACTCCGACGAGCAGTTTGACTCCTCCGCTCAACAAGGCAAGCGTAATCCCCCCTCTGAGCATATCTTATCCTATTTTCCGCAAATATTTTCTCCACTATAATATTGCATGCGGTTCCAAATGTCAATTTGCTTGGATTAGAGTATCCTATAGTTGCATTAAGATTCCGATGCCAATTACCTGTTTCCCCTCCTATTATCCATAGGATTGTATTGTTGGCCTGAAATATCTAACTATGCAATGCTGATGCTTAGCCATGCTTAGTTAAATGCTTAGCCGTCCGATGGATACTTCATGTTGGAAACAGGTGATGAGATGAGAAAGATGGTGGAGAATTGTGGTGATGGATAATAAAATGCTTAAAGGTGGGGATGAGAGGCCACTGTGGTTGTGGTGCTTTGTCTCGTTCTCGCCGCCTAGGTGCGAGTTCTATACCTCTTGAACCAAGACTGAGCGTGCAACCACGCGTGAGGCCTATGCAATTGCAGGAACCCTCATAGACTAAATAACTCGGGCGGGGCTAGCCAGGGTCCTCTAGTTCGGGCTTCCATTTGCGCGTGCGTGATGATGGTGGTATGAACTGGTATGAGGATGGTGGTGTTAGGAAAATGAGTGGCCGTGGGGCGGGGTGTTGTGATCCTGGCAGTCCTACCGCCACTGATGATCCTGGGTTAGTCCTTAACGAGGGAGAAGTCGACACCGCTCCCACCCAGCCGACTTTCCATGGAAGAGAGCTAATTGTACAGGTAATGGGCCGGATGGTACGCGTGGCAAACATTGTACACCCCTGCAGGGTTAAATCTTTTCGAAAAGCCGTGTCCGCGGTTATGGACGAACTTGGGAAGTGAAGGTAAGATCATATAATAACATGAACGGAATGATTAAAAACTGGGTGCTAGAGGTACCATTCAAGAATTGCAAGGTGAGGTTCCTCGAGGGTGATTCGGGGAGGTGCCTTTGGTGAAACAAGTACAGTTGTTGATAATGGTTGATGATGAGAAAGGTGATCAAGAGAAAAGAGTCACTTCTTACCCCTTTTAAAAATACTCTGATTAGTCGATGCCTTTTGAGTTATGTCTTTCATAAATAAAATCAGCTTTATGCAAAACAGCCTAAAACTTTGAAAGCCTCATCGAGCTAAAGCTCTATATATAATCTTGCGAGTTCGTCGAACTCAACGTCGTTTGTTTTGTTTCAGAGGAGGACTTCACCGCCCTCGAAGGTGGGGTCTTTGTGGACGTCGACGAGTAGTCTGGGGTTCCCAGGTGGCAGCTTGGGACATCACGGAACAGCTGGCGCTGTGATGTTTATCTGCAGGCCTCTTAGGCCATAATTTGGTTCTTGTTGTTTAGAACAACCTAATTTGCTTCCGCTTGTTGTAATGTTGGGTTTGTGACCTCTGTTTGTCATTTGCTATCTTTCTCTATTATAAGAGTTGAACTATATGATTTGTGTCGTAGAGTCTGTGATGTGCCAGTTGTTCCACAAGTCTTGATCTCTCTATTATGCTTTGATAGTGTGTCTGGTGGTATCGGATAACCGGGGACACAGTATCACTGTATAGCAGTCAGGTCGGGGCGCCACACCATGGCATCTGCCGTGATCCCACCACGACAAAAGGGCATATCCTTCCCCAAAGTGTTTTGATGTTTGTTGACAGCACACTTAGATGTCTAATGTGTGTGCTAAAAGTGTGCAGGATTGTATCAATTGATATTGCACAGGTTTTGTCTCAAGAAAAGGAAGAAATGCTGTCTTCATTGCGTCAGCCGGTACTACCGGGTTCACCCCGGTACTACCGGGTGTTCTGCCATGCGGAACTACCGGGCCCAGTACTGGGCCCAGTACCGGATCTCCAAATGCTCTCTGGACTCGCTCGAATTTTATCCGGTAGTAGCCCCGGTAGTAACGCGGTAATACCGGGTGGGGAGCACTACCGGACCAGGCGGTCCGGTACTACCGATGCGCGCATGGAGGAGGCGTTGACCAGTCTTTCGCCAGGCCGTCCGTTCCCTGTCAGTCGGTACTACCGGGCGAGGCCCGGTACTACCGCTGCGGGCTGTTTACAACTTCAACGGCCAGATTTCTGGGAGGGGTATTTATTCCCCTCCACCTACCTCCGGCTCCTAAGCTTGAACACTTGAAGAACACCATTGATTGCAAGCTCAAGATTTGATAGATCTCCCAATCCCTCCACCCAAACTCGTTGATACTTGGAGGATTGAAGGAGAAGCCCCGGATCTACATCTTCACCAAGCCGTTCTTCATTTCCCCCTCATTCACTTGAGGGACCCTTTGCTAGGATTTCCATTGAGAAAACCTAGCCTCATATTGTACTCACTTGATTGTCTTTGTGACAGATTTGTAGCTGTTCGGGAGCCCCCAATCCTCTTGTGGGTTGTGCCCCGGATCGTTGTTGTAAGGGCTCCGGATTCCGCCTTGAAGGATTCCGATAGTGGAAGGTGAACCAAACCTTTGTGGTGCGGTTCATCGGAGAAGAAGGTGCATCCGCCTTTGTGGCGGTTGAGTTTTGACCTTTGTGGTAGCTCACACCTCTCCAACGAGACGTACTCCCCTAAAAAGGAGGAACTCGGGATTACATCCGTGTCTCCGCGTGCTTTCACTTCGGTTACTTCTATCCTTGTTTATTGTCCTTACTTCGTGTATCTTATTTAGTTGCTAGCTTGTCATATAGGTAAATTCACCGTAGTTGCATATCTAGAGAATTTACCTTTTAGTGTCAAGCCTAATTTGAAAAAGTACTAAAATTGAAGTAGCACCTATTCACCCCCCCCCCTCTAGGTGTCATACGATCCTTTCACCAATCCCTTACGGGTGAATCTCACGGAGAATAGGGTGAGCACATCGGTGCTATTGGAGTGCCTTGGAGGCTCCACACCCCTTCGACGTACTTTCATTGGGAAGGAACTACGGGAAACATCTCCTCGTGTCCACTTTGCGGTTACTTCTATACCCAAACCCTTTACTTATGCATTTCCTTTGTGATAGCCAACGAGTTTGAAGTTATCTATCTTGCTATCACATAGCTGTTATCTTGCTTAGCATAAGTCGTTGGTGCACATAGGTGAACCTAGCTTGTTTAGGTTTTGTGCTTGATAAATTAAACGCTAGTTTTATTCCGCATTTATTCAAGACTAAACCGTAATTATTTTAAATCGCCAATTTAACCCCCTCCCCCTCCTAGGCGACATTCTTGTTCATTCAGACACCTTACAGAATGTCAGTGATTTACCACCGGAAACCCTTGTTTTCTCCCATGATTTTCAACATCGTCATGGACATCCTGCATCAATTACTAGTTTTGTCATTGACCAACAATTGATTACTCCGTTACCTCACCGGACCATTTAGGTTTAGCGTTTCCCACAAACATAAGAATAACAAGACCAAAGTTAATTATAAAGGTGAATCAACCTTTGTTTGGATGGAAAAATAGATCTAGTGTTACCCTCTTTTTTAACTCAAATATTCTCAATATTGAGTAGATGGATGTGGAAGAATCAAAAATTTGAAGCTCAATAATGGTGAGGTGAAACATGATCTCGAAGTCGTTTCTTTTCCATAGAGGAAGAAGGCAATTTATACGGTTAAAGAATCTGACCGTTATCCTCGCTTGCAAGAGGCTCAGGCAAGCCAGATTATCTAAGCCAGTCTAGCCTTTTGCCCCGGCGCATAAGAGAGAAACATAGGAAATACGGGCATGGCCCGGACATGGGCCCGAATCGTCCGGTACTAGGAGGGCACCAGGATTGAAGGCTTTCAAGTAGCTTAAGCGAAAATGTTTTGGTGGATGATATGAGTTGTGTATGGGTACTAAATCACCAACTCTTATAAGCTCGATTCCGTCTTCATAGTATGCGTTCCTTCGACTAAAAAATGTGTAAAAGAAGTCCAATAATAAGACGCCTCCTTTTGTATTATCATTTTATATGTAGGGGTAACCCATTCACGTCACGTTTTTAAAGCCCGCCCAATAGAAATTTTTACATGAGGTAGGGAACACATTAATTTCTTGCTAGAAATCGTGTGAAAATATTTTACAGAAAAGCAATCATATGAATTTTAAAGGATTCTTTGCTTTGAACCAAATAAATTCTATAGAGAAAAACTCTATAGACTGTAATGCTACATAATTCGCAGTGCTCCGTAGTAGTGCTGGTTGCAAGTACTAGCTATGTTTCATAAAACAAGATGTATAAATTTTGTGAATAGTTAAAACTTGCGAAGTTTGACCAAACATATACAAGGAAATATCAATATTTTACAATATTTGGTAATACACTGTGAAAATATATTTCATGGTAGATTTATTGACAGGGGCGAAGACAGGGGGGCTAGCAAGGGTCAAACCCCCTCGAACCGAGTTTTAACTATTCACAAAATATACGTCAACACTCAACACCTTTTTTATAGAGATGTCAACACTCAACAGCTGAACAGCCCACGTACTATGTACAGAGGTAACTAAGCCCAATAGACACCAACCCACGTACCAGGGTTAGGCCATCGTGGAGTCCAACCGATCAATCTGATCGATCGATCGAAAGTTACGCCTGCTTGCTGCTTTCCTGCCTACGTACCCTCCTATTCAAAAAGAACAGAATATTGCTATTTGTGTGCTATGGGCAAAATCCAATCTTTCGGCTTGTTTGCTACTATTTAATGAAATCCTGCTTTCTAGATTGCAAATTAGAGAAGAAACCGGTACTAGCAAGTTTTGTATAATGGTGGAATGCGAAGTACACCTCCTCTCCTATTCAAAAAGAAATTCTGAAGTTAAGCTAATAGACATGTAATTTTCTTTCTAAGCGTCGAACATATATATTCGAATATTTATATGGATTTTCTATAATATATTTTTAGACTTAATAAATGATGATGTTTATTCTCTTTGATGGTCATCGTCTTTTCGCACCACCCCACCACCCCCCATGTCTGAATCCTGGCTCCGCCCCAGACTATTGATATTGGATGGGTTTTGTAGATTTTTATATTTTTACCTAGAAGCATGGTTAACCTTATATAAATTTGACTTTCAATTAAATTTATACGACTTGTTTTGTTTTATGATAGGGTGGGAATAAGAGCATCTCCACCAGCACCCTCCAAATGACCCTCCAAAGGCCCATTGGGGGTCCGGACGCCAAAAAACGCCACCAGCGGCATTCTCCAAAGGGTCGCCCCGAGCGAAATCGTGTCCGACACCCTCGAAAGGGCCCCCAAGTCTGGAGGCCCTCTCGGGGGTGCCAGACATAGGCGGACATGCCTCTGACAGGGGTGGCCCGCCCGTTATACACACAGCGCCGGCGCCCTTGGTAATTAGGGCTGCAGGAGGCCGTTAAGCCCGATTAATGGCGAGGCGATGAGACGGCGGCACGCCTGTCAGCACGCGTCGCAATAACGCCGCGCCCATTCCCATGGCGCAGACGGAAACGACCCGTCGAGACGCGCCGTCCACGTGTTGAAGTCGCAGCGGCTTCCCGCGGCGGCGCCTTGCACACGTGTCGTCGGCGTCATTGCGCGGCCAGGCGAACCGATGGCTAGGCGTTAATGCAGGCCACCCAACCCCGCTCCTCCGGTCGCCTTTAAAACGCGGCGCGTCTCGGCCCTCCTCTTCCCACACCACTTCTTCTCCCTCACCTCGCCACCAGCAGATCATCTCGCCCGTAGCAGATCGGCCGCCAAGCATGGCGGGCAACTGCGAGACGTCAGAGGAGCGCCAGCTTCGGCGTCATCACGACTTCCTCTCGGCGGAACGTGCTCGCCGCTGCAACGAGCGTCGCAGACAGCAACGCCGCGAACAGCTGGAGGAACGTCGCCGCCGCAACGAAGAGGCGGAGATGGCCAAGGCGTTTCAGCGCGATATGTGCACGAGGAGATTGCCAACGCGCCTCCATACGTGTTCTCGCTGGAGACCGCGCGGGTGTGCAGCCGCCACGGTTTGCCGGTGGAGGAATTCGCCACCATGCCGGATGGGTGGGTGAGGAACGCCGTCAACGTGCTGGTGGTGCCGCAGGTCAGTGGGCAGGAGCGCTTCGACTACATCATGCGGCAGCGGAGGGAAATGTCATACGAGGAGAAGCTCGACCCCAAGTACTCCATCTCGGCGCTCTACTGGCACGCCGTGGTGGACGCGGAGTACGAGGCGCGTCGCAGTTCGGGAGCCAACGCCCCACCGCCGCGCGTGAGCCAACGCCGGAGTTGTCCGCATCGGACGACGACCGCTCTGACGGCGAGGACGACGACGACGACCCCGACCTGCCTGATCTCCCCTTATCATACCACCGGCAGGCGCATTTTGGTCGGCAGCGTCGCCGTCACCGGAGAAGGGGGCACCGGATGAAGCCGGAGAGGCTTCCCATCAAGCGTGCCTCGGCATGCCACGGCGGTAGATCAAATCACACCACGCACCGACCGTGAAACCAAAAGCCTTAGCGGCTCAGCCAAGACTATGTTTCTAAAGGCCGTAGCCGACGACAATAGCGGCTGAAATTTCCGGCGCCAGATCATTGAGGTATGCAAGTTTCTTGATGATCCGGCCCTAGAATTGACATCTTCTTCGCCGACGGTGGGTCGTGGAACAGGCATCTTCGTCAACGCCGGCGCCTATAGTGGTTGGCGAGAAGCTGTAGGCTGGCGCCGGCATCGGCATAGGCCTCCTTCTCTCTGCCTAGTTTAGATTTAGTTTGTTAAATCTCGTTAAGATTTTAAATTATAAGTTTGTTAAATATCGTTTAAATTTCGCCGGTTTTGTTATCAACAAATGTTTTAAAAATAAAATTGGAGTGCTTCTTTGGGGTGCACAGCTATGGGCTGCACCCCAATTAACCGGACACAAGTCCGGCACCGTCCAATTGAGATCCAATTGAAGGTGCCGGACACTCAATTGGAGGGGATGCCAGTGGAGATGGTCTAAATGCTAGCACGAGTAGGCTCCACCTGTGATTAACTCTCTCTGTTACTATAGTGCTGTCACTGTAGACAGGAGTGCAGGCGCGCAGGCAGGAGTAGTAGCTTCCCTTTCTCTGGCGGTTGGGAAGAGTGTGCCGTGGAGTAAAACATATTTCGACGGTTCCAAAGCAAATCTCATGATTACAACTTTGGCCTCTCGCTCGCCTCGGCCGGCTGTGCCCCCACCTCCTTGGAACCATGCACGCTCCCAAGCTGATTCAATCGCTTGTAATTTCTTCCTATCCAATCTGTCGCCGGAGAAAGATCGTCGGCTTGTAATTTCTTCTTCTCTGACGCAAACACTCTCAGAGTAAGCAATCATGCATATGGTGACGCACGCTTTGAAACTTACTCCTACTAATTGCGTTGCGTGTACGCGACCCACCAAAGCCCGACCTCGTCTCGTCACATCTTCTTTTTTTTGCGAATAACACCTCAGATCTAACAAGCAGCAGTGGCATACACCCCAAAGAAAACTGAAATTACATCCAGGTCCTTGGGACCCCTAATCCCTACCCACTCCGACGCGGAGCGAGGACGCGCCGCCGCGCCGCTGCCGCCGCTCGCTCCTGGAGCCGGCGTCGCCTTGTAGCCTGCAGTCGGTTTCGTCGCGGTCGGGAAGTCGTCGCTCTCGGCCTCTGCGTGCCCGCACGACGGAGGGGAGGAAGAAGGGAGCACCGCCGCTGCTCCAGATCGAGGCGGCCGGCCCGGAGCCAGCACCTGCAAGAACTCGAGGCCTCCGACGTACCTCGAGCTCGGGGAAGTCACGCGCGCCGCAGGAGAACTCCAAGGAGCGCCACCGCAGGAGGGGGAGCGTGCCGACGCCAAAACACCCACCACTGGCACCACCGCCTCCATAGCGCCGCCGGCCGGGTCCCTACCGAGTCCTACACTATATACACACCGAGAGGAGGGGTTCCCCCACCATCCCGCCGCCGGAGCGGCCGACGGAGGTGGAGGAGCCCGGGGATCTGCGGCGGCGAGGTGGATCGACGGGGCGGTTCCAAAAATCGCCCTCTGGGCACTGTAGACGGAGAGAGGGGAAATGTTTGCTTATGGGATCTCGTCACATCTTCTTCACCCTCAGAAAGGCTGCTTCCAGTTTTACAGTCAACCAAAGATTTGTGGTAGTACTAAGAAACTACTGGTAAAATGAAGTTTCTTCGATGAGGACCAAGTAGGGAAGGTGGTCAAAGCACGCAGGTTTTCACTGCGTCGGAAGGAACTCCGATCCTTGGATCGGTGTTTGATCAGCAGGTCGTTTCGACAGATGAGATCAACGCATCGCCTGGAAAGTGTTGGGGAGAAAGGTAAAAAATACGACGTAAACAAACATAAAATACTGGCACATATAGGTACGGAGCACTCCTATCGCGCCTCCAGATTCATGCAGCTCGCGTCCCGTCGACACATCACCGGTGTACGGTCGTCGTCGGTCGTCACAGGCAGTGGGGGACAACTTGCCTTGACGTACCAAGGCGCGACACGTGTAGGTACGGGGGCTGACGTCTGGAGGCCACATGGCACCGACCACGTGTGTGTGTGTGAGGTGTGAACGGGGACGATCGAGCTCGCCGCCGTCGGCCTCCTCCGCCGCTCGGCGCTCGCGTTGACGGCGTCCGGTCGGGGACATCAACATCACACACAGTACTAGTACTAAAATGCCAACCAGAACCAGGTATATTCGCTCTTCTTGTATTCAGAAAAGAGAAGAAACTGGCCGGCGGTGCAACTGAGGAAGGAAGGGTCTCAATCATGCCGTGCATAGCCCCCGCGGGAGAAGGAAATCAACAGATTATTCCAGAGAATGGCGAGGCGAGGCAGGAAAAGGACGACAGCGACGTGTACAGCTCGGTTGCAACCTGCACGTAACTGCCCTGGTAGTATCATCTACAGCGTTTCGTCAACACGGTGGGCATGTCGCGCGCAGTGACGTCCACAGTTCACCCCGCGATGTCAGCAAACTGGACAACTGGGGAGATCATTGTCACTGGACCGGACAAACCATCTTGCTGGAAACTCGAAAGGCAAATTCCAGCCGAATCGAGATCCAAGCACGAATATTTAAACAGAATTTTTCCGACTTTTTTGGAAAAACAATGCTAACAGAAGTTGATATCCCTTTCTCTCTCAAAGAAAAAATGTTCACTTTGCCAAATAGCATGGGTAAACGACGGCGAAGGAGGCGGCATGGGAGGAGTGGCTATCCACTGGTTGCCAAGGGATAACCATTTTTTTCTGGGTGCCATCTGTTTGGTTTAGAGGATTAGGTGGTTAGGGATAACCACTTCTAGGGAATATTCCATAGAAAAACTGGTTGAGCCCATCTGGCCAAATGTGGCGGACGAGGGCAACCACTTTCTTTCTCTCGCGCTGGCCTCACCCGAATCGTTTTTTCCCCTCGTTACCTCCCGGAACAGACCACATCTGTTAGAATCTCATCCTTTTGTAGTGCGGTTGAGGCGGCAGATCGCAGGTCGGCGGCGGCGACCACAGATTGCAGTTCCATAGCGGACGGAGCCAGGGCAGCTCGCAGCTCGGCGGCGGCCGGAGCTAGCGACAACAGATTGCAGGTCGACAGCGGCCGGAACAAGGGCAGCAGAGACGGCGATGGCAGATCGGCGACGTGTAGTTGGTTGGCGGTGGCGATTGGATAAGAGTGGAATCGCTTGCCGTGGCCTCAGCTCATGGCGGAGGTGGCCTGATCTTGGACGGCGGTAGCTTCTCCGTGCGCTATATAGCACACTTTTCTTTTCTTCAAAGCGTGTCGCCTGATTGTAGAGCATGACTAGGAGGACCCTAGTTTTTTTACAGGGAGAGGAGCTAGTATTGCACATACTTTGCTGTACTTGTACTTGTTTTTGTCCGTCCATCAAAATTGTAGATACACCTTTATGCCTCAAGTTAAAATGATAAACGGGAACTTGTATTTCAATTGGCTTCATTTCATATCTATAAAGGTAATCTCACCGCTCCCAATTAAAAAGGTCACCACAATAGCCCATCCACTCTTCATTTTTTTTAACCAAACAAAACAATGGCTACCCTTAACCACATCTCACCCAACTAACCAAACATAAAAAGTGGCTATCCCTAACCAGGTGGTTGGGGATAACCCCATCCCTAAATCCTGTCCCATGAACCAAACACACCCTAGGTGTCCCGAGTCGTGTCGGAGGAGGATGTGGCCGCATGTGCCGTCCTAACGACGGTGTTCACATAGCCGTAAATTTTTTTTTACTATCTTTAAGTCCGTGTGCTCTTAATGTAGGGATTCTATACCAGATTAGGTATTTTTACTTCCCAATTAAGACATAAGAACTGTAGAGCTCTGCTCAAGCCTTGGTGGACTCCTGGACCGTGGGTGTGCCAGTAGGAGGACTCGAACTCACGACCTCCGAAACAGAACACATACGTACAAACCACTGAAACAGAGCATATTTTGACAACTAAGTCAATCGCTAAGCTTGTTTACCTATTTGAATTTTACCCACGGAGATTAAAAAAACACGGCGCCCGGGTAAAGGCGCCGTGGTAGTAGGCATGACGCCTTGGCCCGGGGCGCCATGCTTTTGTGTTGCGGGTCCCTCTAATCTGACGTGGCAGGTTATATGACGCCTTTTGGGGGCGTCGTGTAGTAGAGCACGGCGCCCCCGGGCGGGCGCCGTGAAAAAGGGTTAGATCGTGAATTAATTTGAATATGAGTCCATTTTGTGAAATGAATTAAAAAAGGATCAAATTTGTCAAAATTGCCAGTAGCAGGCGACACGTAGATCCTGACGACAGCGACGTGTACAACTCAGTTGCAACCTGCATGTAACTGCCCTCGTAGTATCATCTACAGGAGTCGAACGCCTAGCTCGTTTCGTCAACACGGTGGGCATGTCGCGCACAGTGACGTTCACAGTTCACCTGCGATGTCAGCAAACTGGACAAGTGTGGGAGATCAGAGCATCTCCACCAGGGCCTCCAAATGACCCACAAATGCACATTGGGGTTCGGACGCCAAAATCGGCCACCAGCGGCACCCCCAAAGGGTCGGGCCGAGCTAAATCGTGTCCGGCACCCCGAAAGGGCCTCCAAGTCGGACATGGGCGGACATGCCCTCTGACAGGGCTGGCCCGCCCGTCATACACACAGCGCCGGCGCCCGTGTTAAATAGGGCTGCGCAGGAGGCCGTTCCAGCGATTTTAATGGCGAGGCGACAAGACGGCGGCACGCCTGTCAGCACGCGTCGCAATAAAGCCGCACATGTTCCCCTGGCGGGCGCAGAGCGAAGCGACGCGTCGCATTAACGACGCGCCCATTCCCAAGGCGCAGACGGAAGCGACGCCTCAAGCGCCGTCCATGTGTTGACGTCGCTGCGGCTTCCAGCGGCGGCGCCCTGCACACGCGTCGTCGGCGTCAATGCGTGGCCAGGCGAACCGGTGGCTAGGCGTTAATGCAAGTCACCCAAACCCGCTCCTCTAGCCGCCTTTAAAGCCCGGCGCTTCGCGGCCTCCTCTTCCCACACCACTCCTTCTCCCTCTCTCACAACTCGCCACAAACAGATCGGCCGCCAAGCATGGCGGGCAGCCGCGAGACGCCGGAGGAGCGCACGCTCCGGCGTCATCGCGACATCCTCTCGGCGGAACGTGCTCGCCGCTGCAACGAGCGCCGCGGCCAGCAACGCCGCGAGCAGATGGAAGAACGTCGCCGCCGCAACGAGGAGGCGGAGATGGCCAAGGCATATCAACGCGAGAGGTGGCGCGATGAGGCAGCCAACGCGCCACCGTACGTTGTGTCACTGAAGACCGCGCGGCTGTGCAGCCGCCACAGCGTGCCGGTCGAGGACGACGCCACCCTACCCGAAGGTGGACGAGGAACGCCGTCAACGTGCCGGTGGCGCCGCGGCTCAGCGGGCAGGAGCGCGTCGACTACATCATGCGGCAGTGGAGGGAGATGCCTACGAGCAGAAACTCGACCAAGTACTCCATCTCGGCGCCTACTTGCACGCCGTGGTGGACGCGGAGTACGAGGCGCCTCGCACTGGCGTCTTCCTCCCATCGCCGCGCGGTAGCCTACGCCGGAGCTGTCCGCATCGGACGACGACCGCTCTGACGGCGAGGACGACGACGACGACCCTGAGCTGCCCGATCTCCCCTTCCACCGGCAGGCGCATCTTGGTCAGCAGCGTTGCGTCACGGAGAAGGGGCGCCAGATGAAGCCGACGAGGCTTCCCATCAAGCGCGACGCGGCTCCCAACGGCGGTAGATCAAATCCCACCACGCGCCGGCCTTAGCCGAGGCTACGTTTCTAAAGGCCGTAGCCGACGGCAATAGCAGATGAAACTTCCGGCGCCGGATCATTGAGGCATGCAAGTCTCTTGATGATTCCGGCACTGGTTCACATCTCTTCGACGGCGCTAGGCCGTGGAAGCGGCATCTTCCTCGACGCCGGCGCGTGTAGTGATTGGCTAGACGATGTAGCGTGTGGCTGGAAACGGCGTAGTTTAGCTTTAGTTTGTTAAATCTCGTTTAGGTTTGAAGTTGTAAGTTGATTAAATCTAGTTTAAATTCCGTCGAAATTGTTTAATGAACGAATGTTTAAAAAAATTTGGCATGCTTGTTTGGGGTGCGCCGCTGTGGGCTGCACCCCCAAATTGCCGGACATGTGTCTGGCACCCCCCATTGGGCCTCAATTTGGAGGCCCCGGTGGAGATGCTCTCATGTCATGGACCGGACAAATGGACAATCATCTTGCTGGACACTCGAGAGGCATATTCCAGCCAAATCCAAGCCCTCCAAGCGCCAATGCGTAAAAAGATTTTGTTGAGTTTCTTTCGGAAATTATGCCAAACCAAAGTTGATATCCCTTTTTCTCTCTCCATAAAAGTTGTTCAAATTTTAAACGAGATAGCATAGGTAGACGACGGTGAAGAAGGAGAAAGAACGAGATTAGGCGTCCAAAGTCACGCTGGAGGAGGATGTGGCAGCCTGCCGCCTTAACGATGGCGTTCAGATAGTCGGGTGTGTCTGCCTCGAGTTCGGCAACCGACGCGAGTAGGGTCTTCTGACAGGGAGAGCATCAGCGGCGGTGGCGTCTCGCAATGGCGAGGGGATCCTAAACTCCCGGCGGCACCTCGTGCTTCTCCTCCTTCACCACCTCTTCGCCTGATGAAGGAAGAGGTGACTGCGCAGTGGGGAGTGCCGCCTCCGCCTCCCCGACGCAATGGCGAGCACCACTCTTCTTTCACCCCGCGGTAGGCGCTGCCGCCGCCCCGCCGCACCGGTGGTAGCGAACACAAGGGGATGGTGCTCCCTGTTTAGGCGTGCTCACGGGCAGGTTCAATAGCGTTGTCCACAATGTGACTCGACATCTCCCACCAAAAATGCCGCACGTTGGCGTTGTATCGCGTGGGCCTCTATGTGCCCAACAAGGCGTTGCGCTCGCACGTGAAGCGCTGGTGCCACACGCTATAGTTATTGTTGGTTTCCTTAGGGAGACGCCGCTTGGTGGCTCTAAGTTGACGAGGAATATCTCCCCGGCAATAGTGCCAGAAACAATGCTTGTACGTCACACGTCAGTTGGGAACCCCAAGAGGAAGGTATGATGAGTGCAGCAGTAAGTTTTCCCTCAGTATGAAACCAAGGTTTAATCGACCAGTAGGAAAACGAGGTTTGCTTCGAAGGTGTTGGTGAAGGAGTGTAGTGCGGCGCAACACCAGGGATTCCGGTGCCAACGTGGAACCTGCACAACACAACCAAATTACTTTGCCCCAACTTAACAGTGAGGTTGTCAATCTCACCGGCTTGCTGAAAACAAAGGGTTAAACGTATCGAATGGAAAATGATGTTTGTTTGCATAAAACAGTAGAGAACAATGATTGCAGTAGATTGTATTTCAGATGTAAAAGAATGGACCGGGGTCCACAGTTCACTAGTGGTGTCTCTCCAATAAGATAACTAACATGCTGGGTAAACAAATTACAGCTGGGCAATTGACAATTGATAAGTGCATATAACATGCATGTGTGAGCTGTGGTGTCTACTATGAGATTCATTTGGGCATTACGACAAAGTACATAGACCGCTATCCAGCATGCATCTATGCCTAAATAGTCCACTTTCCGGTTAACATCCGTACCCCTTCCAGTATTAAGTTGCAAGCAACAGACAATTGCATTAAGTAATGTGCGTAATGTAAACAATACATTCATCCTTGAATAAAGCATTGCTGTTTTACCCCTAGTGGCAACAACACATCTACAACCTTAGAACTTGCTGTCACTATCCCAGGTTAAATAGAGGTTGAACCCAACTATCATGCATAAATACCCCCTCTTGGAGTTACAAGTATTCACGTGGCCAAGGCTTCAACAAGTAACGGAGAGCATGCAAGATCACAAATGACATAGACATGATAATATAATATTCAGCTCCACATAGGTATCAATATAAGTCAGATCCCAGCAAACACAAC
Source organism: Poa pratensis (assembly GCA_947311845.1). Lineage (NCBI taxonomy): Eukaryota > Viridiplantae > Streptophyta > Magnoliopsida > Poales > Poaceae > Poa > Poa pratensis. The sequence goes on along the minus strand of CAMZMU010000061.1, from coordinate 4,741,848 downwards.
ATGTAGCATTACAATAAGATGATCTTGATCATGATAGGCAGCTCACAAGATCTAAACATGATGGCACAAGTGGAGAAGACAACCATCTAGCTACTGCTATGGACCCATAGTCCAAGGATGAACTACTCACGCATCACTCCGGAGGCGGGCATGGCGATGTAGAGCCCTCCGGTGATGATTCCCCTCTCCGGCAGGGTGCCGGGAAGAGCTTCAGAAACCCCCCGAGTTAGGGTTGACGACGGCGGCGGCAGCGAATATGTTCTGGATGAAAGGCTCGGTGTTTTAGGGTTTTCGCGTCTCGGGGAATAAATAGGCGAAGGGGCGATGTCGGCGGACCCCCGAGGGGCCCAAACCACCAGGCGCGGCGGGGGCCCACCCGCGCCTGGTGGTTTGGCCACCTCGTGGCTCCTTCGTCTCTCCTTCGGACTCCGTGTACGTGCTGGAAAAATAGGGACTGGCCTTTTGTTTCGTGCAATTCCGAGAATATTTCCAGAAGTAACTTTCTGAAACCAAAAACAGCAGAAAACAGGGAACTGGCACTGTGGCATCTTGTTAATAGGTTAGTCCCAGAAAATGCATAAAAGTGATACGAAGTGTATATAAAACATGTAGCAAATGGTATAATATAAGCATGGAACAGCAGAAATTATGGATACGTTGGAGACGTATCAAGCATCCCCAAGCTTAGTTCTACTCGTCCTCGAGTAGGTAAAACGATAACAACAAATAATTTCTGAGGAGACATGCTTTCACACAATCTTGATCAATATATTGCAAGGCTCATGTCATGAATGAAGTGACTCAAAGCAATGATCTATAGTTTGCTAACAAATAGATAAAGAGTAAACAATGAATCATATAAGCAAAAACTTTTCATGAATAGTACTTTCAAGACAAGCATCAAAAAGTTTTGCATAAGAGGTAACTCATAAAGCAATAGATTCAAAGTAAAAGGCATTGAAGCAACACAAAGGATGATTAAGTTTCAGCATTTGCTTTCAACTTGTAACATGTATATCTCATGGATAGTTGTCAACATAAAGCAATATAACAAGTGCAATAAGTAAATATGTAAGAATCAATGCACACAAAGTTGACACAAGTGTTTGCTTCTAAGATAGAAAGGAGTAGGTAAACTGACTCAACATAAAGTAAAAGATAGGCCCTTCGCAGAGGGAAGCAGGGATTAAATCATGTGCTAGAGCTTTTTAAGTTTTCGAAAGCATATAGAGAGCACAAAATAAGTATTTGAGAGGTGTTTGTTGTTGTCAACGAATGGTAGTGGGCACTCTAACCCCCTTGTCAACCAGACTTTCAAAGAGCGGCTCCCATGAAGGACGTTATCTCTACCAGCAAGGTAGATCATCCCTCTTCTCTTTTGTTTACACATGTATTTTAGTTTCTTTATAGATGACACTCCTCCCAACCTTTTGCTTACACAAGCCATGGCTAACCGAATCCTCGGGTGCCTTCCAACATTCACATACCATGGAGGAGTGTCTATTGCAAAATTAAGTTGCTTACTGATAAATCAGGGCAAAACATGTGAAGAGAATTATTAATGAAAGTTGTAATTAATTGGGGCTGGGCACCCCGTTGCCAGCTCTTTTTGCAAATTATTGGATAAGCGGATGTATATGCCACTAGTCCAGGTGAAAGTCTGTCAGAAGTAAATGACAAGATTGAAAGATAAAACACCACATACTTCCTCATGAGCTATAAAACATTGACACAAATAAGGAGTAATAAAGTTTTGAATAGTTTAAAGGTAGCACATGAAATATTTACTTGGAATGGCAGGAAATACCACATAGTAGGTAGGTATGGTGGACACAAATGGCATGGGTTTTGGCTCAAGTTTTGGATGCACGAGAAGCATTCCCTCTCAGTACAGAGTTTAGGCTAGCAAGGTTGTTTGAAGCAAACACAAGTATAAACCGGTACAGCAAGAATCACATAAAAACATATTGCAAGTATTATAAGACTCTACACTGTCTTCCTTGTTGCTCAAACATTTTACCAGAAAATATCTAGACCTTAGAGAGAACAAATATGCATCCCAAGTCTCAACAAGCTCTACGGTAGTTCTCCACTACTAGGCTTTAACTACATGATGCAAGAGCTTAAACATGATCTACTTGAGAGCTCAAAACAATTGCAAAGCATCAAATCAAAACAAGACAATGATCTACAAGAATGCATATGTCTTTTCCAATACCAACTACTACATGTAGCATTTTCTTTCTTCCAAACAAACACCAATAATTTATTTAAACATAAACTCTCCAAATGATAATATAATGCAGCAAGAGAGTATTTATAAACAAGTGCTAACAGCTCGAAGAGATGCATGAAAAACAGGAGCTAAAAGCACTGCAGTAGCTAGTTAAGAATACTCAACAAATATAAGTGAAGAACATGAGTATTCACATGAAAAAGCGGAGCGTGTCTCTCTCCCACACAAGGATTGCTAGGATCCGAATTTATTCAAACAAAAAAAAATAAAAACACACAGACGCTCCAAGTAAAGCGCATAAGATGTGAAAGAATTAAAATATAGTTTCACTAGAGATGACCTGATAAGTTTGTTGATGAAGAAGGGGATGCCTTGGGCATCCCCAAGCTTAGACGCTTGAGTCTCTCTGAATATGGTTGGGATGAACCACGGGGGCATCCCCAAGCTTAGGCTTTTCACTCTTCTTGATCACATAATATCACCCTTCTCGCTTGATCCTTGAAAACTTCCTTCACACCAAACTCAAGACAGTTCTCATTAGAGGGTTAGTGCATAATCAAAAATTCTCATATTCTGTAATGATACAATCAATCCCAAAGCTTCTGGACATTAGCTACAGCCACCAATGCTTTGTGGAGCAAAGAAATCCACACAAACACAGTAAAAGAGCGAATGCAAAACAAAAGGCAGAATCTGTCAAAAACAGAACAGTCTGGAATGACGAATTTTTTCGAGGCACTTAAGTTGCTCAGATGGATCTGGCCTAAAATAATGAAAGTTGCGTACATATCTCAGGAATATGCGTGATTTTTCTCAGAATTTTTTGAATTTTCTACAGGGAGATAAGCTCAAATCCGTGACAGCTAAAAATCTGTCACTGCGCAGAAATCCAAATCTTGCATCAACTTTCAATATAGAACTTTACTTGGCACAACATTGCGATAAAATAAAGATACAAAGGAGTTGCTACAGAAGTAACAAAACTCCTTGAGAAAAACTAAAAATAAAAGATAAAGGGTTGCCTCCCTAAAGCGCTTTCTTTAATGCCTTTAGCTAGGCTAAAAGATTTTAATGATGCTCTCATAGGAATAGAACTTGAAAAACAAAAGAGAGCATCAAGAGGCAAATATCAAACGCATTTAAGTCTAACCCACTTTCTATGCAAGGGAACCTTGTAACAAAATAAATTATTGAAGCATAAAGCAACTAGCATAGAAAGATGAAACAAGTACAACTTCAAAACTTTCAACATAAAGAGAGGTGTTTTAGTGACTTGAAAACTTTTACAACCATATTTTCCTCTCTCATAATAACTTTCAGTAGCATCATGAACAAACTCAACTATATAACTATCACATAAAGCATGCTTTTCATGATCTACAAACACATAATTTTTATTAAGTTCAAAAACAGTGGGGTCATTAAACCCACTTTTGACAATAGTAGTATAATAAATATCATTAGGCAATATAGGACCATCATCAAGAGCATTATCATATATAGCATTAGGGAGCCATTGTTTTATTTCTGAAATTTCGTTTTCTTGAGTCAAGGAGCTTGTTACGTAAAATTTATCAAAAGGAGATATTTCAAAAGAATCATGGCATTCAACAATATAACACTCTTCCTCCTTAGGTAGGCATGGAGGGCAATTAAATAGTGTAAGAGTTGAAGAGTTACTGTCATTAGAAGGTAGATCCTCCTTTTGTTCTTCACTCTCCTCCTCTTTTTCATCCAATGAGATCACAGTTTCAGCAATTTCCTCTTCCTCAGGTTCCTGCAAGGCACAAGTTTCATCTTTTTGAGGAAACATCCTCTCAAGATGTTCAGTAATGTAAGAATTATTATCCTTGTAGGTATCACAACAATATTTAAGTATGGCAATACATTCAGATTTATAAGGGGCATCAGTTTTATGTTCAAGATAAGAACTAATTTCAAGGGCACCCTTAAAAACAATAAACTCTTCAATTTGTTCAAGATTACCAAAATCATAGTTTCCTTTAGCATAGGCAGCCAAGGTTTCATTATCAGTATACTCACATTGGAAAGGGAGATGTTTGTGCCTTCTATAGCAAAGAGATTCATTAAAGCAGTAGGATTCATCATATGTAGAACACAAGTTCTTAGCAAAACCATTCAATCTTCTTATTTGTTCCCATAGATGTTTTCCTTTTGGAGAGAAGCGGTAATTCTTATAACGAGACCCAGTTTCATAGAGATAAGACATTGAAAACAACTAGTCATAATAGTAATTCGAAATAAAAAGGAACTAATTTTTTTGTGTTTTTGATAAAGAGAGCAAACAAGACTAAATAAAAATAAACTAAGCAAGACAAATAACAAAGTAAAGAGATTGGGTGTGAGAGACTCCCCTTGCAGAAGCAATTCGGTTTTCCCCGGCAACGGCGCCAGAAAACGTGTTGGTGGCTCTAAGTTGACGAGGAATATCTCCCGGCAATAGTGCCAGAAACAATGCTTGTACGTCACACGTCAGTTGGGAACCCCAAGAGGAAGGTATGATGAGTGCAGCAGTAAGTTTTCCCTCAGTATGAAACCAAGGTTTAATCGACCAGTAGGAAAACGAGGTTTGCTTCGAAGGTGTTGGTGAAGGAGTGTAGTGCGGCGCAACACCAGGGATTCCGGTGCCAACGTGGAACCTGCACAACACAACAAATTACTTTGCCCCAACTTAACAGTGAGGTTGTCAATCTCACCGGCTTGCTGAAAACAAAGGGTTAAACGTATCGAATGGAAAATGATGTTTGTTTGCATAAAACAGTAGAGAACAATGATTGCAGTAGATTGTATTTCAGATGTAAAAGAATGGACCGGGGTCCACAGTTCACTAGTGGTGTCTCTCCAATAAGATAACTAACATGCTGGGTAAACAAATTACAGCTGGGCAATTGACAATTGATAAGTGCATATAACATGCATGTGTGAGCTGTGGTGTCTACTATGAGATTCATTTGGGCATTACGACAAAGTACATAGACCGCTATCCAGCATGCATCTATGCCTAAATAGTCCACTTTCCGGTTAACATCCGTACCCCTTCCAGTATTAAGTTGCAAGCAACAGACAATTGCATTAAGTAATGTGCGTAATGTAAACAATACATTCATCCTTGAATAAAGCATTGCTGTTTTACCCCTAGTGGCAACAACACATCTACAACCTTAGAACTTGCTGTCACTATCCCAGGTTAAATAGAGGTTGAACCCAACTATCATGCATAAATACCCCCTCTTGGAGTTACAAGTATTCACGTGGCCAAGGCTTCAACAAGTAACGGAGAGCATGCAAGATCACAAATGACATAGACATGATAATATAATATTCAGCTCCACATAGGTATCAATATAAGTCAGATCCCAGCAAACACAACATGTAGCATTACAATAAGATGATCTTGATCATGATAGGCAGCTCACAAGATCTAAACATGATGGCACAAGTGGAGAAGACAACCATCTAGCTACTGCTATGGACCCATAGTCCAAGGATGAACTACTCACGCATCACTCCGGAGGCGGGCATGGCGATGTAGAGCCCTCCGGTGATGATTCCCCTCTCCGGCAGGGTGCCGGGAAGAGCTTCAGAAACCCCCGAGTTAGGGTTGACGACGGCGGCGGCAGCGAATATGTTCTGGATGAAAGGCTCGGTGTTTTAGGGTTTTCGCGTCTCGGGGAATAAATAGGCGAAGGGGCGATGTCGGCGGACCCCCGAGGGGCCCAAACCACCAGGTGGCGCGGGGGCCCACCCGCGCCTGGGTGTGGTTTGGCCACCTCGGCTCCTTCGTCTCTCCTTCGGACTCCGTGTACGTGCTGGAAAAATAGGGACTGGCCTTTTGTTTCGTGCAATTCCGAGAATATTTCCAGAAGTAACTTTCTGAAACCAAAAACAGCAGAAAACAGGGAACTGGCACTGTGGCATCTTGTTAATAGGTTAGTCCCAGAAAATGCATAAAAGTGATACGAAGTGTATATAAAACATGTAGCAAATGGTATAATATAAGCATGGAACAGCAGAAATTATGGATACGTTGGAGACGTATCACCGCTCCTTCTCCATCATCTCATTCCGCCGCCGGAGGACGGCCAAGTTGAACGCCTCGGGGGTGGGTGGCACGGCGAGGATGCCAGCGCTCACGACCCACCCCTTAGGCAGGCAGAAGTCCGTCGGGACGAGCAAGACGGACCAGTGGCACTACAACGCCTGCTCGATCGAGGGTGAGGCTGCGGCCTCCCCGAAACGGCCCACCTAAAGTGCCGGCCTCGAAAATTCCCACCGAAAGCATGTGCATGGCCAGCGACGAAAGAGGATGGGAAGAGTGATATGGAGGCAAGCAAGATGCACAGGAGGAGCAAGGAGGTCTTCTTATATTGTCGGGTAGGCCGAGGGGAAGGTGGCAGGGACGGATCCACAGCTGGTCAAGGGTGTGCAGCTGAACACCCAAATTTTTCTGATTTTTTTTTCATATGTAGTGTATAGTGGACACATACATCATTTGTGGTATTTCTTATCATGTATACGTCGCGTTTCAATTCCAAATCGAGGTCAAAACCTCGAATTTGTACATTGATTAGCGTGAAGTCATGAACCATTTTCAGTTTTTCGCCTGTATGTTTTGTGTTGTTTGGATTTTGAACACCCAAAATTAAATTCTTGGATCCGTCCCTGGAAGGTGGCGCCAAGCTTTAAAGGGACACATGTAGAAGGCGCAATGCCGACGCGTGGGCTAGTGCTAGCACCGGCAGTCCGGCAGTAATACGACGTGTGTGGAAGGCGCAATGCCGCCGCGTCATATCGCTAACTGTCGGGTCGCTTCGCCCAAGACCTGGCCCCAAAAGCTAGGGGTGGCATCGGAAGTGCCTAAAACATTTTCGGACAGTCTGGACCAATGGGGGTGACTGGGGCCTTTCATTGGCACATACCCTGCTGGCATTCGGTGAATGCGGGGCTGACAAAACATGCAATACCTCAGACCGATGTTTTTACATGATCGGATTTGAAACTTCGCTTTCAACAAGCCATCTAACAGAGGCTCCATCGTTACCAAAATAGGGAGTATGATACTAATATAATGGTGTGTCGAGTGGAAAAGAGCCGGTAAATGAGCGGTGAATAGTTTATCTCACCGGATGACGGGATGAGCATCGGTCAAACTCCGACATACATAAACACTTTTCGCCTTTTACAAAAGGAGATCGATGAATTACAGTTGGTGCTTGCGTGATTAGGATGAAAACGATCGATCCACGCTCAAAAGAAAACCAAGAGATAAACGACTGATGCAATTTCTATTGCATAAAAGCGTCGCCCCTTTCCTTTCTTTCCTGTTCTCTGTGGCCTGAATCGTTCTCTCGGGTTAGAGACATTCATAACACAAACTCATGCGTGTTGTTTACAATTCGGGTTACGCGTATGGAGCGTCGTTGTTCTTTCGGGATTAACAGCTGGCCAGCTCAGCGCCAACGGATGAGAGGGAGACAAGGGCTTAGCTAGCTGTGTGAGTGCGCCAAGGAATTTCATAGACTGTACATTTTTACAAGAATTCAAAACACAATAATTTTGTAAGAGATGGTTTTAGATGGTGCACAAGAAACAAACAAAAACATTTGCAGGAATGAGAAGAGAGACTAGAGTCAGATAGAGTGTGAGTGCGTTAAACTTTTCAAAGAAAATAAAATGAGATTTGAGCTCGCGTTAAAATTGCTACTCCCTCTGTATTTTTATAAGTTATTATAGAAATTTCAATACGGACTAGATACAAATCAAAATGAGTATATACACACGAAATATATCTAAATACGTGTATTTTCGAAAAAGCTAGAATGCCTTGTAAATGTGAAAGGAGGGAGTACAAAATTCTTATGAAATTGTTTCAGTCTAAACAGGAGCAAGGATGGCGATTTCCAATAACCCACGCCCGTACATGATCTGGACAAGAGCAAGGATGGCAAAATTCTTATTCAAAAATTTCAGTCGTCTTTACTTGTGAAAGGCTTTTCCACCAAACAAAAAAGGTACGGTGTACTAGTTCGTATATTCGGATGTTCGGTTAGTATTTGAATGAAGGTCTATATATAGTTATATACTCTTTCTCTGTTTCAAAATAAATATTCTTTAGCCTCTATAACTATTCTTAAAATGCATTATGTTCTTCCCGACATAACTGTCTAAACTACTAACTGAACATGATTCGTTAAGTTAATTGACCGGACTGGTTCTAGCCAAGATTTGCCCTTATCCGTATATAGATTCTTAATAGTCCATAGAATCCCTTGGATACAAGAAGTTTTGAGGCCCAGCCTATCATGGCACAATGTTCTTTTGACTCACGGAAATAGAGGAGCAAACGATTTTGTACAACTAAACAAATAAAGGAGTGCTCCAGCTAAAACAAAACGAAGATGACGCGCAGCAGAGTTGAAACTTTGCCATGCTACCAACTCAAAGATGAAAGCCGGGATTAATTAACAAAACACACTAACATAATCTATATACGAGTTCAGATTGGTAGTACCTGGCTTTTTGTATAATGTGCACATGCTTGGGGTGCTGGGGCCTGGGGGTGCAAGGCCTGTGCCCAACTGTCTTCTTGGATTCAATCGTAATGGATGATGTGCATCGTGTGCCCCATTTGTTATGTATTATAGTGTTTCTTTCCCATGTAGTACTGCAGTAGACGACCACACAAGAAAGATTCATAGGCGACTTATTATAGTGCATCAACCGGCCAAGTGTATGATCATCTGATGATGATCTGATCAACCAATAGGCAGCAGCTGCAGCTCATGTACATATATATAATTAATAATGACAAGAGGAGAGGAGAGTATCTATGGCGCCATGTGAGATGTTTATTCTCCGGTGACAGGTGGTGGGAGGGATGGAGCACGAAGAATATTTGCGCGCGAGGTCGCATCATGCTCCTCGCGGGAAATTAACAAATTTTACACCCAGAATACAATTGCCAAGTGAACTCTTGAACGACACGTAAGCTGCAGCTCTGTCACTGGATTGATTATATATGAGGTTTTAATTATTTGCTGTAATTTAGTTCATACACTGTCTGGTGACAACTGGATCGAAATTAGAAATGACTAAAGATGGATATGGCATTCAGCGTATCAAGTGAGAAGCAGCAATGGACATGTCAGAAGGAGTATACTTGACTTGGTCCATGGATTTGCTCACAGTGATGTATTATGGACTTGATGTTGCGGTGAAACAATGTTACCTATGTTGGTTAGTTGAAGATAAGTTCACGTTTGATTAATTAGGTTGCAATTTAACTCCTCCTATACTATGCGGCGTGCAAAATGACTTAGATTGTGCTTCATATCTTTATGCTACAAAATGCCAAATAGTAAGAGCATCTCTAGCAGACCCCTTAATTAGCCGTACCGTAAAACTCGTTTGAGGTTTGCCCAAAAAATGTTTTGCGTTGGTACAAGTTTCCAGGATAGTTCCGCCGAGCCTGCACGATACCACAAAACAATTGTCGGAATGTAGCCCATGTTTATGATTTTGAATAATAAAATCTTAATATAGCAACAATTTAAATCAAACTTATTAATGTTTTAGTATCACATGATACAACAATGACCCGCATTAAAATAATTGTTCAAATCCAAATAACAAAAGAAATAACAAATGGTCCAGAATGCAAAGGTTCAAATCACACATGAACGCAAAGGAAATCAAATGAATAAATGGGAGACTTTGCCCCATATAGCTGCAACTGGTGATCAATGAGAACATCGTGAAAGTTGGGTATGTGTAGCTTTGTCTTCAATTTGCCGGGAAGTCTGGAGAAAATTTTGTTTCCAATCGTGTTCCTGCCACATTTGTCACGACTACCAACATTGTCAAATAAAAATCTCAAATCCAAACCCTTGCATCCTCGATGATCATGTTGTGTATAATTACACATGTTGTCATGATATTTGAGAGGGATTTATTATCCGAAAATTGAGAAGGATTCGAAACAATGACAAAAGCCGATTTGCAGCACACCAAACACTCCTAGGAAAAGGGTTATAGAGAGGTTGCATTCTGTGGCGCACCCTTAATTGGTGCGCCACAGAAATATATTTCTGTGGCGCACCAGGCTTGGTGCGCCACAGAAAGTCACATTTCTGTGGCGCACCTAGCCAGGTGCGCCACAGAAAGTTACCCGGGGGCGGTTTAAAATTTGAAAAAAAATAATTTTGTGGCGCACCTGGCACGTGCGCCACAGAAAGTACTTTCTGTGGCGCACCTGCCAGGTGCGCCACAGAAAGGTGACATTCTGTGGCGCACCAGTCTTGGTGCGCCACAGAATTATTTTTTTCAAATCCCACCCCCCCCCGTGGATCGCCTTTTTAGTCTTGCAGGAATTAAAGGAAAATGATAAAAATTTCAATAAATAAAATCCTTTGACATGTAGTTAGGTTTGAGTGTCTAGTAGGTATAGAAATTTTGAAATATGAATTTTGACCTTTTCTGCAACAAACAGGAAAAAAAACTTGTAACCGCCATAACTTTTGCATACGACGTCGAAATAACGCAAATAATATGTCAAAAAAATCGTGAGAAAAATCCGAGTTCGAATCCAAATTCCAAAAAAAAGTTATTTCAAACAGACGATTTTTCGCAGCAAAATCAAAAAGAAAGAAAAAAAGAAAAAAAATTCAAAAAATTCAAAAATTCCAAAAAAGACACAGAAATGTATAACAAAGAAGATTGTTGAATTTTTTGGATTTTTTTGAAGTGTTTTGACTTTTTTGACTTTTTTGAAATTTTTGGATTTTTTGAATTTTTTTAAGTTTTTTTGATTTTTTTGGATCTTTTGAAACTTTTGAATCTCCTTTTGAAACTTTAGAAGTTTTTGAAAAATCTGATATTTAAAAACACACATTTATAACACATACCACATATACATATACAAGACTTAAGAGGGTTCATATCATATATATATCAATAAGAACTTGAGTAGCATAAGGGTAGTTGGACTGGGTGGAACTTAGAAGTTAAGCGTGCTAGGGTTGGAGCAGTTTGAGGATGGGTGACCTAGCAGGAAGGTATCAGTTCAAAAAATTCAAAAAATATGAAAATAATTCCAATAATTAGGATTTTTCATATTATTTCATATTCTGATTTTTCTGATTTTTTGAAACTTTTTATATTTTTTTGCATTTTTTGAATTTTTTGAATTTTTTGAAATTTCTGTGGCGCACCTGGCCAGGTGCGCCACAGAAATGTGATAATTCTGTGGCGCACCAAGCCAGGTGCGCCACAGAAATAATTTTTGTGGCGAGATTTCTGTGACGCACCCAGAAAACCTGGGGGTGCGCCACAGAAAGTCAAAAACGTGCGCCACAGAAAGGCCTTTCTGTGGTAGTGAAAAGCTCTTTCAGTACCCTTTTGGCATGCTTCTTGAGCTGCGGCAAAAATAGATTGCTTTTTTATCTTGATGTTGGAACCACAAAGCATAGATGTTGTCGGCAAGATAGTACCCATGGAATAATCCTGTCCATTTACATGTAGTTGTAAACCAGACCATTTCCCCCAGCAAGACTAGCAGAAAGATGAAATCTCTGCAAAAGATTGAATCCATTGAGAGAACCCAGGAATCGAAAAAAATGCCAAATCCACAATTTTTTTTGTCTCTACTTCTTCAAATACAATTGTTGGATCACGATGATGCGTGGTGTACTTCCCGTGCCAAGCCTCACAGTACTTCTTTCACCTCCAGTGAATACAATCGCTCCCAATCATTCTCCGACATTCTCTTGCTTTATTCATCGCCATGAACCTCCTTGTGTCCTCCTCATTGGGAGCTTGGAGGTACTCGACACTAAAAACTTTGGTCAACACCTTCACAAACAATCACAGATACTTTGGCATGGTATCTTCTCCAATGTGAAGATACTCATTAGTGTAATCAGCCGGAATGTCGTGTGATATCACTCATTACGGCTGGTATCTTTCGATATGGACTAAATCCAAATAAAGTGGAAACATTTCTTCCGACGATAAAAAGACGGGAGTTTGCCTTTCAAGCTTTCATGATGCGATTTTTTTCTCCACGTTCGATGACGCTTTGAAAGTTTTTTTCTCCACGTTTGATAATGCTTTGAAAGAGCTGAGGCGGGCAGGTGCAAACCTTGGTAAAGTAATCTTTCATTAGCATCGAGAGCTCGGTTGCAAAGAATTCAAGGACGACCAACCGTTGAGCCTCGACACCTCCTATTCTTGTCGTCCTCGAGTTCTTTCATTGCGAGATTGAAGATGAAATTCTCGAAATCGAATCAATTCAGTCTATATCAGAATCAACCGTCGACGGCGAGCCTAACATAATACTATACCCTACTCTTGATCATAGATTGGGTTTTTTAAAGGGGTCTTCGGTTACTTCCTTCAGGGATATAGAGAAATGAACAAAGAGATGAAAGAAAAACAAGTTTGCAACACATGCCCGTGATCCTCGACGGAATCCGAGTAGGAATAACGCAGGCCGTCTTTCGCAATCGCCCGCAATGAGACGAAGGCACCGGCCAGTTTTAGTTAATGCTACTCTAACCTAAACAAATAAACAATTCTCTCGTGGCGATACGATTTGACCATGCCATGCTTGGTTCAGCAACAAGGGAGGAACAAAGAAGCAATACGATGTGACTGAACGCCCAGCTGGGACAGGAGGATTCAGGAGAGATCACAATGAATGCAAATCTCAACTGTAGCCTCGCCGTAATAATGGTATTACTAGCATGCACAGGCAAATTTAAGCGGACGACGTGGCCGCGGAAAAGCAGACAGAGGGGGGCACGCCTGCGCACTACACCATAAATTCGGATTTTGACTGGCCGATTTTTCAAAAGAAGCTCGATCAACAAGTCCGACCTTCTTGGAGGTGAAAATTTTCAATTGTTCGGCTGCTCCATATGCTTGGGCATACAAAGAGCCACGTCAGCAAATACGGAGCGCACTATGGTTGGAATGAAGTATTCTAATGTGAAGGACGCGGAACTATACTTGTGGTTTTACTGAAGAGAGCAGCTCCTAGCTAGGTGATAATGCAAAAAGAAGGCGAGACAGATCCTGACTGCCACAGTTCCTTTGAGAGTCGACCCACGCTTCTCGTCGCCGCCCCTCTCCTTCCTTTGCTCCGGCGGGTTCGCTGGCCGGCGTGAAGATGGAGTAGGAGGTTGTGCATCCCCTGTACATAGTAGATCTAGGGTAGCTAGGTTGTTGCTTGGGCGCGATGCCTGGTTTTGGCTCTGTGCCGTAGATGTTGAGGGTAGGTCGACGGATCTCGGCGGCCAGATCCGCCGTGCCGTGGTCTTCCTCCTCCGAGCTGCATCTCGCCGGTGGCAGGCGGTGATGCTAGCGAAGTCGAAGAAGGCGCGCATCCTAATAAGGTACGCACAAGAAGCTTCGGGTTGGGGCTTTCCGGCCAGCTCTGGTCTCGGGCTGTTCTTCCTCTTCGTGATGCGATGCTCCAGAGGTTGGTGTTCCTGATGAAGAGAAGATCTGGCGGCTTCCAAAAGGTCGAAACCCTAGTTCTCTGTTGCAATTTCTTTGATCTACCTCCTCTGGATTGTGGCAAGAATCCAGAGTTTGACGGCGGATTGCTCTGTCCTGTTTGGCGACGGAAAGCTGGGTATGCTGGAGTTTCTGGAGAGGATGCTCTTGTCTTTCTATGTCGCAAAGGCTGCGGGAAGAAGGATTGGTGCCTTTGTTCTGGATTTCCAAAGGGAGATCTGACTGCGCTTGACGGAGATCCTCAATGGTGGCGAGTCTTCGCCGCTGTTACTCCTAGCAGAAGGTGCTACTCCGTGTTGTGGCAATTTCCACGCCACGGCGTCTAAAACCTCCAGGCCGATGTGCCAGTTCGGAGGCCCTCCATCAACTCCACTACGGCATCCATCGTCGCACCGCCTCCAAGTGGTTTCGTCCCCGGCGACGGCGCTGACAGCCGCTGTGTCGAGTTGCTCAACTCCGGTGGTGAGGGACCTGATTGTATTTCCATTCCTGTTGGCAAGGTCCTTTTTGTAAAGTCCAGGGACTTGTTTGTAATCTTCTATTTCTTTGAGGTCCTTGATGTAAAATGTACCGCCACCAAGTAATGCAGTCTGGACCCTTCGGGGTCCTTCTCCTTGTTCAAAAAAAAAATGTGAAGGACAAAAAAAAACATGAACGCATTGCATCACTTGTCGCATAGTACCTTTGCCCTTTTTCTCTAGCTATTAGTATGTTGAGTGTCGGAGATGAGTTGTAACACCTCCGAACCTTATTTTTTCTACTCCCTCGTGACCAAATTAGGGCATACAAGTTTTGGTCAAAATCAAACTTTATAAAGTTTGGTAAAATCGGACCAAATAAATATTATTATATCAATATCTACAAATATAAATATAAGATTATGAAAATATCATCAAATATATTTTCATACTACGTGCATTTGATATTATATATGTTGATATTTATTTGTTGGTCAATTTTGTATAAAGTATGACTAAAAATCCCAAAACGCAGGGTGAATAAAAACAGAGTACATGTCATGCTAGCTAGGTGCTTTCGTCTTGTGTTCATTCTCTCAACAAACTGCGTAGTTCATTTGCTACACAATTTTTGTCGGATCAGAAAATGGTAAATCTATTGTTTGCTTGCCTGGTAGTGATCATGAGCGGACGCTAGCCAAATAAATTCATTGCCGAGCTCCCCCCTTAGAGAGGAAATCTTGGTTAAACAACAAAGTAGAGTGGATTGCCTAAAGGAAGGGGACATGAACACGACATTCTTTCATCATCAATAATGTCCTCAGGATCGGCGGCGTCGCTAAACCACTGGAATAGAGAGATTCGCCTCATGGAATATAAGGAAAAGACGCACAAGAAATCTGAGGAATGCACACAAAAAGAAACTAAACAGATCCAAAATATCGGTAATACAAGCGGAATTCATAGAAAGAATAATACAAAGACATATATTTAACTACCTAATTTTGCGCTGACTACACATACTTGAACTCCTAGTTCCCCTACTGCATTGTCTCCGTCGATGTAAAGACGCATCGAATACGAGTCTTCTCCTCCTTTGACACAAAACATCAAGACATTCGTCATAGCATAGCTTACCCAGAGAGCTTGGATGCACATCGGTAATTCAATACCATTTTCCCGCACTTGATGTAAGTGGTTTCCAGCCTCTCACAAAAGTATCCTGCAGTGAAATAAAGAATTTGTAGTTTTACCAGCTTGCCACAAGACATCGTACATACAAAGGACGAAGAAAAAGATATAGCGTATCGGGTCAGGGTGCAGATGCACAAAACACAAAAAATGTTTCGTACAAAATCATTTGGAGCGTCCGGATTTATCTTTTTTCAGAGGTCACAAAAAATATATTTTCTTTACGAAACATTTTGTGGTAACATAAAATGTCTTGAAGTATATCCGAAATTTTTATTTTGAATTTTTTGATATTTTTGAAAATTATATTTTAACAAGTGGGTGCATCTGCGCCCATGACCCGATATGGATTTCCTGAAGAAACACCATTTTGAGGGCCTAATTTTTTAAAATAAGGCAACAAAATTACCTTATATATTTATATAGTAGTAGCAAGCAGGAATGACAAGGATTAAAAAAAAAAAGCTACAACCCAAAAACATTCCACGCCGGTCTCGAGGATGCGCCCCACACGGGTCGACGACCAAGTTGCTCAAACAATTAAGGCCGACACTAAAAACCTCTCAACGCAACACGGCGGAGGCGAAACATCTGGAGCTGCACCTCCGACATCCACGCCGGCACCAAGGCCGCGCCCTAAAGGGTCAACGACCACATCACCCTAGCAAGTAAAGCCGACACAACCACCTAAACGCAACACGACAGAGGAGATCTAAACGCAACATAGCGAAGGCTAAACATCCGGAGCCGCCTTTCCGACATCCACGCCAGGCCAAGGCCGCGCCCCCACACGAGCCGTCGACCAGACGCCCAAACGATCAAAGTCGACGCTCGAACACCTCAATGTAACACGACAGAGGTGAAGTCCGAAGCCGTTGCTCCGACATCCACACCGGCCCAAGGCCGCGCACCACCTAGCTGAAAACGAAAACTTGCCGCTATTAACCACCAGCTCTTAATTTTGCAGTCACTGAACTTGAAACAAAAAGTATGACAAAGTCTTTCTACTTTTTCCCCGAAGCCCAAATTAGCAACTCCAAACCACGAAACTCAAATGGGAAAACACAGCAAAGCCGCAAATTATCAACAAAGAAAGAAAGACAGTACTGGGCCCCGTGGAGCCCCAACAATGTTGGACCCACCAACCTACACCTCCCATCCCGTAGCACCAAGCGGGGCTCCTCTATAAATGGCGGCCTCTCCACACAACATCCGGCTCAACTCAAGTCTCCGCACTTCCAACCTCCCCTCTCGGCTCTGGTAGTCTCGCTACGTCTACGCGCCCACCTACCTAAAGAACTACCACCACCTCCACCTCGTCGGCCGACGAGAACCACCAGCCTTCCTTCCCTAGCCCCCCACCGACGAAGGCGATGGCAGTGGAGGCCACGGCGGAGAAGAACGCCGACGCTGCTGGAGTAGCCGTAGCCCCGGAGAGCGGAGGCGGCGAGAGGCTGTCCCGGTTCCGTCGGATCTGCGTCTACTGCGGCAGCGCCAAGGGCCGGAAGGCGAGCTACCAGGACGCCGCCGTCGAGCTCGGCAAGGAGCTGGTACGCAATCAACCCCAAATTCCCCTTCCACGCGTCAAAGCCCCGTAAAAATCAAATCCGTTCTAGCTTTTCGCCCTGCCGGATTAAAATCTTGCGTGAACCGAAACAAAGTAGCCATCTTTCTTCTCCCCGTTCAATCTCCCTTGGCTTGCCCCACACATGTTCGACCGAGTTCTTCGGGATGACGCAGCACGAGCTGCTGCTGAGCTGTAGCGCGTCGTGGTGCACAGCGCACTGCATGGATCACGCTCTCGCAAGCTTCTCGCATGATCATGCCATGCACAAGTGGCATGGCAGGTGGCACACAGCTAAGCTATGGCCGCTCGATCACGCCTCACGCACAAACGGGCACGGCGATGGATAGATGGTCCTAAAAGTTGCCGCATTCGCTTGCCATTTCTGCACTTGTGGGTTGAGTCATGGTCATCCATGACAATGATGGCTGTGACCTCGCTTGCTTCCCCGAAAGAAGAATGTTTCTTGTTTTGCTGCTTCTTCTTTCTCCGTATTCTTTAATTTTAAAAAGAAACCTCACATTTTGGTGCTGCAGGTGGAGAGGGGCATCGACCTGGTCTACGGAGGAGGCTCCATCGGCCTCATGGGCCTGGTCTCCCACGCAGTTCATGATGGAGGACGCCATGTGATTGGGTAAGTTCATCCATTGCTCTCTCTCCCCCTCTCGTACTACTACTAGTCGTTTGCGTGCCAGCAGGTGCTCCTCTCCTGTTTGATGAGTGCTCTTCTTCCTGTGCGTGCATGCTTCCTGCGCCTTCTTTGTATCAAAATGGCAGCCTTTGGTCAGCAGTGGCCCTGGCCCCTGGCGATTGATGAGTCCTTGCTCTCACTCTCAGTGGGAGGCATTTTGAATGCGTCTGGGTTCCATTCACGGAAGTGGAACCACCTTTTGGACTCGCTTCAGAAAGGCGCCTAGCCTGCTTGCTCAAAATGAGCCCTTGCCTCTCCCAGTGCTAGCTGCTGCTTCCCCTTCTTCGGTCTAATTATTGTGTAGTGCTCATTTGGTCCAGCCCTCTCTCTATCTGTAGTAGTACTGTAGGTAGCTTTGTCTGGTCTGGGCATTGGGTTGCCAGTTTCGGAACGGGATCCTCTTACGTTACCCACTCCGACGTCCTCTGACTTTGGGTAGCTGACATGTGGGGGCCACCACATGCGGGACCCACCTGTCAGCGACCCAAAGTCAGAGGACGTCAGGCTGGGTAGGCTGGGTAACGTCAGAGGATCCGGCTCCGCCAGTTTCATGCCATGAAGAAAAGCTGTTTCCTTACTGTTTGACTGCTTTATGCTAAAAACTGATGTGTCTTTCTGTTTGCCCTTCTCTTATCTTTGGCAGGGTCATCCCCAAGTCCTTGATGCCCAGAGAGGTGAGCCATCCATCTACCCCATCTGGTTCATGTTTGTACTAGTACCATTAATTCGCCCTCCATTTTGCTTGGGTTGCATGCGTGCATGCTGTCCACTTCAATACACTGTGCCTTGTGTTTCGCGGGGAGACACGGCGCATTTATGTTCCTCACACGAATCTAATGCTCCTTTCCAACAGCAATGAGTAAATGGATTTAAGGCCACGAGCTAGCTAGCTAGAGTGGAGCATAGCATACACTTGCCTTGCTTTGGAAGTTTACAGGAATTGCAACTTGTAAATAACTTGATTTTTGTACTTCGTAGCTGCACATAGCATTATGCAGAAGTAGAACTGGTCCTTTCTTGTTTCTTTACTGTAGTTCGTTGATCATGTGATCAGCTTCGTGTGCTGCCTTACGCACATATCTTTATGACCTTTTTCCTGCATTGCTAGATTCAGTAGAGGTATTCAGATATAATTTAGAATGAAGTCCAAATACTAAAGAGTGCTCGCTGCTTAACATTCTGTTTACTGCTTCAATCTTCAGGTCACTGGAGAGCCTGTTGGGGAAGTTAGAGCCGTCTCCGGCATGCATGAGAGGAAGGCCGAAATGGTTCGGTTCTCTGATGCTTTCATCGCCTTGCCTGGTACGACAATCTTAGTTGCTCCCAATATCTACTGCTTAACTATTGGCTGCAAAATTCTGAAACCGTATCTCTTGCGAGACAGGCGGCTACGGCACTTTGGACGAGCTGCTCGAGGTCCTCACCTGGGCCCAACTAGGAATCCACAAGAAGCCGGTAACGACCAATTTCGATACCTTGTAGCTTGAAAATTAAGATCATGTCAAGAGCCTGTGTGCTCATAATTGCGCAATAATTATTTAAAGATCATGTGTGGTGCCTGTCTGAATTGCAGCTATCTAGGCAACTAGTTTATCAGAAAGTCGTTTAGAACCATTGCGATCTTATGCTGACATCTTACCTTGATTGTGGCCTTCTGGTGCTCCCATCCCATGTGATTGTCTAGAAGCCTTTTGCCATCCAGAGAGGCATATTATTGATCAATAGTTTAAGCAGCCAATACCTTCTCAGAATGTTACATCCGGACATAGTCTGGGGAGCATGCGATCCGCAATCTCCATTGTTAATAGCCAGTGCCAGTAAGATAGAGTTAATCCTTTCTGCATATTCAAACACAACTAATAGAATGATGTCTGAAGGATCCTGTGCCAGTCAGATTTACATTGAAAAAGGAATGCATTGTTGGCATCCATGGTAGAGAATTGATCCACGAATCAGGAGCTGTAGGGAAGTGGGCGGTTTGAATAATCAAATACAATTAATGTTTCTCCAGTTCATATCTATAACTATTATTTGTGCGTGATGGACCATACCAAATGTTGTACTGTCATCTAGGATTAGTGGCCCTCTGTTGAATGAGTCCGTTCTAGTATTATTTTTCTGAATAAAATCTTTGAATGAATCTTAATGCCAGTGATCCCCTTTTGCTGTTCCCAGTATACAAATAAGTAGCAGTAGTAGCTAGTGGTTAACGACTTGCTCTTGAATATTGACCAGATTGGCCTTCTAAACGTGGATGGGTTCTACAACTTCTTCCTGTCGTTCATCGACATGGCTGTCAGCGAAGGATTCATCAAGGAGGACGCGCGGCGCCTCGTCATCTCGGCTCCTACAGCCAAGGAGCTAGTTCTGAAGCTCGAGGTACATAAAGTACCAACTTTGAGTTGGATCTTCCCATTGCATTATACACATTGCTAATTAAATTTACCCATTCACTGAAAGGCTATCAAAACACAAACTCATGTAATATGAATTTGCAGGAGTACGTTCCGGAGTACGAGGTCGGGCTGGTCTGGGAGGATCAGGGCCAGATCCCGCATGGCTTCGCGCCGGAGCTGGAGCCCGGCATCGCGTCGTCCTGATCGGATTCTAACCAACGGCCCCGGAAGCCGAGTTCTTCCTGGAAGCGTTTGTGAACCAGGGGAACCAAGTAGTAGTAGTAGTAACAGTCTAACCGAAACCCACCCCAAAAAAGAAGAAGAAGAAGATCCAAGCAAGGTGCTGGTCCCTGTCAATCTCGGTTGCTTTTGTCACTGCCAGTGCCATGACAGTATTAGCATTAGTCCAGGAGTGCGCTTGATTTGGTGATGCTGTTCTTTTGGTCGTAGCTTAATTATTGCTAGCTAAGTGTAGTAGGAATCGGATGTACAAATGTGTTATGTAGCAGCAGCAGTTGTGTCCCCCCCGTGTTGTTTAGTACTACTCCTAGTATCTATCAAGAATGAAAATTTGTCTCCCTCTTGTCTGTGTTCGCACGTGTGGATGGATCATGGATGCTTCCTGTGTACGTGCGGCGTGATACGGCAACTGTTTTCGTCCCAACACTGTACGCGGCAGCGTTGGTGGAGTTGGACAAGTCCGTCGTGCCGGAGCTTTTGGAAAGCGGGGGCTGTCGCCGTCGCATCGCACGCACGCACGCACGTCGGCGGCGATGTGACCTCCCGGCGAGGGGAGCACTGAGGCGGCCGTGGTGTGTCGGCAAGGGACAAGGGGGACACCGGTGGGCCTCGGCGACGACGCCCAAAGTGGCGACCTGGATGGATCCATCGTCGTCTTCCTTCCCCGGACGTCTGCCTGTCTATCACGCGCGCACGCACACGCTTTCGGTTGGAACGCCGTTTTCTACCAAAGCCGAGCTTCACGACGGGATCCCCTGCATTTCCCAGGAAACGCAGGACGAATCTCTGCCGCTGCCGGCGACAAAAAGGAGTTTCGGTGACTCTTTTGGCTTGGATTTCAGCGGGTTATCATTTCTCAATGCAGGGAAGGGATGTGAAAGGAGGAAAAAGAGATGATAGCATAGAACTACCACTTTACGCGCTAAATTTCGAAAAACTATCACTTTACGTTTCAATCGCACAGAACTACCACTCTACGCCTGATTTTTTGCAATGTGCGTACATTGTTGTCTAAACCAGAATTGCCACCCGTGCTGACAGGTGGGACCCACCGGTCAGGGCTGAGGTGGCAGTACACGTGGACTCTTTGCTGACGTGGCAGCACACGTGGCCGTGGGCCCACCTGTCATTCTAATAAAAAAATTAAATATCTCAAAAAATGAAAAATAAAATATTAATAAAAAATAAAAATTTATATATATTTTGTAATTTTGTTTACTAGTCAACCGTGGGTCCCACATGATGCTCTCACCAAAAAAATATAAAAAATCAAAAAAAATCCCTCCACGAAGGCTCACGCCAAAAGTGAGAGCAGTGTATTCGAATGTATCGCACTGGAGATGCGGGGTGGCGGCGCGGTGGCCCGTGAGGCATCCCGCTGGAGGTGGGGGGGGGGGGGGGGGGGGGGGCGCGGCGGCTCGCTGGACGTGGGTGACGGCGCTGAGGAGGAAGGTGCCGGGCCGGCGGCGCTAGATTCGTCGGCACGGCGGGAGGCCCGGGGCGCGTCGGGAAGAGGCCGGGACGGGGCGTGGGTCCTCAGCCGGAGGTCTCGGGGCGGCGAGCAGAGAGACCCCGAGGCAGCGCGCGGCGCGGAGGAGGGCCGGCCGCCGGCGTGGAGGAGGATGGAGGTGGGCCGGCGTCGCGGACGTGGGGTGGGACGGAGATCCGGTGCCCCCGTCAAGGCAGGGCACAACGTGCCCTGAGGCCCGCGATCCATCGTCCACTCGCCATCCGACGGCCTGCAGGAGTCAACGCAAACTGGACCTGATTCCGCTCGATCCTCTTCCTCTGTTTCTCTCGCACGATGCAGCTAAACCGCGGGAAAACGAAGCGCGCCAAAGGACTCCGCGCGGGAATTGCTGTGGAGGGCGGGACTCCGTCGCCGTCGCCGCCGTGGGGAAGGGCGCCATGGGTTCTCCGGCGGCGGCCAGCGGATAAACGGCGCCGGGAATCCCCCGCCGCCCCGCGCATCCCCGCCCCGTTCCGACGAGCTCCGACGAGCCCTCAGCTCCGACGACCGCGTCCGCCCTCCCGCGACTCCTGCGACCCCGCGACCAGTCCAGCCCTCAGCCAGAGCAGGTTATGCCCTGTCCGTCCTCTGTCCGTCCCCAATGCGTCCTCTATATGTATATTTCGAAACTGAAAATTGTGCTTGCTTGTTAGTTTAGTACTGAAAATTAGCTATGTCATTCGATTGTTACTTCAATACTGAAAATAGTGCTGGAAAAATTTCTGGTTGTGTGTTTCTTTAGCCTATATTGCCTCCATTGTCATGCATTAATCTGAGGTTTGATTGGTGTGTTTCTTGTCTTATTTTACAGAATTCTTGCCGATTAGTGTGTTATGCAATTGTGAGTGTTGTGCATTTGCAAGTGTCCTGCAATGGGGGAAATTGACAAGGGGATGCCTCAAATTGGCATGAGGTTTAGAAAACGGATGAAGCTTGGCTATTTTGGGTTGCATATGGAGGCCGTGTTGGGTTTGATGTGAGGAAGAGAAACAAACATGTAAGCAAGATGGATGGTCAAGTGACTTCATGCAAATTTGTTTGTTCCAATGAGGGTATAAGAAAGAAAGGGATAACAATCGATCATGAGCCAAAGCGTGTTAGAGCTGAAACAAGAACAAATTGCAAAACTCGCATGATTATATCACTCGATCGAGTGGCAATGAATTACGAAGTCACAGATGTTGTGTTGGAACATAATCATTACCTTCAATTGCCACAAACATGTCACTTGATGGCATCACAAAGGAAGATTTCTGAAGTACAAGCTTTTGAAATAGAAGCTGCCGAGGATTCTGGAATCATGCCCAAAGCTGCACATGAGCTTGCCTGTCGTCGAGTTAATGGCCCATTTAATCTCGGCTACACTTGTCGTGATCAAAAGAATTATTTGCGAAGCAAGCGGCAAAGAGAGTTGGCTTTCGGTCAAGCTGGTAGTATGTTGAAGTATTTTCATGACAAAATGATTGAGAACCCATCTTTCCAATATTCTTTGCAGCTGGATTGTGAGGAAGATATAGCCAACATATTCTGGGCTGATGCTAAAATGGTTCTTGATTATGCACACTTTGGTGATGTTGTCACATTTGATACAACATTTGGCACAAACAAAGAATATAGGCCATTTGGTGTTTTTCTTGGACTCAATCAGTTTAGAGAAACCACCATTTTTGGTGCAGCCTTGCTATTTGATGAAACATCTGACTCATTTAAATGGCTTTTTGAGACTTTTCTGGCTGCACATAATGGGAGGCAACCTAGAACTATTTATACGGATCAAGATGCGGCAATGGGGAAAGCTATAAAGGAAGTCTTCACGGAATCATATCATGGATTGTGCACCTTTCATATAATGCAAAATGCTGTTAAACATTTATGTCCATTGAAGGGTGAAGAAAAAGATGAAGAGGAGGGTGAAGGCAGCGGTGAAGATGAAGAGGAAGAGTCTCATGTTATCACAGATTTTGGTGAATGCATGTATGGCTTTGAGGACAAAGTAGAGTTTGAAGAGGCATTTGACAATATGAGAAGTAAAGTGCACAAGCAAACTTGGTTAGATAGTATCTACAAGTTGAAAGAAAAATGGGCTGAATGTTATATGAGAGATGTGTTCAGTTTGGGAGTGAGAAGTACACAACTTAGTGAGAGCTTCAACAATTCATTGAAAAACCATTTGAAATCAGATTTTCATATTGTTCGGTTCTTGATGCATTTTGAGAGGACGGTGGAGGTAAAAAGAACAAAGGAATTGCAATCTGAATTTGAACAAAGGAAGAAGTTGCCAAGAATCATGATGCACACACCTATGTTGGTGGTAGCAAGCAAAGAATACACTCCAATTATCTTTGAATCTTTTCAAAGTGAATATGAGAGATCCATGGCTGCATGCGCTAGAGTGTTGGATGGAAATAACAAATTTGGGGTTGCCATTGGGAGTTTGCATGGTGATTTAGAATTTGAGGAGGAGCGCATAGTGATTGGTGATCCTTTGACCAAAACAGCTTCATGTAGTTGTGGAATGTTCAATAGGACAGGAATATTGTGTGGACATGGTCTCAAAGTTCTTGACTTGATGAATATAAAGACATTACCAACACATTATGTCTTAAAGAGATGGACTAGAGAAGCACGCAATGGAAGCATACAAGATAGACATGGAAGGAATGTGGTAGAGAATCCAAAGTTTGAAGCCCAATTTTGGTACAGGGGTGTGTCTCACAAGTTTCACACTATGGCAGCTAAAGTAGCCAACTCTCCAGAGTGTCGTTTGATTTTAGAAGATGCACTTGATTGTGTTAGCCCACAACTAGATGAGAAACTCAATGCAACCATGAATGCTACGAACAAGCCATGTGATGACCAAGAAAATGTTGACCCAAATGTGCAACTAACTAGTGAGTTTCTTGCCGCAAAGTTCAAGAAAAAAGAGGTTCAATCAAAAAAATTCAGGAGAAAGAGAGGTTGGCTTGATAAGTTACTCAAGGGGCGCAAACTAACCAAAAAAAAGCAGCAAAGGTATGTTCCCATCTATACATGATATATTGTTACCACTCATTCCTAGACTAAATACTCAATTTTCATGGCAGCAACAAAAGAAAAATGATGGTGCACAACCTCAAGTAAGAGTGGAGAAGGATGATGGTGTACAGCCTCAAGCAATGTGGAGGTTCAAGAGAGCAACACGGTCATCAGTTACACACAACTGTTGATGGCTCCCCCTGGTGGTGTTTATGATGAAGATCTGTTCTAACATGTACAAGCTTGTTAGATAGTATTTTGGACAATGATGACTATAGTATTTTGGATTTTGGGGGCTGACTATAGTCTTTGTGGCCTAAGTGTACAAGTAGATTGGCCTAATTTATGTACTTCAAGGATTATGTAAGAACAGATTGTGTGTTGCCAAATTTGATTTGCTAATGTTCAAAGTTTGTACATTGTTCAATTCATTTTGATTTCATTTTCTAATTGATTGTATAGTGAATGCCTCAGTTCAACTCTTCTTCAATTCATTTTCGGTACTAAATTTTGTAGATTAAACACTTTCTTGATGTTGTCTCTATTTTCAGTTAACTGAATTTTAAATCCTGGAGTTGTCCACTGCTAACTGAATTTGATGTTTCTCTGTGAGCAGCAGCTCGGGAACGGGAGCAGCAGCAGCTCCGGGACGGGAGCAGCAGCAGCTCGGGGACGGGAGCAGAGGAAGGGGCGCCAGCGCTTCATGGACGGCGGCGGCGGACGGATTTCTCTTCCGTCGGCAGCTCGGGGACGGGAGCAGCAGCAGCGAGCTCGGCGACGGGAGCAGCTGCAGCGAGGCCGCGTCGCGTCGAACGCGTCGTCGCGCCTGGAACAGAGGAAGGGGCGCCAGCGCTTCATGGACGGCGGCGGCGGACGGATTTCTCTTCCGTCGGCGGCGGCGGCGGACGGATTTCTCTTCCGTCGGCTCGGCGACGGCGAGTATGAGCCGCTTCGTGCGTCGCGCGACAGAAACAGAGGAAGAGGATCGAGCGGAATCAGGTCCAGTTTGCGTTGACTCCTGTAGGCCGTCGGATGGCGAGTGGACGATGGATCGCGGGCCTCAGGGCACGCTGTGCCCTGCCTTGACGGGGGCACCGGATCTCAGTCCCGTGGGGTGGGGGTTGCCCGATTCGTGACCTTTGACTTTTTTTCTTCCTTTTTGGAGGTATTTTTTCTTTTTAAATTATCTGACATGTGGGCCCTTGCTGCCACGTCAGCAAAGAGTCCACGTGTACTGCCACCTCAGCCCTGACCGGTGGGTCCCACCTGTCAGCACGAGTGTCAATTCCGGTTTAGACAACAATGTGCGCACATTGCAAAAAATCAGGCGTTAGAGTGGTAGTTCTGTGCGATTGAAACGTAAAGTGGTAGTTTTTCGAAATTTAGCGCGTAAAGTGGTAGTTCTATGCTATCATCTCGAGGAAAAAGGATGTGGTTTTCTAAGGATGGCGACGTTGTTTAGGTGCGCGCACGTACGCTCTGGGTCGTGATGTTCAGCATAGGATAAGTATATGCGCATATATGTCCTGTTGTATCAAGTCATGCCTATTGATGCTCGATCGAAAGTGGTGCGACAGTTGTTGGACGCGTGTGCTCGATCGAAAATGGTGCAACAGTTGCTAGAAGAGTGGCGGTATGTGACGTCATCGGCTTAGACCGCACGTGTTTTCCTTCTTAAAAGTTTTGCCTAAAAGTTGTGTGTTTTCTCGTTACTTTTGTTATCTACCGTAGGGTTAGTGGTTACTTGGTGGAGGTATTGTCGCGAGACATGTGGCTTTGGACTTTGTATCCTTACTTGCCCTTTTCGGGAAAAAAAAAAATCCATCCTCGTGTGTTGGTTTCGATGATGGTTTCTCCTTCGTTCCAACGGTCCAAGGCCTTGCTTTGGCATCTCCATTAATGGGTTTTTAAGTAATTGTTGATGCTGCTTTCTACCATCTTTACCTATTCTAAAAGAAAAACATCTTTGCCGACCTCGCCCGGTCACCCTTGTCGATGTCCTGATGGGTTGTTGGTTTGAAGGGATCACCCATTACGACTAATTGACTATATGTTCTTCGAGGAGACTCCGTATATTACCAGCCACTGCAGCAACTAATCAGGTTTTCAAGAACGAATGAATAAGTAGTCGGTCCAACCAGGACCAATATGCGACCGTGCAGTGAGCGGTCTCTGGGCATCTTATTCTACAACCGCCTTGGTGTGTAGAGTGTCAAAGAGCATAACTAGCAATGGATCATGGAATAAATAATACTGGAGACTCCATTCATTTTCAGTCTCGGTTCATTGTGAATAATTGTTCTGTGTCGCGTTTTCCACATCGGCCAACCTTTTCACCTGATGTCCAAGGATTCCCACCCTTGTTGGTTGAAGAGATCAATTGCGTATGCTACTAATACTCCTGGTTAGTATCGCTTACGTGCGTTGCTATTAATTCATCAGGAAGCAGTAGAAGAATCCAAGAAATAACGCAATCAGAACTAGTCTTCGGGAATTTGGTTTGTTCTGCTCCATCAGCTTTCGGTTGTAATATGCCAAAGAGCAAGTATATGCCTAGTTGGTATGTTGCTGTGGTGGACTGAGCTGTAATAAATGCTGAATTTCAGCTGACATTGAAAATTCGTAATAGATTTAGATACAGCATAATATTTCAGTAGAGAATACGTATACTATTGAATGAAAATTGTTGGCAGATGGATGGCATTAAAATCTGGATGGTGGTTCAGACATGTACCATTCGAGTATTTGACAATAAGATAGTTTAAACCTGTACCAATAATTGGAATAAATTATAGGAAAACATACGAGTTAAATGCAAAAAAGCTTGATATTAGCAATAGAGTTCCCAGACATAATGATTACATGAAAAACAAGCTTCTTGATTAAATTAGTTACACACGGAGACTGGATTCACTTAGTTGTTACTCCCCTACTAATCCTGTAGCACAACCTGATTAGTCTGAGGACCTTGATTATGGTTGGAAATGTAGTGCCGAATTCCGTGAAGTTCAAACCTCATGTGCATTGGGTGCCTAGAGTAAAACGTGCTGCTGCTTGGAAATGTGAACACTGTAGATTCGTTGTCAGATTATTAGAAAGAATGGCTGACAGCAGCTCACAGCAAAAATAAAAAATAACTGATTCATAAACTGATAATCACGCAGCGGTACAGTGATTCTGATACTTTCATGCTCATGCTCCTAACCGAGAACTGCCTAGTTGGATTAAGCCCAGGTCCTAATTGAAGAGCAGTAGCTCCATTGAGCCCACATGCTAGCTGAAATTAAGACATACACTGTGATTTTCAATCTTTTTTTTTGAGCCCAAATATCTGGATATTAATCCGTTGCTCCATCGTGGTACAGGACAGCTGCATTAACACCATCTCGCCAACCGTCCTGGTCAATAGCTCACCCAGTGCGACCCCCCTCTTTCCAAGATGAATGCCGTAGGAATCATCCTCTGAAGGTGGTTGGGGCGTATTCTGCGCTCGGATTACTCCACCTTATACGCATCTGATTATGACGTCACTGAGAGAAACTTGTGGCCAGAATTGCGCGAGGGAAAGGGAGCAGGCGAGCTCCAGATCACTTTGGAGTTTCCGTAGTTGGTATCGAATAAATACCAACTTGACTGGCAAGGATAGAGAGACTTTGAAGGTGGGTCCATATGCATATTTTGATCTGGATTGGTTGGTGGTATACATGGGCAAGTTCCCGAACAAACGTCCCATGAGAATGCAGCCACCAGTATAGTACAATATACTCATCGAACAACATATTGTGAGTATTCAGTCGAGTAAATGTTTTAAAGTCAGCAACCAGTGTGTAATACAAGAAAATAGGCCAAAACCAGGCTTGTCTGAACTCAACTGTCTTCTTCTTTATTCATTGGTGAATAGAGTACATAAGGGAACATATCCGAACATATTACCGCTTCACTCGAACGGAACAGGAGAGCCCTGCTTCTTGTTGACGATGGCCATGGCCAAGTACCTAGTGCCCATTCCAATTGGCGTCTGGTCGTCAGGACCTTCCCAGAATGGGGCTTCTCCGTCTCCCACTAGACGCCAGTAGCCTGTTCTCAGAGACTCCGCCTGCTTCTCGTCGCAGTTTTGCATGAGGGATTCCACCCGGAAGTTAATACCAAGAGAACCCAATAGCTGGGATTGAGTCATTGGTCCATGGACAGAAATATCATCTGCAGAAATAGCAACACAAGCCTCGTAAGAAAATGCTTGCCTTACCATGAAAAATACTAGCATGGCAGCAAGTAATAAGAGTTCAAAGTATTTAGCAAACCTGAAACTTCCTGGGCAGAGTGCTTGATTGCATCAAAATCAACATAGGCACTCAGATCAGCAGAGCCAGGGTCATCTAATATGTGGACAAACTTGTGTTTGCGGATTGCCTACATAAATTATTAATTTCTTAATTTCCAGGCTATTATTTCAAGAGAGTATGCATCAAAACACTAGCTAGTTTATTTTAGTAATTTAATTTCTTTATGTTAGAAAGGCGCAAAAGCAGGACTGCCTGGAGTTTTCTACACACTAGGCAGTCAAAATCTCTTGGGTTCATCTCAGGTTTAGTACAATTCTAAAATCCAAACCTGAAGACTATCAGAGACTATTCCGGTTTTTCCATAGTCAATGACAAGAGCACCTCCGCCATCTGAGCTAATTCTATCTGCGATCTGTTCGGTAATCTCCATTGCTTTCGGGCAGACTTCAATTTGCTGAACCTTTTCAAGTTCCTCAGAACTAGCCCATTGACAACGCTTGGAGAGAAAAATTAAAGAGGCTGTAGGCTGTGGAGATAGAACAAAGCGAAACCTGCTACAAAGTAAGAATTACGCATCACATTAAGTTTAAAACACTCAACTACAATTTGTAAAACTTACGATGAGTCTTCTGTGAGATCAACCATCTTTTCACACCAGCCGCGTGATCCTTTCTGTAAGAAAAGCATGTTGTTCAGTGATAACTGCACACTAAATTATTCAGTGAGCGCGATAAAACCGGAAGCAAACTTGCGCACCAACCTGAAATTGATGGATCGGTAAGGCATCAAAGAATTCATGAGCAACAATTATGGTGGGCACTGCAGATAAGAAACTTAAGAAATAAGGCAAACACGAGAAACCCCAATCAAGATGTTTGAAAGAAAAATAATTTGAAGATAAATAAAGGCAACCCAGTTTTGGAACAAATCACAAGAAAATGGATTAACAATATAGGAGTCCAGACGGATGATTAGAAGCATCAGCAGATTAAATATTTAAGCATTTACATATATCAAAGTATCTATAGTAAAGATGCAATGGCAGCATAGGTGCTTGGAGATCATCTAGCTAATTAGCAACATAATTGAAACCACATGCTACAAATGGCTGACCACCAGGCTAAACGATCCAAAGTTATTACAGAACAGAAGTTTTTGAAGACCAGCATAAACAAACTGGCTACAGAAATGAACAACCTTAACAACTAAGACAAGGGGTCTTCAGCCTAACAGCTCACACATCATTAGCAAGTTGACTACAGTAGCTGATGTGTCTCCTTCCAAAGGACCTTACCAGCGCTTGACATGCGCGAATCCTCTTGAAAGAGAGGGGTGCCCTTTGGAAAGCAGACACAGGTGGTGCATGGCTGTCCTCAGCTCATGCCGTAAGGTGTTGGGTTAATTCTCACAACAAGGGCAACCTTTGTGTTTAGTTACCTTTATGAGTTTGGAACCACCGCCGGTTTTAAACCGGAGAAATGAGAGGATGAGGCCACGTCATCATGCCCCTTATGCCCTGGGTTAAACACATGCTACAATGTGTGGGACAAAGGGTCACAATCTCTCAAGTGTGATCTAACTCCTAAAACCAATCCTCTGTTCGGATTACAGGCCACATATATTCATAATTCTTTGATCCACATTATTATGCACTTAGCATGTTCTGTACCACAACATTAAAATCATGCATACCACTTCCTCTAATCTCGTGGTACACTTAATGATGAATGGAAATGTAACAATGTATCATACAATTGCGTATAGTAATATCCACAGCTATATTATAGAAGTTAACTAAGAAACATGAAATCCATAGGTGAAAGAGCCCCATACATCCTGAAGGAACCTGTTCGAGGGAGGCATGCCAGTAAACTGGGGCTCCACAAAGCTTGCTCACTGTCCTTTTTTCATCACCAACACGTTCATCTTCACATTGGAGAGTATTGTACTGCACCTTTTGCAGTGTAGGGCTACATTCTACCAGGTTAATGTTGAGTGCCTTAGTGAAACTAATAAACTTTGCTGAGCCCTGTTGAAATGGACACATCGATTAATAAACAGTACAGTAGAAACTGGAGGGAGGAGAGACAAGCAAGAAAGGCTCACACGAAGTAAATCCGCCAAGAGAGTTCCTCGTCCTGGGCCAAGCTCAATCAAATTCACTTTCTCTGGTTGTCCCATTTGCTCCCACAGGCACATTGCCCATACACCAATCAGCTGAGGCAAAACAGCACAACATTAATTGCTATTATCTCACAGGCATACATTGCAAAACCCTCACTGTATGACATTTGTGCTAAATTCCTAGTAATGCTGGTAAATCAACCAAGTGGCAACTAGTGAGCACTACCTCTCCAAACATCTGGCTGACTTCCGGTGAGGTGATAAAATCCCCAGACTCTCCAAACACGTCTCGATTCATGTAGTACCCAGATTGCGGGTTTGTAAGCACCTCCTCCATGTACTCTGCTACACTGATCGGCCCGCTGCGGAACTAACCTTCCCATGGAAACACACAAACCGAATCACATTTCCACATTGCAAGTTTGCAACCAATGGAGTTATTAAAGACTAATAGTAATAGATGAGGAAAACATCAACACCTTTATGATGCTCTTGAGGTGCTTGACAAGCTCAGAGTCCGACGAAGGCTCGTGCAAGTGCTCTGCTACATAAACCAAACCTGCACCATCAGAGACCCTACACAGAAACGTGCGTGCGCATATTTGTGCGAATGTGTACGTGCGAGAGAGAGTGAGACGGTTTCGACCTGGGGGGCTGTAGAGGCCGGAGCGGTCCACAGATATGCTGAGTCTGGCGCCTGCGCCGCCGGATTCTCCCTGGAGCTCGTCGTCGTCCTTCTCGTCATCGCGTGCGCCGACGGAGGACGGTGGCGGCGAGGAGGTCGGCGTGGACGAGAAGCGGGCGAGGACGGAGGGGGCTATGTGAGGAGGGAGGATCCTACGCGTGGATGAGCCGGCGCCCACAGCGCCGCCGGAGAGGCTAGGGGCCAGGCGGCGGAGCAGAGCGGCGGCTGGGCCCCGGAGCATCTCGACGGCGAGACAGAGTCGGGGAGAGTGAGGTGCTGAAGTGCTGGTGGGTTGGGCCGTCGAGGGAGTAGGAAGCTGATGTGCTGGTCTTGCTGGAAACCCCAATGGGCGGCTCACTTTGATTATGGATCGCCTATGCGGTCACGCCTAAATTTCAGGACATTTTTCTCACCGGCATAGGATGCCATATGTGGCCCATGAGCTTTTCCAGTCTCCGGCCCAGCCCTCCTAAGTACTACGGAGTACCTCCATTCCTAAATATAAGACCTTTTTTTTCTAGATGTATCTAGACACACTTTTAGAGCACGTGTTTGTTTCATCTAACGGTAATGTAAACGGTAAAGGAATCGGGTTACAGAGGTATTGCGGCGTAAGGGCATGTACAATGGGGTGACGTCAGCCTTCTGTTAGCGTTGACACGTAGGATAATTGTCTAGTTGGCGGAAAGAGAATGGAGAAAGAGGAGGTTGTCTTCCCTTAGCTAAGAGATGATCTCTTCGAACAGGGCCGGGCCGGCTAAATTCGGGGCCTGTGCTAAAATCTAAAACGAGGCCCTATCTTACACAAAAAATTGAACTAATAAATAATTGTAATGTATATGACAGAAAAATTAGGTAACAACTGAATATATTGAGAATCATACCTATATAACTCGAAGTTGCATAACATTTATTTGAACATCATTATTCTTGTTGTGTTCTTTGAGATGAACTCTTCAATCATATCCTCATAATCAATCTTCCCCAACACTTCGCCCTCAAGCGCTATTGTGGCCAAATCATTGAGTCTTTCTTGTGTCATTGTAGTACGCATATAGGATTTCAATAGCTTCAACTTAGAAAAGCTTCGTTCCGCCGATGCAACCGTCACGGGAATGGTCAACAAAATTCTATATGCAATACTTGCATTGGGAAAACAACCATGCCGCTTTATAAACTTCAACACTTCAACATGCCCAACATTTTCTTTTGGCATGAATTTTTGGAGAAACTTCAGCTCAACAAATAGATCATTGGCATCAATATCAGATTTGTCATCCTTTTTAAGGGCAGACTCAAGATGATCACAATAGGACTTCAGACTATCATAATCCAATGAGCGCAATGCTTCAGAGGTAAATAAGAAACCAAAAAATTTCTGGTAACCCTGATATTGGTCAAATCTTCTTGTGAGTGATGAAATTGCTTGATCAACAAGAGGTATAAAATGGCTGATTCGAAATGATTCTTCTGCAGACTATGTGGCAATATTTGTTTCATCTGGGTTCTCATCAAACTGTCTCTTTCTTTTCATTTGCCTTCTTGTACGAAATGTTGTACCAATATCCATCTCAATTGCAATTCCTTTGGCTATCTCCAATGCTTCTACAAAACCAGTTTCCCTGTACCCCTTGAAGAAAGATATAAGCCCTTGCACTTTCTCAATAGCAACATCTATAAGCATATCATTTGTTTGCAAATTTTTGCTTACTAAATTAACAGCATACAATACGTCATACCAAATGACAATTGCCACTATAAATTCGTACTCGCCAAGTTCATTTTTTGCCAAACCTAGAGCCTCACTGCTTGTCTTTGGATCACTATCACTTTCGGATACCTGAAATTAAAAGAAAGATCATAAATATTGTATCTGGATCTAGCCAAAGCGTAATGGAATGCATCATTATAAATATAAACATATTGGTTACCTGAAGTAGAGCCTCCGAATGTCTGAACATTGGAATCTAATAGCTTTGACACTTTCAACACGACTCTCCCAACGTGTAGCTGACACAGACTTGAGAGTCCATCCTGATATGTTCTCTAACAAAATTTGCCACTTCTTAGTAGAATTAGCAAAAGTTGTATAGATGTGTTGTATGATTCCAAAGAAGTCTTTAGCTCTACCATCTGTCTTGGCCATATCACAAAGTGTTAAATTAAGACTATGGCAACCACACGCAGAATAGAAAGCTCTAGGATTTACATCCAAAAGTTTCTTCTGTACCCCTTGATGCTTTCCTTTCATATTGGACCCATTATCATAACCTTGTCCTCTAACATCATTTATATCAAGACCAAGAAGCTTTAGCTCATTCTCTAGCACATCAAAAAGTCCTTGGCCAGTCGTATCATTTACATGTAGAAATCCTATAAAGGATTCTTCTATGCAAACGTCACTTGAAGATGAATCCACATATCTTATAATTAAAGACATTTGCTCTTGGTGACTTGCATCAGGGGTACAATCAAGTATGACAGAGAAATACTTTGAACTCTTTATTTTCTGAAGAATTTCGAACCTAATAGCAGAAGCAAGCAAGTGCAACAGTTCATTCTGAATCTTATATCAAGATAATGAGCATGAGTTTCATCATTTGTAATACGACGAACATGCTCCTGAACAACAGGGTCAAATTCAGCCAACATCTCTACCAAACCCAAGAAATTACCATTGCTATCTTCATATAGCTTGCCATTACTACCACGGAATGCTAGATTATGCTTGGCAAGAAATGTTACAATGCAAACAATTCTGAATAATACCTTTCTCCAATGGTCCTTCTCTTTCTCAAGTTGTCGTTGAGCAACTTTATCAATAGTTTGATGTTTTTCCAATCTACTACGCAGCTCATACCAATGAGCCATACACGAAACATGATCTGCACTTGTCTCATGATATTGTAGTTTCTTTTTCATATGTGACCAATCATTAGAGCCCTCACTTGCAAGATGACCTTTTCGATGACCTTTTGTAAATAATTTACAACCAAAGCAAAACACTTTATCAAGTTCCTTAGAATAGACAAGCCAATCCCTATCACAGTGCTCCCCATTTGATAGAGTTCTAGTATAGAACTTTGCAATAAACCTTTTACGATATATATCCTTAGGACCTTTCTTAATTGATAAATCTCTTCTTGGACCCTTTAGTGCTAAAATATCAATCTGTTTAGAATCAAGAGAATCCCAGTTTCTTGGATCAAATATATCAGACCGAAAAGAATCATCAAAATCCGCATCAGGTGAATTATTCAAGTTAACATCAACATGATCTTCTTCTACCTCAATATTATCTTTGTCTGTCTGGCCATCTATGTGATTGTAAGGAACAATTGCAAGCGAAAGGGTGGAAGGAAGAACAGATTGATTACCGGATGACACTTGTGGCGTTTCTTTTCTAATAAACTTGTCCATAGCACCTTTTTGAGATTTAATCAATTTCTGTTCTTTTTCTTTTCTCTTACGCTTCTGAGCACCGGATTCATGTTTCCCCATGATGAATCGAACCTGTATTATTTTTAACACAAGATACAAAGGATGAAGAAAATAAAATTTAGGTAAGGATGTGAGCAGAAATTGAGGAATCAACAAACAAACCTGGCTGTGCGTCGGTGGCTCGGTGTGTGACCCTGTCGTGCGTGCCCTGCGTGCGTCACAGGATCACTGCGTCGGCAGGATTGGCCGCAGCCGCAAACGGCGTCGCCGCGTCGGTGAGGGCCTCCGCGTCGGCGAGAAGGCTAGGAGCCTGGGACGGATCTGTTTCGCCCTCGCCCCTCGGTCGTTCCGTATTCGCTGCAACGCGGGACTGGGAAACGATCGATCAATGCATACGAGTAGGAAACGAATCGATCGCACCAGGGCCCAGGGTCACACGTGAGGCCAACCAAGGGAGACTAACGTGCAGGCTGCTAGACGGGCCTGCTAGGCTGCTTCATGGGCCAATTCGAAAATTCCTGCTATATATATACAAAGGCATAAAATTTTTGGGGCCCCTAGAAATGATGGGCCCTGTGCGGGCCGCACCACTTAGAACCATAGTGGGCCTGGCCCTGCTTACAAAATAAGAGAAGGCTAGTTTTACCATTGTACCATTTGTCTTCCCTTAGAACTACGATTTTCCAACTAAAATATAATTAATTCTCATTCATTGTTAGAGATGGCAATAAGAGATAACGCATTGTACAACTTATAATGTTACCTTCTCTAGATAATGTGGACGGCTAAGAGAAGACGTGCCTTCTCTACCATTGTACATGCCCAACTGGACTTATTCTTATTCTGTTTGGTTCCACACACGGTAATGGTAACGGGATGTCTGAATGAGCAAATCAAGATCTGAAGCGCTGAAGGGACACGGCTTCCGCCTCTACTTCTCACGCCATGTCGCTGCCGGCTGGTGCTCTTCCAGCGACGCAGCTGCTGCTCCTTCCTTCCTATGGCGAGTCGCTCGCGACATGAGGAAGTTGAGGAGGATACAGGCAGCCACCACCCACGGCCAGCTAAGGGGATCGGCGGCCGCCGCCGGAGCGGCTGCGAGTTGCTCTGGCATGAAGGAATTTGAGGGGGGGAGGGGAGATCTGTTGCCTCTAGGGTGAGCAGCAGCGCGGCGCGGCGCTCCGAAGAAAATTGGGGGCAGAGACGAGAGCATATGGAGTGCGGAGGATTTCTTCGAGCGATTGCTTTGGTCGTCCGGTAACGCGACTGTTAACGGAGAGGGTTGGGCGGAATCAGATTAGAACTGGGCTGTAATTCGTTTACACGACATGCGTTTACGGGGCGGGCCAACCAAACGTATTTAAGGGAATCAGGTCACGATGTAATCAGATGACGGGGAGAAATGGCCGAACCAAACACGTCCTTAGTGTCTAGATGTATCGAACATCCACCACCACAACA
Source organism: Poa pratensis (assembly GCA_947311845.1). Classification (NCBI taxonomy): domain Eukaryota; kingdom Viridiplantae; phylum Streptophyta; class Magnoliopsida; order Poales; family Poaceae; genus Poa; species Poa pratensis. The sequence continues at coordinate 4,705,015 of CAMZMU010000061.1, read as the reverse complement.
ACAAAATGGTATTTTTGACACACAACGCACAAGATCGCAATGTACATGCATGAATATCTCTGAGACAATCATTGCACTGACCATCACGCAAGTGTGCAAACACATAATGACATAATGTGCACCATGATGATGATGGTCTGGACTAAGCAACGCGAGATCGTCCATAAAAAACAAGGCTAGCTATTTCTAAGGATCTCAGTGATGTACCCTCGTCGTGCATGATAATTCTCGAATCACTAAGGATGTCCATGGTCTTTATCCACAAGATTTTGCTCGCCGCACGCCACCTATTTTTGATCTCCCGCGTCTCCTACTCTTACTACCTCAGCTCCACCAACGGTCGCATATTTTCTCCCTCCTTTGTCTTCACCATGAGGGTAAGGTAATGTGTAGGTGGGATGTCCAAGCAAAATAGGAGGGATGTTAGCGAGGTCCTTCTCGTTGTCGATGGAAAGCGATGATGAGGAGGATTGATGCACGTAAAATGCATCAACTTTTTCAAGCACTTTGCTTCATAACTTGCTTCGGAATCTTCCCATATTTGAATAAAACTGCTGAATCTGACGCTGTTTTTAGCAAAATCTCCTTTCTGGTTGTTTTTGCAGGAAATTAAATCGGGGAAAAATACCACGTCATTTTTTATGGAAAAGAAGGACATCGTGCAAAAGACGGACTCGAGGAGGCGCACGAGGCCCAAAAGGGTGGGCCCCACGCGGTCAGATTCCTTGACCGCATGGGCCCACCTATCTAGGGCGTCGGGCACCGCCTCTCCCTCGGTCTTCCGCGTACCCCTTCATATAGACGAAAAAGTGGACGCCCTAGGAGGAGGGGAGTTTTCGCGAAACAGAGCGCCGCCGCCACCACGATCTTCGTTTTCGGAGACAGATTGATCCAGGATTTCTCCCCCGGAGGAGAGATCCGGAGGCCGTCTTCACCGCCATCTTCACCGCCTTCATCTCCATCGACCATGAGCTCCTTCACCATCACCATGTGTGAGTAGTCCGCTGTAGGCACATGAGGTGGATGGGGATTGGATGAGATTGATCATGTAATGGTACCCGTTGTTCTAGATCCTAGGGGTTTATCTTGAAGATACTTTTGTATTGTGTTGATGCACTTATGCTATGTTTAATGCTTGCTACTAGGGCCCGAGTGGCATGATTTCAGTACTGAACTTATTTTGCCCCATCATATATTTGAGTTTGGTATCTATCTGCAAAGTGTATTACCTGCTATTATGTTGAACCTGCGAACCCTAAAAGTGACAGGTAGGGAAAACAAGGGGGAGATGTATTAGTTTGAGGATTCTATGTGTTCATGAAGTGTTAATGCGTTGTTCCGGGCTATTCGAAAGGGTAGACCTTAATTACCTGTAGTTCCAAGTTGGCCCCGGTGAAATGGGCAGGTAGGACAATAGATGTTGTGCAAATTCTCTTGGTTAGTACGCACAACTATTTATGGAACACATACCTACATATATCGGAGTTAGAGATAAGTCCCATTGTTGTTGTATCTTATTATATGATCAATCTTATTCATGCAACACCCCGCTGTCACCTCGTGCCTACGTTTTAAATCCTGAGTTACACTTTCACTTTTCCGGTGAAAACTGGGAAACCCTTGTTACTACTGCTGTTTTATTTTGCTTGCTTGAATCACCTTACTGCCATCACTATTACTGCTGCAAGTTTATTGATATACAGGTGTGGTTGAGAGTGACGCCTCAATTGCCAAAGTCTTATTGGTATTCTTGTGTTCCCATCGAGTCGAACTATAAATTTGGGTAATACTTCCCAACGAAGATTTCAGCGATCCCCTATACTTGTGGGCATCAAGACATTTTCTGGCGCCGTTGCCGGGGAACCTAGCTTTATTGGTAAGACAACTTGTTATCATTTATTTGCTGCACTTGCTTGCTCCCAACTATGGGAAAGGAAAAGAACTCCGAAGGAACTGAGGCCTTCAACTACTCGTAGAGGTACGGACTTGCTAAGTAGGCCAAACTTTTCACCTAATGTTTCTGCTGTTGTTCCTAAAAAAAGGAAAAGTTTTATCTAGTTCACCATTGTCTAAGATGTCTACTAGTACTGAAAATGATTTAATATGTGGTAGCATAGACAAAGAAGTGACACCTGAAACATCTGAGACAACTGAAACACCTGAATTCCTGAATCATCTATTATTGAAAATGTGGAGTCTGATTTGGAAGATATGAGTCTTGTGATGATGAATATGAAACTTCTTCTTATGAGGAAGAAGATGCAATTGCTATGGCTTTTATGGATTCGAATCTTGATAAATTGGATAAACTTGATAGCAATAAAAATTCTTCTCTTGCTGATTTTTTCCTGTTACTAAGAAAATGAATGCTCCAGCTATTAAAATTAAAGATAAAGATTATGAGTTTAGTGTTGATCCCGAAATAATTAAAAAGGCTGAGAAGTTTAAGTTTAATGGGAGAGACAATGAATTTCCTTTTGAACATATTGCTGTTTTGCATGATTTATCTGTTTTATTTGGTAAAGATGAGATTCACCAACGCTATTATTTCTTAAAGTTGTTTCCTTTTACCTTGGGAGGAGATGCTAAAACTTGGTATAATAGTTTAGAACCTGGATCTATTACTAGCAAAGAAGAATGCTTGCAATTATTCTATAATAAATATTTCCCTGCTGATAAGATTCATGGTTTAACTATTGAGATTAGCAAATTTTCGCAGAAAGAGAAGGAGGATCTACCCCAAGCTTGGGGGAGTACCGTAAGTTGGTTAGGAAATGTCCTACACATGGCTTCAAGAGTAATGAAATACTTGATATATTTTACAATGGACTAACTAAAAATACTAGAGACTATCTTGATAGTATTGCAGGGAATGTTTTCAGGGAAAGGACCATTGATGAAGCAACCGAATTATTGGAGACTATCTCTAGGAATTATGAAGATTGGAATATTGAAGTGATAAATGAAAAAGAGGTATTCCAGAGAAGAAAGGAGGTATTCTTAAATTAAATGATGAACAAATGAAAGTAGCTGCCAAGGATATTGAAGAGAAGGGAATTAAAACCTCTCATCTCAAGGAACTATCTGAAATGGGTGTTAAACTTCCTATTGATAAACCATGTTTTCCAATCCAAGTCAATGCTATTAGCTCTATGGAAGGTAATGAAAAGGTAACACCTCCTATTGATGTATCTATGTTAACGATTTTGCTTATAATCATAATCCTGAGGAGCATAGTATTAGAATGAGTATTATGGAAAACTCTCATAAGATTAAATTTCTTCGTGAAAGTTTAAATGCTAGTGTAGAAGAAGTTAGAAGAATTATTAAACACTGTGAGATGATGAATAATCAAGTTGAACAATGGTTTCTCTTCAAAATAAATTGTATGAAAATCTTATTGAGAAGAAACAGGTTTGTGGAGTTAATACTAGAGGTGGTGCAAGTACTCAGGATCCTGATTATCCTGAAGACCATCCTAAGAGAAAAGAGCAAGAGGCTCTCAAGAAGAAATCTTCTGCAGGAAAATCTCCCAATGAAAACAAAGATATTGATGATTCTCAAGAACAAGATAAGGATATTTCTATTTCTGATGCTGAGACTGAAGATGATAATAATGAAGAAGAGGAATCATCTACACCTGAAGAACAACATGAAGCTGAAAATATTGAAGAACCTGAACCTCCTGAAAAAGACCCTCAACCATCTATTGATAAGAATAAAAAGAAGAAGCATCCAAATCAGCAAAAAGGTAAAGAGAGGGATCCATGGGTACAAAGGCCCATACCATATCCCCAAGAGGTAATAAAATCTTTGGATGATGCTAGGTTTGAGAAATTTCTTGAGTTGATTAAAACTTTATATTTGCAAATCCCTCTTGTTGATGCTATTAAAATTCCTCCATATTCGAAATATATGAAAGATATTGTCACTAATAAAAGAAAGATACCTAATGATGCAATTACTGCTATGCTTGCTGAATATTCATTTGAAGGGAAATTGCCTGAAAAACGTGGAGATCCTGGTATTCCAACTATTCCTTGTCATATCAAAGATACTTATGTGAAATATGCACTATGTGATTTAGGAGCTGGTGTTAGTGTTATGCCTTTTTCTTTATATAAGAAACTTAACCTAAACAAATTGGTTCCAACTGAAGTTCATTGCAAATGGCTGATAAATCAACTGCTGTGCCTATAGGTATATGTGAGGATGTTCCTATCTCTATAGCTAATGTGTTAATTCCTACAGACTTTGTTATATTAGAAATGCCTGAGGATGATAATCTATCTATTATTCTTGGAAGACCCTTTTTAAACACTGCAGGAGCTGTGATAAATTGCACTGAGAGCAAAGTGACATTTAATGTCAAAGGAAATGAGCATACTATCTATTTTCCCAAGAAGAATCCTGTTACAATGATAAACAAGAGTGTGAATTCTATTCAAAGAAATACTATTATGATTGGAAGCTTTGAAATTGCACTACCACCTCCTGCACCAAAGTATGCTACCTTGATGATTGGAACTATTCCAATCAAATATGAGGTATTTGATTTTTTTCATATTTATAAAATGAATCATGCTTTATATCTTTTACATATTATTAATGAGACTTGATCAACCTCATTACTAATGTGGAAATGATGCAAACTTGATTCCCATAAAAATTTGCATTGCATTTTAATTTTATTTGTCTTAGAACTTTAGAATATTTGCATAAACATAATTATTTCAGAAGTCCAGAAATTCCAGAATATGAACTTTGAAAAATTCTCTTCAGAAAATTTTCTTGAAAAATTCCAGAAAAATTTGGGGTTAAGTTATTTTACCAGAGGGACCAGCAGCCAAAAGTGGGGGGGGGGGGGGGGGGGGGGGCAAAAGGCCACCAGGGACCAAAATGGGGTACCCCACGCGGCCAGATTCCTTGGCCGCGTGGGACCCACCATTTTGACCCACAGGTGGAGTTAGGTGAGCAGCCAGTGCCCATCTCCTCACCCTCGACAGAAAACCACCTCCAGGTATTTTTCCCAAATTTTCCCGAGCTCCCTCTTCCTGCCATCTTCGATCTCCCAAGTTTGAGCAGATTTTTCAAATCTGTTTGGTGGAATTACTCCTTGGTATGTGACTCCTCTGCCCATCCAATTACTTTTTGTTCTTATGCTTTATTTATGAAGTATTTTGCTGCACTAGATGTCACCAATATGCTTGGGAAGTCCATGAGTTTGAGTTTTCTAGTTAATATTGATGCATAATATTGATGTGGAGACTCATTATGGATGGTTCAATGTTGTTTTAGAGTGTTGCATCTTAATTTTTGTTGGATTTTATTTTTGGACAGCAAGCTTTCACCATGAACAAGGGTAAGGGATTCATGGGGATGATGTCAAGAACAAGGAGGAGGCCATCTAGAGCCACCGATAATCATGATGATGATCATCTATGGGAGGATGGTGCCGAGTTTGTGGGGGAAAAGCTTCGATTCATGCAACCAAATGGCAAGACCCGATGTTCTTAACCATTGGGGATAGGAGATGACTTCAACGCCTTCGTCACTGCAGCGGGCTTACTTGAGTTCTCTCGTCATCCACGGGAGACATACGAGGGGATCGCACGGGAGTTCCTCTCCACCTTCCGCTTCGAGGGCCCCGAACTTCACAAACGCAGTAAGAAGAGTAATCCACCACCTCCTACTTTCACGGTTAAATTTACTATGAGGGGGCAGCGCCTTGTTATGTCATTAGAAGAGTTTTGCAAAGCTATTCGTGTGGAGAACACGGGTAGTTGGGATGAGATAGGTGCTGATTCAAATCAGGAATTTGTTTCTTTTTGGCGTAGCATTTCTGTTAATGTTCCTGAGAGCTCAATAGGGGCAAATTTACCCACATACAGCACCCAAGTTTGAGATACTTTGCGTTGTTCCTTGCAAGAGGATTTCTTGCTAGAGACAACAATTCTGCTTGCACGGGACCAATGGTTTATTTACTTAAATGTGCAAAAGAAAACACCACATGTGAGTATAACTTGGGAGTCATTCTTGCTAGAACTCTGCATTTAGCTGTGAGAAGGAACATGACGATACTACCCCTATATATGCTGGTGCTATTGCTACTTTAATATATGAGCACATTAAGGAAGAGAGGGGCTTTGATAACAACATGGGTAGACGTGTAGAAGAGTCTAATTTACTTGATTTTACTTTAACCTGTCGCATGGAAATGAGTGAATGGCATAAGGGTGGTTGCAACTATATTTATAAGAGTCACAATGGACAAAATGTGTCCATTAGGCTCCCTCGTGCTGACCTTTTTGACAGGAACACCGGAAAATGGACCGTGGAAGGAGTGCCACCACAAGAGGAGCCCCAAAACCCGGAGATGCAAAACTATCCATGGGGTTTCCAAGGACCGGAGCAAGGAGGGTACCAAGGTGGTGACCCCTCTTACTATGGAGGAGGGTCATCAAGTGGTGCACCACCTTACTACGACGGAAGTGGAAGTGGTGGATACGACTACCACCCGGGATACTAGCTTGAACTCAAGCTTGGGGGAGTACTTCTCTCCCTTTTCATTCGTTGTTTTATATCACTTTTATCTTGTTATGTTTTAGTTTATTGTTCTGAAAATCTTGAAAACACAAAAAGATTTTATTTGTTTCTCTTGCTTATTTACTTCTGGTCATTTACCTTATGCATCTAAAAATTAAAAAGAACAAAAATATTTTCGTTTTCTTGAATCTAATGCAAAAACGGAGGTGCAGGAATTTCTGATTCTGTTCACTGTTTGATTTTTCATATTTTTTCTGTAACCCTAATGAGCTAAAATTTTAACCACTGCTGCAACTTTATATGACCTACACACCCGTAAATTATGAAATTATTCTGATGTGTTTAGGTAGGGTAAAAACAGTACTGTATGCAGTAGCATTTTATGGCAGATTTGAGTTTTTATTGCGCAGTTCAAGTTGGGAGAGGAGAACAACAATGATGAGCTGATGTGCATGAAGTGGATGAAAGGTATGACACCTTTGCCGTGCTTATGTGGACTTTTTAACATTGTTCAAGATATCTTCCGATATTCCGATAAATCGGCCGATTTATCGCTTCTCGCTATCCGACCGATAAGATAAATCGGCCGACAAATCAGCCGATATGCCGATAAATCGACCGATATGCCGATAAACCGGACGGTTTATCCCTTATCTTGGGTCGACCGATAAGTTCCCAATAAGCGATATCCCCAACATTACTTTTTAATAATAGCAAGTGCGCATGTCATAATTTCTCTAACATCTAGGGAAGTGCTAGCAAATGTTTATCTCCTCGTGGTTTAGTATGTTATATTATGGTGCAAGAGAGATATTATTTAGTGTCAACACTTGGATGTGGGTTGAATAACTGTGGTTCTAAACAAAGGTCTACGCATCCCATTGTGCTTGCTAAACTTGCCAACCAAAGTAAAAGATCTTTTCAAATGATAAACATGAAGTCATATGCTTGACAATCTTAGGGTTGAGAGTTAGCCCATATGTGCTGACACATGCAAAGCTTTCAACGTGCTCTTAATTATATTTAGTTGATATCATGTACTTTTGTCTATGGATGCCTATCACGGGTGAAATAAATGTGGAAATTTAGTAAGTTTAAGGAGTTTGTATAAATGGCTAGAGAGATGCTTTGGGCCGCCAATCTAAGCCATGCATCATTCATGGTGGAAATTTACAGCATAACCATAATGTTCATTCTATGATGCACCTCATAATAAAAAGCTATACCCATAGTAAATAAAAGAGTTCTGAGATTGTTCATTGTCTATTTGTCTTGTTGTTTTGACATGGGCTGGCTTCCATGTCATGAGGCAAGAGGTACCCCTGTAGCAACTCTCAATGACGCTATTAAAATACTTACAATGACCAAAAACTTGAATTTACTCTGTGACCCGAGGTGAGTAACACGTGGTGTAGGTACTCGTATTCACGGGGCATGAGGCTTTCAACCTCTAGTTGGTCAAGCATATGAGTCATAATAGGGAATGGTAAATGATTTGATAAAATTGAGAGCAAGGATGTAATCACAATGAGTTCACTATTCAACAAAGTAAAGAATCAAGAGATCTCAAAAATCTTGACATGATTCAATCAATATGCGATGCAAGAACCTTTGTTTTCTTCTACAGTTGGGCAAACTCATCCAAGTGCTGGCACTTCATGTTATTTCCCTTGTAACAAATATAAATGCTTTAACACCGGTTAGATGCATCTTTGCCAGCAGTTTGTTATTTGTTATGGAAATTATGTTTTGAATACTTGTTGGTATTAAACGGTGTTGTATATGCAATGCAAAGTTCTTGTCAAAGTCTTTTCATCGCTTCTACACTACGTTTGAGTTGTTCGAGAACAAACAACGAGCTAAGCTTGGGGGGGTTGATGCACCTAAAATGCATCTACTTTTCCAAGCACTTTGCTTCATAACTTGCTCCGGAATCTTCCCATATTTGAATAAAACTGCTGAATCTGACGCTGTTTTTAGCAAAATCTCCTTTCTGGTTGTTTTTGCAGGAAATTAAATCGGGGAAAAATACCACGTCAATTTTTATGGAAAAGAAGGACACCGTGCAAAAGACGGACTCGAGGAGGCGCACGAGGCCCAAAAGGGTGGGCCCCACACGGTCAGATTCCTTGACCGCATGGGCCCACCTATCTGGGGCGTCGGGCACCGCCTCTCCCTCGGTCTTCCGCGTACCCCTTCATATAGACGAAAAAGTGGACACCCTAGGAGGAGGGGAGTTTTCGCGAAACAGAGCGCCGCCGCCACCACGATCTTCGATTTCGGAGACAGATTGATCCAGGATTTCTCCCCCGGAGGAGAGATCCGGATGCCGTCTTCACCGCCATCTTCACCGCCTTCATCTTCATCGACCATGAGCTCCTTCACCATCACCATGTGTGAGTAGTCCGCTGTAGGCACATGAGGTGGATGGGGATTGGATGAGATTGATCATGTAATGGTACCGTTGTTCTGGATCCTAGGGGTTTATCTTGAAGATACTTTTGTATTGTGTTGATGCACTTATGCTATGTTTAATGCTTGCTACTAGGGCCCAAGTGGCATGATTTCAGTACTGAACTTATTTGGCCCCATCATATATTTGAGTTTGGTATCTATCTGCAAAGTGTATTACCTGCTATTATGTTGAACCTGCGAACCCTAAAAGTGACAGGTAGGGAAAAACAAGGGGGAGATGTATTAGTTTGAGGATTCTATGTGTTCATGAAGTGTTAATGCGTTCTTTCGGGCTATTCGAAAGGGTAGACCTTAATTACCTGTAGTTCCAAGTTGGCCCGGTGAAATGGGGAGGTAGGACAATAGATGTTGTGCAAATTCTCTTGGTTAGTACGCACAACTATTTATGGAACACATACCTACATATATCGGAGTTAGAGATAAGTCCCATTGCTGTTCGTATCTTATTATATGATCAATCTTATTCATGCAACACCCCGCTGTCACCTCGTGCCTATGTTTTAAATCCCTGAGTTACACTTTCACTTTTCCGGTGAAACTGGGAAACCCTTGTTACTACTGCTGTTTTATTTTGCTTGCTTGAATCACCTTAGTGCCATCACTATTATTGCTGCAAGTTTATTGATATACAGGTGTGGTTGAGAGTGACACCTCAATTGCCAAAATCTTATTGGTATTCTTGTGTTCCCATCGAGTCGAACTATAAATTTGGGTAATACTTCCAACGAAGATTTCAGCGATCCCCTATACTTGTGGGCATCAAGGATGCATCGCCGTCATATGCATTGATGTTGTGTGACTCTATCACTCTAGGTCCTCGTCGGAGCTCTATCACATGCTTACATCGTTGACATCTAGGGGCCTGGTGGGTCCATCGCGGGTGGAGTTGAATCTGAAGGCGACTTTCATGTCAGCCGTGCTCCTAGCATCTCCGGGGGATGCATCAAGGTAGTCGTTGCTAGAGGCGATCCTTTGGAGCTGACCTAGGAGTTAGCTAACTGGTCAGAAATTAAACCATGTGATGAGGGCATCGTCGGCATCGTGTTGGTTGGTTGACACGCTAGGACATATTTAAATTATATGTAAAAGTCTAAGGTAGTGTTAACTAGACCTGCGTGTCAAATCTAAGGCCGAACCTGCCATGGGTCGGTTTGTATCAGTCAGAGTCCAATTAGGTTTAGGAGTTCGAGTCGGTTAGGGTTTGGTTCGGCGATCCCTACCCCTTTGTCCTTTATAAACAAAGGGGTGTCACAATATTAGGGGAGTTGAAAATCATGTAGAACATTGTGTTCAAGGTTGCCTCCGTCCCAAGGGACCGGCGTGTGACGGCGTCTCAGACGTTCGTCTAGTTATCAATAAATCGAGGCATGAAGCTTCTTGAGTTTGTCAAGAGTTGTAGTGCAATTGCGAGAAGGCTCTTGAATCTGATAAGGGTTGTCGAGATTGACGTGAGGCGTGGTGTTCATTATCTCGTTGCTCGTCGTGGGATTCGTTCTCTATGTTCTTCAGGTTGCGTGGATTGCTCCCGTGATTGGAAGGATAGTTATCCAGTGATTCTTGCGGTGAAAGATCGGGCAAACAATCTACATCGTCCAGTTAAAGATTGATCTGCAGGTTTGTAAAGATTGGCAGATTTGCTTTTGCTGGAATTGCTTGAAGGAAGAGCGACGAGTTGGCATGGATTTGCATCTCGCCGCACTGAGGAGCAAGTCAGCGAGTTGGCACGTTTGTTGCATCTCAGCGAGGCGGAGTTGGCAAGGAAAAGATCCAAGGCCATGGTCGTTTCCAATCCCGACGAGATCAGTGGAACACGGATTGTTACAGTCTTGGCTTCGTGGTATCCAGCAGCGTATGTGGAGAGCAGATCCGATCGGAAAAAAAAAACAGAAAAGGAAAGTGGAGATTGAGTCGGTACACTTATGTGAATATTTTCCGATGTGTTATTGGTGCAACTTTGCACGAGGAAGGAACGGAGGATTAAAAAGGAAGGAAGCAGAAAAAGAAAAGCAGAGATCTCGGACTGAATTTGTTCCGAATATTGTGGGATTAATTCTGCACAGAAAAGGAAGGTTCCGTTAATTCAGATCGGAATAATAAAAGGAAAAAAATAGACAGGTTCGGAACAGAACAGACAAGAAAAGTGCAGATTTGATTCGGATCAGCACACGAAAAAGGAAAAGGTGGATGGGAATTGGCTTTGTACGTGCAGGCTGTTTGCTTGGTACATAAAGTGCAGCACGGATAAAAAAATAGAGCAGTTTATGGAGGCCAGCTTGGATCGGATTGAACTGTTGCTAGTGACTATTTTCCGATCATGCAGTTTAGGGCGAAAAAAAAAAAGAGGACAGAAAAGAAAAGGGAGATACTAGTTTCTAGTTCCAAGCGATGGTGGACTCGGTTCATTTGGATCCATGGCATGCAGAAATTTGTCCTGTTCGTCTTGGGTGATGCACTAAGTTTGCCTCCACAATTTCAGATTGCATCTGCAGGCGTATTCAGCTTATTTGGATCCTTGGTGTGTATGAGTTTGTCCTATTGTGTCTGGAATGATTTGTGTGGTGCGTTTACATGTGCAGTCCGAAAGTTGTGTATCTCAATTAGGTTGATAGTGCCAAACATGGAGGGCGCCAAGAACAAGTCCAGCTAGCCGAGAGGGAGGATCTGGACCGGTCCACACATATTCGGGGCCCTGGGGCGAGACAACGAAATGGGGCCCTTGTACACAAATAAAAATTTAGAATGTTTGTATTTCAAAAGCAATTAAGTATATATATCCATTGATGGGGGATAATAACCCGGTAGGCCCATGAAGAGGGAAGCGTGACCCGCCAGGCAGGAGGCCCGGCCAGGCCAGCTAACCATCAGCATGGGCCGGGTTATGTTGCTGGGCCAGTAGCTTTGGCGGTAACCCGGTTCAGGAAGGGAAGTTTCTAGAAGACCAGAGGCGGTTCGGGACTTGGAGGACACGAAGGCTAGAAGAGCTAGAGTAGGACTCCGAGTCTGGGTAGAGCCCGGGTTCATATTGTAAAGTGCCAGGAGACCCGGTCGTCTATATAAACCGGTCCCTGAGCCCTAGTTGAGAGAACCTTTACGATCCAAGTTAGGCGAGAGAACCATCGAGAGAAACACCCCAACCTTGTAACCTAGATCGAGATCCGGCTCTGTTGTCGTAGCCGGGTTATCGAGATCGAGATCAATAATAAGATAGCAGGAAGTAGGTCTTTATCTCCAATGGAGAGGCCGAACCTGGGTAAACCCTTTGTCCCTGCAGTGCTAAACAATCTCCCAGACGCCAGTGTCGCCTTGCCCATCAACTCAAGCTACCCCAAAGTAGCATCTGCCGTGTTATCTACCCCACGACAGTTGGCGCCGTCTGTGGGAACGCGTCCAAAGGTGTCACCATCATGGGAGAAGCAATGCAAGGAGTGGAGAACTTTGTTTTCGGCGAGATCACCCTCAACTCACAAGGAGAGCCTGTCGTTGATGATTCTGGCTGGGGGCCGGAATCAGATCTACTTGAATCAGGTGATGTTATTCCAATTGGCAAGTTTAACGTTTTTGTTGGTATGATTGCAACTAGATCTGCTAGTGATGGAGACTATGAATCTGTGTCAGGAGCTGCCACAATTGTTCAATCTGATGGAGAAGAATCAGTTGGTACGGCTGAAGATGAGCTGCCCTGGGGCGTACGCGAGGAGCGATCGGGAAACCCGGCTCCAATCCCGGGTGATGTGGTGGACCACGCAGATTCAGAATCGATCTTGCCCTGTTTGAAGGCCGGTTCGGATATGGAGTAGAAGAAGAGGATGAAGAGGAGCAAGAGTCCGTCCCAAGCCCGGTTAGGAGGGTCGCGGTTTACACCGCTCCTTCGATCAACGCGGGAGCATCACCATCAACGGTCGTGCCACCAGCTTTTACTCCGGGTCAACAGCAGCAACCATTGCCACCAGTACTGGAGCTGGCGGGTCAAAGAGTTGATGGAGACCCGGCTTCGGTGTCAGAGGAAAGTGAAAACACGGCGCGTTACAGGAACAGCTTCGGTTTTCTCAATAACCGAGCTCAGGGTGAGGAAAGAAACAACACAACTGGGGCCCAGGCCTTGTTTAACAATGGCCTGGTCCTAGATCCAACAGCACTCACGAGGATTATTACTCCAGAAAACGCGGCAGCCAGAGCTATAGAATTGGATACAGCACGCCGGGCTCTGGAGCAGGTGCGCAGAGACACAATGGCAGAGAAGCAAGATATGGAGGTTAGGCGAAAGCAATTAGAGGATGAGGAAAATCGTCTCAATGAGATGACCAGGGCACACCGGAGGAGGCACCAGAGCCGGCTGGCTCCAGGAGAAAACGCCATAAATCCCGCAATATTGTTTAGGACCCCAGAAGATCAACCAATCGATATGGCTCAGGTGGCTCCAGTTGTTAGAGCAAACGCAGAACCAGGAAGAGAAACAGGAAGGGCTGGAGTTACAGCTGCAGCGGCGCCGGGTCTTCTCGCTGGGGGAGCCAGGGGAAATCCGGGTCTGCCGCCCAGGACACCGAGGTTCCACACGCCGGCGGGTCACTTTTCCAATCCAGCAGATAACGTGTACGCTGCAACTTTAGCACTTGACCGTATTCCATTGGGAGACTCGCCAGCAGAGATCGAAGCTCGGCGTGCCATTGATATGTTGCGCACTGCGGTAGTTCAGCAAGTTCAGTATTCAAAGGAGAAAAGCGCGCTTCATTCTACAACTTATCGTAGTAAGAGTCGCCACGGTGGGAACCCGCCATTGGCCGGGTTTGCCGCGGTGCAGCAGCAAAACCCGCCCCAGCAGAACCAGAACAATCAGCAGCATCAACCCGCCCCGCAATTTCAGTGGCTCAGCAGATAGTCAATAGATCGCGAGCGGGAAGAAGCGCAGCCAATGCAAACCCGGCAGTACCAGCAGCAGGAGTACCACAAGGAGGACCGGGTCCCGCGCCGCAGCGTCTGCAAGCTCGCCGGGTAACAATAATTTGTTAGCAAGTTCTTCCACCTTAGCAGGGCCAAAGTGTCTTTCAGATGCCATTAGAGCAGAGCCTTTCCTGAGAAGTTCAAGGAGCCAAGCAAGATTGCCAATTATGAGCCGAGCACAGACCCGGCGAGTTGGTTGAGCAGCTATGAGATGGCGATGTGTATACGCAATGCCACAGAGAACGTTTGTGCAAAGTATATGTATTTGATGATGAGTGATGGTGCAGCAAAGTTGTGGTTCAAGAATCTGCCAGAGAAGTCTATCAATTCTTGGGATGAGTTGAAAACAATTTTTATCAAGCACTTTCAGGGCACGTGCAAGCGATTATTTTCCATTGAAGATCTTGATCGTTGCGTACAGAGGAAGGGCGAGTCAGCGCGTCACTGGATGGGCCGGGTCACGGAGATCCTGCACTCTTCATCTGGCATTGAGCCCAAGGACGCAATTTCATCGATGGAGAAAACTTGCAAGTACGCTCCCTTGGTCCAGAAGCTGGGCCGCATGAAGGAGGGACACCGGGTTAAGCCTGTTACTATGGCAGAGTTGATGGATGCGTGCAACAGACACGCAGCCACGGACAAGACCCAGGATGATAGTGAGGAAGAAAAAGGGAAAGGTGCTGCGAATAATGGAGGAAAGAACAACAATGGCCGGGAAATAACAACAACAACAATCAGAATCAACAAGCGTGGGCATCAGGAAGGAAACTCAGAGCTAGTGGCAAATGCAAATGCCGGGTTTCAGAGGCAAAGGATGGACGGGAATTATCAGGAAAACAGGTTATCAGGAAAAAGAGGTTATCAGGAAAACAGAGGTTATCAGGGAAACAATGGGAGTTACAGTGGTGGAAATAGTTATCAAGGGTCACGTCCAATGAGCACTGAAGAGGCCTTCAGGATGCCGTGTCCTCGTCATAGCAAGAACGGCAGACCCGCCAATCATTCATTGGCCCAGTGTGTAGATCTGAACAGGTGGAAAAACAATGAAATTCAGAGAGCTTTGCAAGGAGCAAACAGAGTGGAGGACCCGGCCCGAGTGCTAACCCGGCTGCGGGGCCTCTAACTGGAGCAAATGCGGTACCACTGGTAACAGGACCCGGCCAAAATACAGGTAATCAGGGTGGATTCTCGAACCAGCCAAGGCAACTTGGCCAATATCATATATATACAGTGGCACGACCAAGAGAGAGAGAAAGATAGTCAAAAGGGCAGTTAATTCAGTGGCTGTAGGGGTACCAAGGTATTTAAGATGGTCAGAGCATACTATTACTTGGAGCAGAGCAGATCACCCGGATGTGGTGGAACACCCGGGTCTGCTTGCGTTAGTTGTGGCTCCTCAAGTTCATGGCTTTGAGTTAAAGAAGGTTTTGATGGACGGTGGCAGTAGCATTAATATCTATTGGGAACATTTATGCGTATGGGTCTGAAGGAGTCACAGTTACAGAAAACGTCAACAATATTTCATGGTATAGTTCCTGGGAAGTCAGCTACACCAGAGGGAAAAATTTCATTAGAGGTTGCTTTTGGCGAGTCTATCCATAACTTTAGGTCAGAGTGGCTCACTTTTGAGGTGGTGAAATTTCCAAGTCCTTATCATGCGTTGTTTGGAAGGCCGGCTTTTGCCAAGTTCATGGCAAGGCCGTGTTATGTGTACTTGCAGTTGAAGATACCGGGTCCCAAGGGGATCATCACTATTCATGGTAACAGAGAAATTGCAGCAGAATGTGACGAGGGAGATGCAGCCCTGGCAGAGCGAACTTGTGCTAGAGAGGAGTTGAAAGCTTACAGGTCTAATCTTGACCCGCAGGACAACAAGGCACTCAAAAAACCAACAACAGAAGATGACAGGGCAAAGTTTAAAGCAGCAAAGGATACTAAGATGGTGGATTTTGTGCCTGGGGATTCCTCCAAGCAGTTCGCCATAGGGACCAGCCTAACTG
This sequence comes from Poa pratensis, assembly GCA_947311845.1. NCBI lineage: Eukaryota > Viridiplantae > Streptophyta > Magnoliopsida > Poales > Poaceae > Poa > Poa pratensis. Next base: position 4,689,056 of record CAMZMU010000061.1, on the reverse strand, counting down.
ATAAATAGGAAAGCGCGCTCATCGAGTTCATCCGTGAGAATCGGGATGTTTTTGCGTGGACACCTAGTGACATGCCAGGCATTCCGACTGAACTCGCTGAGCACCGTTTACATGTTGATCCAAAGGCAAGGCCGGTAAAACAAGGTTTGAGAAAAATGAATGCAGAGAGAAGAAAAGCTATAGGAGAGGAGATAGCCCGGTTATTGGAAGCCGGCTTTATCATGGAGGTTTTCACCCAGAGTGGTTGGCTAACCCGGTTTTGGTTCTGAAGAAAAATAATGAGTGGAGGATGTGCATTGATTTTACGAGTCTCAACAAGCATTGTCCCAAGGACCCGTTTGCACTGCCGCGCATCGATCAAATTGTGGACGCAGTTGCAGGCAGCGAGCTCTTATGTTTTCTGGACGCATATTCAGGTTATCATCAGATCAAGCTTAATAGGCAGGATTGGGAAAAGACATCGTTCATCACCCCCTTTGGTGCTTTTTGTTACAAGACCATGACTTTTGGGTTGAAGAACGCAGGAGCAACTTATCAGAGGTGTATTCAAAACTGTTTTCATGATCAGATTGGACGCAATGTGCATGCTTATGTGGATGATGTGGTGATCAAGTCAGAAAAAGCCGGGTCATTTATCAGTGACCTTACAGAAACATTCAAAAATTTGAGGAAGTACAAGATGAAGCTTAACCTACAAAGTGCGTGTTTGGAGTTCCAGCGGGAAAGTTGCTTGGTTTCATTGTGTCAGAGCGTGGAATTGAGGCAAACCCGGAAAAAATCAGAGCCATCCAAAGTTTGAAAAAACCAGAGGAATTGGCAGATGTTCAGAAGTTGACAGGATGTGTGGCTGCGCTAAGCCGGTTTATATCCCGGCTCGGAGAAAAAGCAATCCCTTTGTACAAGTTACTGAAGAAAACAGACAATTTTGTGTGGAATCAGGAAGCAGATGAGGCATTTGAAGCTCTGAAGAAACAATTATCAGAAGCGCCAGTTCTGGCGGCCCCGGGTCCCAAGGAACCCATGTGTTATACGTCGCTGCCGGGCCTCAGGCTGTGAGTGCTGTGGTGGTGGTCGAGCGTAAGGAGGAAGGCAAGGAAAACCCGGTTCAGAGGCCGGTCTATTATGTTAGTGAGGTGTTATCAGAAGCAAAGCAGCGCTATCCGCATTGGCAGAAACTAGTGTTTGGTGTTTTCATGGCAAGTAGAAAGTTGAAACCATATTTTCAGGAGCATCCAATCACAGTGGTGAGTTCAATACCCTTAGCAGATATTATCAGGAATTCAGAAGCTACAGGAAGAATTGCCAAGTGGGCAATAGAGATGGGGCCTTACCACATTGACTATGTGCCTCGCACAGCTATCAAATCTCAAGCATTGGCTGATTTTCTTAATGATTGGACACAGTTGAGTGCACCACCCTTGCGCCGGGTCTCAAGCCTTGGGTCATGCACTTTGACGGGTCTAAGCAAGCACAAGGTTCAGGAGCTGGAGTTGTGTTAACTTCTCCCAAGGGTGATAAGTTGAGCTATGTTTTGCAGATTCACTTTGATTGTTCTAACAATGTGGCAGAATATGAGGCCTTGTTACATGGTTTGCGTATGGCAAAGGAGATGAGCATCAAGCATATCAATTGTTATGGGGATTCAGATCTTGTGGCACAGCAAGTTTCAGGAACATGGGATAGAAAAGATGCGACAATGGCGGCTTACAGAAGAGAGGTGGACAGGGTAGCCGGGTTTTTCTCAGGCTATCAGGTGGATCATATTGATCGCAGGAAAAATGATGCTGCAGATGCTTTGTCAAGACTCGGCTCACGCAGAGAGCCGGTTCCACCTAATGTTTTCTTGGACGAGCTATGGACTCCATCAGTCAAGCCTCAGGGCGTGGAGGAACTGGCGGGTCAGGAAGACCCGGATTCGCAATTAGTAGCAGCAACTCATGAAATTCCAGAGTGGACAGAACCTTATTGGCGTATCTTTTGCGTGGAGAGCTGCCAGAGCAGGAAGTTATATCCCGGCAAATTGTGCGCCGGGCTAAGGCTTACGTGTTATTGATGGCGAGTTATATAAGAGAAGTGTTTCTGGAGTATTTCAGAGATGTGTGTCTGGAAAGGAAGGCCGGCAAATTTTGAAGAGATTCATGAGGGAGATTGTGGTCATCATGCTTCAACAAGGTCTTTAGTAGCAAAAGCTTTCAGACACGGTTTCTTTGGCTCACAGCCAGGCAGATGCAGAGCGCTGGTAGTAGATGTGATGGTTGCCAGAGATACGCAAGGCAAATTCATGTGCCGGCTCAGGAGTTGCGAACAATACCTTGACTTGGCCCTTTGCAGTTTGGGGGCTTGATATGGTGGGTCCTTTTAGCATGTCTCCTTGCAAGAAAACCCACCTCTTGGTTGCCATTGACAAGTTTACAAAGTGGGTTGAGGTGATGCCTGTTACAAATTGTGAAGCAGCTACAGCAGTCAAGTTTTTGAAGCAGATCATACACAGGTTTGGGTATCCTCATAGTATCATCACAGACAATGGCACTAACATGTCCCTTGGTGAGATGGCAAAGTTCTGTGGAAACCAGGGTATACGTTTAGATGTTGCTTCAGTTGCTCATCCGCAGGCCAATGGACAAGTAGAACGAGCAAATCAGGAGTTGCTTCGAGGTTTGAAACCACGTCTCCGGGTCCCGTGTCTCAGAGCCGCTGGAGCGTGGGTTGAGGAGTTGCCATCAGTAGTTTGGGGAATCAACACAACGCCAAACAGATCCACCAAGATGACCCCTTTCTTTATGGTGTATGGGGCAGAGGCAGTTTTGCCAAGTGATATAATTCATGACTCGCCTCGCGTGGCGGCTTACGTTGAAACAGAAAATGAGCAGACCCGGCAGGATTCTGTGGACCTGCTTGAGGAGAACAGAGAACAAGCATGGAGAGATCAGCAGTATATCAGCAAGATTTGAGGCGGTATCATAGTCGCCGGGTTAAAACTCGCACTTTCCAGGAGGGAGATTTAGTGTGCGATGGACGCAATCCAAGGAAGGGATGCACAAGTTATCTCCTCCTTGGGAAGGGCCCTTCATCATAAGCAAGAAATTGAACAATGGTTCATATTATTTGGTGGATGCAAGAGAAAAGTCCGAGTCTGTAAATGACACATCGCACTCTACCTTTTCATTGAAGAGCGTGAGAGGCCATGGAACATTGCCCAGCTGCGCCCATACTATACTTAGCATGAGAAAGAGATATGAGATGTAAACACGATGTAACAGGCAGCAGGTTTCAGACGCGCTCTTTTCCTTACCAGGGTACCTAAGGGGCTGGAAGGTTTTTAATGAGGCGGCTTGCTGACCTAACCTTTTCTATCAATAAAGTAAAGGTTGAACAGAAATTTGTCTTGTTTCAGTTTCAGTTTATATTGGCAAGCCAGTTATTTTTCGTTTGTATATACATAGCAGTTTTTTGTTCAGCTTGGTCTTGGGGGCTGGTCATTGAGGTGGCAAAGTTTTTCCCCAAGACCCGGCTCATTGATTATCCGGGTCTCGAAATTTTTGTGACCCGGTAAGAGCAGTTTTAGCTTTAGTATTTTGGATTCAGTAGTGCATGTGTAGTTTAGTTCAGTTGTTTGTATTTTATAAACAAGTGTTATAGTTATCTTTGAGGACGCCCAGAGAGCGTGTCCCACCAGTATGTGGATCAATGGGGTAATGTTGCATAGTTAAGCCATTACTTTATAAACATTGATCCAGGTCTTGGGGGCTCTTACTTCAATAGTTTGTAGCTGCAATCCCAAGACCCGGCTTTTATGCCACTAGTTTATTCTTGGTTATCTTGCTGTTGAGCTGATGTGACTCGCAATTTTATGGCCTGATTGCTCACCTGGAAATTCAATCAACCATGAGGCCCATTGGGACTTGGTTCGACCCTGTTTTTCTCAGAGAAGTTGCGACAGGGTATCCATGCGAAAGCCGGCTCACAGTTAAAGAAATCAAAAGGGTCATCGAAACCACAGAAGAGGCATATTTCAAAGCAAAAGTTTGAGAGTAGCATAAAAGTTTCATCAGGTGCATAGGCGCACCATCACAGGCATAGTGTAAACAGTGCTAAAGTTATTACAATAAGTGCCCAAAGGGCCGAATAAGATTGTTTTCTTGCAGAGATAAAAGCATCTGCGTAAGTTTTCAAGCCTCGGCTTCAGGAGCCGGGTCACGGGGAGGAGAGCCGGATGGTTGTTCCTCGACGGTTTTGCCGGGTCATCTTCCTCGGCGGCCGCCGGGTTAGCTTCTGTCTCCTTGGTCTCTTCGGTCTCTTTGGTCTTGGTCTTGCGCCGGGTGACTTGTCGAAGTGGCTGGAAGAAGTTTTCATCATCTTCTTCAACTATGGCCCGTGATGGAGGAGGAATAACTGGCGTGGAAGAGCTGGGTGCAGTGGAGGTACCAGGAGCAGTCTTTGCCGGGTCAATGGAGTCCTTATAGCTTTGCAGGAGATCGATGCGTTGTGGCTCGTCATCCATGATCTCTTCATCGTTTTCGGTGTATCCAAGCTGCAAAGTGGTGAGCTTCATTTTGCTGGCAATCACAGTGGCAACGTGCCGGGTTTGCTTCACAACCCGGGCGTAGCACTTCTTATCGAATTCCTTGCCATCAGTGTCAAATTGGGGAAAGCCCTTCTTCAGGGGAGCCGGGTTTAGCTGGGGATGGTAGGCCTTTGCCAAGGCAAGACCTCGCATCACCCCGGCCCTGCATGCAGATCTCTTGAGCAGATGGATCCATTGTGGCATTGTTGACAGATGTCCAAGGACTTCAGTGTACTTGCTTGGCGGGTTCTCCCAGAGCCTTGCGGCTTTGATGACCTCGCAGCTGCCAAAGTACAGCTGGCGAGTCAGCGTGTACATGCACTTGATTTTCTCTGCAGCAGTTTTGCGGAGGTTCCCATCACGAGGGCCTGTGTAAGGAAAAGCATAACAGTGAGATTTCAAAACCGGGTCTGCTTGATCAGTTTAGTTGAAGTTCAAAGGAGTAGTGCTTACCCACTAAGGATTCAACCATAGAGGTGATCATTCTCTTTAGCCGGGTCAGCTCATTGGTGGTGTCATCCAGCTGCTTCTGCAGTGTCTCCTGTTGTTCCTGGAAGTTCTCCTCGTTCTCCTGCATATCCTTCTTCAGATCAGAATTTTCTTGTGTCAGAGCAGTAACCTTTTCTTCTAAGGCCTGAAGTTGGGCTGCATGGTCAGCCCGGGTCTCAGATTCAGTTTTGGCAGCGTCCTTGAGCCGGGTGATTTCAGCCTCGGCCTTGGCGTGGTCTTCCTGTTAAAATGCAAGAAGTTATGTTAGTCCCAGGTTACCGCAGGCAAGTTAACCCGGAACTTGGGGGCTATACATTTTAAAGTTTATCAGGGTGTAGGTGTAGTTCCAGGTCGCCGCAGGCGTGCAACCCGGCACTTGGGGGCTACATGCGCAAAAAGTCTGAAATTTTTAAGTGTTAGTCCCAGGTGGCTGTGGACAGCTAACCCGGCACTTGGGGGCTACAGTGTTCAAGTTTTGATGTACAAGTTGGAAATTTTTAAAAGATGGAAGTTTTTAGTCCCAGGTTGCTGTGAACAGACAATCCGGCACTTGGGGGCTACAGGTTTGAAGTTTTTTACCTGAGGAATTCATATTGTAAGCACCAAGCTCATCAACAAGTGATGAACTTAGAGCTTGGGGGCTACTCAGGGTATAGTTATGCAAGAAAATATACAGGCAAGAAGTAAAAATGGGTACCTGATATCGTTTTTGAATTAGGGCGACCAGTTCTGTCTCCAGGTTTTGTGTTGAGCAAGGCGAGAAAAATATTCATCGCAAAGTGCTGGAACGGACATGGCGTCCAGAGCCGGTAAATTGATGAGGAAGCCGGGTTCTTGCCCTTGGCAGGAGATGCCGGGTCAGCATCTGGGCTGGCACCTTGGCAAGAGTCTCAGGAGCACTTTGTACTGGAACGTGCCGGGTTCCAGTAACTTGTACTTCGTCTTCTTTGGTTCCAGAGCCTAACCCGGGCGAATGAGCAGCTGGGGAGGATTCTGGCACAGGATCAGCAGTGTTTTTTGGAGAAGCCACGGGGGTTGCATGCTCCGTTGGCTCGTCTTTGTCCTCCGGTTCCTCAATGTGTGCCTCCATAGGAGAAGGCTCTGTTGTTGCTGGAGGAGGAGACGCCGCGGGAGGAGACTCCGGGTCTTCATCCGCAAAGGCTCTGGCACTGGAACAAGATAGTGTCTTAGTTACACAAAAAAGAGACAGTAAAGCATAGAGGTATGGAAAAGGTGTGTGAAGTATTTCTAACCCGGTGTTAATCTGGAAATCCTCGGGTGTGCTAACACCATCCGAGGAGGAATCTGACAAACGAGATGGTTTAGGAACCCGGATCTTGCCAGCTAAAGGGAACTGTTTGCTGGGCGTCTTCTGGATGGATTTGGCCCAGCTTGATAAAGAGCGTTGAGGGATACCTGGGCTCAGGGAAGCATGGCTTGTAGAAGATCGGGTTCGGCGCCTCTTGTTCGCCTCAGCCTCCTTCTCAGCTTCCTTTTCCTGTGTTTATGCTTAAGTTTGAGATGAGTTCATCATGAAAACTGAGAAATGAGAATATGGTACCTTGGCAATGGTGGCCCGGGTCCTCTTTTGTAGGAGGTGCAGCAGTTTGGGGACCCGGCGTATGTCAGAAGCCGGGTCAGTGGGCCTGGAATAAGATTTGCCGGGTTATCAGTAGAAGTGTCCTTGTTGGGACTTCGTTGTTAATCAATTGGAGGAAGAGCCGGCCTACAGAGTCTAGCTCACCTTCTTCTTCTTCTTCTTCATCGTCTTCACTTTCTGTGTCCTCCCCATCAGGAGAGGATGTAGGGTAAAATCCACGCTCCACCACTTGGAGTCCTGAGAAAAAGCAGTCACAGTAAGTAACAGTCTATGGATGAAATTACCGGGTTAAAGTAAGCAAAAATGATCAAGTATTGGTTTTACCGTGGAGGGTTTATTCTTGGCACTAAATGGGGCGAGCCCGTTCAGTGCAATGGCATCTTTCTTTTCGCCAAGCAGTCTCTTGGCATTCTTCACGAGCTGATCATCAGTAAGTGTCATCTCAGAATAACGCATGTTATCTGTGGTTTCACCAGTGTATTGGCAAAATAGCCGGGTCCTGATGCTGAGTGGCTGGATGAACCAACCGATCCAGCACTTGACCAGATCTGTGCCCTTGAGGCCATGGGCGAGTAAAGCTCTGGCCCGGCGAAGGATGGGTTCGAGCTTGACCCGCTCAGCATCATCAGCATAGCTGTTCATCTTGGCTTCATATGTTAAACCCGAGTTCCGAAAGCCGGGTAACGGGCGTCGTCAGACTCTGGTGAGGTGTCCTTGCAGTAAAAATATGTGTTTTGCCACCCCTTGGGATGGCTGGCTAGAAGAAGAGCCGGGAAATCGCATTCCCTTCGGCGCTGGATCGCAACTCCACCATATGGGAGTACTTGGTCCTTGCGAGATGGGTTGCAGTAGAAAAATTCAAGGAACAGCTCGAGGCTTGGAGCCATTTGCAGATAATCCTCACAGAACACAACAAAGTTGCTGATGTTCAGCATAGAGTTGGGCGATATCTTGAGGCCTAAGGCCGTAGTACTTCAAGACCCGGCGGAAAAACAGAGAGCCCGGGGGGAAAACCGCGCTGTACATGATCGAGGAAGACAACTACTTCACCTTCTTTGGGGTTGGGCGGATTTCTTCCCCAGCAGCGCGCCAGCTGATCTCTGTTTTGGGAGGAAGCTCGCCGCAGTTTACGTACTCTTGCAGCATCAAGTTCATCACCGTGGATTTGGTCCAGTTGACCTGAGTAGCAGCGGGGGCGGCGGAGCCAGATGCACCAGCGTGGGTGCTGTGAGGTTTCTTCGCGAGCTTCTTCGCCGCACGGGGACCTCCAGCCTTCGCTTTATCCTTCACCATGGCTGTGGAGCTTCGAGGTTCCCTGGGTGCAACAATGGTGATGAGAAACCCTAGCCGTAGATGCGGTGTGTGGAGAGGAAAATGTAAAGTAAATTTGGGCAAGATTTAGAGCGGAATCGAGTGCGGAGCACGGATGTGTGGGAGAATCATACATGTGGATCTTCTCGCGGTGATTTGGAGGCTTGATTGGAGATTGATCTGCGGATGCTACAGTGCGAGCGCGAGGAGGACGATGAAGATGAAGGGAGTGGGGAAAATGACTGCGGTGAACGCTTGGTCTTCTATTTATAGGAGCAGTGAAAACCCTAGGGGTGTTGTGGTAAAAAGTGAAGGGATAAGGTTCTTTGACCAAAAGTCAACGACAAACGGAATGAGATAATTACGGGATATTAATTGATAAGATCACGATTGAGATGGATTGAGGACGGATTTACAGCTGGGTGATAATTTTCGCTAAGTGTTGGAAGTGAAACCCGGGAAAATGTGAACCCGGTATTCCTGAGCCGGGTTATGTTCTAAGCCGCCAAAAAGGATTGGCCAAGCTAAGGAGAAAAGAGACGTTCTGGTATTTAATCAGTTGTGTGTTATTTTATTTTCAGGTGATTAACCCGGCTGGTCAGGATAACAGCTCTGCTCAAGAAGCCCTACTCAAGAATAGAAGCAGAGCATGCCAACCTGGCAACCAGGTTAATCTGGGGGCTACTGATGGGGGGATAATAACCCGGTAGGCCCATGAAGAGGGAAGCGTGACCCGCCAGGCAGGAGGCCCGGCCAGGCCAGCTAACCATCAGCGTGGGCCGGGTTATGTTGCTGGGCCAGTAGCTTTGGCGGTAACCCGGTTCAGGAAGGGAAGTTTCTAGAAGACCAGAGGCGGTTCGGGACTTGGAGGACACGAAGGCTAGAAGAGCTAGAGTAGGACTCCGAGTCTGGGTAGAGCCCGGGTTCATATTGTAAAGTGCCAGGAGACCCGGTCGTCTATATAAACCGGTCCCTGAGCCCTAGTTGAGAGAACCTTTACGATTGAAGTTCAGGCGAGAGAACTATCGAGAGAAACACCCCAACCTTGTAACCTAGATCGAGATCCGGCTCTGTTGTCGTAGCCGGGTTATCGAGATCGAGATCAATAATAAGATAGCAGGAAGTAGGTCTTTATCTCCAATGGAGAGGCCGAACCTGGGTAAACCCTTTGTCCCTGCAGTGCTAAACAATCTCCCAGACGCCAGTGTCGCCTTGCCCATCAACTCAAGCTACCCCAAAGTAGCATCTGCCGTGTTATCTACCCCACGACATCCATGGTCTATGAAGAAGGAATATAAAGCACATACCACAAATTATATATTTGTAATTGTTCAGACTTCAGAGAACTACGAAAGCAATATAGTTCTACAAAAGATCTATCTTCCAGTTGCACAAAAAGACCATCATTTCAGCAATTCATGAGGACTTACATTAGTTCTATTCTCTCCGATCTGGTATGTCCTACACTCCATGTCTTGCCCGAATAAAACTTCTCCAAAGTATCTGTCGCAGCAGTTGGAACATGGGGTTCCCCTAGAACTGCCAAAGTGGGTCCACCCATGTGGGCCCAAGATGAAGATGGACAAGACCAAGACTCAAGTCAAGACTGGCGGGTTCACCGTCAATACACGCATGACCTACGTCGACTAAGGGCTCCGGTCCTGGGGACCTTCCGGGTCCCCGAACCAAGCAAGAAGGCCAGGAAGGACCCGAGAGCCCGAGTTCCCGGCAGGAGGCCAGGCTCCCTCTCGGGTACCTCCCCACGTTCCTGTGGATAAGCACTCCACCTCACCACGGAAGACTTGGGAAGCAAGGCGAAGGCAGCGCGGACGGGAAGTACGTCCCGTGGTGGTGTCAGCTCCTGTCCACCCCGAGGCGGACGCTCCCACCTAACCCAAAGGAGACGCTAGGCTGAGAAGAGGCCACGTCTCCTCCTAAACTAGATGAGGAGGGTCCTTCACCCCGAAGGTCCCTCACGCCCCTCACGTGACCCTGTGGCAACCCCTTAGCCTATAAAAGGAGGACCAAGGCACGGAGGAGGGGGAGGTCGAAGCAAGGACGAACACAAGCTAGAGCCAGAGCAAGACTAGACTAGGGTTGCGAAGGTAGAGAGGAAGGTGATCTCCTCCGGGTCAGGATCTGTCCTTCTTCTATCTCCAGCCAAAACCCTTCCGGGTACCCTGTCCGGGAGGTTCCATTGTAAGCCACACTATGAAGAACCCATCAATCCAGACATGCAGGAGTAGGGCTTTTAGCCTCCGGGCGGCCTGAACCTGGGTAGCTCCTTGTGTCCCTTTGGTTGCATGCTTTGATCGTGGAGAGGAGAGCTTGATCTAGACTCCGCCCAAGAAGACGATTCTCAGCCTCCTTCGCGCCCCGTGCCGAACCTAAAAGGGGGTATCCTATACTCTCGGTGTCCGTGCAACGAGACACGACAGTATCCTCTCCAATCTCAGATCCAATGAAGCTTTGAGGAAGAAGAGTGGAATTGGCGATGTCAGATGTGGAGGTGGAGCGGTCAGAGCCGAGGAGCCAGGCTATTTAACAGCGAATCAAAATGAGGAACTAATTTAGGGGAAGGAGGGAGACGCCTCAAATGTCTAATTGATGGGGAATGAGGACGGCAAGACAGATGACCGGGGAACGAAATACTCCTCGAATTGATGGGAATGAGGATTGTAAGACATAAGTACTCCCTCCATCTCAGTTTATTAGGCACAATACCAAAATAATATTTTCTCAAGAGTTAGGCACAATTAGCATTAATGATCTCACAGGAATGCTCCCAACCCTTCCTCTCCCCAATCTACATGCGATTTAGCCAATGCTCCATTTAACGAGGTCAATGCATGTGCTTCCGATTGAAGCTTATTGGTCTTTCCTAATTAATTGCACAATTTGAAAGTAATTAACTCGGCCAATCCTCGCTTGCCTAGGTCACAGAGAAACTCCAACTATCTTATATCTACTAATTGGAGGCACCATACGAGGCTCCACGTTAATCCTCATGCCTGAAAGAATTTCATCCATCCGATTTATCTCTTAGTTATCTTGAAGCGTCAGATTCTCTCTGATCCGATCGCCGCAATGTTTCCGTGCAGTTGTATTCGGTTTAGTCTACTCAACCGTGTTCGACTCCTAGCGAACGCATGGAAAAAAAAATACTTTTGCGGATATCCCTTTCCCCCAACCCGCCGCGGCGCCGCCTATATGCCAGGTAATCACGCATAGATCCGCGCATGCAATCGTGAGCATCACCATGAATCCACGATGCCGATGACGATGAGTCGATGACCCTTGTGCTCCAGTGGCGGGTGCCCCTGTTTTCTCTGCGTTTAGGCTGCCGTGTAGAGGTAAGGCTTCCTACCCTAATTATGTTATCCGCAGAGTAAATTCCTAGGTTGTCTAATCAGGTTATTTGCAAGATTCGCAGCTTATTCACAGGGCTCTGACATTCTGTCCATGCATCGATCAATCATGCAGGCCATACATGCATGGATCAGTCATACGAGCCTGCACACCAAGTTTAAATCAGGTGTGGTTGCATGTCTCGCACGTCAATCGAAATCCAATTTTTTTCTGTCGTGTCTACAGTGTTTTCCAATTTTAGTTCTGAAACAGCTGCTATTATTTAAATCCTACTATTCATCTGCTATTCAGATCAAAGGTGCGTTCTTATTTCCTTGGTACTATTAATTCAAAAAAATATCTTATACCTATTGATAATCAGAAAGTAATGCTCAAGAATACTATGATATATATTTTGTATAGTATTTTAGTCCTCAACACGTAGTTTTTCAGAAGAAAGTGATTGTGTTTTAAACTATATGTAAACACATCTTAGCACACTCATTGGAATGGCGTGGACAAGGTAATACACATGCGCAGCTAAAAAGGTATGTATTAAAGACAATTGCATGCATATACAATCATTTAAAATTTAAATCCTGATGGATGGTGGCAACAAGAAATAATTCAAGTATTTATTATTTCTTATGACACCAGGGTATTTTCACCGATTAAAAGAAAAATATAGCAACCCGTGTAGCACAAATATTCAACATGAAAATATGACAATGATTTAATGCTGACTTTTATACAAGGATATTAGACCGATCGAGAGAAAAATACTATTAAATGGACACTCTAACTATCCGATCCTAATCCCGTAACCATTCTCACATCATGCTTCCCTTTGACTCCTTGAGCGGATGTGTTGTTTCTATGTGAAGAGTTATTTAATTATTATTTTACGTTCATTGTTTATGGAGATCTCTACTACTGGTATGCTTAAAATTTTCTCCGGCCGTGTAAAGTATAATTATGGCTCCAAGAATCAGGCTTATCTCAAAATTTCAGCACAACATAGAACTATTACAGAATTACAACCTACAAAATCCTTGAGGTAATTGTTTGTTCGCACAATTTTTTTGGTACTTGCCATGTAGAATCTAAATCTAGCTTCAAGGATTCATGTTTGTTTTGATGATTGTGAAACCCATACAAGATGCAAAACTCTCAAGACTAACGTAATTAAGTGTGCCGATATATGTTTTTTCTGTTAAATAAAATGAAAAATTACATATCTGATACTAAACTGTGGTACACCTATAATTATGTAGAAGTTATTTGAAATACACTGGCCATGCATTTTTGTAACTTCGAATCAGTTCAAGGTTCTGGCTAAATTACAAGAAAAATGTAATTTGAACAATGCTACCTTTGATGTTTTATCGGCCGTTTAGAAAACAAGCAACAAGATGGTTTTGGTTAAGAGGATGTAAAAGATATAAAAGTGAGACCTTGAATCATATCAAGTCTTCTAGGTGCAAAATAACTGTTCATTAAAAAATTATGAGTGTCATTTTTTATACAAACATTGCTTTCTAGAAAAGCTGAAATTTGTATAGTTCTTTTTTCGTATGAAAAATTTCGGGCATGTGAAAACCTCGGACATGTACATGCCTAATTGTTTTAAAGGTTTGGCATGGTAAATATTCTCATTTAACTAGATGATTCTGTCAAGAAATATAATTTCTATGTTAATCTTTATATAAGGCAATTTACGTGTCAAAATTAGTTACCTGATTGTATGACGTTGATTCAGACCCAATAATTTTATAGCTCAGCGTCCTTCATGATGAAGAGAGAAAAATTGACCTTCTTCGATGTCCTCCATCTAAAATAGCCATATACATGCACGATTCCAGGTTTTATTCTTGGTTGGATATGCATCTACAATAGAACTATTTGTGTAGTACGTTCAGCTTATATTGACCTTGAATTTCTGTTAGTGTTAATTCTCCATTAACTGAGCATATGATTCCTTCTAAACTTCCCTTGAAACAATACTTCATGATCGTATTAGAGTTTCCATATAGTTTTTGTCCCATCGTATAATTTTCAAGTTCATGACATATAATTCAAAGGCGCATTTCTCTAAATTATCGCATATATTTAACTCCTCCGATACACAATTTTAAGAAATATATTTTCTAACCTTTTTACCATCACTAGCCCATGCAGGTGCAGCGGTGGAGGTAACCATCCAGATTTTATGTTGTGTTTCCTCTAACATCTTGCTTTATCCTTCTTGGACTAGATTTCAAATAGCTAAAACTTTTAAATCACAACTAGATTTAATACTGCTAAGAATATCAATATGTTACACCTAAATTAATATGGTAGTGACTACAAATGAAAAATAATACTCCCTCTGTATCAAAATGTAAGATGTTTTAGCTTTTTTGGTCCACACGTATCTAGACATGTTTTAGTGCATACATCAATCTTGGATTTAAGCATGTCTAGATACATATGCACTAAAAAAGACTAAACATCTTGGATTTTGATACGGGGGAGTAGAAAATGTATCATTAGGTGCTTATAGAAATAGGGTGTACATGTGTGTGATTCATAGAGGTGAGTGTATGCACGTGTATATGAGCGTCTATGTTGTACTGTGTTTAAAAAAGATACAATGTGGTAAAAGAAGTAGAGAAATATCTTGCCCGTGCAGGTGCACGGGTTAATGACTAGTGCCTAATAAACCGAGATGGAGGGAGTAGCATCGTTGGTCTGCATTAATGGATGCGGCGACCTCGAATTTGTAAGTGCACGGGAGCAGCGGCGCTGTTCTTTGGGATTGAAAATTTTTGGGGAGAAGCCGAGGTGACTAGAGACGAGTCGAGCACAGAGGAGATCGATGGGCGGGGGTGCAGCAGCCTAGCGATCGATTAGATTTTTGGATGCACCGATCTTGGGCCATCAGTGCTAATAGCGTGGTGGCTTGGGCCATCTTTTTTTCCCATGGACCTCGTACAGAATTGTCCTAGTATCACTATACGGGAGTATTACCTGGGCCAGGGCCCCTTCCTCCCAGGGGCCCGGGGAGGGCGCCCCATCGCCCCGGCATATGGGCCAGGCCTGGGGAGGGTGTGGTGTGGTAGGCCGGCGAAGACTTGAGGATGGAGAAGAAGTGTGGCGATGTTGCATATTTGACGCCACAAGCGCTGGAGAAGACCTTCCGGCGTTGAGGACAACGCCTCTCTAAGAAGGGGAGGATGATGAGGGCATCGTCGGCATCGTGTTGGTTGGTTGACACGCTAGGACATATTTAAATTATATGTAAAAGTCTAAGGTAGTGTTAACTAGGTATGTGTGTCAAATCTAAGGCCGAACCTGCCATGGGTCGGTTTGTATCAGTCAGAGTCCAATTAGGTTTAGGAGTTCGAGTCGGTTAGGGTTTGGTTCGGCGACCCCTACCCCTTTGTCCTTTATAAACAAAGGGGGTGTCACAATATTAGGGGAGTTAAAAATCATGTAGAACATTGTGTTCAAGGTTGCCTCCGTCCCAAGGGACCGGCGTGTGACGGCATCTCGGACGTTCGTCTAGTTATCAATAAATCGAGGCATGAAGGTTCTTGAGTCTATCAAGAGTTGTAGTGCAATTGCGAGAAGGCTCTTGAATCTGTCAAGGGTTGTCGAGCTTGACGTGAGGCGTGGTGTTCATCATCTCGTTGCTCATCGTGGGATTCGTTCTCTATGTTCATCAGGTTGCGTGGATTGCTCCTGTGATTGGAAGGATAGTTATCTGGTGGTTCTTGCGGTGAAAGATCGGGCAAACAATCTACATCATCTGATGATAAGGGTCAAGGGGATGATCCTATGATTGTTGTCCTGATCTTTCACAGCGAGTAACCCGGATATAATTCCTTCCAATAATGTCGATGAACGTCACCTGAAGGTGAGGACGAATCCAGCGAGCAACGTGATGAAGATCACCACGCCTCTAACCTGAGCACGATAACACTTGATGAACACAAGCACCCTCGCAGCAATCTTTATTAGACTCTGATAAGCGGCATCGCCGTCCCCGGAGGGATGCTTCACCACGAACGCACACACGCGACAATCTTTAGCTAAATTTCTGAACTCCCTAAACCCTAAGGCGCCTGGCTCCTTTTATGGAGGATGGGGCGCCCAGCTACTTGGGCCGACTTGGTTCGGTTCGACAGGCCCAAACCGAACACACACACATAAAACTTATTAAAATAGCAGCGACACAAATAAAACTCACACGACACAACTAATGACACACCTAGCTTGGTGGATTCCTGAAATTGGGCTTCACCTCCTCCGTCATGCCCGTATCATCCTCCCCCCCTTCAAAAAGCGTTGTCCTCAACGCGTGAGGGTCGGCTCAAAAAGGTGGCGTGATATAAACAACAGAATCACACGTCTTTGCCATCTTCAAGTCTTGCTTGCCTACCACTCCACATCCTCCCTCTCGGCCTGCTTGACTTGATTTTCTTCTCCATACGAACTGTGGCGCCACCATCTTCTCCTTGTTGTGCCGCGGCAGAAATCTGGCCGAAACTGTACCAACGCATGCCGCGGTAGGAACCTGAGTGAAACCTTGCCGTGGCAGCGATGTAGCGCCAACCTGCCCTCCCTTAGGAACCCTTGCTGGAGCCTTTTGTCGCTGAACATGAACCTTCGCTGGACGACCTTGCAAAGTGGTAATGCCCGGGCCACACAACTGACGAACATGTCCATCTTTCCCTATGTGCATCCGCACTGCTGCTCCAACAAAATGCCTCACAGGTGGGCTGACAGAGCTGCGACCGTGTACTCGCGGTACCACACGCACCGAGACACGTTCAGCACAATTATCATCAGTCTGAACACCTTTGTCAACACCAACTGGAACACATGCTGCAATATCCTTCCTCTCATCAATAAGAGGCTTGCCTTCAACCGGCTTGTCACCAACAAGAACAACTGGCTCGTCATCTACATGCACGGCTGAATCAGTTTCAGTATCAACGCTCCTTGCATCATGCTCCTCTTGCTGCAATTTAACTAGCCTTGGCTTTGGCTTAGCTTTATGCAACTTCTCCTTGCGCACCACTAACTCGACATCGGACTGAATTTGATCATCTCTCATAGGTTTCAAAGTCCGTTGTTTACCATCATGCACAAAAGAATATGTATTTGCTCTCCCAGCATGTGTGACATTGCGATCATACTACCATGGACGTCCAAGTAACAGTCCACATACCTCCAATGGCAACACATCGCAGTCTATCTCGTCAACATAATCACCAACGGTAAATGGCACACGTACCTTATGAGTAATTTTCAGCATACCACAGCTATTTACCCACTGAACAACCCAAACTGTCCACAACTGCCTTACTAATGCCATTACAGTAACTACCACTGTCAATAATAAGCTTGCATGACTTCTCATTAATAGTACACTGCGTCTGAAACAAAGTCCAACGCTGGCCTCTATCCGCTGTCATACAAACATCATCCTATACTCTCTTGAGTTGCATATTCAGCCCTCTCAATGGTACAGCCTCTTCTGGAACAACCACCCTGTCCTTTTCCTCAATTGGTGCCACAACTTTAGCACCCAAAAATTGTTTGAAATTTTCCCAACTAGAAGTTATGCCCATCGCGGACCTCTCTGCACGCCACAAACTAGCCAAATTCTCATCCACGCGCCGGTAGGCAAGGACATATTCCGTATGGCCACCAAACGTGCTATCAAGTGTGCGACATCTTGCGAAACCAAGGTCCATGTCAGATTTCCAAGACTGAAACTCTGTGTATGTGGAAGAACTCTCCAACCTCCATTTTATGTTTGCGGAATCAAGTGCCAAACCGATGACAACAGTAGTGTAGTCATGGTACACGTCGTCAGACCTCGCCATCACACGATTATGCTTTGATGAATCCATCTCTGAAAACTGTGTATCTTAGTCTGACAAAAGAAAAGGAATACAAATTCACGCAGTACTGTAGCTACTCTTCTATTTTCTGTTTCTGTACTTTCCTTTCTTCGACTCCGAGTCCGATCGTAACTGAAACTTTCGAGCGAACCTTCCGATCAGACTTTGTAGCCACCTTTTTTTTCCGAACGCAAACTGTAGGCAGCGATCGTAACAGATATGTGAACCAGCTGGACTTCGAAATCAATTAGCGATCCAGTTTTTTTTTTAATGCTCCGATATGTACCTCCGATCTATTTCCTTCGCTACCAACGACCGCACCACTGCTGCGATCCGAGCCGATCCTTCCTTCCCTTCACTAGCCCAAAATCACGGAAACGATCGTTCCGGTCGGTACCTCCTCGTTCTGATCTCCTCGATCGCTACCGCAAGACACGGTACCATGACAACAGCAGGAACTCCCGATCCAATATGTACGCTAGAAGCGACCTCCTTTTCCTGATCCAATCTGCCGTACCTGACGCGGACGGAAAACACAGAGCGCCGACCAACTGCTTCCGTTCTCCAAACGCACAACAAACCGAGTCGCCTCCGCCGAAGGCAGATGAACTCGTTGTGATCAACAAAAACTCGCCGTGAGCAACCCAGAAATCTGATACCACGATGATAAGGGTCAAGGGGATGATCCTATGATTGTTGTCCCGATCTTTCACAGCGAGTAACCCGGATATAATTCCTTCCAACAACGTCGATGAACGTCACCTGAAGGTGAGGACGAATCCAGCGAGCAACGTGATGAAGATCACCACGCCTCTAACCTGAGCACAATAACACTTGATGAACACAAGCACCCTCGCAGCAATCTTTATTAGACTCTGATAAGCGGCATCGCCGTCCCCGGAGGGATGCTTCACCACCAACGCACACACGCGATAATCTTTAGCTAAACTTCTGAACTCCCTAAACCCTAAGGCGCCTGGCTCCTTTTATGGAGGATGGGGCGCCCAGCTACTTGGGCCGACTTGGTTCGGTTGGACAGGCCCAAACCGAACACACACACACATAAAACTTATTAAAATAGCAGCGACACAAATAAAACTCACACGACACAACTAATGACACACCTAGCTTGGTGGAGTCCTGAAATTGGGCTTCACCTCCTCCGTCATGCCCGTATCACCATGCTTATCTGGCTATGAGAAAGGAGAAGCTTAAGGATTTATATCTTAATGCATAATTTGGAAGAGCGACGCACCGCTGAAGTGCCGCATATTTGCTTGGTTGGCTATCTTAGGAAAGTGCCATACTGTGGATTGCTTGAGCAAGAAGGGATGGCCTCACAATGCCGCATGTGTGCTCTGCCTCAGCGAGCCAGAAACGACGCTGCACCTGCTCGCCACATGCCCGGTGACCATCAGGATTTGGAATAAGATCATCACAACCGCACAACTCCCTCAAGCAATGGTGCCCACTGATGCAACACTGTCTCTCGAGAGCTGGGTTCTGGCCCCCCGAGAGCTGACCCACGGCGGGAAACAGCAACAGAAGCAATGGACTGCGCTGATCCACCTCACATGGTGGACGATTTGGAAGGAGAGAAACACCAGAATTTTTCAAAACGAAGCATCCTCCCTTCAGCGCATTCATGACAAGGTCATTGAAGAGGCCAAGACGTGGAAGGAGGCAGGACGTGCTAGCGCAGGCGACCTCCTTTTGCGCCCCAGAGAACCTGATTAGAGGATGTGCTGTGTTTTTTTTGTGGCCCTGGAGAAGAGATCTAGGCCTTTTTTCCGGTTCTTTTTCCTTTTTTTCAGTTTGGTTCGGTACATCTTTGTATTCCTCTTCTTCTTAAGCAATGAAAAGCAGGCTAAGCTGCCTTTCCGTCAAAAAAAATGTGGGAGGTTTGGGCATTCTAGTGATCTCAAGACCTTCTTTGATCGAATGCATCAGATCTATGTCAACACTCTTATCCCAAATGTGGTGATAAAACAAAGATAAGAACCATGCTAGTCCATGCATTCAAGCCTTCGTCATGGAAATGGTCACCCCCGTCGTGCTCTCCGACATGGTCAACCATTTTATGCTCCAACCTGCTATGCCCAAGATTTTTTAAGCCCCTACCACTACCAAAAATCTGAGAACAATGCATGCGTATGTTGGATCATGTTCTAGTGTCTCCAAGAAGAACTTGTTTTCTTTGTGTAAGGCTACTCACGTTAGATTTAGGCACACCCAAGTCAAGCAACTCTAAATATGATTATGTTGATATGAGAGAACAAAGACTCAATGTTGTGGATGGACCCGAGTTCGTGATGGTGATTTTGTGGATGATAGAGTTTCTCCTCTTTTGATGACGATAAGAATAACGATGACGGTGGTGGGGAGCAATACTAGTGGGAGTTCGCTTGTAGGGTCGCTATTTTTCCTTTTAAATTTCTATGCCAATAGGGGGAAGCTATTCTATTATGATTGATCTGGTTATCTATGCTTTAACTCAGAAGCTCTTGCTCTTCATCTGATTCTTATGAGCATGTGTGAGACTATCCCTTAATTATTATTGTACCGTGCTATTTATGTGGATTGTGCGTGTGACCTACTATGATTTGCTTATGTTTGAGACTATGTTATGTCCTTGGTGATAATCAAGGTTTAGCTTGTTGGTATATGATTATTTATCTATCTTGTATCTATATCTTGTTGTATCATGTCTTGTGAGTTGCGACACACACTTTGTACAAAGTATTACTGAAAGAGTGGCATAATTTCTGCGAATCCATGGTATGGAAAACAGCTCCGAGGTGAATCATGTCGGAAAATGAAGTTACCAAGCCAAATACCGAATGAACAAGACATTTTCACCCTCCTTCATGAAATAGTTCTGATAGTGGCTTGCCTAAGGTTGTTCCTGGCATTCAGTAATTGAAATTCAAGATTCAGCATTCGCTACTGGTATCACTAACATCTCATGTTTAGCCTTGGACTTCATCTCTGATCTCGTCGATGAGCTCCTCCTTGTACTCCTCGAACGTGCCATCGTACGTCGTCAAGGTGCCGTCCTGCACCACCCACACCTCGCTGTTCTCCTCGTCCTCGCACACCCGGGAGATGAGCCTCGAGTCATGGCTGACCAGCACGACGCCTCCCGCGAACTCGCACAGCGCGTCGGCCAGCGCGTCGATGGTCTCCATGTCCAGGTGGTTCGTGGGCTCGTCCAGCAGCAGCACGTGCGGCTCCTCCAGCGCCATGGAGGCCAGCACCACGCGCGCCTTCTGCCCGCCGGAGAGCCTGTTGATCGACGTCAGGTGGCTCTCGCTGGGCAGGCCAAACTCGGCAAGCGCGGCGCGGGCCTCCGTCTCGTCGCCGTCCAGGTCCGGGTGCTCCTCGAGGAGGTGCTGCACCGCGGTCTGGTGCAGCTTCAGGGTGTCGACGAAGCGCTGCGAGTACCACCCAGTCCGGAGCTTGTGGTGCGTCTTCACCTTGCCTTGGGTCGGGGAGAGCTCGCCGGAAAGCAGCTTGAGCAGGGTGGACTTGCCTGCCCCGTTGGGCCCGACAATGGCGGCGCGGGTTCCCATGTACACGTCCACGTCGACGCCTGACAGCGTAAAGTCCGGGTACCTGAACCCTGCGTCTGAAAGCTGGAGGAGCGGCCGGCGCTGGGTGAGCTCGTTGGGCGCCGGGAAGTGGAACTCGACGCTGTAGTCGTCATGCCGGGTATTCTTGGGCTCCCTCTTCCTGGCCGCCTTCCTGCTCTTCCTGGCCGTCTTCTCGAAATCGTCGAAGTTGCCGCGGTACGTGTCGAGCTTCTTGTCGTGCAGATGGATGATCTCGTCGCACACTGAGTTCAGGAAGTCCTGGTCATGGGAGACGACAATGACGGTGCTCTTGCATCGCGAGATGAGGTACTCCTCCAGCCACAGCACGGCGCGGAGGTCGAGATGGTTGGTGGGCTCGTCCAGCAAGAGGAGCGTCGGCTGCAGGAAGAGGGCGCCGGCGAGCGTGATGCGCTTCACCCAGCCGCCGCTGAAGGAGCTGGTGGGCCTGGCCTGCTTGGCCTGGTCGAAGCCTAGCCCCGCGAGGATCTTGGCCGCCCGCGCCGGCGCGGCATCCCAGCCCCGGACGCTGAGCTCCTCGTACACCACGGCGAGGCGGGCGGCGCTGCCGGCCGCGTCGCCAGAGGCCTCGAGCTCGGCCTTCTCGGCGCGCAGCTTGGCGAGCTCTTCGTCCGCTGCGAGCACCACCTCGATAACCGGACGGGGATCATCGTTCTTGTCCTCCTGCACCACGAGCGTCGAGCGGATGCCGCGCGGCACCGGGAGCTTCAGCCCCTCAGCGAGCAGCTTCAGCAGCGCGGACTTGCCCTTGCCGTTGGGCCCCACGAGACCGTAGCGTCGGCCGTGCGAGATCCGCAGCGAGGCGCCCTCGAACAGCGGCACGCCCTCCACGGACACGTCGAAGTCTTCGAGCACGATGTCCCTGACGTTGTCGGCGGCCGCGCGTCCTCCCGGGGCGCGGCCGCGGATCGTGACGGCGAACGCGTCGAGGTCGTCCCGGAGCGCGTCCCTCTTGGCGGCCTCCGCGAGCGCCGCCGCTTGCGCCTCTCCTTCTTCAGCGCGTCCTTCTTCGAGAGCGCGGCGGCTTCGAGGTCGACCACTGGGCGCGAGCCCCTCCGCTCGGCGGCATCGTCATCGTCGTCGTCGTCCGAGTCCGACGGAGGCAGATCGACGCCTGCTAGGTAGGGGTTCAAGGTCGCGGGCCTCGTGGAACCGGGCTTGGGCTTGGGCTTGGAGGGCTTCTCCTCCACCGTGAACACGGACTTGGCGGCGTTGCGGGAGCGGTGAGTGACCTTGTCGTCGACGGCGTCGCCCCTTGAATCGCGCGTGGCGGAGGTGGAGTGGCGGCCCTTCGAGGGTACCTTGCCGGCGGTGGCGACGGCGACGGCGGATGGGAGGGGCTCCGCCGACTCCGATTTCTCGTCGGCGTTGGACCTCTTCTTCTTGCCGTTACGGTTGCCATCGCGCACCATGATGCTTTTGGATTCCGCGGCTACGCCTGACGCTGTATGCTTTCGGCCCCGCGAGATTTATACAGTCGGGGCTTTTCTAGGTTGGTGTTCGCTTCGGCCATCCAGGAGAGGAAACGCAGCTGATGCTGATCGAACATTCCCTCCGCTGCACGCCATGGTGATATCGTCAGAAACACAGATCAACGACTAATTATTGAATTCAAAACAAACATAGGCTCACACGACGAAGACAGTTATCCACAATCAGAGTGCTGCTTCTGCGGAATCAAATTCTTCCCCAGGAAATCGCAATAGGCCCCCAGAAAACTCTCTTTAATTGCTCCGAATTGGTCAATGTTACAGAATTTGTATCTAACACGGTATTATCTGGACTATTAGCTGCCATAGATATGCAACAGTGCAGACTTACAGTTGGCAGCAGAGATTTTGAGAAAGCAGACAATTACAGACTGAGTTACACACGATCGTGTTCCAGGGCTCGTCTCCTCCAGCGCAATTGTGACTCCGAGAAGCGTCGTCTTCATTCATCACTGTCGTCGCTATCATACTGGCAGAGAGACTGAAGAACGTTGGTCTTCTCTTCTGAAGCTCCGCCGTTTTCCTCTGCAACAGATGCTTTGCCGTTATCTTGGACAGCTGCGGATTCAGTCTTCGGTTTCTTCTGAGGAATTGCAGCGGCGGGCTTTGGTTTTACTATGAATTTTGGCATCTTAGATGCCACGGTCTTGTTTCCTGTAGGGCAATATTTAACTGTAAGTAACCCATTGGTTTTCAAACTGGAACACTATTTGATCACACAAAAAGAATAACAACTTGAGGCAAATAGCGACATAAACAGGGTGGACGTTGGATGATAGTCATGGCCATGATAAGCCATGTCAGTGCATGATATGTGGAACACTGTCAGGCTCAGCGCATGTTAAAGTAGCGAATTATGAAATATCGGGCTCAGCATTTGCAGTCATGGACCTTAACAGTATAAGTGATATGGTGGAAAAATGATGAACGTATATGTGCCTACCTTCTTTATTGGAACTCTCAGAACCATTAGTTTTGGTCAACACATCTGTTGGATTTAGCACTGATTCAGAAGATCCATTGTTCTGGAAAACAAAAATAACAGAACTGTCAGCCGACCAAAAAAAATTAAGAGACAACGAATTGAAAAGTAAAAATATAAGAAAATATTCATGGCAAGACAGAAAAGCAAGCCTACTCTTCACGAAAAAACTGCAGAAATATCTTCAACAAAAATTGCTACAATGAGCAGTACTCCATGACACCATCAGATTTGTACCAATGTTTCCTATTAGTTATGTACTACATATTGCTCAATGACCAGCATTTACTTATATCAGTGAGTTTTCAGTTCAAAATGGCTTAACTGAAAACATCCTATAGAAATGACAATAAATACTTTTTTTTGCGAATAATGACAAAAACACTTCACACAAAGCAACTAGTATTTCAGTATTTGAAGCTAAGTTATTAGCCAGCTTACATTTTGAGGCGATATATATAAGAAAGCTGCATATTTACAGTTTACACATCAAGAATAGGAATTCCAAAATGCTTCAAATAGAAAAGGCGTACACAAATGATAATTCAGCATATTAGAGGTTGTAACTATGTCAGGTCAACTAGTTTGGGAGAATGAAATTAAATTCAAGCTAATGGTCTACAGTGATGTTACAACAATTGATGATTAAGAACATTAAACTGACAAAAAAAATAGAAAGAGAAAAGAAAAGGAAGAATACAGTGAGACAAGTACCTTTGCCGTGACACTTGATGGACCTGGTATACCAAAATCGTCATCATCGTCATCGTCGTCTTCGATCCGTTTCACATAATCTTTCGAGTTCTGCAATAGCCAACAGTATGAGAGGGTCAGAAAAAACTCACGCACAAGTTTGCACCTAAAGGTACATATGGAAGTCGGTATAGAGGATTACTCGGAAAGTGATTGATTTGATGAGTTCTTCATCTTCTTCATATAGTTCTGCTACTGTTTTTTCCTCCTGTAATCACACAAAATTACAAATGTTAGAGAGAGAGGGGGAGATTTTAAGATGTACCAGGACCACCATGTCATAGTTCCCGAAAATGAAACACTACATGTAATTTTTTTTTAAACGTACAGAAAAAGAAACTTTAAGGACTTGCCTTCAGGTGAGCGGACTGCTTCAAAATTTCGAGCATCTGGTCAACGGATACCCCTGCATGTCTCGACTGCAAACAGCACAAGATAACAATGTCAGAAGTCAGCAAGTGAACATTTCATGTGCACATACAATTACAGTTCAACCTAACTTAAGAGAATAAACAGATGGCCAGATCATACCTTCATGGACCGCATCTCTTCTAAAGCAGCAAGTATGTCCATGTCCTGCTTTGAGTCGTTTGCTCTGTTCTCCAGTGCTCTCATTGCATCACCCATCTCCTCCTCTTCTCGTTTTCTCTTTTCTTTGTCCGAAACCTGCAAAAAATAAAATACATCAACATGATTAAATTCAAGCTCAAACTAGTCGAAACATAGAAGTTGTGCTCAGAATATAACCTATACCACTCACCTCGTCCTCTGCACGCCAAGGTTCAAAGTTCCTACTAGCCCCAGATTCCACCGTGTAGTCTGAATTCTGGGGATCTGTTTTGAAGGTGATCTCCGCTGAGCACCTAGTACACTTGAAGTAAAACCTAAATATTTGTATGCCCAAGTATGTCTGCACACAAAATAAAATAAAAATCACATTAGCATGGATTTGCATTGCAGCAATATCAGTAACAAAAAAACGTATTGAATATGGATATAAAATTAATTCCAAACAATGGGTAACAAAATATAAGGTTATGCTTCCCCGTATAGTGATGAACACTGGGTAGTACCGACGCTGATTGTAAAATTTGACTCAACACTATCGGAATAACATAAAAGCTGCATCATAACTAGAAGATAGTGCAGGGCACTAATGTGAATTTGTATGCCCCAAATGCATACCAGTGAATATTATGAAAAAATTAAAGGAGACAATAAGGTCTGATTTGAATAGCTGCTTTGACTAGCAAGATCTCCATAAGACTCGGATCACTATGATATATGTTTTGGCACAGAACGGAACAAGCATCAACAGGAAAACACCACGGTATGACACTGGCGGTCACCAATCCGAGCGCGAATCGACACAAATTTGTGCAACTCGAGGCCACCACGGTTCTAGGGTTAAATAACTAGGCTGAGAACCGCGACAGAAGGACGGGCGGGGGCGCGTGCGTACCTCGCCAATGCAGTCCTCCTTGCGCGAGTTGAACTTGGTGCCCTTGTATATGTAGGTCCCACAGGTGCCGCACCGGATGCTCATGGGAAGCATCATGCGCACCTTGATCTGCTGGTTCTTGGGCTGCTTCCGCCGCGGGATCTTCGCCGGGTCGAAGTCCGGCGGATAGTACTTGTTCAGCACCTTCCGTTCACCCATCGCGCCGCCGCCGGTGAGCCCGCCGGAGCACTAGGTTAGACGCGCCGGAGAGGAAAGAGGAAGAGGGAGGAGGGCCGGACAGGTCGTTTCGCGGGCGGCTCCGACGGGTCGCAGAGGCGGAAGGGATTTTGGGTTGCTATCGTGTTCGGCTGTTTCGGGCTCGAACCGTCACAAAAAAAAGCAACCGGGCTCTGGGTCCGTGTATGGGCCGGGTCGGACGGGTGGGCGGCTTTGCGTTGCTGGTTGGCTTTGCGGCCCATGTGAGCCTCTTGGAGTTGCTCTAATACACAACGACAGGGATGTGTCAATCTTCAGACTCTGAGAAGATCGGCGTGATCTGGGAGAGCAGCTGTGATTCTTAAACTGGACTTTGCTAAGGCGACACCATTGGGCATCAGGCCATTCTTCAGATTCTTCGCTGCAAAGGGTATGATGAACGTTGGCTTATGTGGATTAAGTCTATATTTGATACTGGCTTCTCCTCTGTCCTCCTCAATGGAGTACCTGGCAGAAAGTTCCCTTGTCGACGTGGTGTCCGACAGGGTGACCCTCTGTCCCCTATTCTTTTTGTTGAAGGGGCGGATCTTCTTCAATCTATGGTTAATCGTCTCGCTTCTGATGGAATTCTGATGGCTCCTATTCCTATACCTGGTGCAGATTTTCCTATTGTTCAGTATGCAGACGATACCCTTCTTATTGTTCAAGCCTGCCCCATCAGCTCTTGGCTCTTAAAGATGTTATTGGACAATTCTCAGCGGCTACAGGATTATATGTGAATTACAGCAAGACTTGTATGATGCCTATTAATGTGGACCAATCCACCCTTGCTGACCTAGCTGGTGTATTCGGATGTGTCACTGGATCCCTCCCTTTTCCCTATTTAGGCCTCCCTCTCGGTACCACCAGGCCGACTGTCCAGGATATGTCTCCAATGGTTGATCAAATTGAAAGAAGATTAAATGCCACTGCTCGTTTCCTTGACTATGGTGCTCGTGTCGAACTGGTCAACTCGGTGATGTCCTCTTTGCCAACTCACTTTCTCTGCTCTCTTAAAATCTCCAAATCTATCATTAAGATCTTTGATAGAGGCAGAAGACACTGTCTTTGGGCTAAGGATGAGGATTCCGGCAACACCCACTCTTTAGCAGCCTGGGACTTGGTTTGTCGCCCTAAGCATCATGGTGGTCTTGGGATTCTTAACTTGGAATTTCAGAATATTGCTTTGCTTCTTAAACAGCTCCACAAATTTTTCTGTAAATCGGATATCCCCTGGGTTAAACTGGTTTGGTCCCTCTATGGTGATAACCCCCCTCATGCTCAATCAATTCGTGGTTCTTTCTGGTGGCGGGACATCTTCAGCCTGATCAACATATATCGTAGCATTACTACCTCTAATGTGGGAAGCGGTGATCTGACCCTCTTCTGGAAGGACTTTTGGCATGGCAACACCCTTATGTGTGATCTTTACCCCCACCTGTTCTCCTTTTCGCTGGATGAGGATCTTTCTGTGGCCTCGGTGGCTGCTAATAGGGCGGAACTGTCTAACCTATTTGCTTTGCCCCTTTCTCTGGAAGCCTATGCCGAACATGAACAGATGATGCAGCTGCTAGGATCAGTTCAGCTCACTGATAACTCCATTGACACTCGCTCATTTGCCTGGGGCAATTCTACTTATTCATCGGCGAATTACTACAAGTTCATTTTCAGTCGAGCTCCTCGGGATAAAGGACTTGATGCCATCTGGGCCTCCAAATGCCTGCCCAAACTGAGAGTCTTCCTCTGGTTATTGATGCAGGACAGGTTGAACACCAAGGATCTCATGACTCGCAAGCATTGGCATGTTGATGGAGGAACTACTTGCGTACTTTGCACGACCCAGACTCTGGAAACTAGGGATCACCTGTTCTTTGATTGCCCCTTTGCTGTGACCTGCTGGGCTGCCTTAGGCATCACTTGGAATTTACAGCTGGACATTTCTCCGCGGGTGCTATCAGCTTTTCAATCCTTTTTGGGACCGTGTTTCATGGAGATTTTTGCCTCTGCAGCCTGGAACATTTGGAAAACCAGAAACGACCTCATCTTCAAATCCGTTGCTGCATCTTTTGGTGGATGGAAAGCTCAGTTTCAACACATCTTACTTCTTCACCAGCATAGAGTCAAGGCTGCCCTTGTCTCCCCTCTTATTGAGTGGACCAGAGATACTTTCACATAATATGTATCTTTATTTTGACTTTCACCCTCCCTGAACATTATTTCCTGTACCTGTACTTGTACTTTACCTCCAATTTTTTTTGGGGCCATATATAATTGAAAATTAACCGTAGGGGTTTCCCCTACGGTAACGGGCTTCAAAAAAAAAAGATCGGCGTGAGTGTGTGTGGGTGTGTGCAGTTATGTGTAATACTTCGCCCATGAATTCATTGAGTAGGCATTGTGACAATGTGCATGTGCATATCTTATTTTGAAATTCTAGCGTTATATTTTGTGCGCGCCTAGAGCTGGCTAAGATTTATCGGCTAACGTCACAACACGATTTGTAATACCTTGAAAAAAATTACCTCGTGGCCCATGTGCAAGTCACCCATTGTACGAATCACAACGCGAATCCAATGTCTAAAGAGTCGGCTGAGAATTGCATTCAAAACCCAACGGAGTCATTTTCAGCCTTACAAAATCAAAGATGCCTTAATGTTGGTCTCATAAAAAGGCAAGCTCATAATTATTAAGTTTATTAAGATGGATCGGGTATGTTCTATGGTGGCTAAAAAAAACCTTCGTAACTATTTAGACCTGATAAAAATGGTTTAGATGGTTCTTTTTAGCATGCCAACACATGTTTGCCTACTGTAGTTAATTAACTTTGTTTGCCTCCACTGACCGATGTATCGAAGAAGTGAATATTCGATAAAAAATTAGGGAGCTTAAGCACATATGAATATACTCGGAGATCGTGAAAATTAAGTACGCACAAGCTGCCCAAGTGCACAACGCATAAGTCAAAAGAAAAGGGAAAAGTTTTCTAATTTGAGGCGGAGCGTTTGCGATACACTGACTCGGAAGTTTCTTGTCTTGGTTATTGTTCTTGTTTCTACACTCTGAGTCAGAAGAAACACGAGACATGCAAACGTCATGCCACCAAGCACCAACACCGTAGCGCTACGCTTAAATCACTAATGATTAATGTGAAATGAGAGAGGATGGACAAAGGGTGGAACGCAATAGTAGAGATAACAGCGGCCTTTTTTTTCACTTCCGTGAGCAATATTTATATACATAAAATTATATGTACATATGTTATTCCGAACAACAAATAAATTATTTCAAGCCTAAATAAAAGATTCAAGACATGAAAGTGTAAAATGAACCCGACTACATGGAGTCTGAATGTTTGGAAAAGATAACACCATTTTGAAGTTTCCAAAAAATCTAGTTTTTCATTTAATAGTTATTTGCATGTCTGAGTACACGAAAAAACAAATATGTGGATCTTAAAATAGCAAGTATTAGATGAACTATTTGCTTTTACAAAGCTATAGATTTATATTATTTTTATGTAGCCTATATATTATATTAGTTTAATACAACCATTTTTGAAGTTTCCAAAAAATCAAAAAAATCATCTCATAGTTATTTTTATATGTAAGTACACCAAACACAAATATGTGGATCTTAAAATAGCATGTAGTAGATGAACTATTTGCTTTTACAAAGATATACATTTATATTAATTTTTATGTAGCTTGCATGTTATATTATCTTACAGATATGTAGAATAGATCCATATATACATATAGAATTATTTTCAATATTTTAGTTTTTTAAAATATTATTTGTATTATTGCAAATTTCCTGGGCTCCATGAAGCGCGAGCTATGAATCACACCACTCTTTGAAGACATGTATATTTTATTTTCTTTTATTATTTCCAAAGAACTAAGAAATGACTATTTATAAGTCGATGTTAAGAACCTTCTGCCTCAGAATTTTTGCAAATATAAAGGGATAAGAAGATCTTTGTCGAATGGTTACCGAGCAATAAATCGACTAAATAATAGGTATTCCTTTTTTCGGGATTAGGGCACCTCCCCCCCCCCCCCCCCCCCCCCCCCCCCCCCCCCCAGGGCCCAAAAAAGCGCCGAAATGGCCTGGGAGCGCCGTTTTTCACCCAGTCGTCCCCCAGGAGCCCAACTAGCGCCGGATCGGCGGAAAATAGCGCCGGTGCTCCCAGGCCAAACCCAGCCCACCAGGTTCGGCCTGGGGGGGCGAAATGGCGCGAAAAAGAATGTGGGCCAGCGCTATCAGCGAGATAGGCGAAATGGCGTGGAATCACGGGTGAAAAAACGCGGCGTCATCATCTCCTCGGCTCCCGCGCTGGTCAAAAGCCTGCCGGAGTAATGGCCGTGGACTGCCGCGCCGTTCAGCGGCGGCCGACGCGACCAGTCGGCTGCCACGCGCCGGAGTAATGACGCGCCACCGTCTCGCCTCCCCTGCGCCTACTTATTCCCCCCATCTCGCTGTGGCAAGGCACACCATTCCCCCATCTCTCCATCTCTCTCCCTCCCCGAGCAACAGCAATGGCCGAGCGATACCCCGGAGACGAAGCTACGGCGAACGGCTTCGGCCGGCGTTTCCTGCACCCGGAGGAGGCCCGCATGTTGTACGAGTCCGGGTACCCTACGCCGCCAGACATGCGGGTCCCAGGCGACTGGCGCCTGAGCGCCGGCGGCGTCCCCGTTGCGCCGCCGCCAGAAGGAGCGGATCGCATCTACGCGATCCAGGACGTCCTCGCCGGGCTCTCCGAAGAGCAGGCGGTGGACCCGCGCTGGGATCCGGCGAACGCCGCCTTCTGGACGGCGTACTTCCTCGACCGCCACCGCCGCGAGCTGGAGGACACCAACGACAATGGCCCCGTCACCGGCCGGAAGAACGCCGGCGGGCGGAAGCAGTGGTGGAGCGGTCGAGGGCGTACCCTCGCGTACGTCCTCGAGCACATCCACGCCGGGAACCAGCCCTGGCTCACCATGCCGCCGCGCTAGGCGCCGACGCCTCGACGCCGCTTCACCTCCTGGCTGCCCAGGAGGATGGGGACGGCGTCTTCGTCGTCTTCCTCTGGCCCGCTCTCCAGCGGGTCCCCGCACACGCCGGCGCTAGCTCGGGTCAAGCCCGAGCCGGAGGACACGCCGAGCGGCGTCGTCCTCAACTCCGGGCGCCGCATCCGGTCGCCGCCAAGAAGGCCCAGCGGCGGGATTCGCATCAACGAGCGCCACGCACCGTCGCCGCCCGAGGCCACCTTCGCCTCGTCAGGCCCAAGAAGGAGCCTGGCACCGACGGCGCCACCTCCAAGAAGAAGAAGGCGCCGTTGGAGTGGGCGGCGCCACCGGAGTACGTCCGGGCGGCCATCAAGGCGGAGGCGCCGGACGACGACGAGGAATTCCCCGGCGAGCAGAACGCCGTCACCGCCTCCATGCAGGACGTCGCGCCACCCATGGTCGCCGCCGAGGAGTACTCGGGCGAGTTTATTGTGAGGACCCCGGATCAGCTGTCCGAAATTCCCTTGTGCCTACAACATCAGCGATCCCATGATCAGTGTGTCGCTGAGCACAATCAAACTTGTATCGAAAGAACATCCATAAATACCGAATCATAGTACTTACTTGATTGAAGTAGTACTTCTTCAATAGGTTCTTGCAGCGGAATCACCAAACAACGTGGAGCCCAAGTCATTTGCCAAGACACCTACAGGCAGCTGACTGGGAAGACGACCTAGTTCGCAAAGACGTCGACGAACTCTCAATCTTCAGCATACTCCTCATCTTCGGCGTAGGTCTTCTCGTTGAAAATCTGGACATTTGAATATCCAGGGACACAGCCATGAGTACAATTACGTACTCGCAAAACCACCACCAGGCTTAAGTTTTCATGGTAATGCAATAAAAACGTTTTTTGAAAACTGGGATAGCTGCTATATATGACTATAGGGCTTAATTTTCGCAAGACGATGCTTTTAGACATAGAGAATACAACATCTCTATATCTTTGTTAAAAAGAAACATTTAGAGATAGAATTCTCTTTTGTAGAGATCGCCGGAACTATCTCCACATCTTTGTAAAACACTTTGTAAAACTTTTCAATGACACTAGGATGGGGATACCCCTTTTTCTTTCCACGAGATCCGACTGGTTGACTCCCCGAGACCAACCATCTTTTCTCAAATCCCGTACCTCCCAGGTACCTTTCTGATTCTTCTTTTAGTCCAAAACAGAAAACAATTTTTCTTCTTTCACCAGTCGCCCAGTGTGGCCTTTGCAACCGTCCATGACCGAGGACTCGGCTATTCGAATAGATTTACAGTCTGCAGAGGTGGTACACTTTCACCACAAGATTCGGATGGTCTGCCGTGGATCAACCACGGACTGTACCGAGACAGCATGCACACATCAGACGGCCGATCCTAACTTCCACTATGTCAGCGCTAGTATAAGAATATCCTCTTCGAGTGGGTTTGTTCTCCCCGGCACCGAGTGAGCAAGCCGTATCGATCCGGTTTCCCCTAGTCTCACACCGCCATGACAGGAGCCCCACCGTTGCTTCCCGGTGGCACACGCAGTCCACACTTTGTATGCCCATTCCCTTGCAGCATTCGGTTCCGGGGACTCTAACCCCTTCTAGCCAATTGAGGAGTATTCGAATACTAACACCAACAAGCTTCCGCTAAGCCCCGTGCCCATTTTGAGGTAATGTGGTTGTACGGGTTAATTGTTCGGGCGGCAGCAGGGACTTCGTAAACAAACCTCCATCTCCGACTGCTCCCAGCAGCTCGGGTTTTCATAAATTCATCGAGTGCTCCCAGCACTTCGGGTTTTCATAAACATCTCCATTTGCTCCCAGCAACATGGGTTTTATGAAACACTTTCTCGCCGATCGCTCCCAGCGACTCGGGTTTTCTTTCAAAAACATTTCATCAAATCCAGGCTCCCATCCTAAAGTTCTGAGGTAAGAACATAAGGATATACTACTAGAAGAAAATATAATTTTCTTGATAGCGCCTTCAGTAGAAGGCTTCTCAAGTGAAGACTTAATTTTTTTTATAACACCTAATATATTCTAGTAGATGTCTTTGGCCAAACAATGTTTTGTAAAATAGTTTTTGGGTGGCCAGAAGGCCATGAAAGAAATAATGCATGCATTATTTTCTTTTGAAAACAAAACATGCCTGTAGAAATAATAGGATTTCATTAGAGTGGTGAGGTGGCTTGCCTGGCTTGGTAAAATGTCCTTGGTCTTGATCTTGAGATTCCTCAGGTTCACTCCTCACTTCCGGTTCCTTCCCGTTCGTATCTCAAAACAACAAACAACAGTCGGCAGGAGGGGTCGAAGAACTTCGGAGTCAAAGCCGGGAACTTGGATCTGTAGAGGAAGTAGTCGTCGTCGTGGAAGTAGTCGAAGTAGTTGTATTCGAGTTGTCGTGGTCCGGTCTTGTCGACGGTCGGGGTACACGGTGACGGTGACACTCTTGTCGTAGAACACGGAGAGACATCGGTCGGACAAAAACAAGCGCCGGAGGGGAATCCGTTGGATCGGAGACATGCTCCGGAAGGGATCCGGGAGACACCGGGAAGACATCGGGAAACACCGGGAGGATGTCGGGAGACATCGGGAAACATCGGGAAGACGTCGGGAAACATCGGGAAGACATCGGGAAGATGTCGGGAAACATCGGGAAGACGTCGGGAAACATCGGGAAGACATCGGGAAGATGTCGGGAAACATCGGGAAGATGTCGGGAAACATCGGGAAACATCGGGAGGATATCGGGAAGGTGTCGGGAGACATCGGGAAAATGTCGGGAACGTCGGGATTGAATCCGTTGAATGAACGGAGGGATCCGTTGGATGGACTCACGACATCGGGAACATCGTGAAACCGGAGACATCGGGAACACGGTATCGGGAACATCGGGAAACCACCGGAACAGCGCGCACACGGAAATCACTAGCGCGCGCAGGCTCACGGACACGACGCCGGAACGGAAGGCGGACATGGGGACAGCGCAAGCGCGCGTTGCAGCACCTCGATGGGTGGACAGTCACGGACTCGGGAATAACAGGACACTTCAAACGGGAGGGGTGGCGCACAGGCCGGGTGCGCGTCGACACGCACGGACACGGGCGGCGGAGCAGGAACTCGATGTCCGCAGAGCTCGGCGTGTTGGGCGAACTGCTGCCTCTGGCAGGAGCAGCAGAGGATGTCGTGGCAGAGCATGGGGGCTCTCTGCCCGGAGCAGAAGGCGGTCATGGCGGCGGAGGTCCTGGCCAAGGTCGGGGAAGAGGCGCAGGACCAGAGGAGGGTGCGTCAAGCCGGAACTGGGCCGGAGCTGGCCGAGGTCGGCGAGGTGGAGATGGACGCGGGGAGGAGGTGGCCAAGGGCGGCGGGCACAGGGAAAGGAGCCGGCGGCCGGTTCGAGCTGGAGGGGAGGAGGAGGCGCAGGGGCCGGGGTGCTGGGGCGCCGGGGCCGACGGCCATGGCAGAGGAAGGAGAGGGGCGGCGCCAGCAGGGGAAGTGGAGGCGCGGGCGGGGACGGCGCCGGTCGAGGAGGAGGCGGCATCAGCCGGCCGGAGTAGGGTGGAGGCGAGGAAGGGGGCGGCCCGGGGGCGCGAGGGGCGGGTCGTGGTGGTGTGTGCGTGCGTCGCGTGCGTGTGTTGTGTGCGTTGGGTGGCTGTGAGGAGAGGATGAGGAAGGGTTGGTGAGAGGATAAGGTGCAGGGACCTTTTTGCGAGGTGGGAGGACTTGGATGCAAATAGAAAGAAAGGCAGGGAGGCGGCTGGGGAGGAAATCAAAAATTCCAGGGCACACCTAGGGTTTCAGCTCTTGGTGGGCTTGGGCCAAAAGTGGCAAGGCTGGGCTGCTCTCCCTCTCACTAAAACAGTTTTATTTTGCAAAAACCCTTTTGACAAAACATATTTATAAAACATAAACAAATATTTTTGACTAAAAGGGTCACATATGACCAAAAGAATGTTTAGTAAAATTGCTAGAATGTTGGATATACTTTTATTCACAAAATATTTAAAATCCATTTCTGGCCCTTTGGTAAGTAATTTGTAATAAATAAGAAAATACTTTCAAAACATATATTTTTGAAATGATATGAGAGGGGATGTAGTAGAGATCACAAAAGTGATTTTTAAATAAACAACTTCTTTGAAAAGTATTTTAGATAACTTTTGAAAACAAGGAAAACAAGAGGCTTTTTAATAAACTCCAAAACTTGAAGAGAAGAAATTGGAAGGTAGTTCAACTCAAAACTTTATAAATTTTCAAAAGGTTTCGATATAGAAAAGTTGTGGGTTAATATACTCCCCACTTGCATTAGTTTTCAAAAAGGGTGTTGAAAATAGGAGTTTTAAAATAAGGGCAACAAAGTTTGGAAATGGGCAGGAGAGAGTAGATAGATCTCCATAGTTTTATAAACAGGTACTTCTGCAAATACTTTACTTTCTCAAATCTTAGGCCTTCGGGTAGTTGATAAAATCAAAGCATCTTTGAAAAAGGATTTTGGCCACAAATAAGATAGGAGAAGATATATGGAATATTTTTCTTGTCATGACACGATCACTAAGAGGTAGGGTTTAAGTAGGTTGTGCTCACAAGGTTACTATTAGGTGTTAACAACACAACCAACAAGGTACCCAAAGTCAAACAAAGCAAAAAGGGAAGTGAAACACAAGCATCAATGGAGCAACTTCAAAAAGTTTTTGTTGCCCCTGATTTTTGGGCTATATAACAACCGTGATTTTCTGGCTTCCCAAAATTGGGGCGTGACAGATTCTTCCCCCTTAAAAGAATCTCGTCCCGAGATTCCTAAGTGGGTACTAAAAGGGTGCAAGGACAGAGAGATGATGTTTCTTCATCATCCGAGGTTGCTGATCTCCAACGGTTTTTTCTTACGGGTAAGGCGTCTGACTCCTTCTGGAAGGCTTTGGTTTTTGCTGATGGTGTCTTCATGGTGGGCGATGCTGACCCGCATTCTTGATGGGTTGACCTTGAATACTCCAGGCTTGGGGCGCAAAGAACAACTTGTCAAAACTTCCTAATAATCTAGTGTATGTCTTCCCCCTTAAAAAGGAACCTTGACGGGTCATGTTGAAGACTGAAGCTGGTGTTGACTTGGAGGTATTGTTTTTCTTGTGTAACCTGACGACCTCTAACACGGTTGTCCTTCCTTGGTACTTGGAGTTGGAGTAGTTAGCACGCCAAGGGATTATTGACTCTCGGATGGTCATAGTTAGGGACACTATACTTGCAGGCCTCGCAGGTTGCGTCAAGTTAGAGACTAGACTCTCTCCAGCTTCTGGTTAGTTGGGGAATGCGAAGAGCTTCATGCTGCTTCAAAGCTTGCAGGGTGATTGATGTTGGCATGCCGATGAAGGGTCCAGACCAGGCTTCTTTGGGGAATTGGTGAGGATCTTTTGCCTTTGTCTTTATTTTGTATTTCTTGCGAATATCTTGGTTAGTAACACCCTTAGCTAAACTCTGGCTTCACAGGAACGTCAGGTCTGTAGACTTGAATCACTCTTAGCTAATATAAGAGAACTGTTAGAAACATCTATCCACATCTTTGGTTGCTTGGGGGTTTTGTGATGTCGATTTGCAGGTGCTTCCCCCCTTTGATTCTTCTTGGTGTGCTGTTGGGTATATATTGTCTTCGCGTTTTGCGGATGGTGATTTGCCATTGGTAGCTTCTTGACTTGAGGGCTTCACAAACTCCTTTAGTTCTCCTCTCTCGCACTTCTTCTCCTTAGCAGGGCTTCTGGTGAGGGAAGGTTAGCAAAACACTTGTTAGATGTTTATCTAGAGTTAACCAAGGTAAGTTATTGTTGTTAGGTTTATAATTCTTTGTTTTGTGTTGCGAGATACAGCTCATGTATTCTCGGCTTTGGTCTTGAATCTTCAACTCCTTGATAGCGTTGACATACTGGTTTGAAGCGATGCATGAAGACCAGTAGCTGATTTGCATGCTAGATTGTAGAATCCTGACTTCCCGGGTTGGAGCCGAGTATCTTCGGTATCTTGCATTTTCCACTAGAAGATGAAATGGTTGAGGCAAAAAAGTTTTTTTTCCGAAGCTTCCTAGGTCAGGTTTTTGTTAGGGTGCAAAACTGTAACTAGGGTCAAAGGCCAAAAGATTTTGCAAAAAGAGCAAACAGGTTTTTCGTCAAGACAAAGTGATTGTGGAACTTCACAAAAAGACGTTACACAACCAATACTCAAACAAAGAAACAACACTCAATCAAAGAACAAGCAAGCTGGTACATTTAGTACCAACGGCGTCTAATACTCGGGTAGATGGGGGTAGCTCAAGTAAAACTATTGAGCTTATCCTATCCATCCTATGGGTCTGGGTCAGCCATGTTTGTTGAGGGCTTCGTGTCTTTAACTTCTAGGCAGTTGGATGCCATTGAGCTTGAAACTTGGTAGGGTCTTCGTATCTCGAAGATTTTCTTCACCTTGTCGAAGTAGGAAACTTTGGTGGTGAGATCACTTCAATCTCAAGGTGGTAGCCGATCTTTGTTCTCCACACAGAAATCACCTTGATGTTGGCGTCTTGGGAAGGAAACTTCTTTGTTTTCAGGGTGCTATCTAACTAGGTCTCACTTGGGTTCATCGTCATGTATAAGTGTTTGAATGAGGAAGAGATAATAGAAAAACCTTTAGAAAATCTTACAAATAGAGAGGTGAGACTTAGAAATATTTGAAAGGGTGAGAAGAGTGAAAGTCATTTTGGGACTTCCCTAGAAAATATATTTTTCGTAGTAATAGGTTTTTACCAAAAAATATTTCCTTCCTAAGCTAACGTCCATGCTAACTAAGGTCTCCTACAGCCAGGATGGCTCTGATACCAAGTCTGTGAGGACCCCGGATCAGCTGTCCGAAATTCCCTTGTGCCTACAACATCAGCGATCCCATGATCAGTGTGTCGCTGAGCACAATCAAACTTGTATCGAAAGAACATCCATAAATACCGAATCATAGTACTTACTTGATTGAAGTAGTACTTCTTCAATAGGTTCTTGCAGCGGAATCACCAAACAACGTGGAGCCCAAGTCATTTGCCAAGACACCTACAGGCAGCTGACTGGGAAGACGACCTAGTTCGCAAAGACGTCGACGAACTCTCAATCTTCAGCATACTCCTCATCTTCGGCGTAGGTCATCTCGTTGAAAATCTGGACATTTGAATATCCAGGGACACAGCCATGAGTACAATTACGTACTCGCAAAACCACCACCAGGCTTAAGTTTTCATGGTAATGCAATAAAAACGTTTTTTGAAAACTGGGATAGCTGCTATATATGACTATAGGGCTTAATTTTCGCAAGACGATGCTTTTAGACATAGAGAATGCAACATCTCTATATCTTTGTTAAAAAGAAACATTTAGAGATAGAATTCTCTTTTGTAGAGATCGCCGGAACTATCTCCACATCTTTGTAAAACACTTTGTAAAACTTTTCAATGACACTAGGATGGGGATACCCCTTTTTCTTTCCACGAGATCCGACTGGTTGACTCCCCGAGACCAACCATCTTTTCTCAAATCCCGTACCTCCCAGGTACCTTTCTGATTCTTCTTTTAGTCCAAAACATAAAACAATTTTTCTTCTTTCACCAGTCGCCCAGTGTGGCCTTTGCAACAGTCCATGACCGAGGACTCGGCTATTCGAATAGATTTACACTCTGCAGAGGTGGTACACTTTCACCACAAGATTCGGATGGTCTGCCATGGATCAACCACGGACTGTACCGAGACAGCATGCACACATCAGACGGCCGATCCTAACTTCCACTATGTCAGCGCTAGTATAAGAATATCCTCTTCGAGTGGGTTTGTTCTCCCCGGCACCGAGTGAGCAAGCCGTATCGATCCGGTTTCCCCTAGTCTCACACCGCCATGACAGGAGCCCCACCGTTGCTTCCCGGTGGCACACGCAGTCCACACTTTGTATGCCCATTCCCTTGCAGCATTCGGTTCCGGGGACTCTAACCCCTTCTAGCCAATTGAGGAGTATTCGAATACTAACACCAACAAGCTTCCGCTAAGCCCCGTGCCCATTTTGAGGTAATGTGGTTGTACGGGTTAATTGTTCGGGCGGCAGCAGGGACTTCGTAAACAAACCTCCATCTCCGACTGCTCCCAGCAGCTCGGGTTTTCATAAATTCATCGAGTGCTCCCAGCACTTCGGGTTTTCATAAACATCTCCATTTGCTCCCAGCAACATGGGTTTTATGAAACACTTTCTCGCCGATCGCTCCCAGCGACTCGGGTTTTCTTTCAAAAACATTTCATCAAATCCAGGCTCCCATCCTAAAGTTCTGAGGTAAGAACATAAGGATATACTACTAGAAGAAAATATAATTTTCTTGATAGCGCCTTCAGTAGAAGGCTTCTCAAGTGAAGACTTAATTTTTTTTATAACACCTAATATATTCTAGTAGATGTCTTTGGCCAAACAATGTTTTGTAAAATAGTTTTTGGGTGGCCAGAAGGCCATGAAAGAAATAATGCATGCATTATTTTCTTTTGAAAACAAAACATGCCTGTAGAAATAATAGGATTTCATTAGAGTGGTGAGGTGGCTTGCCTGGCTTGGTAAAATGTCCTTGGTCTTGATCTTGAGATTCCTCAGGTTCACTCCTCACTTCCGGTTCCTTCCCGTTCGTATCTCAAAACAACAAACAACAGTCGGCAGGAGGGGTCGAAGAACTTCGGAGTCAAAGCCGGGAACTTTGATCTGTAGAGGAAGTAGTCGTCGTCGTGGAAGTAGTCGAAGTAGTTGTATTCGAGTTGTCGTGGTCCGGTCTTGTCGACGGTCGGGGTACACGGTGACGGTGACACTCTTGTCGTAGAACACGGAGAGACATCGGTCGGACAAAAACAAGCGCCGGAGGGGAATCCGTTGGATCGGAGACATGCTCCGGAAGGGATCCGGGAGACACCGGGAAGACATCGGGAAACACCGGGAGGATGTCGGGAGACATCGGGAAACATCGGGAAGACGTCGGGAAACATCGGGAAGACATCGGGAAGATGTCGGGAAACATCGGGAAGACGTCGGGAAACATCGGGAAGACATCGGGAAGATGTCGGGAAACATCGGGAAGATGTCGGGAAACATCGGGAAACATCGGGAGGATATCGGGAAGGTGTCGGGAGACATCGGGAAAATGTCGGGAACGTCGGGATTGAATCCGTTGAATGAACGGAGGGATCCGTTGGATGGACTCACGACATCGGGAACATCGTGAAACCGGAGACATCGGGAACACGGTATCGGGAACATCGGGAAACCACCGGAACAGCGCGCACACGGAAATCACTAGCGCGCGCAGGCTCACGGACACGACGCCGGAACGGAAGGCGGACATGGGGACAGCGCAAGTGCGCGTTGCAGCACCTCGATGGGTGGACAGTCACGGACTCGGGAATAACAGGACACTTCAAACGGGAGGGGTGGCGCACAGGCCGGGTGCGCGTCGACACGCACGGACACGGGCGGCGGAGCAGGAACTCGATGTCCGCAGAGCTCGGCGTGTTGGGCGAACTGCTGCCTCTGGCAGGAGCAGCAGAGGATGTCGTGGCAGAGCATGGGGGCTCTCTGCCCGGAGCAGAAGGCGGTCATGGCGGCGGAGGTCCTGGCCAAGGTCGGGGAAGAGGCGCAGGACCAGAGGAGGGTGCGTCAAGCCGGAACTGGGCCGGAGCTGGCCGAGGTCGGCGAGGTGGAGATGGGACGCGGGGAGGAGGTGGCCAAGGGCGGCGGGCACAGGGAAAGGAGCCGGCGGCCGGGTCGAGCTGGAGGGGAGGAGGAGGCGCAGGGGCCGGGGTGCTGGGGCGCCGGGGCCGGCGGCCATGGCAGAGGAAGGAGAGGGGCGGCGCCAGCAGGGGAAGTGGAGGCGCGGGCGGGGACGGCGCCGGTCGAGGAGGAGGCGGCATCAGCCGGCCGGAGTAGGGTGGAGGCGAGGAAGGGGGCGGCCCGGGGGCGCGAGGGGCGGGTCGTGGTGGTGTGTGCGTGCGTCGCGTGCGTGTGTTGTGTGCGTTGGGTGGCTGTGAGGAGAGGATGAGGAGGGGTTGGTGAGAGGATAAGGTGCAGGGACCTTTTTGCGAGGTGGGAGGACTTGGATGCAAATAGAAAGAAAGGCAGGGAGGCGGCTGGGGAGGAAATCAAAAATTCCAGGGCACACCTAGGGTTTCAGCTCTTGGTGGGCTTGGGCCAAAAGTGGCAAGGCTGGGCTGCTCTCCCTCTCACTAAAACAGTTTTATTTTGCAAAAACCCTTTTGACAAAACATATTTATAAAACATAAACAAATATTTTTGACTAAAAGGGTCACATATGACCAAAAGAATGTTTAGTAAAATTGCTAGAATGTTGGATATACTTTTATTCACAAAATATTTAAAATCCATTTCTGGCCCTTTGGTAAGTAATTTGTAATAAATAAGAAAATACTTTCAAAACATATATTTTTGAAATGATATGAGAGGGGATGTAGTAGAGATCACAAAAGTGATTTTTAAATAAACAACTTCTTTGAAAAGTATTTTAGATAACTTTTGAAAACAAGGAAAATAAGAGGCTTTTTAATAAACTCCAAAACTTGAAGAGAAGAAATTGGAAGGTAGTTCAACTCAAAACTTTATAAATTTTCAAAAGGTTTCGATATAGAAAAGTTGTGGGTTAATATACTCCCCACTTGCATTAGTTTTCAAAAAGGGTGTTGAAAATAGGAGTTTTAAAATAAGGGCAACAAAGTTTGGAAATGGGCAGGAGAGAGTAGATAGATCTCCATAGTTTTATAAACAGGTACTTCTGCAAATACTTTACTTTCTCAAATCTTAGGCCTTCGGGTAGTTGATAAAATCAAAGCATCTTTGAAAAAGGATTTTGGCCACAAATAAGATAGGAGAAGATATATGGAATATTTTTCTTGTCATGACACGATCACTAAGAGGTAGGGTTTAAGTAGGTTGTGCTCACAAGGTTACTATTAGGTGTTAACAACCACAACCAACAAGGTACCCAAAGTCAAACAAAGCAAAAAGGGAAGTGAAACACAAGCATCAATGGAGCAACTTCAAAAAGTTTTTGTTGCCCCTGATTTTTGGGCTATATAACAACCGTGATTTTCTGGCTTCCCAAAATTGGGGCGTGACATTTATCTTCGCCTGGTCGCGCAACCAGCACGCCCAGGAGGAGATTGCGCTCCAGCAGCGCCTTCTCGACGAGGCAGCGGCCAACCGCCGTCGCGCCGCCGCACGCCGGCCTCCTACTCCCCCTCGTCAGGCGAGCGGCGAGGTGATCGTCCTCGACGACAGCGACGACGACGGCGCGCCAGGGTGGTTCGGCGGAGGCGCCAACAACGACGAGGCCGGTCCGAGCCACTTCGGCGGCGGCGCGCCACCGAGCGACGACGACGACGACGGCGGCGACTACACGGCGTTCTACAGCCAGCTGGGCATGTAGATCGCCGTGTTTTAGTTTAAGTTTA
This sequence comes from Poa pratensis, assembly GCA_947311845.1. Lineage (NCBI taxonomy): Eukaryota > Viridiplantae > Streptophyta > Magnoliopsida > Poales > Poaceae > Poa > Poa pratensis. The sequence goes on along the minus strand of CAMZMU010000061.1, from coordinate 4,646,806 downwards.
AGTTTTAAGTTTATATTATGTAATGAACAATGCGAAATTCGCCTATATAGTATGAATTTCGCCTAAGTTTAACGAATTCCGCTTATGTTTGATGAATTTCGCCCAATTGTTTTTTTTTTTGAATTTTTCGGCCCAAGTCTGGGTTTGGGCACGGCTGGGAAAACGCCGAACCCAGGGCGTCAAATAGCGCCGGCGTCCCCCAGGCCGCCCAAAAAGACGCCGTTTTTTCGGCCTGGGGGGGCCGAACGGCTGGAGATGCCCTTAGACTCTGTTTGAACGAACTTTGATCTTGTTTCTAACTGGATGTAAGTTACTAATTTCACCAACCCGTGTGTTATCAGATTGGAAATTGCTTACAGCACCTGCCGTGTAGTCGTATGTGCCATATAATTATTTGAGAAACCTAATACAACGGTTTGGTGTGATAGAAATTTAGCTGTGTTTCACTTTCTCCACACAAAAATATCTTGTGTCGAGCATCTATAAAGATCAACTGAAAAATTCAAGCCCCCGGAGCCGGAACCTAAGAACCAAATCACAGAAAAAATATACTACTATACAATAAGAATCAAACTAGAAATGTTCCAGTATATCTCTTGTTTCTTTGTTCCGTTGTTCCTGCGTTTTTGTGTATTAATGGTTTCTAAATGGCTCCTAAATATTGTAAGAGTGTCATGTTTTATGGCCGCTACAATACTTTCCACGTCCCAACTACGTTATTTTGAGCATGTATGTCCACACAAACAATCATTCGGAAAAACAATGTCCACACAAACTATGGCAGATGTCTTGCATAACGTAATCATGATTCGCAAATTGGGTCCCCATGGTTGCAGTTGCTGCTGTCATGCACCGCCATGAATATATTTTTTGAGCCATAGATGTTCCCTCTGATAAAGCCACTTCATGATTCGGCTACCTAACTTCGTCGTCCATCATTGACAATATCTTCAAAGAACAGATAAGATAAGTACATGCGAAGAAACCTGTTCACTGACCATTGTAAAACACTGCAGCCACCGATTGTTTAGTGTTAAAGAACATGGACAAAGCAACCAGCCACACCCACGTATATGTAATTTATTACGAAGTTAACCTATCAGTTCAACATGTACAAAGATCATCCTGTTTTGAGAGAGAGAGGCAGAGAGAGCAGGGCGACCAGAGGCGATTCCCCTCCTCCCACCGGAGCAGGAGCAGATCCCTGCCTCCTCTCGTCGCTTCGGCAACGGGAGGGGGTGGGGACCTCGTTCCCTGCGTCCTGGCGTGTAGATAGGGTAGTTTTAGGGCTCGTCGGCGTCGATCTAGTGAAGTGGTCGGCGTCGTCTTGCAGAATTAAATCCGTCATCCTTCCTTTCCCTGGCCGGCGATGGCAAGTGGGTGGCGTGCTCGTCCCACTGGCCTTCGGGTCAAGTGGTTTTGGTGCTCCTGGATCTACGGATCTAGAGTTTTACTACTCCCTGGGTGGCTGGTGGGGCTGCTGTTTCCTCCAACTGCGTCATGGGGTGCGTGTAGGAGATGAGCTACTGGGGGTGGTGTTATGCTGCGGCCGGCAGGTCTAGGATCTTCCTCCCTCTCCGGCTGGCGAGGGAGACTTCATCTGTTGTTCGACGTTCTCTCGATTTGTAGGTCTGCAGGCGTAGAAGATGACGACTTCCCTCCTGCGAAATCATCCGCAGAAAACAAGGTTTCGCCGGACAGGAGGTGGTGCGGCGGCAGCGGCGGCGAGGCGCGTCCTCGTTTCGCGTCTGTCTTCTCTTCTTTTCGAGGTCCCAAGGACCACGTTGTGCTTTCCTTTCTTGTGGGTGCGCTAATGTCAGATGCTAATAGATCCAGGGTTCTTCTAGCAAAAAAACCTATCAGTTCGACATTCTTAACCGTGTTCAATCCGACCAGTAGGAACTTATACTAAAGTTGCCCTCTGTCGTCATGTATGGACGATATTGCTACTCCGGGAGTCAGGGAAGGCGTAAGAATGTACCCTCTAGGGTTCTCCCTCCCGACTTTATATAGTTAGACGGTTAGGGTTTAGAGATCGACTTTGAGTCGGTTCCTAGGCGGTGTCCTACTAGAAGTCAACAACGTCTTGTGCGTTGTCTTCAAAGTAAGTCTATGTTAGCCTTGCAGGCCTTCAAAGTAAGTCTCCATCACTAATTTAATGACACAATTTGAAGAGATGCGTTTGTTCAAATATAATATACTTTTAAGAGTATATAGATCTACAAGAAAAAATAGCAAGACACACATACAAGGTGAAACTAGACTTTACATATACTGACATATCTCCCATAACATATGCATGGAATTCAAATGTGATGCCACAACAAATTCTTATTCAAAAACATTGTATTGTAAATCTTCTTACCTTTCATGGTACACATTTATGATACTCTAATGATTTGCATTAATATATTATATTAATGGCTGTCGCACTAGTGACTCATTGAGCTAATGCATATCTTAACGATTATATGTATTTTACACCCTATGAAGGTCATTATTTATGTTTAGGTCATATACGATGTTGGCGTTGGTTTCTCAAACGTGAAGGTTGTGATTCATCGTGATAGTCCAACCAAAGAAAACATTACTGTGGAATACTTTTAGGGTCCGCGATGCTGGAATGTCTTGGAGTGAGCTACAGATCTTTTGAGTTTTATCATTGCAATCTAGCTACACCGAAAAGACGTTCACCGAAAAATCAATCATTATGTTGACAAAAAAAAGGCAACACATAGGGTCTGTTTGGTAGCCCGTATGGGCTTTCTCACCTCATACATGCCCACTCTATCTATGTTGAGTTGGTACAGGTGTGTTTTAACTGATGTGTTTGGTAGCCCGTATGGGGTAAGCTGTGCTGAGTTGAGACACTGTTTGGTGGCCTGTATGAGTTGAGCCAGGCCAGACAGAAACATAAAACGCAATCAGGTCCCTGGACAGAAAAATAAAACGCAATCAGGTCCCTGCCGCCATTGCCCACCTCCGTCCCTGCCGGAAGTCGCCGAGCTCGGCGTCGGAGAAGGACCAGCGCACCTCAGCAACGGCGCGCGGCGCGGACGGGCCTGTCTCCTCCTGCTCCTCAGCCGCCAGCACCGGCGCGTGGCGCGGACGGGCTCGCGCGCGGCGGGGACGCAAGGCGGCGGTGCTGGGCTCCTCCATGAACGTAGACTGGCTTCTCTGGAGCTAGGATCCTCCGTTGATGGCAGGCAGCGGCGCTGGGCGCCAGCGCGGGGCGGCGCTGGGCTCAGGGGCGGCGCTGGGTTGGGCGACCGGAGGGAGCCAAAGGGAGAGAGAGGGACGTGAGGGGAAACGGTTGGGGTTTTTGGCCGGGGGTGGGCAGCGCACTGCTCGGGTGGGCCCAGGCGTGAGATTTTCCGTATGAGGTTGACCCGGCTGAGTTGAGAAGCTCGATCTGAGCTTCTCTCCTGGGCATGGCTGAGAGGCATTTCGGGGCGAGGTGGGCAGGGGCGCAGAGGCACGACCCGGGCTACCAAACAGAAAAAAACGGGGTGGGTGGAGATTTTTTGAGGGCAGCCGGGCTACCAAACACGCCCATAGTGAAGATACAGAAATGAATACGTATACATCAGAGGGGCATTCTGCTAAACTCCATCTCAGAAAGACAGAAACGGGCGCTCCCGGTGAGAACGGCGGCCATAAAGTTCCGGCCGCAGCCTCCTCCTTCCTGGTCGCCCTCGGTCTTTGCCAAATTCCCACTACCCTGCCCGCACTGCCCGAATCCTTCCCCGCAGCCTACCCTTTCCTCTTCCCGCCCTGCCCCTCTTCACACTCTTCCTAGTTCCTTCCCTGCTCCGCGCTCGCCGGAGGCCGCGCGCGGCGGCTTCCATTCCCGCGCTGAGGAGCAATGGGGGCACGCTGCTGCTGAAGGTGTTTTCCCTCGGTCGGTGCGCGGGGTGGTGGTGGCGGGTCGGTCGGATAGGAGATGGGGAAGCGGGGGAAGCAGCTCGGGAAGGATGTGAGGCGGCGGAGGGGGAAGGAGGCGGCAATGGAGGAGGAGGAGGACGACGCGGCGCCGCCGACGGGGTGCTGGATCCGCCTGCCGCGACTGGGCGGCGGATGCATGTCCTCGGGCTCCAAGGTCGATTCTTCCACCAGCGGCGCCTGCGGCGGTAAAATGCTCTCCTAAACATCGCGTTTACTTCACTGTCTGCTTCCTTGCACTCCAGCGGCAGCCTACGCCCTCGCGTGTGCGTGCTTGATGCTTGTCTGTACCTTCGATTGGTTGCTTGTGTGCTCTGCGTCTGCACACACCTGGGTGCACGGGCGTGTTAGAATCGTGTTTGAGCGCTCGAGATGGCAGATGCTTGGACTTTTTTTATTCTACAGCTTTGTAAGTTAGGTTGATGGCGACTGGAGCATTGCATGATGAAGTTGGGTGTGTGTTGGTGTGCTCTGAGGTCTCTGGTGGGTGGTAGGATTTAAGAGTGGTTGGTATGGTGTGGGCTGCCATGTGATGAGATGTTTCTGTTTTATTTACGTGCGGTGGTAGATGAGTTGATGTGAGCTGCTCAATGCTGTGCTGTGTTGGAGTGCTTCCATTGGTGTACAAGGGCTTCTGCTCGCACTAGGGGGGTAATTTTTGCGGGTTGCTGGTTGATACGGGATCCTGTTGTTGTTGAAGCAAGCAGGAGCACGTCAGGTTAAATGTAAGGTGGTGTTTTAGTTGCTGCAGGACGAATGTCGATTACTTATTAGCACGAGCAGGTGCGATGCCCGAATGTCGTTAATTCAATACATATCTGTTTTTGTCCATATTATTTTAGATGCATACAATCCAATTAATTGCCGTGTGTCCATGGGATGTTATGCATATTTGGTATTTGTCTGTAATTAAGTAGAGAATGCATATTTTGTAGAAGGATTAACGCCTTAACGGTTAGCGTTGCAGTTGTGCAATGCTAGGAATATGACCAAAGGAATACGTCCAAAGGGTCAAGTGACATGCTCAAGCAGGAAACACTAGTTATACTTATGGTTTATGGTCATAATCTAAAATATAAAGAGTGCTTGGATTGGATGGTTATGCCATATTCTTAGTACCAAGTCACTTCAATTTTTTGTTGTGTGATACTTGTTCAAATTTTCAAGCAGCCTATTTGATTCAGTTGAACTGCACCCAACACGTTACATTATTCTGAAATATATCATTTATGACCTCTCAAAGTCATAAATTGTATAAACTCTGGACATATCGCTATTTTTGGTGCAAATTGGAATCTAATTCCATAAGACTTGCACATGGGATGAACTCCTACCAGATTCAGTCGTTTGATTAAATAAGTAGAATAGATAAGCAATGTTGACCATCTTACAGCTAGTGTTACTATTTAATTTCATATGACAGTAGTCTTGTTGTTTAGTGTCATACAAGTTTGTGCTATCACATTAGTATCGGTTCCCAGCTTGTGCACTTATTTCTGTGAAGCTACTTCTATCAAATTTGAATTATGTCAGATATTGACCCCCTAATGGATAATGTCTACTGTGCAGAGGGCAAAAAAGTAAATCATACTTGTCGGGGTCATTCAGCTCCACCAGCCGCATCTGGTTCCACAACATCCAGTAACACTGGAAGTATTTCGCCTTCTTCAATAGTTGGAGAAGAACTTAAACTAGCCGCCCAACTGCGTAGATTTACTTTCAATGAACTTAAGTGTGCCACCAGGAACTTTCGCCCGAGAGTCTTCTTGGCGAGGGAGGTTTTGGTTGTGTCTTTAAAGGTTGGATTGAAGAGAATGGAACTGCTCCGATGAAACCTGGCACAGGATTAACTGTTGCTGTAAAGACACTCAACCATGATGGGCTTCAGGGGCATAAAGAGTGGGTGGTATGTTTTTACTTTCTTCGTATGCAGCACATAAAACTTTAGGATTTGCCTTTAACTGCTTAATTAAATAAACTATCATTATTTGTTCTCAGTCAGAAGTTGATTTTCTTGGAAACCTTCAACATCCACACCTAGTGAAATTGGTTGGTTACTGCATTGAAGATGACCAGCGGTTGCTAGTATATGAATTTATGCCCCGTGGAAGTTTGGAGAACCATCTTTTTAGGAGTAAGTGTCATTTTCTGTTACCCTTAGATTCTTAGTCGAATTTACAATATGTTGCTGACTATCAGGACTTCGCACTTGTTGAAAGAGTTAATAAGTAGCATATATTGTCGCACCATAGCAACAGTGAAATACTTAACTTGTAGAGCCACCGGAACTATAACTTGCCAGTGGTTTGCATGTTAATTTTCTCTGTATGTTGTGTAAGGGATCTAGTTAACTAGTGTTACTATTTATATGCAGTAGCCTTGTTGAAGTGCATAGTACCTGAGCATCTAATGGATTGGCATTTCAGGTTGACATGTTAATATTTCTTGCATGTTATGTAAGGGATTTAGTTAACTAGTGGTTCTGTTACCTTGTTGTAGTGCATAGTATTTGAGCATCTAATGGATTGGCATTTAAGGGCTCATTAGGTAGTGAGGTCTTGTGTGGTTTGCACACAATGTTCTAATTGATAATGATGTCCTTAGGAGGTGATATGTTATATATTTTCGATTTTATAATAATTTACTCTTAGCCTTTTATTATTACTTACTATTCGTCTCAAATGCAACTTGTTGGGCATTACTTAGTACTTACTGCTTGCTCCTCTAACGTTTCATTCCATTGCTAAGATGATCCTCTTATGTGCTAAATTTGATGAAACCAAAAATACCTAATTTTAGTATAAGTATATCCTGTAGCATCCATCTTGTATTCGTCCAGCAACTAACTTGGATAATTGCATTAAATAGGGTCGTTTCCTCTCCCATGGGCCATCAGAATGAAAATTGCACTTGGTGCTGCAAAAGGCCTTGCGTTTCTTCATGAAGAAGCTGAAAGGCCAGTGATCTATCGGGATTTCAAAACTTCTAATATTCTCTTGGACGTGGTATGCAACTATAAAAATGAGAACACATAATCTGTGATTGGTCAGATTATTACATTTGCACATTTCTTAATCATTCATTTCCAGGAGTACAATGCAAAACTCTCTGATTTTGGTCTTGCTAAAGATGGCCCTGAGGGTGACAAGACACATGTATCTACTCGAGTCATGGGAACATACGGATATGCAGCTCCTGAGTATGTTATGACAGGTTAGTTGACCAGTAGCTGTCCTGCATCATACTACTCAACCTGTCTTCAAAATTTGAGTATATCTTGCATGCCGTTATCCTTATTGTCATGCCCAGTTTCTTCTAATCTGCTCTTTACTTAAATGCTAGATAGACTGAAGTTCCTATGTACTTAATCGACAAGCAACACTTTATGTTTCCATTGATAAGTGATAGAAATACGTTGTAGGCTTGGAGCCTAGCAATATATACTCACTATGACTCTGTGTGCAAGGATGTTGTGAGTTTGCACCTTTTCGGACACCTTCACATTTATGTGGATGCTATAATTGATCACCATCTTAGTTGTAGGTGATTACAGATATTTAAGACACTCCATGTGCTCCTGCGGTTTGTTCAGTAGCTGTTTGTCTGAATTTGTTTCTCTCTGAGTTAGTCAGAAATATGATCATAATTGCTCAGGCTCAAGATAAACTTACCCATTTTGATTACAAATTGATCCATCAAAGCTGAATGAATATCCGGATAGTTGAGAAAATAGACAAGTTTCTATTTATTCTGTTGTTTGAGTGGCTTACTGAATTCCGCCAGACCGTCACATTTCCTCCTGCTTATAATTTCATTTCTTGCTCAGGTCACCTGACATCAAAGAGCGATGTATACAGCTTTGGGGTGGTGCTACTAGAGATGATGTCGGGCAGAAGGTCAATGGACAAGAACAGACCAAACGGGGAGCACAATCTGGTTGAATGGGCACGTCCATATCTTGGAGAAAGGCGACGATTCTATAGGCTTGTAGATCCTCGTCTAGAAGGGAACTTCTCCATAAAGGGCGCTCAGAAAACAGCTCAGCTGGCCCATGCTTGCCTGAGCCGGGATCCCAAGGCCAGGCCTCTCATGAGCCAGGTGGTGGAAGTCCTCAAGCCTCTTCCAAACCTGAAAGACATGGCGAGCTCCTCCTACTTCTTCCAGTCCATGCGCCAAGAGCGCGCCGCAAGCCTTGGCAACTCAAACGGTAGCCAGAGCATGAAGGCGCAGAGCACCTTTGCGCGGAATGGGGTGCAGCCAATGAGGAGCCTCTCCTATGGTCCGCATGCTTCCCCGTATCGCCAGTCTCCAAGGCCCAACGGAAAACAGCCGTGAGACTCAAGAAGGATGATTAGAATTCCACAGATCCTCTGCGATGTGAAGATTTCTTCTTGTCGCGTAGTTTTAGCTGCTTCTGTATCTACTACTCTGGCGACCTTGACTTGGGTGGGAGGGGGATTGAGACAAGGTTTTTGCTTGTGATTTTGAACATTCAGATAGATGCTTAGAATTTTGCCCTCCTTGCTGGAGAATCGACCATCGGCACGGAGAAGAGAGCCTGGTGCATGTATGGCTCTCTCGTTTCCTCTGCAGTCTGCACAACAGATATTTTCTCAGTAGAAGATTACCGCCGTCGTCTCCATCATCATTCTTCCATGATGAACGATAGCAGCGGCCCAGGTAAGGTGCATGTGCTATTGATGGGGGTGACAGACAGAGCTCGCTTTCAGGTAGGGGTACATCTGCCAGATCAAATCCTTAATCATGCATGGTTATTGCTCCCACTGTCATTACTCTTGATGCTTCTGATGCTTCCACTGCCTCGTTTTCATTTTGGGTGGGTCGCCTTCGTCCGGCAGCAGCAGCAGCAGGGGCTGGCGATGGCAGTAAACTGGTAGGTAACGGACTGATGTGGCAAATACTACTTGTTGGTGCGGTGCGCCCGCTGTCTAGTAGACTGGTACTGGCACCGTAAAGCATTCAGGTGATCTGCCTACCTGTGGGGGGGGGGGGGGGGGGGGGGGGGGGGGGTGACACTGTGGTACTCCCTTCATTCCAAATTAGTTGAATTAGATTTGTCTAAACACGGATGTATGTATACTTGTTTAGTGTTTAGATACGTCCCGTGTTTAGATAAATGTGTGTCAAGTAATTTGGAATGGAGATAGTAGGTTGCTAGCTCGTCTGGGATCTGTCGTCTGTCTACTTGGTCTCCTCCGCTGCGAGCCTGCGACCCTAAATCAAGGGACGGTGTGTTCATCATCGTATGCCCTGTACCGCGCCCTGGAGGAGAGATAAACTCGACTATCCTTTCTTCTACACGATCAGCGACGCCGGGAGCAGGGGCATCCTACAATTTTTTTTGAAAGCTCACATCCTACACCTTGGACGGCACCACGTTTCAGTGATCAGAGTTTCAGAGCTGGCTTCCGGAACATGAACCTCCCACTACCGAGCAGGAGATCGCCAAAGCTATGGAGGAGGTGAGGTGAGGTCAGGAGGAGCTGGTCTGGGCTAAGCCACAACCACTAAGGCCACATAATGCTAGGATTGAATGAGTATTTGAAGCTAAAGGCCCAAATAGGCCCATGGTCTTATCACTGCAGCTGGTTAGGACATTCTAGTGTGGAAGCTAGGCAATTTTCTCCCAAAAAATACATACAAACACTACTTCAATAAGCTCCAACTTACTCCGAGGCAGAGACCCAAGATTGTTCCTCCACACATTATAACTTTACTCAACGAAATGTGGAAGGTGAAACGGATTGCGTCACAGGTCCAAAATTTTTCTTGGAGACTTCTCAGGAATGCACTAGCTACAGGTAATTAAAAGGGAGACACGTACTCTTAAACACATTAGTGAATATTGCCCTACTTATGGAAATCTTGAGGATGAAACACACCTGTTTTTTCAAGCTGGTTTAACAGAAGGGAAATCTTGAGTATGTATCTCGGCCATGTCCCCACCAACAACATCCTCCATTCAGGCCGAGGCATTCAGCTTGATGTTAGCGTCCCAGATTGCAGGAATATTATTGACCACGACAACATCGCAAAACATGATGCTTGCTCCTGGACATTGATCCATCAGACCACAACTCGCTCAAATAGCAGCCTCTATAGGCTTTGATACTTCCAGGATATGTCATATCAGTAGAGGTTATAATGTCAGAGCTCATCATCAAGCCAAGCTAACGACGAAGCTGGTCCGCAAAAAAAAGAAAAAAGTTAATACTAAAGATTCATAATGCATGTTTTAGCTATAGGTGTTTTGATTCAGGCGCAAATACATGCCGCAATGCAGATATAGATGCAGTTTTATGCATCGGCGAGGGCCTCTTTGATTAGTAGGATCGACAAAAACATGGGAATAAAATAACATATGATGGCAATGTCATACCCATGTCAATCCTACATGATTTTGTATACAATAAAGTTTGTTTAATTCCATCAAACAAATTGTAAAAAGAGGCTGAAGTATATACTAGATTTCCTATGCGAAATAATATAAATGATTTCTCAGGAGAATTTCCAATCCTACAAATTAAACGATAATGTTAGGAAAGTTTTCTTATAGGATCATATCCTCCAAAAATGATATGCAATTCTTTTGAACCATAGGAGGCCCAAGATTTACATGTATGTTGTTGTTAAATCAATGAAAACTTCTGTGTTAAAAAGAAAAGAAGAGAAGAAGAAGCCCATGTCCACGTGCGGCGTGAGGAGGGAAACGAGGTGCGTCCCTCCACGTCGAGGACGCGGCCTTCGTCCACTGCGACGTGAATGCACGACGCGACACGAGCGAGCACACGAAGGAATAATCCAGATCAGAGGAATATAACAAAACTTTTCAAAAAACGAAAAAGAGATAGTGACAGATCTGCCACGACTCCATTTTAACTGGTCGCCGCGGCCTCCGCCCTCCCGCCATCCGACGCTGCCGCTGCCGTTGCGATCTCCCCTCCCGCAGTCCCGCGCTCGCTTCCCCACCACCGAGTCGGCCCCTCTCGTCTTCGCCGCCGGCCGCCATGGCTCCCGGACTCTACACCGGCATCGGCAAGAAGGCCAGAGGTACTGTATAGCGAATCTCTCCCTCCTCCTTCTCTCCCCTGACTGTTTCTTCGACGCCGAGAACCGGCCGATCTGATGATCCCGTGATTGTCTCGCGCAGATCTGCTGTACAGGGACTACTGCACGCACCAGAAGTTCACCCTCACCACATGCACCCCGGAGGGCGTCGTGAGTATCCTCTACCTCGCTGACTCGCACATTTTCATTGCAATTTCACCATTTTGTGCCGCATAGGACCATGGCAGTAGTATCTCAGTTACGGTCTGCGTTGTATTTCTCCACATTAATCGAAAAACAATTGGATGTCAGCATCGTGCCGATCGATCTCTCTTTTATGCTTGTTTCTGTATCGCACCGCTGTTGCCGTCACAGATCGCCATCTTGTGCCGCTGTCCAGACCTATGCCGTGTCCTGCATAGACTTTTCAGTTTTGGTCTTGAGGAAAACTATGGACCCTCTTGTCATCTTGTGTTACTAGGATATTGCAGTTTACATCTTTGTATAGGGAGCTCTTTTTACTGTCCCGACGCGTCCTTCCCTCGTCACTGTAGCAGGAGAGGCGATTTCTGAAAACAGCTCGCCTGCCCACCTCGCTCGCCGGAGGTCTGCGGGTTCCTTCGCCTCCGTCGGCCGCCTCGGCGGCGGGAGGCTGGGGAACCCGTAGATCTGGGCTTGTACATAGTGTAGGGCTAGGTTGGTCCTCGGCCGGCGGCGCCATGGAGGTGAAGGTGGCGTCGGTGGAGGTTTTGGTGTTGGCTCGCGTCCCCTCTCGCGGTGGTGCTCCTCGGAGCTTCGTCGCGCGCGGCTGACTTCCTCGAGGCCGCAGATCTACGGATCTGTTCGCCTCGTCGGGCTCCGGCCGGATCCGCGCTGGCGGCGGATCCGAAGCTTGAAGATCTGGTTGAAGACGGCGTTGTACTTCCCTCCGACGAAGGTGGTGCTCCGGCGAGTAGGGTCCTCGGGCCCGGCGTTTGGCGACTTCCCGTCTGCCACGGAGCTGGCTCCTGTCCAAGGCGTGAAGCGGAGCAGCGGCAGCGGCGCGTCACCGACGGCTCCTGTGCGTCGCCTGTGTCGGGATCTAGAAGAAGAAGGAGTTCTTTGTAATTTCTTTTTCTTTCTGGGTCTTTTTGTAAGTTTGGAAGTGTAATGTCGTCCGATCCTTCGCAAAAAAAAAAAAAAAAGCGTTCCTTTCGCTATGACTGAATTGCGCGTCTTTTGGTTAACCACAACTACGTGCTGATTAGTTGCTCACTGTGTATGAAGTAGATGGACAGATGATCGGTACACAGTTTTGGTAATCGTAACAGTGTGCAGCAATTGTGCTCCATATTGATGATTTTGGTCTACCTACAGGCGATCACAGCTGCAGGAACAAGGAAAAGCGAGTCCATCTTTAGCGAGCTTCAAACCCAGATTAAGAACAAGAACTTGACAGTAGATCTCAAAGCAAACTCAGAGTCTGATGTAAGGCCCCTGTGCTACACTATTCATTTCTCTCTCTCTATCTCTCTGATGTGAACATGTATGGGAATTTCCAGCTGTCTTTGCTTAACATTATGTATATTTCACATCTTCCAGCTTCTGACAACAGTCACAGTTGATGGGTTCGGAACTCCGGGGCTCAAATCAATTCTTAGCTTGGTTGTTCCAGACCAGAGGTCAGGGAAGGTATTTTTTTTGAACCCCTCCATCTTCTTAGTTTTTTTAATACCCAACATGCTGGTCGCTGCGGTAAAACACTTAATGTGTCGTATCCTGCCTTAACAGCTTGAACTCCAGTACCTACACGAATTTGCTGGTGTCAATGCAAGTGTTGGGCTGAATCCCAACCCAATGGTTAACCTTTCTGGTGTCTTTGGAAGCAAAGAACTGTCTGTTGGTGTTGATGTTTCATTTGACACGGCAACTAGCAATTTCAACAAGTACAATGCTGCATTAAGCCTCACATATCCAGATCTTATTGCTTCCCTTCATCTGTAAGTATCTGTTCTATACTCAGCTACCATGTATTAAATAATTCTATAATTATGGATAGGTAATGTCAGTCAACAGGCTATTTTCATAGTAAGGCACCTAGTGCACGAATAGTCTGCGTTGGCTCCCGGGCGACAGGGAGCCCGTTTTTGAACTTTTAAAAACGTTCCAAAAATTCAAAAACAAATACCTGGATGTAGCCAACCACATGCACTACGATTCTGGAAAATTTCATTCTCAAATACATTGTATTTTTGGCTCAGCAAAAAAGACAAATCGAACAAATTTTAGATAAAAAAAAAGTTGATCTGATCATGCCCCAGATCTGTATTTTTGTCTTTTTACTGAGGCTAGAATACATTGTATTTCACAGTCGTAGTGCATTGTTTTGTCTTCATCGTGGTATTTTTGTTTGAATTTTTCCGAAACGTTAATTTTTTTTTTAAAAATTCAAATATCGGGCTACCTGGCGCCCGGGCGCCATATCGCCGCACCCACCTAGTGCACTGCTTGATTGCTCTTAGATATCTAGCATACGCTCTTGTAATGACCTTTCAAATCTTCCGTAGGAACAACCAGGGTGACACCTTGACTGCATCTTACTTCCACTTGGTAAAGCCACATTCGGCCACCGCTGTTGGAGCTGAGCTGTCCACAGCCTCTCAAGGAACGAGAGCACTCTGATCTTTGGATCACAACATTCGTTGGATCCCCACACCACTGTGAAGGCACGCTTCAACAACTATGGCATGGCCAGTGCCCTTGTCCAGCATGAATGGCGCCCCAAGTCACTCATCACCATCTCTGGTGAGGTTGACACCAAGGCAATTGAGAAGAGCACGAAAGTTGGTTTGTCATTGGTGCTCAAGCCTTGAGATACATATTTTGGATCGTGAAGATCTTTTAAAATCAGTTCGGGTGGATCGGAATAACATGGGGGGAGTACATGGCCCAGGTCATCTTTGTGGCATCATTTTGATCTCGAATTCTTCTTTTGTCCACATAATCTGGTTTCTATGCAAATGGTAACATTGACCTTATTATTTGATCATCAGCTCCTGTTAATAATTTCTGGTGATTAAGACCTATTGTGAATCTTGTCGAATGTGATAGATTGGTGGTTATAATTGTGTTAACCTTGCTGTTGATTCCTTGATGTCCTTGTTTCCATTCATGCGCCTGTATGTCTCATAGTCTCAGGATAAGCAATATGCTTCTGATTTGAGAAAGCAAAAGTAAAACCTGGAACAATAGTTTGCAAAATTTGAATAAATTTATATCTGAAGTATGAGAACCTTTCTGTCTTCCGGGCAATTTTAAAATTGTTTATAGCTCTTGTCTTAAGCTGCTTTGCAGTCAACTCGGACAAAATTGTTCAACTCGGGACTGATACGTGGCCACAGAGTTGAATGAAAGTTGTGGATTTCAGACAACTGTGCAATAGCAAAACCTTGCAAATAAACAATGCGAGTATTATTACCTGGGGGAAGCTAGTTTGCTTTGGTTGAGACGGGGACGAAGACATGGGTGGTAGGTAACTCGATACCGTGGCGCATGCCGAAAGTTAACTGAATCGAAGACACGTTACACATACGGGAGGAGGAGATGATAGGAGATCCCTAGCCTTTACCCAGACCTCCACGATAAAATTTCTTTGTGCCTCTCAAGAAAAGTTTCGAATACTTTAGCCCTTACCAACGCCTACATAACTAGGTGGCACCATCAACCTGATCGATCTGTAATTCAGTACCACCGCCGGCTAGCTAAGAAAAACAGGCACGTACGTGAAGCTAGACACCGTTTGATTCCGGCGGGAAGCAAAGTACATAGTACGCAAGACATGGCGAGCAAGCAAGGATCGTCGGCGGCCAAAGCCATGGCGGCGGATAGCGGCCATCCCGTGTACGAGTGGGTCGACGGCGACGAAGGCAGCTATCTCCTCCGCCTCACCCTCCCAGGTATGTGGCGTTCGTGTAATTGATAGTGGACCAGGTGACTAGGTGAGATCGATGAAATGGAGAATAAACCGGTTTCTTGACTGAAACTGTGTTGCAGGGTTCAAGAAGGAGGATTTCCGGGTGCACGTCGACCCCGCCGGCCGGCTCACCATCATCGGCCACCGCCCCGCTGATGGCGGAGCCGGGAGCGTGCGGCTGCACAAGGTGTTCCAGCTGCCGTCCACGTCCGACCTCGACGGGATCACCGGCCGGTACGACGGCACCGTTCTCACGCTCACGGTGCCCAAGCTGCCATCCGGCGCGGTACCGCCGCCGCAGACGCCCAAGGAGCAGGACAAGGAGGCCGCGGCGCCCGACGTCGCTGATAAGCCAAACGAAAAGAAATCCAGGGTTGGGCGGGAGGCGGAGTGGCTGATCGAGGCGGCGAGGGCGAGGTTGCAGAGGAGGCCGAAAGAGGAGGCGGCGAAAGAACAAAGTACAGGGAGTAGCAAGAAGTCTCCTGCCGCGAAAGTAGACGGAAGGAAGAGGAGCCCAAACCGGAGGCGACAGCGACGCCGGCGGAGAAGGCGGTTAAACGGAAGATGATCACGACGAGAAGGCCAATGCCGCTGCACACAAGACGAATTTCGAGCGTGAGGCGGAGCGGAGAATTGAGGCGGCCAGGGCGAGGTTGCTTGCGGCGGAGAGAGAGGCAGAGAGGGAGAGGGAGAAGAAGGGCTGCTGGAAGGAACGGGCGACGGCGGAGGGCTTCAAGTGGGCGGAGGCCATCGGCAACAACAAGGAGGTGATCGCCACCGCCGTGGCGGCCTTCACGTTAGGCGTCTTCGTCTCCCACAGGCTCTTCTCCAGGAGCTAAAGAACCATCTCAGATGAATAATGTGAACTGAATACACGGATGCATGGACGTACGTAGATGGAAGGATACATACTTAACGCTTCAATTGTGTATTCATGTACTGTACATACATACGATGTGTGGTACTGTAGTTACTAGCTACTGAACAACAACCTGCTACTGCCTGAAGCTCTGAAGGTGAAGGAGGATATTGATGAACGCCAACGATCTCGGCGTGCGGGATTGCAATGGAAGGGATCGTGTGGGATTGTAATCTAAACCGGCTCCTCTTCGTCCTCCCTGGAACCCAGCGTCCATCGGATTCCAATGATCTCGGACGTGACACTGCGAAAACAGTACAAAATATATCCCAGGTAAAGTTAAACTTAGGCCACTAGTAGAAAGCAGGGGCTTCGGATCAGAGCTTTACTCCTGGCCATGTTTGGAACCGGACTAATGTGAGAATTAGTCCCGGTTCCAACGGATAGGACGCTGCTGCATGGCTCTAGTCCGGATGGAATGGGACCTTTAGTCCCGTTTAGTAATACCCTAAACCCTGAAAAATAAATGGAAAGAAAACACAAAAAACAAAAACCTTTAGTCCCGGTTAGTGTTACCAACCGGGACTAAAGGTCGTCCACCCCCGCTCACGGCCGTGGCCACGTGGGAGGGCTTTTACTACCGGTTCGTGGCCAACCGGGACTAGGGGGGGGGGGGGGGGGGGGATGCGGGTAGGTCCCGATCTTCACGGATTTGGGCGGAGGGAATGATGAACATGAAGAACACAAAGGGGGAAAAGTGACGAATTGGGTAAATAGCAAAGCAACACGGAAGTAATCAACTGGTAACAAGCCCCATGGGTAGCCCCTGATCCTCAATTATCCAAGCA
Organism: Poa pratensis; assembly: GCA_947311845.1. NCBI lineage: Eukaryota > Viridiplantae > Streptophyta > Magnoliopsida > Poales > Poaceae > Poa > Poa pratensis. Next base: position 4,630,137 of record CAMZMU010000061.1, on the reverse strand, counting down.
ACCATACTCTTAGGATTGTTCCTCTCACCGGTCAATCCAACCGGTTTGATCAAGTCACTCAAAGAGGAATGATCACGATGTAATCGCAACTATAAGGAGAAGGGGGTCTTGATCATCTCCATAAGGGGAGGCCTTGGTTCATCTCCACAAGGGGAGGCCTTGATTCATCTCACTAGGAGGCAACACCAACATGGGGTGGAAAAGGAGCAAAGCTCAACTATGTCTAATCTTAGTCTAACCCTAGATCTGGTCTATGAAGGGGTATTTATAGTCTAGGCCACGAAATGGGGAAAGGTGGGGGATACAAGGCCACACGGGCCCGTCATGCGCGCAGGCAGAGGGGTCGCCGGACCATCGGGTGCTGGTGTGGTCGCGTCTGGCGCAGTGGCGCCCGAGGTCGAAGTTGGGCGCCAGATCGTCTGGCACAAAGACGCCAGATGGTCCGGCGGTTTCTGTGTTCCAAAACAGAGAGCCGCCAGATGGGCGCCGGATGCATCCGGTAGTCGTTCGGCGCGCCGGATCATCCGGTGGTTGGCGTCGGATGGTCCGGCGCCAGATTTCTTGCGCACTTCCTCTTCTTCATCCGTTTCTTGTCCATCTTCTTCACCATCTCCCATCTGCTCTTGGGCATCCTTGTAGGCTTCATTCCTGAGTATGCAAAGGACACTAGCTTGAGGTAGTAAACCATCCATGGGATCATCGAGAACGTGCAAGGATAGGAGCGTGTTCACCCTGTCATGTAGGGCCTTGACCCTAGATCTTGTCATTGGTCCAATGGAGTCGCTTAGGTAGGTTGCACTACATCATCTCCCCCTCCTTGGGAAAGAGTCATCCTCGACTCTTGGTCATCCTCATCACTTGATGTCCCATGGTATGGCGAGAGGTCGACGACATTGAAGGTGTCATGGACCAAGTACTTGGAGTTGGAGATGTCGATCTTGTAGGCGTTGTCGTTGATGCGCTTGATAACCTTGAAAGGTCCGTCTCCTCGAGGGTGAAGCTTGGACTTCCTTGCATCCGGAAAGCGATCTTTGCAAAGATGTAGCCAAACAAGGTCTCCTCCTTCAAATATCATGGCGCGCTTGTGCTCGTTCATCTTCTTAGCATGTGCTTCATTGTGCTTCTCTAGCGTAGTTCTTCATGTAGTTTCTTCATGTACTCGGCACGCTTGTCGAAGTCCATGTTAACTTGTTCATGGAGAGGAAGAGGTAACATGTCCAATGCGGTGTGGGGGGTTGTAGCCATAGACGATCTCGAAGGGCTTCTCTTTGTTGCTCGTGTAGTGCTCTATTGTAGGCGAACTCGGCATGAGGATGCACTCTTCCCAATTCTTCAAGTTTGGCTTGATCAACACACGAAGGAGTGTAGATAGGCTTTGATTCACCACTTCGGTTTGACCGTCCGTTTGAGGGTGGTAGGCGGGGAGAATAGTTGCTTGATTTCCAACTTGGCCATCAAAGTCTTCCAAAAGTAGCTCACAAACTTGACGTCGCGATCCGAAACAATGGTCTTTGGCACTCCATGAAGACGGACGATCTCCCTAAAAAACAAAGTGGCAAGATGTGAAGCATCGTCGGTCTTATTGCATGGTATGGAATGTGCCATCTTAGAGAATCGATCAATGACGACAAATATGAAATCCTTGTTTTTTTAGTGCGTGGTAGTCCTATGACAAAATCCATAGCAATGTCGGACCACGTTGTGTTTGGAATGGGTAAAGAAGTGTATAGGCCATGAGAGTTTAGAATAGAGTTAGCTTTGAGACATGTGGAACATCGCGCACAAGGCGGTTCACGTCGCGGTACATGCGTGGCCAAAAGTAGTTGGTGGAGAGCATGGCGAAGGTCTTGTCGCGTCCAAAGTGTCCCATGAGTGCTCCTCCATGTGATTCCTTCAAAAGGAGCAAACGAAGCGAAGACTCGGGAATACAAAGTTTGTTAGCCTTAAACAAGAAATCTTTGTGCAAATAGTAATCACCAATTCCTTTGTGCTCCGAACATTGAGCGAAAATGTCTCCAAAGAAAGCATCGGTGGCGTACAAATCCTTTATCTCTTCCAAACCCAAGACACTAATATCAAGACGTGTAAGTAGGTTGGCCTTGCGGGATAGAGCATCGCGACCACAATGTCTTTACCTTTCTTGTATTTGATTACAAAGGTGAAAGACTCAATGAACTCAGCATGTATTTTGTTCAAATTTGTTTGGATTTTCAAACATTTCAACGACTCATGGTCGGAGTGAATGACAAACTCCTTAGGACGAAGATAGTGTTCCCAAATCTCCAAAACACGAACCACAACAAACAATTCTTTGTCGTAAATGGGATAATTCAAACGAGCTCCATCTAGTTTCTCACTATGGTATGCGATGGGTCTACCATTTTGCATAAGCACTCCTCCAAATCCCAAACCACTTGCATCACATTCAATCTCAAATGTCTTAGAGAAATCCGAAAGGGCAAGGAGTGGTGCTTCGGTTAACAACCGTTTGAGCTCGTTGAAAGCAAAATCATGGGCATGGCCCCAAATGAAAGGTGCATTTTTCCTTGTAAGTTCATGAAGAGGGCATTCAACTGTTGAAAAATCTTTGATGAATCGGCGATAAAATTCGGCAAAACCAAAAAAACGTCTCAACTCCTCAAGTGACATTGGAAAAGGCCAAGTTCTAATTGTTTGGATCTTTGCATCATCAACTTCAACTCCATCCGAAGAAACAACAAAACCCAAGAAAACAAGCTTGTTCGTGGCAAATGTGCACTTAGAAAGATTGGCATAAAGCTTTTCATTGCGAAGAGCCAACAAAACTTGAGCCACATGAGAAGTGTGTTCTTCGAAAGATTTGCTATAGATAAGGATATCATCAAAGTATGGAACAACAAACTTCCATAAAAGGTCGAAGAACATGATTCATAAGGCGCATAAATGTGGAAGGTGCATTGGAAAGACCAAATGGCATGACAAGCCATTCATAAAGACCAATCTTTGTTTTAAATGCGGTCTTCCATTCATCACCCTCACTCATCCTTATTTGGTGGTAACCACTTTTAAGATCAATTTTGAAAAATATGGCGGAACCACAGAGCTCATCAAGCATATCATCAAGTCGAGGGATAGGATGGCGATACCTAACAGAAAGATGGCGTTGATGGGGCGACAATCCATGCAAAGGCGAAGAGTGTTGTCGTGCTTGGGCACTAGGATGACGGGCACGGCACACGGACTCAAGCTTTCACGGATGTGTCCCTTGTCAAGAAGTTCTTGTATTTGCCGCTCAATCTCTTTCGTCTTCGGGGTTGGTGCGATATGGGCGCGGTTAGGTAGTGGTGCGCCGGGACGAGGTCGATACGATGCTCGATGTCGCGTAGAGAAGGTAGTCTCGGTGGCACTTCTTGAGGGAAAACATCTTCAAAGTCCTTCAAAAGAGACAACACAGGAGGAGGAAGGTTTGTGAAGTTGTTAGTAATAGAAGCTTCACGCTTGCACATGAGCACATAGTGTAGGGTGGATGGGTTCTCTCTCAACTCCCTCATATCTCCTTTGGTGGCAAACAATGTCAAGATTGGTGGTGCTCTCTTTGAAGTGTCACTCTCTTTGGCTTGTGGCTCTCGCTCACTTTATGGTGGGTCACTCGCTCACCACTCATCTCACTTGAAGAACGATCTTGTTGTGCTCTAGCAATAGTCTTGGCATTGTCGGCAATGACTTGACTTGGTGTCATGGGACGGAGGACGAAGTTCTTGTCGTTGCTCTTGAAGCTATAGTAATTTTTCCTTCCATCATGCATAGCACCCTTATCATATTGGCATGGACGTTCAAGAAGTAAGTGACAAACGGTCACATGCACAACATCACAATCCACAATATCTTCATAGGCTCCAATCTTGAAGGGCACTTGCACCATGTGTTGAATCTTGACGGTTCCACAATCACTCAACCATTGCACATGGTATGGCTGTGGGTGCTTCTTGAACTTCAAGTTGAGCTTATCACAAAGTTACTTACTTGCTAAGTTGTGGCAACTTCCACCATCTATGATAACCTTGATGGACTTTCCATTTATTCTCGCTCTTGTTTGAAATAAGTTGCATCTTCGGTCTTCTTCCACTTGGACAATGGTGGTCAATGCACGTGTCACAACCAATGAAGGGTTGTTGTCACCATCACAATATATGTCATTGGATTCTTCTTCAACATTATTCGTCGTGGCGACTTGGTTCAAAGCGAGGTACTCCTCTTCACTCATAGACTCATATTCTCCCATGTCATTGACAATCATGACTTTCTTGTTTGTACACTCAAATGATTTGTGTCCTTGTCCTCCACACTTATAACATTGCAAGAGTCTTGTGCCGGACGATGATCCTTGAGGTTTGTTTCTTGAGGGAGGTGGTTTCTTGAATGGTTGAGTCGCTTGAGTTGTGGGTGTAGAAACTCTTGGAGGACCTTTGTGTTTGCTTGAGTAGAAGCTTGTGTGGTTGTAGGCGTGGATGATGAAGGCTTGTTGGCGAAGAACGCCTTTGTCTTGATGTACTTGAGCTCTTCAAGAACATGACGCTCAGCCTTTGTTGCTTGATGTACTAGCTCAACAAAGGTGGTATAAGGTTGAAATTCCACAATCTTCTTTATTGGATAGTTGAGGTCATTTATGAAGCGAGCCATGGATTGCTCCTCCGACTCCTCGATATGGGCTCTTATCCTCGAAATTTCCATCTCCTTATAGTACTCATCAACCGTATTCAAGCCTTGCTTCAACTCTTGCAACTTCTTGTACAAATCTCTAGTGTAGTGACTTGGAACAAAGCGCTTGTACATTGCTTCTTTCATTTCAACCCAAGTGTTGATAGGTTGTTGGCGGTTTTCCAAACGTGCATCTTGGAGTTGTTCCCACCACAAGAGAGCATAATCTTCAAAGTCCATTGACCCTAGAGTCACCATATTGTTGTCGGAATAGCGGCAAACTAGGAAGATCTTGTCAACCTTGAGTGCCCATGAGAGGTAGCCTTCCGGATCAATTGTTCCATAGAACTTGGGCATATCGTATCGAAGGTTGTTCAAATTGTCATCTTCATTACGGCGGTTTGGAGGTGGGAATGCACGTCCACGTCTCCTTCGATTGAATCCATCACCATTATGTTGGCTTGACTCGCTATCACTTGACTCAGAACGGTGGTGGTGATGACGGTCATGTGGATGATCTTGGCGGGGACGAGGGTTCTCCACATGGTTCCCATAGTCATGATTGCGGTGGCGTGGCCTTGGAGGAGGACGGTGTGGACGGCCTTGTTCACCATAGTCATTCGCACCCGGAACACCATTGTCATTGACCAATGGGTCTCGACGATCTTGATGTTGAGGTGGTGGTGATGGTGTTCTTTCACGTCGTGCACCATTTGGCGATGATGTTCTTGATGCACATTGTCATGGTGCGCTCTAGGCAATGGTGGGTGTTCCACTTCATGGCGACGTCGATCATGTTCGTCGTGCCTTGGTATTTCTTGGTGACCTTGGTGTGGTTGTGTCGATGTCCCGGGAACAGGGGTCCCCCGGGGCGCTGGCGCGTGATAACCCGCCCCCATAAAGAAACCGGGAGCCGCGTCGCCTCGGCACTCAAGACTGGGGAGCCCGGGGTCTGCAAGTACGGACCACCTCGCCGGGGAGGACGCGCCGCAGAGCCCAGCGTCCTCCCCGAGGCGACCCGAAGAACCGCAACGTGGCACGAGATTCCTGTGCCGCAGCCCGGGAAGATAGCTTCGCAGGGAAGGAAGCGCAGATAACGTCACAGACAAGACCTCGCAAGAGTGCTGCCAGGCGCGGTCATGATGGCCACAAGACCCGACGCGTCATCCCATCCAAGCAGGCGCAGAGCTCGTCGCGATGCCCGGACCGCGGATAGGACCTGACTTGCCGTCACGTCCCGCCCGTGCTCTACGTCAGCGCCCGCAGCGCCGCCAAAGGCGGCGAGTCCACGAAGCCGCCAGCAGCAATGGCAACGGAGCCCAGTCCTGCCAGGACGACCCGCCCCGCACCGACGGGGGCCTCCAGTTTGTCGTACAAGAGCCCGAGGAGATGCTCCGGCATTACACGCACCGGTTCCGCCATGCCTTGAGTTTCAGTCCGGATATGCCGGAAGCCGTTGCCATTCAGGCGTATCGCCGGAACGTGCGCGATGTCCGCATGCTGGAGAAACTTGGCAGCCGCGACATCGGAAGCATGGTAGAACTGTACGCCCTGGCAGACAAGTCCGCCAAGATGGAAGTAGGACGGATGGCCCCGGAGCTTGCGGCGGGGGCGACAGCCGGGAGGGAGGATGACCTCTCGCGGAAGAACTCGCAGAAGCGAGGGCACCCGCCAGGCCCACTGGCGGACGGCTTGGGTCGGGCAGAGACGCCGGAGGCTTGGTACCGGTCCACGAGGTCCACTCCCACGACGCGCGAGATTACAGGTCCGTGCGCAGCATCGCCGTCTCCCGAGGGAAACGGTGTGCGGCGCGCGAGGCTAGTCTCGTGACCGGGGGCTGCTTCGCATGCGGGGAACCGGGGCATCGCATCCGGGACTGCCCAGACGGGCCCGGAATGGGAGATTCGGGCGACCAAGGCCGGCGGGGCGTCACGAGAAAGAAGGAGGGGACGGATGGCGAGGCGCGCCATCACGCCCGGGGGTTAACCCCCGCACCAACAAGGAGGGCAGACGTCCAAAGTCCAGGGCTTGAACCAAACACGGTGCAAGGGATCCTGAGTCGGAAGGCCTCTGGCGGGCTCGAGGGCTGGCCTGCTCTGGGAACTACGTTCCCGAGTAGAAGGGACCAGGGCCCGGCAGCGCTAGTCAGGAGAAGCCTGGAGCGGCAAGAAGGAGGGGAAGGATGGCGAGGCGCGCCATCACGCCCGGGGGTTAACCCCGCGCCAACAAGAAGGGTAGACGGCCAAAGTCCAGGGCTTGAACCAAACACGGTGCAAGGGATCCTGAGTCGGAAGGCCTCTGGCGGGCTCGGGGGATGGCCCGCTCTGGGAACTACGTTCCCGAGTAGAAGGGACCAGGGCCCGGGCGGCGCTAGTCAGAAGAAGCCTGGAGCAGCAAGCATCAGCGGTGTAGCGTACACACCTTTACCAGTCAGCTACAGCTCGCGGGAGTACCACGTCCGCTCCTCCTCCCGCCGCTACGGTACGGCGGAGGGGCTCCCCACTCGCTACTAAGATGGGAGGCCCCGCCTTTCGCGGGATCCCCGCAGGCCGGGGATCCGGAGGAACTTGGCGTGGGCATGGCTCGGGTATCCCTCCACCCACACATGGGGGCTCATCGCCCCACGAAGATCAAACTCCTCGCTCAAGACTCCGCCGCCAACGCTCTTGCCGCGCCCGGCAACCGAGGTATAGCACGCACTATCAACATCTCAGACACAGAGGGGAAATAGGAAAAATGGGCGACCGGAAATCGCTCGTCCGCCCAAAGGAACCGCCCCCGAGATGGCCGAAAGGGACCTCGGAGAGCAGAGGGAGCACGGAGAAGGAGAACAATCCGAACCTTCCCCTGCCCCACCTAGAAAAAGGCGGCAGGCCCGAGCCCAGGCAAGAAGAAGACACCCCAGGAGGAGGAACGCTGGCGCTGGAGGCACCTCTGGCCCGCGCCCCTCCCTCCTAAACCAACTCGGGCGAACGACGGAGGCGTTCGGACCATGTGATCACGCGCGCCCTCGGAGTACCCCGTTGGTCGACCAGGTCAAGGTTCGCCGGGTCAAACCCGCTCGAGTCAACTCCGTCCCCCGATATAGAGGGTAGGGGAAGGAAGGGGTGCCCCGGACGCAACGATCCGCGCACCCCCGAACACCCCTCAACCGGAAACCCTACCTCGCGTAGGGCAGGACATCCGGCAAGGTCAAGGTTCACCGAGCACAAAAAAACCTGTATCCGGAAAGACGACCCTAGGGATGAGTGTGTTGGCAAGGTCAAAGTTCGCCGTGCCCAATGATACTCGAGTCCGGAAACGGACCCCTAGCGAAAAGAGCAAGAACAGTTCGGCAAGGTCGGAGTTCGCCGTGCCACCACAACTTGAACTCAGGGGTAAAAGCCCTAGCGGCGTGCAAGTCGGCAAGGTCGGAGTACGCCGTGTCATACAAATTTGCATCCGGAAACAGCCCTAGTGGTGAGCTTACCGGCGAGGGCAGACTCTGCTCCGTTGAAACAAGCATGCCCCTCAGGAACAAGGGTCCCGCTGCCCAACGCGGCTAGGTCATGGTTCGCCGAGCCATCGTGCAGCAGGGACGAAACCTCGGGGGATGGCCCCCGGGGGGCTACACTAGAAAGAAAGAATTGCAACGCCGGTTGGACGGCCAGGGTGCCTACAAGGATATTCACACTACCTGGGACCCACAGGCGGGCCCGGAAGGGATACATGGGAAGCTTCGGCGCTAGGAGCCCTCCCGAGGGGCCGAGGATCCGAGCCGCATCGTTAGCTTCTCCTTCTCGGTAGACAGGGCGGATCGCAGAGCGGCCACTTCCGCCCTTAAGAGTTCGGTTGTCTCCCGGAAGGCCTCCGCCTCGGCCTGCAATCAAGAACTGGCTAAGGATGAGGTGGGCAGCGGGGACCCGCAGGAATGGGCGGGACGAAGAAGTTACCTCCAAAGCTTTATCCAGCAAGCTCACTAGCTGGGTGGGACAGGGATGGCCCGCCACCTCGCCCCTCAGTACTCCCACCACCGCAACGCTAGTCCAAAGATCCTAAGAAGGGTACATGTGAAAGGGGCCTTGGCAAATCTACCCAGTTCAGAAAACTGTGTCGCCTAGCCAAAAGGAGCTCCGAGGAAGCAGCCGAGGAACGTGGTAAACAGTCAGGTAAGGGATGTGGGCAGGAGGCCCGAAAGCAAGACAAGACTCACCAGTGGAGCGGGATTTAGCGCGGCGTAAGCCGGGAGGCCGGGCTTTTACGGGCGCCCTACGAGGAGAGCTGAGATGGATCATACCCAACCCTCCATCTCATGCAACCGCAACTCCCTCGTCGAGATGCGGGCGTAATCGCCTTCCGGGGTTCATTCCCCGATGGTGTGAATGCAGAGCTGGAGCGGCTGAACCCTCTGAGCCATCCAGGTCACCAAGAGATCTTGCCCGGAGAGCCCTCTCTCCACCACAACCTTCAGGCCCTCAGTAAGGACGAACACCTCATCGGGATTGCCGAGCGCGCTGATGGTCCACCCCTTCTGAGAAACAGGCAATCCGCGGATGAAGGGGGAAGGCCCGGGCCGCCCGATGATGGGGGAAGCTCGGGTAGTAGAAGAAAGATCGCTGCTAGTCGCCGCACGCTCCCAGAAGGGCGAGGTCGAGGTAGATGGAGCGACGAGGGACAACCCTCACCGCACCGCACTCCAGCTCGGCGTCTCCTTCCCCGGATATCCGGCCTTCCAGGGTGAAGAGGGAGCACCAGAAGCCCGGCCAGGTGGGCGTGGGCGCCAAGGAAGGCTTCGCAACAAGTGATGAAGCATGAGATGTGGGTGATGCAGTCAGAAGACAGGTGGTGGAGCTGGATTCTGTAGAAGCGGAGAAGCGAGCGAGGAACGGGTGAACCGGCGGGGAGAGCCCACGCTCTAGGTGAGATGCCAACAACACACACTCGGTGGGAAGCGGCCGGGGGACCTCTTCCTCCTCCTCCGTGACCTGCCACGAAGACCAACTGGCGCAGGGGATGAAGCCCACGGCCGCGAGAAGGTCCAGCTCTCCGCGCGTCGCGTCGGATCCGCGCCAGGGGAGGCCTTCCCTCCGCGAAGCGTCGCGGTGGACGCAGTTGTCGGGTGAGGGGAAGGAGGCTGGACCAGAAGGAGAGAAGAAGGGAGGGACCATGTCCTGCGTCACCCAAGCACGGGAGCGAGCGGTCTTCGGGGCCGGGACGCTCGGATCACCCGACGAAGAGGATCTCGGGGGGAGCCATAGCCGATCGAAGACGAAGGGGTCAAGGTCGGGAAGGAGAACAACATGACGACAGACGGTTCAATTTAGGGGGCAAAGCCAGTGATCACGCGTGCCCGCTTCCTCGAAAATGGAACCGTCCCGAAAGGGCATCATTGCTCGCCAACCGCCTCATTGGGGGAGACGAGGAGGGCAAAAAGGTGACAAGACAAGACGGGGGGCTCTTTGTCTTTGTAACCGAGGCGTCGGCCGATGCGGCCACGTGTCCGCCTCGCGCAGGGAGTGCAAGCGGTTTCGCACGCGCCGCTGAGTGGGCGGTCTAGAGCGGACCCTCCTCCCTGGCCCCAGAGCGCCCGGGGGCTACTGTCGGCGTCCCGGGAACAGGGGTCCCCTAGGGCGCTGGAGCGTGACAACCCGCCCCATAAAGAAGCCAGGAGCCGCGGCGCCTCGGCACTCAAGACGGGGAGCCCGGGGTCTGGAAGTACGGATCACCTCGGGGGGAGGACTCGCCACGGAGCCCAGCGTCCTCCCCGGGTGACCCGAAGAACTGCAACGTGGCACGAGATTCCTGTGCCGCAGCCCGGGTAAGATAGCTTCTGTCGTGGGGTTGTCACGGCAGATGTTACCATGAGGTAACTAGAGTTGTAGGGCAAGGCGAAGCTAGTGTCTGGGAATTTGTTTAGCTCTGCGTGGACAAGGGATTTACCCAGGTTCGGCCTCTCCATTGGAGATAAAGACCTACTTCCTGCTATGCTATTATTGCTCATGATCTCGATAACCCGGCTACGACAACAGAGCCGGATCTCGATCTAGGTTACAAGGTTCTCTTGGTAGCGGTGATTCTATGTTCTCTCTCTCCGGTTCTCTATCTCGTAAAAACTTGGCTATCTATGACCTAGGAGCCCGCTTATATAGAGGGCCGGGTCTCCTAGTCTCTTACAAGGTAAGGCCGGGTTCTACCCGTACTCGGAGTCGTATTCTATCTCTTCCATATCTTCGTGTCCTCCAAGTCTTGGACTCTGTGACGTGCACAACCTCCGGGTCTTCTGGAACGTTCCTTGTACAGGCCGGGTTACCGACAAGCTCACCGGCCCATCAACGTAACCTAGCCAATGCTGATGATTAGCTGGCCTAGCATGGCCTCCTGCCTGGCGGGTCACGTTTCCATCTTCATGGGCCTACCGGGTTATGATTCCCCCATCAGTAGCCCCCAGATTAACTTGGTCACCAGGTTGATGTACTCCATATCTTTAGCTTCTTGCTCTACTTGATTTGAGTTGTCTTCCTGGCTGATCGAGTTAATCCCCTGAAATAAGAATAAGCATATGGAAAATAATATGTCAGGTTATCCTGTTTTCTTTACTTGCTGGGCCGGCTCTTCTTGGCGGTCCATATCATAACCCGGCTCTGTCTTCCCGGGTTCATATGCCTCCGGGTTTCATTCTCAACACTTAGCTCAAATTTCAGCTGGACAGACATACGAAACGCCAGTCAATATTTAGTCAAACTTCTAATTATTCTCTCTCCATATCTTGTCCAAGATTTCTGTCGGGGAATATTCCTTTTGTCTTATCTGCTTGTCTCTGACCTCTGGTCAAATATGCTTATCTGTTCACTTTTACCACAGTACCCCTAGGGCTTTTTCACTGCGGCCTATAAATGAAGGGTTAGGGTAAAGGGCTTCCCTTTCCCCCATTTCCCTCGCCTCTTCCTCTTCTTCCTCGCGCAGCCGCCACACCGCAGATCCAAATCGAGCAACCAAAAGCTCTCGAGCGCCGCCGCAGCCATCCTCAATCCATCTAGCAACACCGTGCCACCGATTCCCGCTCAAATCGCATCTGCTGCTACCTCGAATCTCTCCACCAACGTAGCCACCGCGCCATTGCTAGGGTTAGGCCCTGCCTCGCACGATTGGCCATTCCTCGAGCTCGATAGCAATGGTGAAGGAGAAGGTGAAATCCCAGGGCCCCAAGTCCGCGAAGAAGAAGACTGGCAAAGGATCGGGTTCCGGCGCCGCCGCGGCGCAGATCCCTGTCAACTGGACCAAGTCCACAGTGATAGAGGAGACGCTGCAGGGATACGTGGACTGCGGTGAGCTCCCCCCAAAGAGTGAAATCCACTAGCGTGCTGCTGGCGAATAAATTCGTCCCAAGCCACGAGAAGGTGAAATCGTTGTTCTCCTTGATCATGTTTCTCGAGGCCTTCGACCTCCTGGTTCTCTCTTTTTTCGCCAAGTCTTCAAATACTATGGCCTTACTCCTTTAGATGTTGCCCCCAACTCCATCTTGAACATTAGTAACTTCGTAGTTTTCTGCGAGGATTACCTTCAGATGGCACCTAGTTTAGAGTTGTTCCTTGAAATCTTTTACTGTAACCCGGTCCGCAAGGGCCGGCCTTTAGGTCCTTACGGCAGAGTTTCTATCCAGCGCTGCAAGGAATGCATTTTCCCGGCCTTGACTCTGGCCAGCCACCCCAAGGGATGGCAAAATTCTTATTTCTACTGCCAAGACACCTCCCCCAAAACTGATGTAGCCGATATCCGGCCTTCCGTAACTCCGCACTGGTTTACGACCCCAAGATGAACAGCTATGCGGAAGATGCTAACCGGGTCTTGGTAGATTCCATTCTTCGCCGGGCCAAAGCTTTGCTGGCCCATGGCCTGCGCGGCACTGACCTGGTTAAGTGCTGGATCGGCTGGTTCATCCAGCCACTTAGTATCAGGACCCGACTGTTCCATGAGTACACGGAGAAACTACTGATGACATGCGTTATTCTGAAGTAACGCTCACTGAAGACCAGATCGTCAAGAACTCCAAAAGGTTAGTTGGCGAAAGCAAGGACTCTATTGCACTGACCGTGCTTGCCCCATTCAGTGCTAAAAACAAACCTCCCACGGTATAATTCTTGAAACTTGTACTCATCATTTTTTCTTAACCCTGGTTTTATTTCTGATTACGGGCTTCCATCTTTTCTCTTCCAGAACCAAGACTGGTGGCGTGCGGATTACAACCCTGTTTCGTCGCCAGATGGGGACGATGTTGAAGTCATTGAGGACGAGGATGAGGAAGGTGAGCTCGACTCCGCAGGGCGGCTCTTCCTTGACCTGATTGACAACGACACCCTCTTACTGATAACCCGTCAAATCTTATTCCAGATCCCACTGACCCGGCTGCTGCTAACTTGCTGGGTCCACAAATTGCTGAAAACACCCACCGCCAAGAGGACCCGATCCGCCATCATGAAGGTGCCCTATTCACTAGTACATAACGACACATCGGATACCCCTCTATGGCAACGGCAAGAGTTAGGCGACAGAAGAATGAGTTCCGGCGCGCTTCCGCGAGTGCGCGCGCGAGTCGGTCGATGGGCCCGACACAATGGTAACGGAGGCGGAAAACGACTCCGTTGCTCGTATATGGGCAACGGAGGAAATAATATCTCCGTTGCTTATATGACCACATCAGAAACGGAGATCGGTCTATCTCCGTTTCCCATGTGAAGGCCCATTAAGCGGTGCCGGTATTAATATCTCCCAGTCCAGTGTATCTCACTCTCATTCTCCCCAGTTCCTAACCTTAGACGCACACCTCTCCTCCTACTTCACCCATCGATGGCGAACCCCTCCGGCGCCGACGGAAGTCAGGATGGGCATCTTCCTCCTCCCACCCTCCGAGGCGTAGCCCGGATCTCCCCAACAACTGGGGCGAGATCCCCGGCGACCGCGGTCGCCAGTTCATTCAGAGCCGTCAAATCCCATCCGGATCCACGGCGGCGGCGGTCACCGATGCCCGGATCTCGTCCTCCTTGGACGATGAGGACGAGGATCTGGAGGTCGGTCTCCTCCTCTCTCGCGCCGCCTTTGAGCGCGAGCGCGCCGACGGTGTCATTCGGGCGTCTGCGATGTAGAGAGCTATCCGCATCTCGGCCGCCGAGCATGCGATAGAAGCCGCCGAGGAGGCGTTGTTCCAGACGCAGCTCTGGGCCGCCATAGACTGGTCTCTTTTCCCTGGCCAGGGCCCAGGGCCAGATGCGGCGGCGGCAGCGGTGGCGGCGGCGGAGGAGGAGGATGAGGAGGAGGAGGACGCTCCGGTGTTCGAGCAGGATGAGGTCTCCTCTGACGTCTCCTCTGGCAGTGGCTCCGGCGCCGACGCCTGGGACACAATCCGCGACGAAAAGCGACCCCGCCTTGCCTAAGGTAAATGACCGCTCTTTTTACTATGTATTTGCTCTGTTAGAGTATTTATTTAGCTCCGTTTGCTCTGTTTTGTAGCTCTTTTTAGCTATGTATTTGCTCTGTTAGCTACTTAATTATTTAGATCGGTTTGCTCTGTTAGTTAGCTCTGTTCAGCTATGTATTTGCTCTGTTAGAGTATTTATTTAGCTTGGTTTGCTCTGTTTTGTAGCTCTGTTTAGCTATGTATTTGCTCTGTTAGCTACTTAATTATTTAGGTCGGTTTGCTCTGTTAGTTAGCTCTGTTCAGCTATTTATTTGCTCTGTTAGAGTATTTATTTAGCTCCGTTTGCTCTGTTTTATAGCTTTGTTTAGCTATGTATTTGCTCTGTTAGCTACTTAATTATTTCGATCGGTTTGCTCTGTTAGTTAGCTCTGTTTAGCTATGTATTTGCTATGTTAGCTACTTATTTAGCTCGGTTTGCTCTGTTAGTTAGCTCTGTTCGGCTATGTATTTACTATGTTAGCTACTTATTTAGCTCTGTTTGCTCTGTTAGCTGCTTATCCCACTACATTTTGATTTGTTTACTGCTTATTGGCTCTGTTTATTAGCTTTGTTTGCTGTTTTTAACAAAGAATATTCGTTGTGTCGAGGGCTTGGTGGATGCTTGGTGACGATGCTGCTGCCATGAAAACCTAGGAGCGGGGCTCCATACACGTGCCGTCACCAGGAGCAGTACATTTTGCGCAGCAGGATGAAGACAGTAGATGTTCATCTGGCGGCCGTGAAGACATAGGGGGCAGAGCTCCAGCCACACGCACTGATGAACTTTTGTAAAGCAGGGCGTACAGGAATACGGTGACGACCGGGCGGCCGTCTAGTCGCATGGAGCGGGGCTCCATCGACGGCACAACCCGTCACCGTGTTTTTTTGTTTTCCTGTAACCCTTATTAGAAACGGTGATTTGAAAAACTCCGTGTCTAATGTGAAACGTATCAGTGACGATCAAATATAACAACCGTTGCCCATGTTAGGGGCAACGTTTATCACCTCCGTTGCCATTGAGCTCTTCACATCAGTGACAGGGTCGGGACACGGACCCTTTCTCTGTTGCCGATGGGGTTTTTGGCCCGTTTCTGATGTGTCATTCTGTACTAGTGATTCTCGCATTTCTAGTTATATGATGAAGACATCTCAACCTCAAGCACGAACACAGGAAAAAGAGGCTGCCAAAGAAGCTGAGTCTAGGAAACGACGTCGGACCCGGTCATCTCCTAGTGAAGAATCTCTCAACACAGGTATCCCTTCCTGCTCTTTATCCTGCTGGGCCAAGTCAATCCAGAAGACCCCTAGTACTTCTCACCCTTTGGCTGGCAAAATTCGGGTCTCTAAGTCCCAATCTTTGTCAGTTTCTTCAGATGAGAGCACGCACATGCCCGAGGACTGCCGCATCAACATTGGGTAAACTACTTCAAACGCTTTATTGTCTCAAGTTTCACTTCTATAATTTTCTTGCATAACATTATTTCTTTCTGCACAGCGCAAAGGCAACTCCCCTTGACGTTGCTGGTTCCTCCTCTAACCCGGCCGTGACGGAGCCTTCTTCTACGGAGGCACACGCTCATGACACGATCGAGGAGGAACCAACAGATGGGGCATGGGCAAGAAGTTATCTACTCCTCCAGCCTCGCCACCTCGCACCAATTTGATGAGCACTCCTGCCGGGTCACCTGCTGCCGCTACTGCCGGGTCACCTGTCAGATCCCCTGCCAAATCTCCCGTGTCTGGCTCTGGCACCAGCGTTGATGTACAATGCCTGGGCTCTCGGCCAGCTCCAACTGATGCTCCTTCTAATGTGATGGCCAAAATACTAGAGCAGAAGTAAAGGCAGAGGTGGGACTCGTGGGAAAGAGCCCATTGTTTACTCTGGACCGCCGGCTCTGGACAGCATGGACATGCCGACTGTTATTTCTGAATATTTTGCCCAGCTTTCCCAGCACAAAGGTCTTGAAGGTGACTTCGTGACCACCATTCAGAGGCGCCACGAGGTAACAACTTTTACTTTTATCCTTATATCCAGTAGCCCCCAAGCTCCAAGTTTGATTTACTTTGTAAACAAGCTTGGTGCTTGTCTAGATAGAGAACTTCGAATAGAGTAGCCCCCAAGTGCCAGGTTGTCTGTTTACAGCATCCTGGGACTCAAAACTTGTTAGCAATACACAAATAGAAGTTCAAACCTTGACTGCATGTCTGATTAACAATAAAACTTCAAATACTATAGCCCCCAAGTGCCAGGTTGCACGCCTGCAGCAACCTGGGGCTTACTATCTTTGTCATACTATAAACATCAATACTGCAACCTTCGCACGCTGGGTTTAAATTTCTTTCCACAATTTGAAATATCAATCTGAGTTTTGCTCTTTTCGCTTTGCAGCAATATGTGACCCGGGCAACTCAGGAGATTAACCAGCTCAAGGAGCAGTTGTCCACTGAGACCCGGTTGAAAGATGAAGCGCAGCAGAAGACCCGGGATACCGAGAACTCCCTCTCCCAAGCAAAAGACGAAAACTTGTCCTTGAGAAAAGACACGCAGGACCATGAGGAAGATTGGAAGATCTAGGTGGAAACTGCTAAAAGAAACTGGCTGAAGTGGAACAAGTCCACAACCCTTTCAAGCAATTGCTTGCAGAAGTTGTATCTGCTATCTGGGGTACCTTCTTTTTACCTCAGCTTTGCACCTTTACTTGCATATACTGTTGTGTTTTAACTGAACTAATCTGAGAACCTTTTCACAGGCCCTCGCAACGCCATAAATGTGGAAACTCCTGACGTCAAACTCTGGGCTTTGCTCACCCTTGTACGTCAGATGTACTATGGTGCTGGCCGTGCCATCGCCGCAGCCCATGGTCTCGAGTCTCCTCCAATCCAACTAAAGCAATTCCTTCGACACTTGTCCACTATTCCTGAATGGGTGACTGATACGTCTCAAACGTATCTATAATTTTTGATGTTCCATGCTTTTTATACCAATTGCTACATGTTTTGCATCTACTTTATATCACTTTTATACATTTTTTGGGACTAACCTATTAACAAGATGCCGAAGTGCCAGTTCCTGTTTTCTGCTGTTTTTGTATTCCAGAAAAGCTAGTCTGGAAATATTCTCGGAATTGGACGAAACTTCACGGGGGTCCCTATTTTTCCAGAACACGCCTGACAGAGCGAAGGAGCAACAGAGGAGGGCCACCAGGGGCCACACGCACCTAGGGCGCGGGCCCCCCTCTGCCGCGCCCTAGGGTGGTGTGGGCCCCTCGGGGGTCTCCAGCCGCCGCCCTTTCGCCTACTTATTCCCCCCGACGCGAAAACCCTAAGTACCTGAGCAATATCCACGAAAAGTTCCAGAGACGCCGCCGCCATCAACCCTAGCTCGGGAGGGTTCAGAACCTCTTCCCGGCACCCTGCCGGAGAGGGGAATCGTCACCGGAGGCTTCTACATCGCCATGCCTGCCTCCGGAGTGATGCGTGAGTAGTTCATCCTTGGACTACGGGTCCATAGCAGTAGCTAGATGGTTGTCTCTCCACTTTGTGCCATCATGTTTAGATCTTGTGAGCTGCCCTACATGATCAAGATCATATTATTGTAATGCTACATGTTGTGTTTGCTGGGATCCGATGAATATTGAATATTATGTCAAGTTGATTATCAATCTATCTTATATGTTATTTAAGATCTTGCATGCTTTCCGTTACTCGTAGATGCTTTGGCCAAGTAGATGCTTGTAACTCCAAGAGAGAGTATTTATGCTAGATAGTGGGTTCATGCCTCCGTTTAACCTGGGACAGTGACAGAAAGTTCTAAGGTTGTGGATGTGCTGTTGCCACTAGGGATAACCTAACGATGCTATGTCCACGGGCATATGTGTTTGTTTACATTACGCACTTTACTTAATGCAATTATCCGTTGCTTGCAACTTAATACCAACGGGGGACTCGGATGACAACCCGGCGGTGGATTATTAGTCATAGATGCTGTTGGATAACGGTCTATGTATTTGTCGTAATGCCCAATTAAATATCATAGTAGTCAACATGTCATGTATATGCATTGTCATGCGCTCACTATTTGTCAATTGCCCAGCTGTAATTTGTTCACCCAACATGTTAGTTATCTTTTATGGAGAGACACCACTAGTGAACTGTGGACCCCGGTCCATTCTTTTACACTGATTAAACAACCACAAACTGCAAACTGTTCCTTTTTCATTCTCTGCAATTTAATACTCATTTTCCACACCATACGTTTAATCCTTTGTTTTCAGCAAGCCGTGAGATTGACAACCTCACTGTTTCGTTGGGGCAAAGTAGTTTGATTGTGTTGTGTGCAGATTCCACGTTGTGATCGTGTTGCGCCGTGCGCCACCAACAACCTTCTGAAGAGTTGCTGCTCCTACTGGTTCGATAACCTTGGTTTCTTTCTGAGGGAAAACTTGCTGCTGAACTGCATCATACCTTCCTCTTGGGGTCTCCCAACGAACGTGTGATTCACGCATCAAGCTCTTTTTCTGGCGCCGTTGCCGGGGAGTTTCATCATCACTCATCATCTCTCTCTCCGTCAACAGCATCTTTTTCTGGCGCCGTTGCCGGGGAGACAGCAGTCTTCTGCAAGGGGAGTTTCACGCTTCCAATCTCTTTACTTTGTTTTTGTCTTGCTTAGTTTATTTTATTTTATCTTGTTTGCTTTCAATTATCAAAAACACAAAAAAATTAGTTACTTGCATTTAGTTTATTTTCAGTTTTGTTTTCTGTTAGTTATCATGTCTAGCCCTGTTCCAGTAGTAATGTCACCTGAAGAAGAGATCTTCACTTTCAAGCAAGGGAGTGAGGAGAGTTTTAAAGATGCTTGGTCTAGAATTTGAGTCTATGCTAAAACTGAACCTAAAATGACTTTAAGCCTGCTTCTTAGTAGCTTTTATTTTGGTCTTGTTCTTTGCTACAGATATGCTTTAGATGCTGTGGTAGGAGGAGATTTCCTTCGTTATGATGGGGATCAAGCTTTTAATGCTATAAAAAAATTGATTACAATTTCTAGCCCCCAATCACTAAAATTGATTTGGCTTTGACAAGCATAAGTGATAGACTTAACACTCTTGAAACGAACATATCTGGTCTAAAAGAAGGGTATAATCAGATTCGTGAACATTATGATAATGTGCCAGTAAATTTTGAACCATCGGGATGGATTCCCTCAGTAAAAGTTGTTATAAATGGTGAAACTTTTCATTCTCGCTGTGATATTATGTCTGAATTCTGTTTAATGCCCAAGATATTTTGATTCCTTAAATCTTTGGGAGCTTTCCAAATGCGAAGATTGTATAACTTTGGGTGATAATACTATTAAATTACCAAGGGAGTAGCTGAAGGAGTATTTACAAAACTCTTAGGGATAACAATATCTATTGATTATCTTGTCATTGAATGTGCAGGAGTAGGACAAATTACGCTTGGAAGATCTCTGTTGAAACGCTTTGGAGCAATAATAGATGTGGGCCAAGGCACTATGAATTTCGCCTCTTCACCTATGTGTAACCAAGTATTTCCTAAAGATAAGGTAAAGGTAAGAGAGCTAAGCGTAAGAATGTTGATGCTTCTTCACTTGGTAATACTTGATGCATGCTTTGTGCCTAGCTAAAAGGCGTTAAAGAAAAGCGCTTATGGGAGGCAACCCATTTTTTTTTCTGCAATTTTTCTTTTATTGAGTCAAGGAGTGTTTACTTCTGTAGCAACTCCTTTGTATCTTTATTTTCTCGCATTGTTGTGCCAAGAGTAGCCTCTAATGTTAAGATGATGCTTAATTTTGATTGCTGCGCAGAAACAGATTTTTGCTGTTCACTGTACGAAATTCCTAAAATCACCAGATTGTTAATTAAATCTGAAATTTTTTGCGTAATCTTTATGAATGTCTGAAACTTTCATTAGTCAGAGTTTTCGATCTGAGCGTCGTAAGTGCCTCGAAAAAATTCGTCTTTGCGGACTGTTCTGTTTTAGACAGATTATGCCTTTTTATTTTGCATTCTCTCTTTTACTAGTGTTGAGTGAAATTCTTTTTTGGGTGGAAGAGCTTCACATAACATCAGTGGCTGTAGCTAATGTTTAAAGTAACAAATCATATTGCGTCTTATAGAACATGTGAATTTTTGATTATGCACTAACCCTCTAATGAGATCTACTTTGAGTTTGGTGTGACGGAAGTTTTCAAGGGTCAAGAGAGAAGGATGATATAATAGGATCAAGAAGAGTGAAGAGCTTAAGCTTGGGGAGGCTCCCATGGATCTCCCCAGCATATTTCAAGAAGACTCAAGCGTCTAAGCTTGGGGATGCCCAAGGCATCCCCTTCTTCATCGTCAAAATTATCAGGTCATCTCTAGTGAAACTATATTTTAATTCTTTCACATCATATGTGCTTTTCTTGGAGCGTCTGTGTGCTTTTATTTTCAGTATTGCACTTTTATTTTCAATAAAGCTTGACTGGACCCTAGCATTCTTGATTGGGAGAGAGACACGCTCCGCTTTTTCATGAGAATACTCCTATTCTTCACTTATATTTGTTGAGTATTCATATCTAGCGCTGTTCAGCTTTTAGCTCTTGTTTTCATGTATCTCTTGTCAGAGCTATTAGCTTTCTTTTGTAGAAAGTACTCTCTTGCTTCACTTATATTTGTTTGGAGAGTTGATGAAATAAATTGATTGGTGTTTGGTTGGTTCAGAAAATGTTGCATGTGGTAATTGGTATAAGGAAAAACTTGCTTAATCTTGTAGATCACTAAAATGGATAACTTGATGCTTGTCAATTGTTTTGAGTTAACAAGTAGATCATGATTAAATTGTGCATCACATGAGTTAAGCCTATTAGTGAAGAACTACCGTAAAGCTTGTTGAAAATTTGGTTTGCATCGGTGGTACTCTAAGGTCTAGATATTTTCTAATAACAGGGTTTGGTTAACAAGGAAGACGGTATGAAGTCTTATAACGTTTGCAATATGTTTGTCATATAAAACTTGGTGTACGGGTTGATATTCTTGTTTGCTTACATAACCTTGCTAGCCTAAACTCTGTACTGAGAGGGAATGCTTCTCGTGCATCCAAATCCTTGAGCCAAAATCCATGCCATTTGTGTCCACCATAACTACCTATATGTGGTATTTCCTTGCCACTCCAAGTAAATTTTTCATGTGCTACCTTTAAATTATTCAAAATGTTATTATTCCCTTTTTGTGTCAATGTTTACTAGCTCATGAGGAATTAGTGTGGTTATTCTTTATTCTATTTGTCGATGGACTTTTACACCTGGACTAGTGGCATATACATCCGCTTATCCAATAACTTGCAAAAAGAGCTGGCAACGGGGTGCCCAGTCCCAATTAATTACAACTTTAACCAATTAATTCTCTTCACACTTTTGCCCTGATTCATCAGTAAGCAATGACAAACAGTGAAATACCTGAATGTGTGTAAACCAAAGAGAAAGAGGGATGATCTGCCTTGCTGGTAGAAATAACGTCCTTCATGGGAGCCGCTCTTAAAAGTCCGTTCGACAGGTAGAATACTGTTCTCACCCGCTACCATTCGTTGACAATTAACAAACACCTCTCAAAAATAGATACTCCTCCATGGTATGTGATTGATGGAAGGCACCCGAGGATTCGGTTAGCCATGGCTTGTGTTAGCAAGGTTGGGAGGAGTATCAAATATTTTATGCAATCTCTATATGCTTTCAAAAACCTAAAAGCTCTAGCACATGATTTAATCCCTGCTTCCCTCTGCGAAGGGCCTTTCTTTTACTTTTATGTTGAGTCAGTTTTCCTATTCTTTCTGTCTTCCACAAGCAAACACTAGTGTCAACTTTGTTACAACATGCGTTATATGCAATGTATTGGACTTGTTATACTACTTTGTGTTGACAATATCCATGAGATAAATATGTTGAAAGTTGAAGCAAATGCTGAAACTAAATTCTTCCTTTGTGTTGATTAAATACCTTTTATTAGAAACTATTGCTTTATGAGTTAACACTTATGCAAAACTGTTTGATGCTTGTCTCGAAAGTACTATTCATGAAAACGTTTAGCTTGTGTGATTCATTGTTTACTCATTATCTATTTGGTAGCAAATTATAGACCATTGACTTGGATCACTTCATTCATTTACATGTGCCTTGCAATATTATATGATCAAGATTATGATAGTAGCATGTCACCTCAAAAATTATTTTGTTTTTATCGTTTACCTACTCGAGGACGAGTAGGAACTAAGCTTGGGGATGCTGATACGTCTCAAACGTATCTATAATTTTTGATGTTCCATGCTTGTTTTATACCAATTGCTACATGTTTTGCATCTACTTTATATCACTTTTATACATTTTTTGGGACTAACCTATTAACAAGATGCCGAAGTGCCAGTTCCTGTTTTCTGCTGTTTTTGTATTCCAGAAAAGCTAGTCTGGAAATATTCTCGGAATTGGACGAAACTACACGGGGGTCCCTATTTTTCCAGAACACGCCTGACGGAGCGAAGGAGCAAGAGGAGGGCCACCAGGGGCCACACGCACCTAGGGCGCGGGCCCCCCTCTGCCGCGCCCTAGGGTGGTGTGGGCCCCTCGGGGGTCCCAGCCGCCGCCCTTTCGCCTACTTATTCCCCCCGACGCGAAAACCCTAAGTACCTGAGCAAATATCCACGAAAAGTTCCAGAGACGCCGCCGCGTCAACCCTAGCTCGGGAGGGTTCAGAACCTCTTCCCGGCACCCTGCCGGAGAGGGGAATCGTCACCGGAGGCTTCTACATCGCCATGCCTGCCTCCGGAGTGATGCGTGAGTAGTTCATCCTTGGACTACGGGTCCATAGCAGTAGCTAGATGGTTGTCTCTCCACTTTGTGCCATCATGTTTAGATCTTGTGAGCTGCCCTACATGATCAAGATCATATTATTGTAATGCTACATGTTGTGTTTGCTGGGATCCGATGAATATTGAATATTATGTCAAGTTGATTATCAATCTATCTTATATGTTATTTAAGATCTTGCATGCTTTCCGTTACTCGTAGATGCTTTGGCCAAGTAGATGCTTGTAACTCCAAGAGAGAGTATTTATGCTAGATAGTGGGTTCATGTCTCCGTTTAACCTGGGACAGTGACAGAAAGTTCTAAGGTTGTGGATGTGCTGTTGCCACTAGGGATAACCTAACGATGCTATGTCCACGGGCATATGTGTTTGTTTACATTACGCACTTTACTTAATGCAATTATCCGTTGCTTGCAACTTAATACCAACGGGGGACTCGGATGACAACCCGGCGGTGGATTATTAGTCATAGATGCTGTTGGATAACGGTCTATGTATTTGTCGTAATGCCCAATTAAATATCATAGTAGTCAACATGTCATGTATATGCATTGTCATGCGCTCACTATTCGTCAATTGCCCAGCTGTAATTTGTTCACCCAACATGTTAGTTATCTTTTATGGAGAGACACCACTAGTGAACTGTGGACCCCATTCTTTTACACTGATTAAACAACCACAAACTGCAAACTGTTCCTTTTTCATTCTCTGCAATTTAATACTCATTTTCCACACCATACGTTTAATCCTTTGTTTTCAGCAAGCCAGTGAGATTGACAACCTCACTGTTTCGTTGGGGCAAAGTAGTTTGATTGTGTTGTGTGCAGATTCCACGTTGGTGATCGTGTTGCACCGTGCGGCCACCAACAACCTTCTGAAGAGTTGCTGCTCCTACTGGTTCGATAACCTTGGTTTCTTTCTGAGGGAAAACTTGCTGCTGAACTGCATCATACCTTCCTCTTGGGGTCTCCCAACGAGCGTGTGATTCACGCCATCAGTGACCCGGTGGAAGATCTCAAGCTGCCGCAAAGGGGCCATGCGTGTCTTGGCCCTGGATAAGGCATACTACCCAGACATTGACCCGGCCCAGCTCACCGGCGGGTTTCCTCAGTTCAAGGTGGACAATACTGAATTCGGCGACAAGGACTTTGCTAAGGTGGATAAGGAGACCCGGTACGCTGCAACGGTCATTGCTGAAGGCATTTCTCCGGACAAGATCCAGCATGGCTTTGACAAGAAAGGCCGACGCATTGAAACTCCAGACCCGGTGCCAACCATCCTTATACTTCCTCAAGCACGCCGCGGCCCAGCTCCTAAATCAACCATCACTGGAACTGGCACTCCTGTTATTCCACCTCCCAGCCGGCCTAGCTCTACAAGCAATGATCTCAAAGACCAAGGCCTTGCCTTGATTTGCTGGACAAGCCCTGCACTGGAAGCCACTACAGAAGGAGGAAATACAGAAGATGTCGGGAAAGAGCCTGCGCCAGAAGAGGAAGCCCCCAAGACTCAGGATGCTACCAGCGAAGCCCCTTCCGCTGCCGCAGAAGCAAACCCGGCCGCAACTTCGGCCAGTGACCCGTTCGCCGGGACCGAGTCTTAATTTATTCTGCAGAAACAATGTCATTTGGCCTGAACAGGCATGATGTAATAACTTAATACTTTAAGCTCTTATCTTTTGATGGTGCATCTGTGCACCTATGTCACTTTGCATGAACCATGTAAAAACTTTTGCCTTAAGATTTCTGCCTATCTTTGGTTTCGATGACCCTTTTGATTTCTTTAACTATAAGTTGGCTTTCGCATGGATTTTCAATGTCGCATCTTCTCTGATAAAAACAGGGTAAAACCAAGTCCACAATGGGCATCATGGTTTGATTGAAATTACAGGTGAGCAATCAGGCCATATAATTGCGAGTCACATCAACTTAACAGCAAGATAACCAAGAATAACACTGGTGGCATCAAAGCCGGGTCTTGGGATTGCAGCTACAGACTATTTAAGTAAGAGCCCCCAAGACCCGGATCAATGTAAAGTAAAGGCTTAACTATGCAACATTACCCCATTGATCCATATACTAGTAAGATGCAATCTCTGGGCATCTATAAGATAAAATAGCTTGCAACTATACTAAGACTGAATTATATCAAAAAAGATGTAAAGAATTATAAAACTAAACATGCATACTAATGAACAAGATAAGAAAACAACTAAAACTTTCTTTGCCGGGTCACAAGGAACTTTGAGACCCGGATGATCATACTGCCGGGTCTTGGAGGACAAACTATGGCACCTTAATGTCCAGCCCCCAAGACCCAAAACACTATTAAAATGATGTTGTGTCTCAACTGGTAATAACTTGATTGTAAAAAGACAAAACACAAACTAGAAATTAAAGACAAAAACAAAGATTTCTGTTTCAACCTTCACTTTATTAATATGAAAGGTTAGGTCAGCAAGCCACCTCATTAAAAACCTTCCAGCCCCCTTAGGTACCCTGGTAAGGAAAAGAGCGCGTCTGAAACCTGCTGCCTGTTACATCGTGTTTTACATCTGATAACTTGCTCCTACACTAAGTATAGTATGGACGCAGCTGAGCAATGTTCCATGGTCTCTCTCGTTCCTCCAATGAGAAGATGGAGTGTGTTGTGTCATTCACATACTCAGACTTTTCTCTAGCATCCACCAGATAATATGAACCATTGTGCAGATTCTTGCTTATGATGAAAGGTCCCTCCCATGGAGGGGACAACTTGTGCATCCCTTCCTTGGATTGCGTCCATCGCAGCACTAAGTCACCCTCCTGGAAAGTACGAGTTCTAACCCGGCGACTGTGATACCGCCTCAAATCTTGCTGATACATTGCAGATCTTTCCAGTGCTTGCTCTCTATTTTCCTCCAGTAAGTCCAAAGTATCTTGCCAGGTCTGCTCATTCTCAGTTTCAACATAAGCCGTCACTCTTGGAGAATCATGAATAATGTCACTTGGCAATACCGCCTCTGCCCCATAAACCATGAAGAAATGCGTCATCTTTGTAGATCTATTTGGCGTTGTATTGATGCCCCAAACTATAGAGGGCAATTCGTCCACCCACGCCCCGGCTCTGAGGCACGAGACCTGGAGGCGTGGTTTCAAACCTCGAAGTAACTCTTGATTTGCTCTTTCTACTTGCCCATTGGCTTGTGGATGCGCAACTGAAGCCAGATCCAGACGTATACCACTATCTCCGAAAAAAAACTTTGCCATCTCTCCAAGTGACATGTTGGTCCCATTATCTGTGATGATGCTATGAGGATACCCAAATCGATGTATGATCCTTTTCAGAAACTTGATTGCTGTAGCTGCTTCACAATTGGTGACTGGCATAACCTCGACCCACTTTGTAAATTTGTCAATGGCAACTAAGAGGTGGGTTTTCTTGCCAGGGGACATGTGAAGGGGACCCACTATATCAAGTCCCAGACTGCAAAGGGCCAGGTTAAAGGTATTGTACGCAATTCCTGAGCCGACACATGAATTTGCAATGCATATCTTTGACACCCATCACATCTGCTTACTAGGCGCTCTGCGTCTGCCTGAGCTATGAGCCAGAAAAAACCGTGCCTGAACACTTTTGCCACTAAAGATCTTGTTGAAGCATGATGACCACAATCTCCTTCATGTATCTCCTTCAAGATTTGTCGGCCCTCCTTTCCAGACACACATCTCTGAAACACACCTGAGACACTTCTTTTATATAGCTCGCCATCGATGACCACATAAGCCTTGCACCGACGCACAATTTGTCGGGCTATAACTTCTTGAGCCGGCAATTCTCCTCGCAGAAGATATGCCAAGTATCGTTCTGTCCACTCTGGATCTTCATGAGTTGCTGCTACCAATTGTGAATCCGGGTCATCCTGACATGCGAGCTCTTCCTCATCTTGAAGCTTGACTGACGGAGTCCACAACTCGTCCAAGAAGACGTTAGGTGGAACTGGCTCTCTACGTGAGCCGAGTCTTGATAAAGCGTCTGCATCATCATTTTTCCTGCGATCAATATGATCCACCTGATAGCCAGAGAAGAACCCGGCTACCCTGTGCACGTCTCTTCTATAAGCCGCCATTGTTGTATCCTTTCTATCCCATGTTCCTGAAACTTGCTGTGCCACAAGATCTGAATCTCCATAACACTTGATACGCTTGATGTTCATCTCCTTTGCCATGCGCAAACCATGCAACAATGCTTCATACTCTGCCACATTATTGGAACAGTCAAAGTGAATTTGCAACACATAACTCAACTTGTCACCTTTTGGAGATGTTAACACAACTCCGGCTCCTGAACCTTGCTCTTGCTTAGACCCGTCAAAATGCATGACCCAAGACTTGATACTTGGAGTAAGAGGTGGTGCACTTAGCTGTGTCCAATCATTGAGAAAATCTGCCAATGCTTGAGACTTGATGGCTGTTCGAGGCTCATAGTTGATGTGATATGGACCCATCTCTATTGCCCACTTTGCAACTCTTCCTGTAGCTTCTGAGTTTCTGATGATATCTGCCAGTGGAATTGAACTCACCACTATAATTGGATGCTCCTGAAAATATGGCTTCAACTTTCTACTTGCCATGAAGACTCCAAATACCAGCTTTTGCCAATGTGGATAGCGCTGCTTTGTCTCTGATAAGACTTCACTGACGTAATAGACCGGCCTCTGGACCGGGTTTTCTTTGCCTACTTCTTTACGCTCGACCACCACCACAGCGCTAACAGCCTAAGGCCTGGTGGCGACGTATAATAGCATGGGCTCTTTAGGACCCGGCGCTGCGAGAATTGGCGCCTCTGACAACTGCGTCTTGAGAGCTTCAAACGCTTCATCTGCCTCCTTGTTCCACACTAAATTGTCTGTTTTCTTCAGTAACTTGTACAGAGGTATGGCCTTCTCTCCGAGCCGGGAAATAAACCGGCTTAGCGCAGTGACACACCTGGTCAATTTCTGCACGTCTGCTAACTCCTCAGGTTTCTTCAAGTTCTATATAGCCTTGATTTTATCCGGGTTTGCCTCAATTTCTCTCTCTGACACAATGAAACCCAAAAGTTTCCCGGCTGGAACTCCAAACACACACTTTGTAGGATTGAGCTTCATCTTGTACTTTCGCAGGTTAACAAACATCTCCCTGAGGTCATTGATGAATGACCTGACTTTTTCTGTCTTGATCACCACATCATCCACATATGCATGCACATTGCGCCCAATTTGATCATGAAAACACTTCTGAATACATCTTTGATATGTTGCTCCTGCGTTCTTCAAACCAAAAGCCATTGTCTTGTAACAAAAAGCACCAAAAGGGGTTATGAATGCTGTCTTTTCCCAATCATTCCGATGAAGCTTGATTTGATGATATCCAGAAAGCACAAGAGCTCGCTACCTGCAACTGCGTCAATGATTTGATCAATGCGCGACAGTGCAAACGGGTCCTTGGGACAATGCTTATTAAAACTCGTGAAATCAATGCACATCCTCCACTCATTGTTCTTCTTCAGAACTAGAACCGGGTTAGCCAACCACTCTGGGTGAAAAACTTCCATGATAAAGTCGGCTGCCAAAAGCCGGGCTATCTCCTCTCCTATAGCGTTTCTTCTTTCTGCGTTCATCTTCCTCAAACCTTGTTTTACCGGCCTTGCTTTGGGATCCACATGTAAGCGGTGCTCAGCGAGTTCAGTCGGAATGCCAGGCATGTCACTGGGTGTCCATGCAAAAACATCCCAATTCTCACAGATGAACTCGATGAGCGCGCTTTCCTATTTGTCATTGAGGCCTGACGCTATGGCAAACTGCTTGGAAGAGTCGCCAGGTACAAAATCTACCATCTTTGTGTCTTGGGAGGCTTTGAACTTTGCCCCTATCTTCTGTTGTTGGCTTCTTGAGTGCCGTCTTATCTTCCGGGTCAAGATTTGACCTATACGCTTTCAGCTCCTCCTTTGCACAAGCATGTTCTGCCAAAGCCGCGTCTCCCTCATCACATTGAGCTGCTATATCTTTGTTTCCATGAACTGTGATGATCCCCTTAGGACCCGGTATTTTCAACTGCAAGTACTCATAACACGGCCTTGCCATGAACTTGGCATAAGCCGGCCTTCCAAACAATGCAAGATAAGGACTCTGAAACTTCACTACTTCAAAACAAGCCACTCTGACCGAAAGTTGTCCATTGACTCGCCAAAAGCAACCTCTAATGAAAATTTTCCCTCTAGAGTTGCTGACTTCCCTGGAACTATGCCATGAAAAACTATGGATGTTTTCTGCAACTGTGACTTTTTGAGACCCATACGCAAGAATGTTTCCCAATATAAGATGTTGATACTACTTCCTCCGTCCATCAGAACTTTCTTTAACTCAAAGCCCTCCACTTGAGGGGCTACCACCAAAGCTAACAGACCCGGTGCTCAACAACATCCGGTGATCCGCCCTACTCCATGTAATTGGATATTCAGACCACTTCAGATACCTGGGAGTTCCCTAAGAAACTGCATTGACAGCCCTTTTTACTACTTTACGCTCTCTCTTTGTCGTGCCACTAGTGTATATATATGATATTGACCAAGCTGCTTTGGCTGTTGTGAAAACCCGCCCTGATTACTTGTATTCTGACCAGCTCCTGCACTACTGGTGGGTACTGCGTTTGCTCCAGTTAGAAGGCCGGGAGCCGGGTTACCACCCGGGCCGGGTCCTCCTCCTCTGTTTGCTCCTTGTAATGCTCTTTGCACCTCATTATTTTTCCATCTGTTCAGATCCACACACTGGGCCAGCGAGTGATTGGCGGGTCTACCGTTCTTGCTGTGGCGAGGACACGGCATCCTGAAAGCCTCCTCCATGCTGGTTGGACGTGATCCCTGATAATTATTTCCATTATTATAGTTCCCATAGTTTCCTTGGTATCCTCCATCCATTCTTTGCATCTGAAACCCGGCATTGGTATTTGCCACTGGCTCTGAGTTTTCATCATTGTGCCCATGCTTATGCTGATTGTTGTTGTTGTTGTTTTTTTTTTACGAAACACAGTACAACGCAGGCGCTCATATACACGCGCACACACTCATCCCTATGAACGCACGCACGCACAACCTACCCCTATGAGCACCTCCGAGAGACTGAGTCGGCGGGTCGTCTTGAGATTGACGAAGTCACCACGGCGCCTCGCTGTCGACGGGAACGTCGCCTCCCACTGAAGAATATTCCGCCTTAAATGAGAAACACCAGCGTCAAACCTGGGGTTTGAACTCTGGTGGGCTGGGGGTACAACCACCCACCTAACCATCTTGCCAGAGGCAAGTTCTCTGTTGTTGTTGTTGTTGTTGTTGTTGTTCTTTTCACCGTTGTTTGCTGGTCCTTTTCCTTTCTCTTCCTCATTATCATCCTGAGTCTTGTCCGTGGCCGCATATCTGTTGCAAGCATCCATCAACTCATTCATATTTACTGGCTTGACCCGGTGGCCTTCCTTCATACGACTTAGCTTCTGGACAAGAGGGTGAACCGACATGTCTTTTCCATTGTTGAAATCGCATCCTTGGGCTCGATACCAGATGAAGAATGAAGGATCTCTGTGACCCAGCCCATCCAGTGCCGAGCTGACTCGCCCTTCTTCTGAACACAACGATCAAGATCTTCAATGGAGAACAGACGCTTGCATGTGCCTTGAAAGTGCTTGGTAAAAACTGCCTTCAACTCGTCCCAGGAATTGATGGATTTCTCTGGTAAGTTCTTGAACCATAGCTTCGCTGCTCCATCATTCATCATCAGGTACATATACTTCGCACAAACATTTTCAGTGGCATTACGTATACACATTGCCATCTCATAACTGCTCAACCAACTTGCCGGGTCCATACTTGGCTCGTAATTTGATATCCTGCTTGGCTCTTTGAACTTCTCAGGGAAAGGCTTCGCTCTGATTGCATCTGAAAGAGACTTTGGCCCGGCTAAGTTAGAAGAACTTGCTGCAAAATTATTGTTACCTGGTGAACTTATGGACGCTGCTGCTGTGACACCGGGTCCCCCTTGCGGTGCTCCTGCAGCAGTGCCGCCGGGTTTGCTCCGGCCGCTCTTCTCGCTCGTGATCCATTGACTATCTGCTGAGCCACCGAAATTGCAGGGGCGGGCTGGTGATGCTGATTGTTCTGATTCTGCTGGGGCGGATTCTGCTGTCTTGCCGCAGCTGACCCGCAGCCAATGGCGGGTCTCTCCGTGGCGGCTCTTGGTATGTCTACTGTGATAGGTGGTGGAATGTAGCGCACTCTTCTGCTTCGAATACTGGACTTGCTGAACTACTGCCGTATGTAACATGTCAATAGCTTGCCGGGCTTCGATCTCTGCTGGCGAGTCTCCAAGGGGGATACGATCGAGCGCTAAGGTTGCTGCATACACGTTATCTGCTGGAAGTGACCCCCGGCATGTGGAACCTTGGTGTCCGCGTGGCAGACCCGGATTTCCCCCGCTCTCCCGGCTGGTAAACCCGGTGTCCCGGCAATTGTGATGCCGGCTCCACCTGTCCCTGTGTTAGGTTCTGCACTTGTTCTGATAACTGGAACTGCTGGAGTCACACCGATGGGCTGATCAACATGGGTCCTGTACAATACTGCTGGATTTATGATATTTTCTCCCTGAATTAACCGGCT
Organism: Poa pratensis; assembly: GCA_947311845.1. Taxonomy (NCBI): domain Eukaryota; kingdom Viridiplantae; phylum Streptophyta; class Magnoliopsida; order Poales; family Poaceae; genus Poa; species Poa pratensis. The sequence continues at coordinate 4,598,516 of CAMZMU010000061.1, read as the reverse complement.
CTGGTGCCTTCTCTGATGAACTCTTGACATGTCTTGGAGACGGTTTTCAAGCAGATTCTCGTTCTAAGCGTAAGCGATTCTCTTTTTCTTCAACTTCTCTTGCTCTGGCTGCTATTTGCTGTTGCTCCGCCACAGCGTCCCGGCACATTTGTTCCAAAGCCCGGCGTGCGTGTCCAACTCCGTGGCCCGCGTTGCCGCGTTTTCTGGTGTAACTAATCTTGTAAGTGCTATTGGATCCAGGGTCAAGCCATTGTTAAACATTGCTGGTTCTGGTGCAACGTTTCTCTCTTCACCTCTAGCCCGGTTATTGAGAAAACCAAAGCTGTTCCTGAACCGTCCCGTGTCATCGCTTCATCTGATACAGAAGCCGGCTCTCCATCCGTCCTCGGACCAGCTGGCTCCAAGATTGGTGGTAGTTGCTGCTGCTGACCCGGGGATGCAAGGGACGGAACTGCAACTAATGGTGTTGCACCCACATTGATTGAAGGGGCCGTGTAAACTGCCATCCTCCTTATTGGCTTGGGTAGGACTCTTGCTCCTCCTCGTCTTCCTCTTCAGCCTCGTATCCATACCAGCCTTCAAACAGGGGCAAGATCGATTCGGTGTCCTCCTCATGCTCCATGGCGTCACCCGGGATCCATGCTGGCTTTCCCTGGCGCTCGACCTCTGGCGCCTCATGCTCTGCCGTGCCTACGGACTCTTCCCCATCAGATTGGACAAGGGTGGTGGCTCCTGACACAGATTCATATTCCTCATCACCAGCAGATCTACTTGCATGTATCATACCAACAAAGACATTGATTTTGCCAATTGGAATAACATCACCTGATTCTAGCAGATCCGATTCCGGCCCCCCAGCCGAAATCGTCGATGATAGGTTCTCCTTGTGAGTTGGTGGTGATCTCGCCAAAAACGTAGTCCTTGGCTCCTTGCATTGCTTCTCCCATGATGATCACACCTTTGGACGCAGGCCCCACGGTGGGCGCCAACTGTCGTGGGGTTGTCACGGCAGATGTTACCATGAGGTAACTAGAGTTGTAGGGCAAGGCGAAGCTAGTGTCTGGGAGTTTGTTTAGCTCTGCGTGGACAAGGGATTTACTCAGGTTCGGCCTCTCCATTAGAGATAAAGACCTACTTCCTGCTATGCTATTATTGCTCATGATCTCGATAACCTGGCTACGACAACAGAGCCTGTTGGGGATATACCTACTGGGGGTATCACCAGCATGGATCAATCCGGCTAGTCCAGGGTGGCCCGCAGTGGTGGTGAAGGCTTTGCCTGCCGGGCGGCCCAGATAGCTGACGACCAAGGAAGGCGGATGCCGGCAAGGAGGAGGCCCAAGACTGAAGCCCACGAAGCCACCAAGACCAAGACGGAAGGCGGCAGACTTGCCGGCTAGGTTTAGGACTCTGTATGCTTGCCGGATACGTAATCTCTTGTAACCCTAGGTCCAGCCGCCTATATAAGCTGGACCTCGGGACGCCTTTAGGGCAACCAACCAATCATCACATACAACCAACTCATTGTAACCTGTACTTCGGCTATTGCCTTATAGTGAGTTATAGCAGCACGTAGGGCTCCGCCACCGCCGTGGAGCCTGAAGCTGGGTAAACTGCCGTGTACAATCCCGACCTCGACGACGTCCACCTTCTTGCCCTACGTTCACCCTCGGCTAGCAGGACCCCGTCTCCTATCCAAGATGCCGATACGACGACAGTTGGCGCCCACCGTGGGGCCTAAGGCGTCACGTTCCAGGCGGGAACCTTGGCGGCATCGGCGAAACAATCGCCGTCGGCCGCGCTGTTCGCTATGGCGACAACCACTACATCAGCTGCGACGAGTCCTACATCCCCGCAGACGACTACATTGTCGGATGCGGAGTTGTGCCGTTTGGCGGCGTCGATGTGTTCATCGGCTACACTTCTGAGGCGTATGGGTTGCCGCGAATTTATTCGCCATCCCACCCGCCCTACAATCAAGACGGATCTGAGTTTGCCTCCCTGAGGAGTCCGCAGATTCAGATCTACACTTTGTCGGCATGACGGGACTGGGATCAGACTCCCAGCCCAACAGTCAAGATCCCGAATCTATTCTTCCTGCGCTCCAGGATGATGCGATGTCGGATGCCGGATCCAGATCTACCGTTCACGTCAACGTAGATTCTGATTCCGAAGAAGATTCTGCCAGCATGTTTGAGCAACGGGTCAAGCAGTGTTTTACACCTGATCCTCCGCCTTCTGAGGCGGCTACGGGCTCTCCGTCAACATGCAGCAGGTTTTTGTGGCGGATGTCACCGGTGCAGCCTCAGAGCAGGCGGGCAACTGACGCCGCCAACCTGGGGACCCCGGCAACCGATCCACTGTTTCCAGAGCCTCCTGGGGCTCCAAAGAAGAGGATTCTAGAAGGCGAGCCCAGCAAGATAGGGAACATGGCGGCCTGGCGGAAGTTCTGCACACGCCGGTGACGACAAAACCAACCGGCTGATTTGGAGAAACTTCGAAACACCTTGGTGGAGCAAACTGAGTACCTCAAAAGCAAGCAAGCAGAGGTCCAGAGCCTCCTCGACGAAGCCAAGGAGGAAAACGCCAAGATAACCGCCAAGTGACCCCAAGCGCAATCTTTTCACCACCACCCCATTGCCCAAGCCGGCAGGACCTGTGGCGAGAAGAAAAGCAAGAAAGGCAGGGATCATGACACTTCAAATCCCCTGCCCAAAAGCTTGGTTTCGAGTGGGCTACAGCGCCGCAGCGTAAGGACAAGAACGGGGACGTCATCCTCGCCACCCCTGTCCTCAACACTGCAGCCGCCTTAGACATCCTCAACAATGATGACTATGACAAGGACGAGAAGATTTACTACGCATCGATCCTTGCTCACAAAGCTCTAGAGCAGCAGGCCCGTGCTGATTCTCGCGCCGACATGGCGGACGCAAGGGGAGGAAAGTTGGAATCAAATCCAACGCTTGCAAAGCTGCGGCCGGTGGCAACCCGAAGATCCGTCCGGCTCCAGTAGCCACGGAAAAGGGAAGGACAAGGAAAGACCCGCGCAAGTCACCACCTCCCAAAAGGCAGCGTGACGAGGCGTCCAGACCGGCAACAGGCGCAAGGCCTCACCCCTCCGCCTAGGCGGGATGAAGGCGGAAGCAGGGGCAGCAAGCAGCCGCCAAGGAGTGGCGGCAATCGTGACAAGCCCCGCCGCCAAGAAGAAGCAGGGACCGCACACAGTCCCCACCACCAGTGCCCAGGCACGAAGGCGGAAGCCGGGGACACAACAACGAGCCTAGGCACAGCCGGGCAGCGCAGGACGAGCCTGCCGATAGATCTGGCAAACAGCTCAGTCCGCAAGACGCAGACATCGTCTCAATGACATCAAGGCTGGAAAGCAAGATGCCTATCTAGGACCTGAGTGCTTTGGCCCAGCCATCCGCAACGTTCAAGTACCCGAGATGACATCAGTGTCAAAAACTCATCAAAGGTACAATGGAGCGGACAAGCCAAACTCATGGTTGTCGGACTACGCGCTGGCAGTTGAAATTGCCGGAGGCAATGGCCTCGTCGCCGCGCTTCCTTCCCCTCATGCTGAGGGGACAGCCCGAAGCTGGATCGAAAACTTGCCGGAGAAAAGCATTCATAGTTGGCATGACATGGAAAAGGTGTTCACGCAGCACTTCCAAGGCACGTACAAGCGACCCAATACATACACAGATTTGGTTCGTTGCGTGCAAAAGCCAGATGAAACAGCTACAAGCTTCTTGGCAAGGTGGATTCAACAAAGGCAAGCTGCGAGAACGTAGACGACAATCAAGCAATCCATGCCTTCACCACAGGCCTCCTGAAGGGCTCAAGTCTCAGACATAAGCTCGTACGCATGCAAGTCAAGGATCTCGGAGTCATGCTCGAAGTAGCAGCCATGTACGCACAGGCGGATGATGATGCACGCGATGGAGATGGCGCACATGACATGGCGCCAAACAGGCGAGCAAGTCACAAACGCAAGGCTCCCCAGGATGACAAAGCCGGACCGTCAAACGAGGTCGCCGCCGCCTTCGAAGGCAAAGGCGGCAACCGCAAGTGGAAAGGAAAGGGTAAAGATGGCGGCTCCAGCAAGCAGCGCCTGACATACGATCAGGCAAAAGCCTTGCCCTGCCCAATCCACGCGTCCTTAGGCAAAGTTAACCACACATTAGGGGAATGCCGGTTCATGGAGGACTTCAAGAAGGACCCCGAGGTTGGCTGGAAGTCAAAAAAGAGCAAAAAGGCTGAGAAGACAAAGAAGGAAGATGATGATGGGGCATTTCCATGTCCGAGGATGAGGAACCCAAGCTGGCGCAAAGAAAGAAATACCCAAGGTACATGGCCAATTGGTGTGCTTCTGGGCACTCCTTCGGCAAAGAAGAAAAGGCGGAGATGCGCGAGCTAAACGCCACAGTACCAGACGTTCCCCAGTATCTAGACTGGTCAGAGGAGCCAATAACTTGGGATAGAGATGATCACCCAGATCACGTACCTCACCCCGGCAAATACGCCCTTGTCGTCGACCCAATTGTCGATAACTTCAGGCTCACCAAGGTGTTGATGGATGGCGGCAGCAGCCTCAACATCTACGCGGACACACTGAAGCGCATGAACTTGTCGGAAAGCCAGCTTGACTACAGCAAAGTCAAGTTTCATGGCATCGTTCCGGGAAAGCAAGCCAAGTCAATGGGAAGCATCAATTGGAGGTTACTTTTGGGCCTGAGACAAACTACCGCTCGGAGTATCTCAGGTTCGAAGTAGTCCCCTTCAAAAGTGCCTACCACGCCATCTTTGGACGGCCAGCTTTCGCCAAGTTCATGGCTCGCCGTGTTACATCTACAGCAAGTGAAGATGCCGGGACCCAACGGTACAATCACCGTCAGTGGCAACTTCAAGAAAGCAAAGGAGTGCGAGCGTGGCAACGCCGCCTTCGCTGAGGCAGTCCTCCACAGAGGAGTTAGCCATGTTGAAAAAGGAGCTCGATACGTCGCAGTTGCCGGAGCATGTAAAGACCGAGAAAAGAACACTTTCAAGGCGTCCGAAGACACAAAGAAGGCGGATCTGGTCCCAGGTGACAGCTCCAAGCAAGTCACCATAGGGGCTGGCTGGACGACAAATAGGAAAGCGCGCTCGTCAGGTTCCTCCGTGAGAATCAGGACATCTTTGCATGGTCATCAGCCGACATGCCAGGTGTCCCGAGGGAACTTGCCGAGCACTCTCTTAACGTCTACGAAGGAGCCAAACCAGTGAAGCAAGGAATAAGGCGCTACGGTGAGAAGAAGCGGACAGCAATAGGGAAGGAGATCATCAAGTTGCAAGAAGCCAAGTTCATTAGGGAGGTAGTACACACTGATTGGTTGGCAAATCCTGTAATGGTTCCAAAACCTAATAAGGAAATGAGAATGTGCATTGATTATACCGGTTTGAACAAGTGCTGTCCTAAGGACCACTTTGCTTTACCTCGTATAGATCAGGTCATAGACTCCACAGCCGGCTCCGAGCTGCTGTGCTTTTTGGATGCGTACTCCGGGTACCACCAAATCAAAATGCGAGAATCCGACCAAATCAAAACAGCGTTCACTACGCCCTACGGGACCTTCTGCTACATCACGATGCCCTTCGGTCTAAAAAATGCCGGCGCAACGTATCAGCGGTGTATGCAAAGATGCCTTCACGAGCAAATTGGCCGCAATGTTCACGTCTATGTTGACGACATTGCCGTCATGTCAAGAAAGAAGGCAGATTTGCTTGATGATTTGAGAGAAACCTTTGATAGCCTCCGGGTTATAGGATGAAGCTCAACCCGAAAAAATGCGTCTTCGGGGTCCTGCCGGCAAATTGCTTGGCTTTATCATTTCCGAATGAGGAATAGAAGTGGATCTTGATCTAGGTTACAAGGTTCGCTTGGTAGCGATGATTCTATGTTCTCTCTCTGGTTCTCTATCTCGTAAAAACTTGGCTATCTATGACCTAGGAGCCTGCTTATATAGAGGGCCGGGTCTCCTAGTCTCTTACAAGGTAAGGTCGGGTTCTACCCGACTCGGAGTCCTATTCTATCTCTTCCATATCTTCGTGTCCTCCAAGTCTTGGACTCCGTGACGCGCACCCCCTCCGGGTTTTCTGGAACCTTCCTTGTACAGGCCGGGTTACCGACAAGCTCACCGGCCCATCAACGTAACCCGGCCCATGCTGATGATTAGCTGGCTGACGTGGTGTGGAACGCGGCATATGCCACGGGATGGCTAAGATAGGAATGGGGGCAACGTTCTGCAACATCGGCACCCGTAGGGATTGCGCCGGAGCGCGGACACGGGAAGTACCAAGGTTCGGAGCCCTCCCGGAGGAGGTACACTCCTACTCCTGCTCGATCTCTCTATCAATGGTGGACACAGTACAGAGTTGCTCCTTGAGCTGTTCGGTGAGCGCTCCATGGCTCGGGTGTTGGGAGGAAGAAGTATGAGGCGACCCCTTCTACTTGGGCACCAGACGGCCTATATAGGCCTGGGTGTCTGGCTTACAGGCGGGGCCGGCTGGTCCGCGCCAGCCGGCCGGTGTCGGCTACAGGGGTGTTTCTCCGTGACGCCGTATGTTCGCGGTACAGTGTGCTACGCTTCGCACAGTCGAACTCCATAGCCACGTAGGAGGTGTCGGGATAGGTCTGTCGTCGTGGAGGGCTGACCGGCTGCGGTGCCAGACCCCGCGACCGGGCAGGCGGTGCCTAGGATCTTGTCGGCGCGGGGCAGCGCTTCGTGTCTCCCGCCTGTCGAGGCTGCTGGGCACTGTGGGAGACGTAGGGCTAGGCCTCGCTTTAGCCCACACCTGGGCAACGTGGAGGGCCGACCGGGCATGACCCCGGCACCCGCCCAGCACGGGCCCTTGTCTTCTGCTCGTCGTGGGAGCGCGGCAGCCGGTCATCCGGCTGGTGAGCAACTAAATCCGGCTGCTACCATTGACCTTGGTCGCATAAGGCGGGCGATACTTGTCGTTATCCGTTTGTCTGGGAACTGTGCTGATGACGAGTCTGCAGTTCCCCTCGCCCACGCCGCTCGGCTGTGCTTCGACTGGCTAGGCGGAGTCCGGCTGCGCTCGGGGCAGGCGGACTCGGCTTAGCCGAACAGCTGGAGGCGGCCGGGCACATGAATTTGTGTTTCACTCGGGATATTCTGTGGGTCTTTGGGTACCCGGGTTATATCCCCATGTCACTAGCCCCCTAACACGTTGGAGCGATGCAGCCGGTTACGGCGAGGAGGGCTTCTGCGTGTTCAACAAACCGGAGAAGTTCATCCGGTCGAGGAGGCGAAACGTCGAGCGCTCCGCTGGCCGGGTGCTGGTGATGACACAAGGGATGACGCTGGCACGTCCCATCCGCCTGCCAGGCGGTCACCCGGCAGTCGAGACGACACCTCGGTTCCTGTTGCAGGATCTTCTGTGGCGATGTAGTAGGAGTGGGATCTTTTGCGGCGAAACTGCCGCCCACGATCTCGCCCTTGATCATGCGGTTGCGCGCCACACGGCGTGATCTCCGGGAGCGGTTACCGGATGCGAGGAGGCTATAAAAGGGAGGCGACGGCCATGGTGGGAGGAGTTCGCTTCGCTCTGCCTCCTCGCCTCCACTCTCCCGAGCTCTCTGCCGCGACCTCCGCGCTCCTCTTCTCCTTCTTCTTCTCCGCCGAAGCGGTTGCTCCACCGGCGCGGCACTTCTCCCTCCGGCGCGAGGCAGCAGCGGACGCGGCGACCACGGGCCACCATCAATCGACGCCGGCGACGACTCCCACTCCCCCCGGCACGCTGGAGCCCAAGATGGCCGAGGGGAATGACGGCGGCGACTGGCGCGGCTCGCACATCACCGCGGAGGACATCGAGGGCCTCCGCGGGCACGGACTCCTGTCGACGGAGGAGCGCGTGGGGGTGCGCCTCGCCGCCGAGGATGAGGTGATCCCCGTCACGCACGTCGGCGAATCGGTGGTCTTCATGGATCACTTCAACCGCGGGCTCGCATTGCCGGCGAGCCCATTCCTCCAGAGCTTCCTCCAGCTTTTCGGCCTGCAGCCGCACCACCTCGGAGCCAACTCCGTGGCGACGCTGACGTACTTTGCCACCGTCTGTTAAGGGTGGCTCGGCGTCTGGCCGTCCCTTTCTCTCTTCTGCCGGCTCTTCTACCTCCGTGGCTGATACCTCGGCGACAAGGAGGAGCTCGGCTTCGTCGATTGCGGAGCCGCGATCGCCTATCGCCGGTCGCGGACGGAGCTGCCGGGTTACAAGAAACCGGACACGGTGAAGGACTGGCAGCGGACGTACTGCTACGTCCGCAACGTGAAGGTGGGTGAAGATCACATCCGCCTGCCGGCCTTCCAGCCGGTCGCCCCAGTGAGGGACAACTGGGGCGTGAAGAAGTATGGCGACCAGACGGACGTCGACAAGATGCTCGAGCAGCTCGCGGCCCTCTTCACGAAAGAGGGGCTGACCACCAGGGACGTGACCCTCTGCTGGCTGTACAACCGATCGCGCCACTGCAGGCCTGGCTCCACAAGATCTGCTTCCTGGATGGGCGCCTCGACCCCACCCGGCTGACCTGGAAGAGGTGGAAGCTCGAGTCGCTGAACGGCTGGCTCCGGCACGTCGCCAAGGAGCAGAGGGTGGCAGAGAACTGGAAATACAGCAGGGCGCCGTATACTCACCGGAAGCGGGCGCCCATGGTACGTTGTCTTGCTTGTGCTTTTTCTTTCATGCCTTGGCCGGCTGCTCACCCGACCGGCTGCGCAGCTGTTCAAGATCCAGCTCGAGGAGGACGGGCCCAACGGCCCCCAGTTCCTGTTGGAAATATGCCCTAGAGGCAATCATATTGATGATGATATTTCCACATGTTTATGAATCTCTGACAAAAGAATAATTGTCATTCCGTCCCTTGAATAAACTATCATGATATTGGTTATTGAATACGTGATTCATTTGTGAAACCCATTATCTCTATGATATTATTCTAAATAGGTTCCTGGTCAACAATCATATGAGGGAGGCATATGATTTAGTGACTAGCACATGTATTGATGGATGATCATGTTTCACGGATCATTGACATGGAGATGTCGATCAATAATGTGGACTCATGCTACGAACATGGAGTTGGACTGACCCACCATGAGACACTGTGAGAATATATGTTCTTTCATGTCATCAGCTGATCTCATACAATGTGTATGCTGATTCCTTAGACCCGAGATCTTCGTGTGAGCTTGGGATGTGTAAGGGCTTTACTTTGGGGCTATCCAACGCTACACCGTGAAAGGGTAGCCATAAAGGTAGCTTTGATTTTGTCACGAAACATGCTGCAAGTCATGGTTGATCAAGATGGGATTTGCCCTCCGTCCAACGGAGAGATATATCTTGGCCACTCGAATGACCGGATCCAGAAAATGTATGGCCGTACTCTCGGTTAAGTGTTAACCGTGTTTCAGGGATTCCGCGTCATGGATATCGAGAAAGATGATCGAGCTATTACAAGGATGACAAGTTCTCACCTTGAGCTTAATCAATATCGTGAGGCAAAAGGAACAAGTATACAATATTGTGGAAGGTTCGTCCGATATGATCTTTACGTGTATTTGGGAGTCGGCACGTCTTGCTAGAGGCCGCTACCGATTATTGGTCGAGCAGTGTGCTCGCGCCATGTCCATCTATACGTGAACCTATAGGGTCACACACTTAATTGGTATGGAACAGAGTTTGGATATGATCCATCGCGCCATGTCCATCTATACGTGAACCTATAGGGTCACACACTTAATGGGTATGGAACAGAGTTTGGATATGATCCATCTCTTATTCGGTTTATATTGCTAATGGGCCTCTAATATAGAATCCCATTAGGAGGACTATATATAAGAGAGGAGTGGGCAGCAAAAGGCATGCCAGTGGAACCCTAGCTGCCGCACTCTCTCCACCAGATCGCGCCATCGGTGCTAGCACCCCGATCGCGATGTTCCATCCCTGTACGTGTGGATACCGATAGAGGTGCTACACTTGGAGCACTTGGACGATCCGTTCACGGGATCCGCGTGGTGCTATTCGTGGGATCGCGAGAAGGAGTAGTACGACTACACGGCATCGACGCTCGACATCGACAGTCTTCCGCTGCACTGCGCGTCGAGAGGTAATTCGAGCTCCGTGATCGATTACTTGCAGGGGTTCCCGGGACGATCGCGGTAGAAATTTTTGATTTGTGCTAGCGTAGCCTACCCCGATTCGCTACAGTGGTATCAGAGCCTACCTGTTTAGTTTCCGGTTCGGAGCGGCGGCGCAAGGAGTTGTGCTGCGGCGGATTGGATCCGGTTTTGGATCGGCAGATGCGATCTGCGATTTCCTGTTCTGGTTTGTGAAATACATGCGATGTATTAGATCTACCGAGCGAATAGTTTTGTTGGTATCGGTTTCCGTCACCAGATTCATGTGATGAGTCAGTGCATGTCGATTCGATCGAGAGTGTCTGTCGGCGACGGGAACATACGCGGCTGATCCTGCGCGTTGCCACGGATGGATGGTCTTCCGCGTCTCGGCCGCTGTCTGCCCATCCGCGTGAGTGCCAATTTGTTTATGTCTATTCATGAGATGAATTCGATTGGATGCAATGGCCAATTCTCGTTCGTATGCCCTTTTTCGATCTGTTTGTATTGTACACACCTGATCGATCGGCCGGCCGGCGGCAAAGACTTTTAGCCGAGAACCATCGGGGGCTTCTGCCCAGGCTGCTGCAATCCCTTCGCATGTGATGCGTCAGGAGAGTTGCTAGTAAAATTCCATTAGATGGATTGTTTCATCCGATTATGTTTGCCGGGGCTGTGTAGCCGGGGCTCGGCAAGTCGCCAGTGCAAACTATGACGCTGTTTTTCTTTTATTCATTTGATGGATCAAAGAATCAACTGGTGTATGTTTGCTGGTTTTGAGCAAGTTCAGATTTGATCTGATATTTCTCGAATATTATTGCTTTTAGATATGATCTACTGGCATATGCACTTCCGGCCGTACGGCAGCCGGCTATACGCCTATACGTACACAGCAGATTGCAGTGTTAACTTGAGAAGTTCCTGGTATTCTGAAGTCGATTCATGGGATGGATCGATTCGTCTTGGTCACTGCTAGTAAATATGATCTACTAGTAGCGACTAATTGAACTGGTTGTTGCATAGTAATGCACTCAGAATAAAATGCTGAATTGCCGATTCAAGATAATCCGTACGATGGATTTCTTCTTGCAGTAGCAGATATGCTCAATCTGTTGACCACTATCTGAAACTTGTGCGACGACTTGCTTATTCATTTGATGGATGGAGTCTTGTCGCTGCTAGTTCGCATTCAAGTAGATATGATCTAATGAAGGCATCGGTGCAGTATTAGTTTTGTTTGGTACTGACCAGGTATTCTAGTAGATACGATCTACTGATGATACTGACTGCGGTTGATTCATATGAAGGAACAGCAAGCAACTTTAATTGCACTTGATGCTGCATGGTGATGCATGTACAGGACCGTGCACTTATAGTTTAATCCATGCGATGAATTTATGCTTGAGAAATAGCACGGACACTAGCTAGTACTAGCAGTTTAGTTCATATTTATATTCTTGTACTTGATACTGGTTCTTGTATTTGATACTGATTCCCAGTAGGCGTACATGATGACTCTAAATTGGCTTTAGCCTTGCGAAGTTTCAGATTTGATCTGTAATTGTGAGGTCGTGCTAATTTTATTATCACAGAGTACACACCGGCAGATGTGATCTGCGGTTGTTCTTGTATATTCTCTAGTCGGGAGACGACGGATGTTTACAGACATAGCTATATATTTATTCTTGGCCCATATGATCGTCCAAGAGCTTCTTGAGTTGGATGCTTGTCGATTTGATCGACTAGTTGTTTCCTGCTCCTGAATATTTTGCAAGCCTTGTTGGAAATGGGTTTCCGATAGTTGAGTAAATGTTACTCGTGTATATGCTGGTTATAAGATGTTATGATGCAGTAAGTAAATATATAGCTGCTAATTGACTAACTAGATTAGTCGATATTTCCTCTTGCATACTAGCCGCTGAATTTGTTCTCGCGTACCTGTGCGATTGGATATGGTTGTCGAAAATTGTTTTCGAGCATAATTCCTGTAGCAGTATATGTTACTAACTCACGCTATTATCATATATAGAATTTGATTCTATGCAATATTGCTTTGTGGATAATTGATGTGAAAATGATAATAGTTATTTCATTAACGATGTGTACATATGATGTACATTGAGTGCATGCCACTATAAATGTTATGGTATGGTATTTGCGCTCGGATGCATATGATGTGTCGTGATGAAGGCAAGCGGAGAAAAAAAAATGTGGCGACAAGATCGTCATTGCAAAAGGTGCACACTTTTACAGTTAATTTGATTATCTGCAAATTCTTTATGTTCCTTTACAAGGTCTACTTCTATTATTGTTTTGTTGCTTGCCATGCTTGTTACATAATTGAGTAGATTCCCTCACAAATGTTAAGTTAAACAAATGCCCTCCCAACTAAAACTTGCACCATCCCATGTCTTCTACAATTGATGGTGGGACTGTTGCCGCAGACGCCTCAGTTTTCGTTGACTAGATGGGTTTGTATCGGTTAGATGGTATTTTCTGTTGCCGCAGTGTGCCATCTACCGGTAGCTTACGCGCATAAGGGGTTGGTTAACTTATCAAGGTAATCTTAACTGTTAAGCGCCTTGGGGCATAAAGGTTGGGTTTTTAGGCATAGAGATGTCGCCCAACAACAAGAGTCGTATGTGATATGATTAGCAAGTGTTGCTTACCGATCTACCTTGTCTTCTAGCAGTGATGCATACATCACTAGTTGACTTGTTCGTTGCGGATCTTGAATCGCTAAAAGTCGTATGAGGGATACGAAATTTAGTGGGAGTATCTTTTATCAAATAGTTTAATGCAAGATACTTCTTCATAAACATACATCTCAGCTTTGCATGAATATTACTGTTGTAGATTTATTTGGATATGGCTACATCCAGTTTTATAGTATTATGTGTGTTCGATTATTTTTGAACTATTAGTTGGCTGAAATTTTATTTGTAGAATTGTTCTCAAGTAGAATGTAAAATGGAATATGTTTAGGAGTGTACTTATTCATTTAGCTGTGTCTTGATGCTACTCAAGAAATGCTTGTGAAGCATCAAACTTTCCTTGTTACTTGTGTTCTCTTAATTACCGCAAACTTCTCTGAGCTTTTGAAGCAAGATGAGAATTTGTTCGTCTACAATATGATTGTTAGACTAAAAGGCATGTTTGAGAAATAAACAAAAGGTCGAGATGTTTGACATCTCACTAGTAGAAACATGACCATCCATCCGGAGCTTTGGTCCCGGCCGAATTATAACCCGGGATCAATGCACCATTGATCCCGGGTCGAGCCGTCGTGGCGCCCGTGGGCATTGATCCCGGGTCGGTTGGGACCTTTCATCCCGGTTCGTGACACGAACCGGGATCAAAGGGTCTTCACATGCGTCGCCGCGCTGGGCCCCTCTGGCAGGGGACCTTTGGTCCCGGTTCGTGTTACAAACCGGGATCAAAGGGTCTCCCTGCTATATATCATCTTCTTCCACCCGAGCTAGCTCGAGTTCATCACCATTTCTCCTCCATTTTCCTCTCTCCCACTCAAATTAATCCCCATTTTTTTGCACCATTTGAGAGGATTGAAGGCACCCCATCTATTCAAAGGTTAGCAACATCGTTCTTTCCTCCGGCGTTGCAACTTTAGCTCATTTCGTTGCTAGTTTAGCTCATTTCAATTTTGTAATGCTAGCAAGGTGTTTGATGAAATGCCCAAGCTAGAAAGTGTATTTGCGAGCTCAAATTAATTTATTATTTGTGGATTTTAGTGTTGTCCCCGTCCTCACCGCCGTCGATAGCCCGCGTCGTCCCGTCACCGGCACCACTTTGGTGAGCCTCTTTTTTATCTTTTATTTTTAAAACCTATATATATACTTGTATGATTTAAATGCATATTTATTTCTTGTATAATTAATTTCTTATGTTTTTTATATGTATAGTGTCATGGTTTTGATATCCGTCCCCGTCGGCCCTCGTCCGATCTATGATTCGGATGTGGTATATTTTCATAACTATTTGTTTCGTTTCGTGTTTATCACACTCATGCCCGACCAACTTGACGTAGAGATATTTTTATTTAGGAGGTAGTTGAACCGGAAATTCCAGTCGACCCTATTGTCGAGTATTTTAAAAAGGAAAACGACGATTTGAAAGCAAAATTGAAGATAAGCGAAGATCTTTGTCTCCAATACCTAGAAGAGAAGAGTGTATTGGACTTGAAGATTGCCGACATCGATGATGCTTACGGGGTCGTCGTCGCTGCTCACGAGATGAAGATGGAGGCAATGCGCTTGAAGCTTAAAAAGATTAGAAAATATGCCATTAGTCGAGAGGCTTGGTATCATTATGCTGTTGGTTCAATAGTTACCTTAGTTGCGATTTTGATCGCATTTGTTGTTGGATTTAAATTCTTTAGATAGTTGTATGTTAGGTTCAATTAATGTATGTTTCATTAGAACAATGTATTACATTTGGGCACTACTCTACTTTGGTTTTAATGTGATGAACTTGTATTAATTAATTTGGTCAGTACTATATATTTATGATGTAGTGTAATGGTTTTTGATATATTTATATAATGCAGATGAGCCGGCAATGGATGTACAGTGACCGACGCGGTCTCGACTTTATCAATGGCATGCATAGTTTTCTCCGTGTGGCTAATGATAACAAGCCGTCGAGTGGTTATATTCTTTGTCCATGTAGAGTCTGCAAGAATAAGCGGGATTACTCTACGTCAAGAACCATTCACGTCCACCTGTTGGAGGAGGGTTTCATGGATGGTTATTATTGTTGGACCAAGCACGGAGAAAGAGGGGTTATGATGGAAGAAAATGAAGAAGAAGAGGATAATGACACCTATCCTACGTTCACTGCAGACGGTGATACTCCAATGGGGGAAGACGAAGCTGAAGAAGAGCCCAATGATGATGAGCCCAATGATGATTTTGGCCGGGCCATTCTTGATGCACGGATAAACAGCGGAAGTGAAAACGAGAGGTCGAAGTTGGATAGCATGTTAGAGGATCACAAAAAATTGTTGTACCAAAATTGCGAAGATGGCCAGAAGAAGCTTGGTACCACGCTGGAATTGCTGCAATGGAAGGCAGAGAATGGTACAACTGACAGAGGATTTGAGAATTTGCTGAAAATAATAAAGAAGATGCTTCCAAGGGATAACGTACTGCCCCCCAGTACGTACGAAGCAAAGAAGATTGTGTGCCCTCTAGGATTAGAGGTGCAGAAGATACATGCATGCATCAATGATTGCATCCTCTATCGCGGTGAGAAGTACGAGCATTTGAATGCGTGCCCGATATGCGGTGCGTTGCGGTACAAGATAAGGCGAGATGACCCTGGTGATGTTGACGGCGATCCGTGCCCCAGGAAGAGGGTTCCTGCCAAGGTGATGTGGTATGCTCCTATAATACCACGGTTGAAACGTTTGTTCCAAAACAAAGAGCATGCAAAGTTGTTACGATGGCACAAAGAAGACCGTAAGAAAGACATGATGCTGAGACACCCCGCTGATGGGTCGCAGTGGCGAAAAATCGACAGGACCTTCAAGACGTTTGCAGATGACGCTAGGAACATAAGATTTGGTCTAAGTACAGATGGCTTTAATCCTTTCGGGGAACAAAGCTCCAGTCATAGCACCTGGCCTGTGACTCTATGTATGTATAACCTTCCTCCTTGGTTGTGCATGAAGCGGAAGTTTATTATGATGCCGGTGCTCATCCAAGGTCCGAAGCAACCCGGCAACGACATTGATGTGTACCTAAGGCCATTGATTGAAGAACTTTTAGAGTTGTGGAGTGACGAAGGGGTACGTGTGTGGGATGAGCACAAACAAGAGGCATTTGACCTACGAGCGTTGTTGTTTGTAACCATCAATGATTGGCCTGCTCTTAGTAACATTTCAGGACAGTCAAACAAGGGATACAATGCTTGCACGCACTGTCTAGATAAGACTGAAAGTATATATGTAGGCAACAAGAATGTGTACCCAGGTCATCGTCGATTTCTTCCACCTGAGCATCCCGTAAGAAAGAAAGGCAAGCATTTCAAATGTGAGGTTGATGACCGGACGAAGCCTACCTGCCCTGATGGTGATGCTATATATGAGATGGTCAAGGATTTAGAAGTAATCTTTGGAAAGGGTCCTGGCAGTCTATCTGTTCCGAAAGACGCCAACAAGCGCGTACCCTTGTGGAAAAAGAAATCCATATTTTGGGAGTTACCCTATTGGAAAATCCTAGAGGTTCGCTCTGCAATCGACGTGATGCACGTGACGAAAAATCTTTGCGTGAACCTGCTAAGCTTCTTGGGTGTGTATGGGAAGACGAAAGATACACCGGGTGCACGACTGAACCATCAACATATGCACGAGAAGACGAAAGACGACCACCTTAATCCAGAGAAGTATCAAGGTCCTGCCAGCTACGCTCTTACCAGAGAAGAGAAGGAGATCTTTTTTGAAGTCCTGAACAGTATCAAGGTCCCGTCTGGCTTCTCGTCGAATGTGAAGGGAATAATTAACATGGCAGAGAAAAAGTTCCAAAACCTGAAGTCTCATGACTGCCATGTGATTATGACACAATTACTACCGGTTGCATTGAGGGGGCTTCTACCGGAAAATGTTCGACTACCCATTGTGAAGCTATGTTCATTCCTCAATGCAATTTCTCAGAAGGTGATCAATCCATTGACTCTAGGAACTTTACAGAAGGATGTTGTTCAGTGTCTTGTCAGCTTCGAGTTGGTGTTCCCACCATCCTTCTTCAATATTATGACGCACCTCATAGTTCACCTAGTCGAAGAGATTCAAGTTCTCGGTCCTGTATTTCTACACAACATGTTCCCCTTCGAGAGGTTCATGGGAGTCTTAAAGAAATACGTTCATAACCGTGCTAGGCCTGAAGGAAGCATCTCCAAGGGTTATGGAACAGAGGAGGTCATTGAGTTTTGTGTTGACTTTATTCCTGACGTTAACCCGGTCGGTGTTCCTCAATCGCGCCATGAGGGGAGATTGCGTGGAAAAGGAACACTAGGAAAGAAACAAATATTTTCTGACTGGGATTCTTTCAATCGAGCACACTACACAGTTCTACATAATTCGAGCTTGGTGGCTCCGTATATCGAGGAACACAAGAATACTTTACGCTCATTAATGGCTGAAGAATGCATTGAAAAAGAACACTTGAAGACTTTCTGCGGGTGGTTGCACACACGTCTCATTAATGACAACACTGTCGAAGAACAGCTAAACTTGTTGGCCAGAGGACCATCTTCGACTATATTGGCTTTTCAAGGGTACGAGATAAATGGGAATACATTTTACACGGCCGACCAAGATAAAAAGAGCACCAACCAAAACAGTGGTGTCCGCTTTGATGCATCAAACAACAATGGGACAAAGGACACATATTATGGGTACATAGAGCAGATATGGGAACTTGACTACGGACCTTCTTTCAAGGTACCTTTGTTCCGGTGCAAATGGTACAACCTGGATGGTGGGGTAAACGTAGACCCGCAGTACGGAATGACTACAGTGGATCTCAAGAATTTTGGGTATGACAACGAACCATTCGTACTAGCCAAAGACGTGGCTCAGATTTTCTATGTGAAGGACATGTCTTCCAGACCAAAAAAAAGAAAAGATAAGCAAGCGAAGACATCATATGATGAGCCAAAGCGTCACATAGTTCTTTCAGGGAAAAGAACTATCGTGGGAGTGGAGGACAAGACAGACATGTCAGAAGATTACAACAATTTTGAAGAAATCCGGCCCTTCGCAGTGAAAATTGACCCAAGTCTCGCGTTAAATGGAGAAGCTTGTCCATGGCTACGGCGCAAACAGAAGAAAGTGACGGGTAGAAAGTTGAAGAAGATTGTGTAATGAGGAGGATGACGACGACGATGACTTCAACTGGAGCGACCATGGAGAAGAGGTCGGCGGGCCACAGATGCAGGAGGCCATTGAAGCCTCCTTACAGTCCGTTTTATGAAAAGTGTGAGTGATGTGTAATAATGTAACTGTGTGAGTGAAACGATCCGTATGCTGCTTCAGTCCCGGTCGGTTAGAAACCTTTATGTGATGTGTAGTAATGTATTAAAGCATTAAAGTCGTCGTGAGCAGCAAATCGACCTTCGATCCACAGCGGCAAGACGTCTCTGATGATCTACGACCGTCCCAAAAAGTGTTGGGAATGTCGCAGATCATCAGAGCGCCTTGCCGCTGCTTGGATCGGACCGAGGGGCATGGTACCACTTCCACCACCACCACCACTCCCACCTCCTCGGCAATTCATCATTGCGTCACCCTAATCCAGTGGCTGGATTCAACCTACCTGAGGGCTTGTGTTTCCAACAGCGTCGTTGTGTTGTCATTGTTCACCGACCTACAGGAGGTGGCTCCAATGGCTGGCCGGTGAACAAGGACGAACACAATAATGCCAAGGAACATGCCAGCAGGTAGGCTAAATCCAGCCATTGGATTCGGTGGCGAAGGTAGATGCTCGTTGTGTGCCGTTGGATCAGGGGTGTGTTTCTTTTGAGGGATTGTGAGCTGTTGGATCTGCACTCCCAACCACCACAACCGGGACTAAAGAAGCACACGGATCGTGTGTTTCTTTCAAGCGCTTGTGAGCCGTTGGATCAGGGGTGTGTTTCTTTTGAGGGATTGTGAGCTGTTGGATCTGCAGTATCACGACCACTTCGTGATCCACATGACCCGGTTGGTGTTACCAACCGGGACTAAAGAAGCACACGTACCCTATATATAGCCCCCCTCCTCAGACAGGTTACTCACACACAAAACATTCCAGCGTCACTCGGAGAGGCATCTTTGGGCAACCAGCGGCAAGACGTCTCTGATGACCTGCGACCGTTCCAAACGGTTGCAGATCATCAGAGATGTGTTGCCGGACGGTTGTAGATCATCAGAGACGTCTTGCCGCTGCTTGGATCGAAGTGGTGCTCAAACACAAAACATTCCAGCGTCACTCGGAGAGGCATCTTTGGGCAACCAGTGGCAAGACGTCTCTGATGACCTGCGACCGTTCCAAACGGTTGCAGATCATCAGAGACGTCTTGCCGGACGGTTGTAGATCATCAGAGACGTCTTACCGCTGCTTGGATCGAAGTGGCGCTCAAACCTAGGACAAGGGTGCCGCGTCGTCGAAGGGGAAGGGTGTTGCGTCGTCGAAAGGCAGGAGTGATGCGGGAGGCTGCGTCGATGGTAGATGAATTTTATTTTTCTAATTTGCAGAGGTTTCGCCGGAGAAGGTAGGCACTATAAGATTTTATATTTTATGGCTCCACCAGGTGCCGCCGAACCTCCACCTGTCTGGTAACACCAACCGGGACTAAAGGCGGGCTTCGCGGTCACGACTCGTGTCAGTATTGTCCTCACTTTACAAAAACATCATTGATCAAATATTCAAAAGTATCACGCATACATCTTTATTTAATCCATAATACATCACGAATAATATAACTAACTTTTGCCGGGTCCTAAGCCGCGAGGTGCTGAGCGGCCGGCGGCTTGCACCCAAAGATAAGGAACCATCACTGGGGCAATACTCACATGAGGAGGATCCCTATGAAGTGTATACCACATATTGTCATGCACCGCTTGCGTATCCAACCTAACCAGGTAACGACGGACGTGCTCGTCCTCCTCTCTGATACGGTGACGCACCTCCACCTCGGGGGCCGGCGGCCTCTGCACCGAGGCTGGCCCACGCGACGGCCACCAAACAAGATCCGGGTCGACGACGTCACCCGGATTCCTCACCAAACTACGCGTCCCGGAAGACACCTCCCAGTGCCAGCCCGGCGGAGCCCAGTCCCGGACACTGCCCGGTTCCAATAAATGGGTGGTCGTCATCGATTCCCGCCGAGATCTGAAAAAATGAGTGGGGAATTTGATCAAACAACTAAGGTGCGTGCAACCTAGGTAGGGGAGGGAGAGGGCAGCACCTTGGCATGGGGACGGAGGGGAGGTCCACGGTGGTGTGGAGGATATAGCGCGGCGCCGACGGAGGCCACGGGCGTGGAGGAGGGCGTCGAGCGGCGCAGACAAGGGCGGCGGCGGCGCGGATTAGGGGAGAGAGCAGGGGCAGGCTCTCAGGTCTCCCAGCCCCTGGCCTTTATATAAGGAGGAAAGATAAACCTTATCCCAGCCCCCACCAACCCCACCTTATCCCGGCCCCTGGCCTTTATATAAGGAGGAAAGATAAACCTTATCTCAGTCAAAATCAAATTTATCACGAAAGCAATTAAATCAATAGATATAAAAGAAAAAGGAAACACAAATAGAAACAAGAAAAAAAAGGCCTTTCATATATATTGGACCATTTAAGTTAAATTTTAAAAAGAAACTAAAATAACAATTCAAAAACATGTAAAAGAAAAACAAAACTACAAAAGCAATTAAATTAATAGATGTAAAAGAAAAAGAAAACAGAAATAGAAATAAGAAAAGGAAACAAGAAAAAAAAGAAAAACACCATTCATCCCTGTTGGTAACACCAACCGGGACCAAAGGCCTGCTGGGCTTCGCGCGCAATTTTTCGCGGCCCAGACAGACCTTTGGTCCCGGTTGGTGTTACCAACCGGGATGAAAGGGTCTTCCATCCCGGTTCGTGGCTGGAACTGGGATGAAAGGTCCATTGCGCGCAATTTAGGGCGATTCCTCTGAAAAATTTCCCCAAGTCTTCAAATCGACGCCGCCGGCCCTCTCCCTCTGGCGAAGCCCTGCCCGATCCTCCGGCGAAGCCTTGCCCCGCGATTCTCCGGCGCGGCCGCCCTCCACCTCGCGCTCCGCCGCCGTGCTGCGCGCGGCCTCGTCCTCCCTCTGCCGCCGCGCGGATTGAGCCGCGCGCGGAGCCGCCACCTCGCCTCCTCCGCCGCCCTCCCTCTACCGCTCCGGCCGCCCTCCCGTGCCCCGACGCACCGCCGCTGTTGTGGTCCGCCGTGCCGTGGTGCTGCGAAGGAGAAGACGACGACGCCCCGCTGCCCCGCCCTGCTCAAGCGAGGAGAGGAGCCAGCGCGTGGCCTGCCCGTGGAGCTTGATCGTCGAGCCGCCCTCCAGTGCCGCACCTCCTCCTCTGCATCGGCCGCGCACGGGCTGCCCCTGCCGCCTCCTCCCCTGCCTCGCCGTGCCCCTCCCCGACGCGCCCGGCCCCGGCCCTGGCTCCTCTCCTCTGCCTCGCCGCCGATCCTCCCCTGCCTCGCGACCTCCCTCCTCTGCATTACAGAGGTAAATTTTTTTTTGCATAGTTTTTTTAGATGATTTTATTAGATGCAAATTAAATTGTAGGAAATATGATGCAAATTTTATTAGATGCAAATTTTAGATGATTTTGTTAGATGATGCTATAGGTTTAGGAAATATTGTGTTAGGAAATATTTTTTAGTTTTAGGAAATATTGTAGGATTTTAGTGTAGTTTGTAAATTATGCTATAGGTTTAGGAAATATTGTGTTAGGAAATATTTTTTAGTTTTAGGAATTTTGTGTTAGGAAATATTGTTTCTAATTGTAGGATTTTAGTGTAGTTGTTATAGTTGCTATGAATTTGAATTCCATTTTGTTCTAATTAAGTGATGTTTAGATTAAGTTAAAATTTTAGTGATGTTTAGATTAAAATTTTATGCCATTTTGTTCTAATTAAGTTCACGTGGAGATTAAAATTGATATGAATTTTGCTATGAATTTTGGATCCAAATCATTGATCTAAGTTATAGTAAAATTTGCCATCTTGTTCATCTTGTAAATCAATTTGCCATCTTGTAAATTTGCCATCTTGTAAAATTGATTAAAATTGATATGAATTTTGCTATGAATTTTGCTATGAATTAAGTTCATTTTGTAACTATAACCAAAATGAATTATATAGTTAAAATTGCCATCTTGTTCATCTTGTAAATCAATTGTAGGCTTTCTTCTTTTGCAAATTTTAGATGTAATTGAGCCATGGATTTGAGTGTCATTTAATTTTACATATGGATATTCATATTCTTGTTACAAAATTGATTGCAGGCACATTAATTGAGCCATGGATCCAAATTGTCCGGACGACTTCGGCATAGACGAGGAGCGTGGAGAGCCATTGGATCCACTTTTTACGGGCCTCGGCGTTAGAGACGAGGATCGTGAAGAGCGAATGTGTATGATTATAGCAGGACGTGCAGCCGCGCCTGTCGGTGAAGAAGACGTTGTGGCAAATTTAGAGGAATTCAGCTCCCAATTTCTCAATGACTCCGGTGAGGGAGCAGAAATTTGTGTAGAGAAGGAAGTGGTAGTAACAAACTCAGGCGAGGTATATATTAATTAAGCCTCTGTTGATCGATGACATAGCTTAATTATTTGATCCTGCGGTTATTAACGAATCTTTTTTTTCTTTTAGCCCTCTGGAACAAGCAAATCATCTGCATCTAGAGTGTCGAAAGGGTCGAAAGGGTCGAAAGGGTCGAAAGCCATGAAGCCTCGAGGCCCGTCGAAGCCGATGAAGGAGGGTCAAAGGGTAGTGATCGACATAGTTGATGCTACTGGCCAACCAATGCAACCCTTAGAGTGCCGCCGCAAATTTATAAACCAATGCGGAGTTTTAGTTAGGGACATGGTACCGATCACATGTCAAGAATGGCATCCGCGGAAGGACGGGAGCAACACTTGGACTTATGTCGACGACCAAACAAAAGATTTGTTTTGGGAGAAGCTCTTGACAAAGGTC
Source organism: Poa pratensis (assembly GCA_947311845.1). Taxonomy (NCBI): domain Eukaryota; kingdom Viridiplantae; phylum Streptophyta; class Magnoliopsida; order Poales; family Poaceae; genus Poa; species Poa pratensis. The sequence continues at coordinate 4,575,618 of CAMZMU010000061.1, read as the reverse complement.
ACCCTGCCTCCAGAAGTGACAGAAAACGAGAAGTGGATGGAGAAAGTCAAGGAGTGGACTCTTGGCAAGGCTGCCGAACAGTTCCGAACCCACAAGAAAACTATATGGAAAGATTATTGTGAAGAGAAGGAAAAAGATCCTGAATACACTCCAGTATTCACCGGAGCACAAGTGAAGCTAAACGACCAGTGGCCCTTATTTAAAGAGCAAAGAGAATCGGAGGCCGCTGTGGCCCGATCGGAAAGAAACAAGTTAAATGCTGCGAAGAAGGAATATCACCACACTTTGGGGGCAGGTGGCTACAAGGCTGCCGTGCCTAAGTGGGAAGCATTTGAAGCAAAACTGCTTGATGAGGGGAAGATTCCACAGACAGCGGGCTGGCCCGATAGGTCCAAATTTTGGTTGTTCGCGCATGGCGCTGGGTTGGACCCTGACACAGGGAAGATTGTTGCTCAGGGAAAATGGGAGGCAAAGATTAGGTTTATAACCACAGAACTTGAGAAAGCAATAGAGCAAGTTCGAAATGGAACCTACAAGGTCGACAGAGAGAAAGACGAGCTGTCACTCGCACTCGGGAATCCTGAAAAAGTTGGACGAGTACGAGGTTATGGATACGGAGTTACTTGGGCACAAGGTTTTCCGGCAGACGCTCACACTTATAGAAGCCGTCAGAGAAAGAAAAAGGAGGAGAGCGACCGGTTATCGGCATTGGAACGCAAGGTGCATCAGCTGTTGCAAAGTCAGCAAAGGGAATCTCGTGTGCAGCTAGAAAGTCCAGAAGTCGAAGCCGCCCTATCTAATCAGCAAAAAAGCAGCGTGGGTTCCACGCAGATGGAACATTCTGAACTTGAAGCGCCGCCGACTCGATACCCCGTGGATGATATCACGGAGAAGACAGAATGCGAGCTACATATGGCAATGGGCAACTTGTCCTTCAAGGTGGCGGTCGGCTATGCTTTACTGAATGAACCTGGACCAAGGTACCATCTCGGCGGGATTCCAGCTGGCTATGCTATTGTCGGGGTGGATGACGTTGTGCCGTTATATGCTAATCTAAATCTTGACATTCCTGGAGGTGACGGCGAGAGGACACTAGGAGATGCCAAGAAGTCCATCATTCTGTGGCCAAAGAAATACATCTTGTTTCCAAATTTGCCGCCGCCAAGGCCACCGACTCCTCCAAGTAGCAACCCCCCACCTCAAGATCCACCCTCCCCACGTCATGATCCATCCCCCCACCTCAAGATCCTCCCTCCCCACGTCATGATCCATCCCCTGCACCACCACCTCAAGATCCATCCCCCCCACCTCAAGATGCATCCTCGCCACCTCGTGACGACTGTCGGGAGCCCAGCCCGAGTCCATCCCCACCACCTCAAGAGAGAGTGCGCTCTGTTTCGCGGAAACTAAAGATCCCGTCGAAATATACAGAGAGGTGTGCTTTAAACTTCCCGCCAGAAACTCGAGAGGAACGTGAGTTGCGAAAGCCTCTTCCAAAGAGATCCTACGACTTGACTCCAGAGGAACTCGAGGAGTCGGTGCGAGCTGATGTGAAAAAACAATTGGCACCGAAACGGCACATGCGAAAGGAGGTAATAGCACCGGGAAAAGTGGCACAATTTCTGAAAAATCTATCGACTGGGCCGGCACGGCCGCCTATTCTGCGAGACGACTATGATCGTACCATTGAAAAGTTAATTAGAGAACGGAATTTGCAGGAGAATGAGGCATGTCGCCAAAAGAGGGAGCAGCAGCAGATGGCAGCTAAAAAGGCCCAGCAGGAGAAGGAGGCTGCATTTCGCCAAAAGAGGGAAGCTAATAAGAAATCCGGGAAACAAGTGGCCCAGCTCGGAGAACAGGCAAACCAGTCGGTCCCCGCGTTCAAAGTGGTGTCCGATAAGGAAATACAGCAAGACACAATTCTCATAGAAAACCCCAAAGAGTATATGTATGCATGGACATATGCCTACGGGAAGCCCTTGGTCAGACCTGAGATGGTCAAATCTCTGCCGACACAATTGCGACGTTTGCATGAGTGGTACGAGGGAGCCGTAAAGGGGCACCATGAGTATTTCCACGTTTCATATAAGAAAGACCATTATTTAGAGGATAACGCGATGTATGTGCCGTTTGACGAAATATTTCAGTTATTCAATCAAGACTCCCTCGACAAAGCCATCATCAGCTGCTATTGTTTGTAAGTGATTTATTTTATGCAATTTAATTAAGTCTCTATCTCAGCTCGTTCGTTGCCAATTATCTAACTTTATTCTTTTGTACGCTATTATATATGCAGAATGAAGATCGTCGAATGCAGAGACAACGGAATCTATAGTTTAGGGTTCATGGACCCATATTGGATTCATGAAGTAACCGTAAGGAACCATCCCGAGGACACCGAGCATTACATGCTCCAATATCTAGTGAAACACCATACATGTGAAGATATACTTCTTCCTTACAACTTCAGTGAGTGTTACCGTACCTTCTACACATTCTACTTTGCTTACTCGATGTTTAGTGTAACTCATGGACATATAAATGTGTGAAGGAACCATTGGATTCTGGTAGACATTAGACCTGAACAAGCATGCGTTCAAGTCCTGGACTCGTTAAGGAAAGATATGGACGATTATATCAACTTGCAAGCAATGTTTCAGAGGTAACTTCAGTCATTATCGCTCTATATATCGATCTCTTTCGTTCGTTCAAGTCCTTTGATTTTTTCTTTTGCCGGCCAGGGTTTGGGAAAAGTTCATTACCGAGGTTCGTGGGACTTGGAAACCGCACCTGTTTTGGTATGAAACCAAGGTAAGTAGTAGTACTATATATATGTCCGCGCAACTTTTAAATTCTAGTTTCAGCACCATTATCATGCTTGATTGTTATTTTGATTAAATTCTATTATTTGTAAAGTGGTGTCTGAGGCAGGCACAAGGGAATAATTTATGTGGATATTATGTTTGCGAGTACATACGATCTTTTGTTCATCAGCGGGATAGAAAGCTCAGAACAACAGAGGTCTGTATACACTCTCGGCAATTACTTCATTACCATATTTGTGTTCATTTCCATTTTCACATTTTCTGATGATTTCACATTTTCTTATTGATCTAGATGGAACGAGAGAAGGACAAGCTCATACCAACGAAGCGCCTTATAGCAATTCAAGAGGAATTGGCGGGATTTTTGAACAAGGAGGTCCTGAAGAAATCCGGAGAATTTTTTCACCCTAGAAATTATTTTCTGCCTCCAATGTAATTTTGACGTGATCTCGACGTGAGAAACGTGATGTCGGTGTGTGACTTAATTATATATGTATCAAAACGTATGTGTGTGACTTATATGTATGCATCACGCGCGTGACATCGATCGATGTGTCAACTTTATATATGTGTGTGACTTTGTATGCGCGACGTGATCTTAATTAATAGGAAATAATTAAATGGAAAACAAAAAATCGAAAACCCTAAAAAATAAGCAAATAAAATACAAAAGATGCAAACCCTTTGGTCCCGGTTCGTGTCACGAACCGGGACCAAAGCTCCCCCCCTCTGCGCGCCCAGCCGCGCCCACGTGGAGGCCCATCTATCCCGGGTCGTGGACACCCGGGATAAAAGCCACCCCCCCTCTAGTCCCGACCATTTAATCCCGGTTTAAACCGGGATCAAAGGCCCTCTGGACCCGGGATAGATGGTCTTGTTTCTACTAGTGTCTTCGGGATGTTGTTGATGCAAGATAGCGGAAGGAAATTCGGTCGATCTCCATGTAATTAAATTATTTAGTTACATTGAGAATACGGAAAATGTTTCCACGTGTCAAGTGTTGACTAATGTTTGATTCCCTCATTCATCTTGATTGTCAAATGATTGTCGTGAATAAATGGTGGACCAAAGTGCATTAGATGCATGTGATAAATGAGTTGAGCATTAAGAATAGGCATTGATCATGTGATGATTATGCCGAGACAAGTGCTTTAAAATGATAGGTTAGGACTAAAGCATGTTTTGGGATATGATCCTGAGCATGAGCTTGTATCCAATGATCCGATCACTGTTCTAACTCATGACGATGAGTGGCACTTAGTCGTTTGCAGTTATTGAAGGAAAGAGGTGCATGAATTCCGAGGACTAGAAAGTGGGCAAGGGAAGTGTGACTTCATTGTCCGTGATTTTTGTTGTGAATATTCTCATTGTTGATTGTCTAACAAGCTCTTTAGTATTTGATACTTAATCGACTGCTTCGGGCAATGCGATGTTTGAGCTGGTTTTGACGAAAGGTTAAGCAGTGATCGAAGATGGTCTTCGTAATAGCAATGCGGCAATAGTGAATGCGGCAATATTTGCTACATTGGCTGTTTACATGCTGCAATTGTCGCTATTGTCTAACCTATGAATGGAACTAGATAAATGTTATCATGTTTCTACCCTCACCACATGAATAACTTATGTCGTTTGACAGAAGGTTGTAAATTCTAAATAGAGAACAAAAGTTGTTCAATATTACGAATGATGTGTTGAGTGGGAGTACTCCATTGGCAAATGGACTACTTGTCTCAGTTTTGACAAAGTCGCATAATTTCACAACAATAGTTAAAGGTATTGCAAGATAATTTATATTCTATGATTTGATTATAGACATATATATTTGAGCTATACACGGTTACCATATGTAGCAATGTGGAATTGTTCTACTATTGCTGTAACCACCGAAGTATCCAAATGTTGGACCTTTCGGGTATATATGATCAAACCTTGTAGGACATGGTTAGATCAATGGTAAACTTTTCTTGTTCGAAGTTTTCTTTTCTGTTGCACGGAAGAATGAGTTGTTCTAATGAAGAATTGGGTTCTGCTATTTGAGACCATATGAAAGACACCATATATGATATTGACCAGGAGGCGTCCTGAGTTGTCGTTTCGTGAGGTCATCATAGCGTTATGAAGAGGGCAAAATGTTTGTCGTTCTGAAATATCTTTCTAAGAAAAATTGTTTCTCTAATAGAATTAGTGGGAGCACGACGCGACTCAAATTTGTTTGAGATGCGCCTACCCAGAGAGCGCAGGTCATGTACTCGTCAGTAATGCGACTTGTACATGAAGAAGCGTGATGGACCCTAACTCAAGAAAATGGTTTTGAACCATTACACTCATAATAGATTATGCATGTCATTAAGGTTATGAACCTGGCTGACACAAGTAGTCGTGAAGTATTTTTTGCAGGTTCAAATTGTTGAACATAATGAAATCTTCTGGTCTATTGTGATGCTAATGTCTTTTGTGAGTGAACGTTATTGTTTGACATAGTCAAAATGTTTGACTTTGACAATGCAATAAGAAGTCTTGTTTCGCAACAAGATTAGTGGGAGTACACTCGTATTGATCATGCATGTGGAGACATGTAGATCGGGATAATATTCTAATAATTGAATCCTTATAATCTTCATAAGAAAAGAGTTTCTTGGTGAAGTAATGATTGTTGAAGTGTTCATCAATTAGTATGTCAGCATGATTTTCATGATGAATACCAGAAGGATGTATAATTTGTTCTGAGTGTCATGAACAAATATCAGTGAAATCTAAGTGAAAGTCATTCGACTATGGTATAAATCCTAGGGGTGCTTCGGAAGCACAAAAAGGATTGTTCCAAATGGTTAGTGGAGCTGTTCGTAAAGAGTTACGTTACTGCTCATTACCAAGTTCATAATCGTTCATATTATGTTTTGAAAAGACGGTAAGCTAGAATTGTTCCATGCGAGAGGCCGAATTTCGTTATATGCAATTTATGCACGGGCAACAAATGTTATTGCGCCGCAAGCAAAGCGTAAACCACAATCTAAGTGTTAGATGCACAGATGAGTAAGTGTTACTCGATTCTTGTATAGTGATACATGATTGACTCTAGTGCAAGTGGGAGACTGTTGGAAATATGCCCTAGAGGCAATCATATTGATGATGATATTTCCACATGTTTATGAATCTCTGACAAAAGAATAATTGTCATTCCGTCCCTTGAATAAACTATCATGATATTGGTTATTGAATACGTGATTCATTTGTGAAACCCATTATCTCTATGATATTATTCTAAATAGGTTCCTGGTCAACAATCATATGAGGGAGGCATATGATTTAGTGACTAGCACATGTATTGATGGATGATCATGTTTCACGGATCATTGACATGGAGATGTCGATCAATAATGTGGACTCATGCTACGAACATGGAGTTGGACTGACCCACCATGAGACACTGTGAGAATATCTGTTCTTTCATGTCATCAGCTGATCTCATACAATGTGTATGCTGATTCCTTAGACCTGAGATCTTCGTGTGAGCTTGGGATGTGTAAGGGCTTTACTTTGGGGCTATCCAACGCTACACCGTGAAAGGGTAGCCATAAAGGTAGCTTCGGTTTTGTCACGAAACATGCTGCAAGTCATGGTTGATCAAGATGGGATTTGCCCTCCGTCCAACGGAGAGATATATCTTGGCCACTCGAATGACCGGTTAAGTGTTAACCGTGTTTCAGGGATTCAGCGTCATGGATATCGAGAAAGATGATCGAGCTATTACAAGGATGACAAGTTCTCACCTTGAGCTTAATCAATATCGTGAGGCAAAAGGAACAAGTGTACAATATTGTGGAAGGTTCGTCCGATATGATCTTTACGTGTATTTGGGAGTCGGCACGTCTTGCTAGAGGCCGCTACCGATTATTGGTCGAGCAGTGTGCTCGCGCCATGTCCATCTATACGTCAACCTATAGGGTCACACACTTAAGGGGTATGGAACAGAGTTTGGATATGATCCATCTGTTATTGGGTTTATAGTGCTAATGGGACTCCAATATAGAAGCCCATTAGGAGGACTATATATAAGAGATGAGTGGGCAGCAAAAGGCACGCCAGTGGAAACCCTAGCCGCCGCACTCTCTCCACCAGATCGCGCCATCGGTGCTAGCACCCCGACCGCGATGTTCCATCCCTGTACGTGTGGATACCGATAGAGGTGCTACACTTGGAGCACTTGGACGATCCGTTCACGGGATCCGCATGGTGCTATTCGTGGGATCGCGAGGAGGAGGAGTAGTACGACTACACGGCATCGACGCTCGACATCGACAGTCTTCCGCTGCACTGCGCGTCGAGAGGTAATTCGAGCTCCGTGATCGATTACTTGCAGGGGTTCCCGGGACGATCGCGGTAGAAATTTTGATTTGTGCTAGCGTAGCCTACCCCGATTCCCTACAGTTCCGGCCGAACATCCAGCTGGAGATGGATGCGCCTGGGGAGCCCCAGCCGGAGGGCGAGGAGGATGCGGCCGAGGGTGGCAGCAATGGCGAGGGCGACGACGACGAGGCCGCCTAAGGAGACGGTGGTGGCGCTGGGGGCGATCAGGCGGAGGACGCGCCGGCTGACCAGGCGCCGCTTGGAGGTGGCGAGGCGGGCAACGCTCCGCCGGCTGCTCGGGGTAAGCCGGCTGCCTCTAGCTCTGATGTTGATGAGGTCTCGAAACCTGTGGAAGTCATTGATCTCTCGGACACTGAGAGCGTTGAGAGTGCAGAGACCGCGGGGTCGACCTTGGCCCCCCGCCCGAAGAGAGCGAAGCCGGCTACTCCAACCGGCGCGGAGGGGGACGACGACGAGTTGCTGCTGAGGAAGCGGCCGAAAAGGGTCCCGGTCAACGTGCGCGGGTAAGTGCTTCTTGCTGCTTGATATTTCTGCTGTCTTGGCGGATGAATCATCGTGCTTTCTTCAGGGTGCCGAGACCCTTGACTGTTGGCGGGGCCGCGGAGACGGCCGCTGCGCCGGCTGCGCCCGCGGACGCGGCTGTCCGGGCGGCGGGAGAGCAGGAGGGCAGGCTAGGGGAGCAGTGCGAGCAGCCCCCTATGCCGGGTGCGGGAGGTCAGCCGGTGGGGCCCCAGGTCGAGGTGGTCCCGCCTTCCGGCGGAGGCGAGATCGAGAAGGCCGGTGACGCCCTGGGGGCAGCCGGGGTCGGAGCGATGGGCGCTCCTAAGGCGAGGGCCGGTGCGACACCTTCTACGAAGAGGGCCGAGCCGGCGGCGAAGAAGAAGGCGGGGAAGCAGGCAGCGCCGGCTGCTTCTTCGCAGCGGCAGCTGGTGCCGGCTGATCCCTCCATCGCTGCCAACGCTGGGGGGATGCGGAGGCCAACCAACCCGCTGGACTTTGCCTTGGAGATCCGGAAGGAGCTGGTGGTCCAGCTCCAGGACTTCGACCGCTTCCTGGAGCTGCTTAAGGTATGCCCTCGTGCTTAGTTTCTTTGCTTTATCTTGGAGTGGCTACGGCAGCCGGCTCGAGTCTTGAGCCTCATCTTTTCTTACCTTCAGGAAGAGTCGAACCAGAAGGTCCTGCAGCTGGAGAAGGACCTCGAGGCCGCCAAGAGTGAGTGTTTCGCCCGGCTGCGAGTTTTCCATACGGAGCCGGTTGCGGGATCTGATGCTTTTCTTTGCAGAGAGCGACGAGGAGCTGCGCGCCAAACTGGCTAGCTACCAGTTCAGCGACCTGGCGCAGGAGGTGGAACGCCTCAAGAAGCGCGACAAGGAGCGGCAGGCGGAGCTGGACAAACTGGCCGAGGCCAAGGAGGCGGTGGAGAAGGCGGCGGTGGAGGCGCGGGAGCAGTTCGAGAAGCCGGAGCTTGGCTATAACCAGCAGCGCAAGGACGACCAGGTGGAGATCACGAAGCTGAAGGACGAGATCACCCGCATGACGGCGGAGGAGGGGTCCACGCGCAAAGAGCTGGCTCGAATCGACCTCGCTGTTCGAGGTAATCTTCGTGACGATGTCCTTGTCTTGCTGAAGGTTTTCTTGTTGTGACGTTTTTTTTGTCCGGCTGCAGGCTATTATCCGTCTGCGGGTATGGAAGCGGCTAGGGCCCAGCTGGAAGCCCTTGGGGTGGAGCCGACTGATGCCGCCATTGCCGGCTGCTCGACCTCCATGGCGGACCGGGTGGACCGGCTTGGGGTCGATGCTTGCGCGTTGGCCTTCGCGACCGGGAGGCTCTGCAGGTACGTCTGGCCCGGCCAGGGAATTCCCATTGTCCTGGCCGTGGTGGCACGTCGTCTTGCTCTTGCGCCGGCTGCGGTACAGGAGCTGCAGGAGTCAGCCGCGCGTGGCGGAGCCTTGTGGGCCGTGTCGCTGCTCAAGTCTTGTTACCCGGCTACCGACCTGGAGCTGCTCATGGTGGGCTTCCGGTATGACGACACGTATAAGAAGCTCAAGCAGCGCCCGGACCTTCGTGATGCCGCCTGCACCATCGCTGACTTTGTCGACTTTTCGTACTTCATCCCCTTCAGGAAACCGGCTCAGCCGGCCAAGGACTTGGAGGCTGAGTACGCCGAAGAGGACGATGGCGACGAAGTCGAGGAGCCGGCGAAGGACTCCAAAGGGAAGGCCGCCGAAGAAGCCGGCTGCTCCAAAACTGGCGACATGGCCAGCTCCTCGAAGGCCACCGAATGAAGACCTCGGGATGCCAGGTTGCCGCTTGTATTCTCGTACTCTCTTGTGAACTTGTCTTATTTGCCCCCGGGATGCCGGGCGTACTTGTTTAGAACTTCTGGTACTCGTGTCGTGACTTGTGTGGAGCTTCGTCTCCTTTGCTTTGTTTCTGCTCAATTGCTTTTGCCTCTTTACCCTCACTAGCCCCCGAGATTCGGCTCGGCTGGCGCAGCGAGTCGGGTTGAATCTGAAGTGTCTTTGATAGTTAGCCCGGCTGCGCTCGGGGCAACCGGGTTTCCGCGCACTAGCTCCCGAGATTCGGCCCGACTGGGGTAGCCAGTTGAGTCGAATCTGGACTAGGTATCTTTGATAGTTTGCCCGGCTGGTCGTGACAGCCGGGTTTTCGCGCACTAGCCCCCGAGATTCGGCCCGACTGGCGTAGCCAGTTGAGTCGAATCTGGTCTAGGTTTCTTCGAGAGTTTGTCCGGCTGGTCGTGACAGCCGGGTTTTCGCGCACTAGCCCTCGAGATTCGGCCCGACTGGCGTAGCCAGTTGAGTCGAATCTGGACTAGGTATCTTCGATAGTTTGCCCGGCTGGTCGTGACAGCCGGGTTTTCGCGCACTAGCCCCCGAGATTCGGCCCGACTGGCGTAGCCAGTTGAGTCGAATCTGGTCTAGGTTTCTTCGAGAGTTTGCCCGGCTGGTCGTGACAGCCAGGTTTTCGCGCACTAGCCCCCGAGATTCGGCCCGACTGGCGTAGCCAGTTGAGTCGAATCTGGACTAGGTATCTTTGAGAGCTTGTGAGGCCGACAAAAAACGACACATAGAACCTTCGTTAGATCGTTAGTCCTCAAAATCGGAAAGGTTGGCACATTTTAGCTTCGGTTTTTATTCGATTAGGGGCCGGCTCGCCCTTGTTTTGCCGCCCGTGCCCCTTCCCGTGTCTCGGCGCTGCGACCCCTACTCTTGCTGGCTGAACTCTGCAGCCGGATCCGAAGAGAGGGCCGGCTGGCTGGGTGCACGGTACTGAGATCTTTGAGAGGCTGGACGCAGGCGAACGAGAGCGCGGTTTTTTCTGTCGCGAGCCAGAGACTTTTTCTTTCTTATGGGCTTTTCGCGTGTGCCCCCTAGCCGGTTTCTGGCCAGCGTGTCAGCCGGGTTGCGGTCTGCAGCCGGATCCTAGAGTAGGCATCGGGGTCGAGCACGGTACTAAGCTAGCGTAAGCGAGAATCGATAGCCGGCTGGCCACAGTTCTGTCGCGAACCGGAGATGTTTCTTTCTTACGGGCCTTTCGCGTGTGCCCCCTAGCCAGTTTCTGGCTAGCGTGTCAGCCGGGTTACGGTCTGTAGCCGGATCCAAGAGTAGGCGTCGGGGTCGAGCACGGTACTAAGCTAGCGTAAGCGAGAATCGATAGCCGGCTAGCCACAGTGAAGAACAAAGAAGCAACACTGAAACAACGGCAGCCCCCGAGTGTGCGCTCGGGAGTGCTAACTTTTACTCAAAAGTAACAACAGGGTGTTACACTTGTTCTAGGAGTAGAAAGGCCTGAGGAGGCTGGCGTTCCACGGGCGTTCCCCTCCTCGTAAGGGGTAAACGGCTTGTTCTTTTTCTCCTCGCGTACGTCTGTGAGATAGTACGCGTTGTTGCGCAGTGCTCTGCTAATGATGAACGGGCCCTCCCAAGGGGAGGACAGCTTGTGGAGCCCCTTGGTGTCCTAGATCCACCGGAGCACTAGGTCTCCTTCGCGGAACGTGACCGGGTGCACTTTCCGGCTGTGGTACCGGCACAGATTCTGCTGGTATATGGCCGATCTGGACAAGGCCAGTTCTCGCGCCTCCTCGAGGAGGTCCACTCCGTCTTCGTTTGCTCGGTGTAGAGGATGGCTCAAGGGGAGTCGAACTCGATGTCAGCCGGCAGGACTGCTTCCGCATCGTAGACGAGGAAGAAGGGCGTGTAGTTCGTCGAGTGGTTGGGGATGGTCCTGAGGCTCCAGAGTACATGCGGGAGCTCTTCGATCCAGCATCCGGGTGCTCGCTCGAGTGGGTCGACCAGCCGGGGCCGGATTCTGGCTAGGACTAGGCCGTTTACTTTCTCTAGTTGGCCGTTTGACTGGGGGTGAGACACCGAGGCGAGGTCCAGCCGGATTCGCTTCTCGCGGCATAACCGCTTGAAGGCGCCCTTGGCGAAGTTCGTGCCGTTGTCAGTGATGATGCTGTGCGGGTAGCCGTAGCGGTTGATGATGTCTTGGAAAAAGGTGATGACCGTCTGGCCGTCCCACTTCTTGACTGGCTTGGCCTCGATCCACTTGGTGAACTTGTCCACCGCTACGAGGAGGTGAGTCATGCCGCTTCGCGCCGTCTTGAAGGGACTGACCATGTCGAGCTCCCAGACGGCGAATGGCCAGGTGATGGGGATGGTTTGCAGAGCTGCAGCCGGCGTGTGTTTCTGCTTGCTGAAGCGCTGGCAGCCGGTGCAGGTGCGGACCATCTGCTCGGCGTCAGCCAGAGCAGACGGCCAGTAGAACCCGTGGCGCAAAGCCTTCGATGCGATTGACCTGGACGCGGCGTGCTGTCCGCACTCGCCCTTGTGGATGTCTTCTAGCAGGCGGCACCCTTCGGCCGGCTCGACGCACTGCTGAAAGACACCTGTCGCGCTGCGCTTGTAGAGCTCGCTGTTGATGATGGTGTACGCCTTGGAGCGGCGCAGAACTTGTCGTGCTTGCACCTCCTCCTCTGGGAGTGTGCCGTGTGCGAGGAAGTCGAGGAAAGGTTGCGCCCACGAGGGAACTTCGTGGATGGTGAAGACGCCGGCTAGCGCCAGCTGGGCCGCTTTTGGATCCGGCTGCGCAGCCCCCGGGTGTGTCGGAGCAGCCCCCGGGTTTGCTCTGGTCTTGTTGATGAGCTCGAGGACGGGTGCGGCTGGCGCCTCGTAGCCGGGTGGGTCCAAACGACGTGGTGGGGGGACAGCCCCCGAGTTTGCTTGTCCGGCTGGTGGGCTTGCAGCCCCCGGGATGACGATGGATTCCGAGTCGGGTGACGGTGTGATGGATGGCTTGTAGACGTGCTCGAGGGAGACGCCGGCTGGAATGGCTCGCCGGGTGCTGCCGAGCTTGGCGAGCATGTCAGCTGTCTCGTTGCTGGCTCTGGGCACGTGGTGGAACTCGCACCCCTCGAAACATGCGCAGAGCTGCTGCACGAAGAACCGGTAGGAGGCCATGTTGGCGTCCTTGGCGTCCCAATTTCCTGAAGTTTGCTGGATCACTAGATCCGAATCGCCGAAGCACAGGATGCGCTGGATGCTCATTGCCTTGGCGAGCTTGAGGCCGTGGACGAGGGCCTCGTACTCGGCGACGTTGTTGGAGGCTTTGAAGTGGATATGCACGGCGTACTCCAGCCGGTTGCCCTTGGGTGCGGTGAGGACGATTCCGGCTCCCAGACCTTCGTACATCTTGGAGCCGTCGAAGTGCATGTGCCAGTGCGCGAAGTCGGGCACAGGCGGCAGGTACTGTGTTTCCGCCCAGTCGACGATGAAATCGGCGATGAGCTGGGACTTGATGGATACTCTTGGCTGGTACAGGACCGTGTGCGGGGCCAAGTCGACTGCCTACTTGGCGACTCGGCCGGTTGCGTCTTTGTTGCCGATGATGTCTCCGAGTGGAGCCGTGCTCACCACGGTGATGACGTGCTCTTGGAAGTAGTGGCGCAGCTTCTTCTCCGCCATGTGCACGCCGTACACGAGCTTCTGGTAGTGGGGGTAGTTCTGCTTCTACTGCGAGAGGACCTCGCTCACGTAGTAGACCGGCCACTGGACCGGGTGCTCCTTGCCTTCCTCTTGGCGTTCCACCACCAGGACGATGCTGACGCACCGGTTGGTGGTGGCGATGTACATGAGCATGGGCTCCTTTGGGGCAGGCGGCGCCAGTATCGGCGCCTCGGACAGTGCCTTCTTGAGCCCGGCGAAGGCCGCGTCTGCTTCGTCCGTCCAGACGAATTTGCCAGTTTTGTTCAACAGGTGGTACAGGGGTAGGGCCTTTTCGCCCAGCCGGCTGAGGAACCGGCTCAGCGAGGCCATGCAGCCGGCGAACTTCTGGATGTCTTTTAGCCCGGTTGGCCGCTCCATGCCCTCGATGGCGGCGATCTTGTCAGGGTTGGCCTCGATCCCTCGCGCAGAGACGAGAAAACCGAGTAGCTGGCCAGCTGGTACTCCGAAGACGCACTTGGTCGGGTTCAGCTTCATCTGGAACCGGCGCAAGTTGGCGAAGGTTTCTCTCAGGTCGTCGATGAGGGTGCGGCGCTATTTGGTCTTGATGACGATGTCGTCGACGTAGGCGTGGGCGTTGCGCCCGATCTGGTCACCCAGACACTTCTGCATGCACCTTTGGTAAGTAGCGCCGGCGTTTTTCAGGCCAAACGACATGACCGTGTAGCAGAATGCAACGAAGGGCGGGATGAATGCGGTCTTCAGGTGGTCATCCGGTTGGAGCTTGATCTGGTTGTAGCCGGAATACGCGTCCAGGAAGGACAGGTAGTCGCAGCCGGCGGTGGAGTCTATGACTTGGTCGATGTGTGGCAAGGCGAAGGGATCCTTGGGACATACTTTGTTGAGGCTGGTGTAGTCGATGCACATGCGCCAGGTGTTGTTTTTCTTCATCACCCGGACTAGGTTGGCCAGCCAGTCCGGGTGGTACACTTCCATGATGAAGCCCGCGTCGAGTAGCCGGGAGATTTCTTCTCCGATTGCTCTTCTCTTCTCCTCTCCGAAAGGACGAAGAGGTTGCTTCACCGGTCAGCGAACTCCGTCGGTACACCTGGCATGTCTTTTGGAGACCATGCGAAGATGTCTCGATTCTCACAGAGGAATTCGATGAGCTCACCTACCTATTTGTCGCTGAGGGTGTTGCCGATGGTGAGGAACTTCCCATCCGGCTTGCTTGCATCAAGCGGAACCTGCTTGCTGTCTTTCTTGGCTTGAAACTGCGTCTCGCCTGACTACTTCTTTGCAGCCGGTACTTCTGGGTTCAACTTCATCTGGAACCGGCGCAAGTTGGCGAAGGTTTCTCTCAGGTCGTCGATGAGGGTGCGGCGCTATTTGGTCTTGATGACGATGTCGTCGACGTAGGCGTGGGCGTTGCGCCCGATCTGGTCACCCAGACACTTCTGCATGCACCTCTGGTAAGTAGCGCCGGCGTTTTTCAGGCCAAACGACATGACCGTGTAGCAGAATGCAACGAAGGGCGGGATGAATGCGGTCTTCAGGTGGTCATCCGGTTGGAGCTTGATCTGGTTGTAGCCGGAATACGCGTCCAGGAAGGACAGGTAGTCGCAGCCGGCGGTGGAGTCTATGACTTGGTCGATGCGTGGCAAGGCGAAGGGATCCTTGGGGCATACTTTGTTGAGGCTGGTGTAGTCGATGCACATGCGCCAGGTGTTGTTTTTCTTCATCACCCGGACTGGGTTGGCCAGCCAGTCCGGGTGGTACACTTCCATGATGAAGCCCGCGTCGAGTAGCCGGGAGATTTCTTCTCCGATTGCTCTTCTCTTCTCCTCTCCGAAACGACGGAGAGGTTGCTTCACCGGTCAGCGAACTCCGTCAGTACACCTGGCATGTCTTTTGGAGACCATGCGAAGATGTCTCGATTCTCACAGAGGAATTCGATGAGCTCGCCTACCTATTTGTCGCTGAGGGTGTTGCCGATGGTGAGGAACTTCCCATCCGGCTTGCTTGCATCAAGCGGAACCTGCTTGCTGTCTTTCTTGGCTTGAAACTGCGTCTCGCCTGACTACTTCTTTGCAGCCGGTACTTCTGGGTGCTCGGCCGCTACGGCGCGCCTGATATCTTTGAACTCTTCAGCCGCTACCAGCGACTCGGCGAGCTTCGAGCCGGCCGAGGCGCATGCCATGGAGCGCTTGAAATCGCCGGCTACGGTGGTGATGCCGCTGGGGCCCGGCAGCTTCATCTTCAGGTAGCCGTAGTGAGGTACGGCCATGAATTGAGCGAGAGCCGGGCGGCCCAGGATGGCGTGGTAGGGGCTGTGGTGGTTCACCACCTCGAAACATATGCTTTCACGGCGAAGATGACGTCCAGCCGGACGGTGCCAATAGGTGTGCAGGACTGCCCCGGCACGATGCCGTGGAAGATCGTCCGGCTGCGGTTCATCCAGGTCTATGTTATCCCCAGCTTGTCGACGGTGTCCTTGTACAGGATGTTGATGCTGCTTCCTCCGTCGATGAGCACTCAGGAGAAGGTGACGGCGAACTCTTGCTCGGTGACGAAGGTGGGGTCCAGGAGCAAGCTGTAGCCCCCGGGATTCGGCTTGATATCCGGGTGGTCGCCTGGCCCGAAGGAGATGGGCTGGTTCGCCCAGTCCATCAGCTGCTGGACGGTGGGGACGACTGCGTTCACCTCTGCGACGCGCAGCCGCTGGCTGCGCTTGTCGTTGCGCTCGATGATGGAGATGACGTATGCGGCGTCCTTGTTGGGGTACATGTCACGAGATGTGCCGGCTGCGGCCGCCGACTGTCTTGGGCGCTCATTGCGATGGTTGTTGCCTATGCTGCTGCCGCCTTGGGGAGGGGGTGGGCCAGGTGCTGGAGGCGGCGGACCCTCTCCGCGCTGCAGACGGAGAGTCCAGCTGCAGCGCGCCGTCGTGTGGCTGGCCGGCTTCCCGGTCATGCTGTGGTATCGGAATGGGGCCGTTCATCATGTCCTCGAACAGGTATGCTGGCTTCGCCCACTGGCGGTCCTCGTATCGCCCTTCTGACTTGTTCCACTAGCGTGGATTCCGGTTCCCACCGTCCTCGCCAACCGGTTGGCCGGCCTCGGTTGCGTTGACGGCATGGTTCTCGTACCGCCCGTCTGGCGCGCGCTTCTCTTCCAGCTGTCTCGATCTCGATCGTCACGGCGGTCACGATTGTCGCGGTTGCCTCCATTGTCTCGGATGTCGCGGTTGCCTCGGTTGTCGTTGCTGGGGCCGCCTTGCTCTCTCGCAGCCGGCTTTTCTTGTGGCCTGCCGGCTCCATCTACCTACATTGGGATTCTCATGGCGGAGTCGGCCGTGGCGTACTTGTCTGCTATGGTCACGAGCTCCGCCATGGACTTTGGCTCGTCTAGGAGCAGCGCGTGCTTGAGCATCGTGCCCTCCCGGCAGCCGTTGATGAAGAAGCCGACCGCTGGATGTCGTGGACTCCCTCGCAGGTGTTGCGCAGGGTTGACCATTTCGTCAGATAGTCGCGGTTGGACTCGGTTTTGCCCTGGGTGCAGCTGGCAAGCTGGCGAGGGCGAGCCGGGCGCTTGTAGGTGCTGGAGAAGTTCCTGACGAAGACCAGCTGGAAGTCCAGCCAGGAGTTGATCGAGATGTCCGGCAAGCTGTTGAGCCACGTGCGAGCTGAGTCCTTCAGCATGAGTGATACGTAGCGCACCGCTACGCGCTTGTTGCCGCCTGTGATGGAGACGGCGGTGACGTAGTCGGATAGCCAGTCCTCTGGGTTCGTGCTTCCGTTGTACTTGGGCGTGTCGCGCAGGAGGGAGAAGTTCCGCGGGAAAGGCTCTCTTGCGATGCAAGGTCCGAAGCACCGGTGGACCTCGCCCTCCTCTTCTTCGAGCCGGCGGGATTTCTCCAGGGCGTCGAGGCGGTCACGGGCGTCGCGGCCGAACGTCGGGCCTAGATCTCCCAGCCGATCGTGGACGCTTCCCCTGCGGGCAGGCGGCAGGTCGAGGTAGTTGTACTGGCCTTCGCCGGCAGCCGGCGCGTTGTTGTAGTTCTGGCCGCCACCGGCAGCCGACGCGTTGAAGAGACTTTGTCTGGAGTTGATGTTGCGTCCGCGATTCCCACCCGTCTGGGGGGCTTGTGGCGATGACGCCTGGCGGTCACCTCGAGTTGCGCCGGGCAGAGGGGCTCCAGGTGGGGGCGGTGGGAGCGGCGGCGAGTTCATCGTGGACGCGGCCTGGTTCTGGCGAAACTGGTGATTGGCTGTGTCGAGGAGGTCCTGGACACGCTGGTGCTGCGCGCATAGCTCTTCCCCCTCCAGGTTGGGCAGTTCTGCGGCGGCGGCGCGTGCTGCCTTCATGTTCTTCGCGGGGGAGCTGTAGACGGGTCGACGGGTGGGCGACGCTCTGGCTGGTCCAGCCGGCTCGGCGTCGGCAGCCGGTCCTCCTGCCATCTCGTTGGCGAGGTTGCGCCTGACGTTTCCCCACGGGTTGGGCTCGACGGCGACGGGGGTTAAGCCGTGGGCGAAGTTGTACTCGCGGACCTGTGCTTCCATGCGGCGATGTGTTGCTGCGACGCCGTGCGCGCTGCTGAGGAGGCGCTGGCGTGCTTGCTCGAGGAGAGTAGCGGCCTGTGCGGGGTCCGCGTCGGCCGCGATGTGTGCGACCAGGCCCTGGAGCATAGCCTGGATGGAGTCGACGGGGGCGTGCTGCTGGGTGCTTGCGATGTCGGACACCATAACTTCCGCGTAAACGCGGGTCTCGGTGCTCCTTTGGCAGCCGGCCGTCTCCTCGGGGAAACGGTCGACGCAGCGCTGGATGTTGGCGGGCTAGGCGGGCGCAAGGGTGATGTAGACGCGGTGCTCGCCGAAGTGCAGGACAGTGCCATCCTCGTTGACGAAGTCGATGGAACCGAACGTCGAGACGAGGCCGGAGGCGACTCGCTCGCCGAGACGGCTGCGGGATCCCTGGCGGAATGTGACTCCGGCTGCTGCCATCTTCCCCATGGTGGGCGCCAAATGACGTGGTGTGGAACACGGCATATGCCACGGGATGGCTAAGATAGGAATGGGGGCATCGTTCTGCAACATCGGCACCCGCAGGGATTGCGCCGGAGCGCGGACACGAGAAGTACCCAGGTTCGGAGCCCTCCCGGAGGAGGTAACACTCCTACGCCTGCTCGATCTCTCTATCAATGGTGGACACAGTACAGAGTTGCTCCTTGAGCTATTCAGTGAGCGCTCCATGGCTCGGGTGTTGGGAGGAAGAAGTATGAGGCGACCCCTTCTACTTGGGCACCAGACAGCCTTATATAGGCCTGGCTGTCTGGCTTACAGGCGGGGCCGGCTGGTCTGCGCCAGCCGGCCGATGTCGGCTACAGGGGTGTTTCTCCGTGACGCCGTATGTCCGCGGTACAGTGTACTACGCTTCGCACAGTCGAACTACATAGCCGCGTAGAAGGTGTCGGGGTAGGTCTGTCGTCGTAGAGGGCTGACCGGCTGCGGTGCCGGACCTCGCCGACCGGGCAGGCGGCGCCTAGGATCTTGTCGGGCGCGGGGCAGCGCTCCGTTTCTCCCGCCTGTCGAGGCTGCTGGGCACTGTGGGAGACGTAGGGCCAGGCCTCGCTTTAGCCCACGCCTGGGCGACGTGGAGGGCCGACCGGGCATGGCCCCGGCACCCGCCCAGCACGGGCCCTTGTCTTCCGCTCGTAGTGGGAGCGCGGCAGCCGGTCATCCGGCTGGCGAGCAACTGAATCCGGCTGCTACCGTTGACCTTGGTCGCATAAGGCGGGCGATGCTTGTCGTTATCCGTTTGTTTGGGAAGTGTGCTGATGACGAGTCTGCAGTTCCCCTCGCCCACGCCGCTCGGCTGTGCTTCGACTGGCTAGGCGGAGTCCGGCTGCTCTCGGGGCAGCCGGACTGGGCTTAGCCGGACAGCTGGAGGCGGCTGGGCACATGAATTTGCGTTTCAATCGGGATCTTCTGTGGGTCTTTGGGTACCCGGGTTTTATCCCCATGTCACTGGCCTAGCCTGGCCTCCTGCCTGGCGGGTCACGCTACCCTCTTCAAGGGCCTACCGGGTTATGATTCCCCCATCAGCTTCGCAGGGAAGGAAGCGCAGATAACGTCACGGACAACACCTCTCAAGACTGCTGCCAGTCGCGGTCATGATGGCCACAAGACCCGACGCGCCGTCCCATCCAAGCAGGCGCAGAGCTCGTCGATGCCCGAACCGCGGATAGGACCTGACCTGCCGTCACGTCCCGCCCGGAGGAGCAGCCGGCATGAAGGCCGGCATGGTGAGGACGACGCCACGAGGGAGACAGGCGATTGCCACCTGGGCTGCGGCACGACGTGTGGCCCGCCTCGGTGGAAACTCTCCAACGCGACCACCTGTGGTGTCCCCTTGGAGTATAAAAGGAGGCCCATGGTCGGAGGAGGGAGAGGGACAACCACAGGCCTGTAGCTTTCTCTTTGCTTAGCACTTGGACTCGGGGGCTGGGACGGAGACACCTCGGGGACCTTCCGGGGTGGAACCTAGCAGTCCGCGGGTCTAGAGAGATCTAAAAGCCTCCCATTGTAAGAGATCAAACCATCAATCAAGCTAGACAAGCAGGACGTAGGGTTTTACGCGGTGACGCGGCCTGAACCTGGGTAAAATCTTGTGTGTTCGTGCTTGCGCTCGGGAATCGACTTCGGAGCACCTCGCGCCCTCTACCTGTTCCGGCATGTGACATGTTGCTCTTGATGACGACCACGATGCGCTTCCGTCGCTTGTGTCTACCTTAAGGAGCTTCTTGTGCGGCGTGAACTTGAAGAAGATCGACGTTGCGCGAGGTTGTTTAGAGCTTCGGTCACCCGCGTCTTTGCTCATTGAGATTCCCTTCTTGAGCGTGAATGCAGTCATTGAAGTTGGCTTCTTGTTGTTGAAGACAACGCTCATAACGGCCTAGGCCATCACGCACAAGGTGACGAAGACCCACGAATTCGTCATGTGTGACGTAGCCATTATCGCCTTGAAGTCCTCCATTGATATCACCCTCCGAGCTTGAGCTTCCATTTGTACTTCCCCTAAACATGATTCTCAAGAACAAGTGAAATGTGTAGAAATGTAAAACCAAGATAAACTATATCCAAAGAATAAAAGTTGCTGGTCGAAAGAGAATCCGGTTCTAACAAGGTATGGTAGGTGGAAAAGCAAATGAAACGACCCACGAAAAGTTTGTTGTCTTTGGTAGAAGATAGCCAGAAGATCCAACACACGAGAAACCAAACACAAGAGTACGGAAAGCCAAAAGGAACACACACAAAAGATGAATGGGGTTAGTGTGACCAAAGGGCGAGCTATCCGAAATGTTCACCTAACGAAGACTAAGCTCAATGTCACACCAACGCAAGAAGGACGCTAGCTCAATTGCCTTTTTGTAAGGGCAATAGATTTGCAAATGTGCCAACCTTTTCACTCTCACATAAACATTTGGCGCTCAACGGTTTCCTACAAATGATGATACTTGGCACACTTCTTCTTTTCTCACTAGTACAAAACATCAGATGGTAGACGGGACCTAGAGCCGGTCGAACCAAATCAAAATTTCATCCGCTTGGGGCATATCTCCTCAAGCGGTTCTATTTACTGGGCGTCTCTAATATAATCTGAGACGTATCATTTTGCTCGCCGTCTCCCATACAAAATTATTAGAGACGGCTAGAAAACGTCACCGCCTGTACAAACCATTAGAGACGGCTAGGCAATGTCGCCGTCTGAGAAATAGCTCTCGCGCGCAGAGTGAAAGAAAATTTTGACTGAAAACAGAGTGCGCGCGAAAACTTGAACAAAATCATGGACAGAGACAGAGTGCGCGCCAAAACGTGGACAAAATCATGAACAGTGTCGGCCCAGTGGAAACCAGGGTACCATGGGCCGGCCTGCCACAGCCCTCGACGCTCTGCGGAGAATTCTGCTAAGGACCAGGCGTTCAACCTGGCGAGCCACGCGAGGGACTTTCCCCTCGCGAGGGCTTCTTCACTCTGCTGAGCTTTTCTGCTAAGGACCAGACGCTCAGCCTAACGGGTCTCGAGAGGGACTTTTCCCTCGGGAGGGCCTCTCCTATCCGGGATATGGCTAAGTCCTGACGCACGTCTGCGCCACCCTCGCGAGGCTTCCCTCGCGAGGCGTCAAGTACTTCAAAACCTCGGCGAGGTACCCAGCCCTCGCGGGGTTCCTTCAAGTGGAAGCAAGCTCCGCGCCCGCTGTAGAGCGCACATGGCCTCTGTGCCCGCCGCAGAGTGATGCGCGCGCCTGCGCGCGATGACGACGACACCGCAGTTGCCTTTCTCGTGTATAAAGCAGTCAACAAAGCTGGGGCAAGCAAAGCGGACTCCCAGTATTGCCATTCTGGTGATAAGGGACCGGCGCCAGCTACGCTCCAAGCGCGACGTCACCGTGGGGCACGCCACGGGGCTCTGCAGCGCCAGCCCATCGTCCTGGATGGACGGTGGCTTTTTCTGCCAAGAAGACGTTACTCTCTGCCATGGACCGCGTCCATGGACGACCCGACGCCGTGCACTGCGCTCCACCATTGCCACCATGTGGTATCCCTTCCCGCCTGATGTTTTCGGGGAAGAGGACCGAGGCAGTATAAAAGGAGGCAGTGTACGACCAAGAGAGGGGATCCCGCATTCATCGATTCATTCCACACTCAAGCAGCTACGTCGCAAGGAAGAAGACGGAGCTCATTCCCCCATAGTTCACCATAGCCATAACAGTGCCCTCGGCAAGCACATTGTACCGTGAACCTCTCCAAGCAGTGCAATACAACTTAGTAGGACGTAGGGTCTTTACACCTCGCGGTGGGCCTGAACCTGGGTAGCGGCTCGTGTTCATTCTCTGTCGTGATGTTCCTCACCGAGCTCGACGAGCACCGTCGCCGAGGTTGTTGAGGGTTTGTTTGACGTTGTGTTCAGCCCCTTACTCGATTCCTGGCATCTGAGAGACACCCCTAGTTCCTGGGACTAGTCTCCGATATTTGGCGTGCCAGGTAGGGGGCTGAGGCACGTCTTCAACCTTTTCGACCTCTCCGCGCCATGGCTGACACTCGAGCTGAGCTCCTCGCTCGGCGGACATCTGGCAGAGCCACCACCGAGCCCGCCGCCAACAACACCGCGCGTGGTCGCTCACGCACCAACCGCGCTTCAGAGCGCAACGCCGAGCCGCGCGTCGAGCACCCAGAAGACGACGGCGGCAACGGCAGCGGCAACGACGGCGGCAACGACGACAATGGCGAGGGAGCTTCCTCCCAGCACCCGTCCAAGCGCGAGAGCGCCTCCACGCAGAGCCGGGTGGCGCCCAGCCCAGCCACTGCGCTACTCATGGCGCAGGAGCTGTTCCACTACCGCCCCACGCAGGCAGGCCACGAGAACTGGCTCAACCGCCTCGAGGAGCTCGTCAACGCCGCTGCTGTGCTCGCTGCGCCTGCTCCCACGCCGGCGCCCTCTCGCTCGCTGGTGCACCACTCTGGACACGGAGGGAACATAGCGCACGTCGCTCCTCCTCCCCCTCCGCCTCCGCCTCCGTCGCCGCCTCCTCCAGTTGCAGCACCAGCGGGGAACCACCGCGCCGCGTCACATGCGTCCTCACCGCACGACTGCCAGGTTGTGCAGCGAACTCCAGCGGACGCGCGCGTGGAGATCGAGCGCCAGCGGGACCGCCACAACCCCGTCGTCCAGGAGATTGCAGCCGCAGGTCACCAAAACCGCGGCGCACTCACCGGCAGCGCTGTGGCATACGCCACAGGGTGCACCGCTTTCACCCGCAACTTGCGCCGCGTCGTCTGGCCGGTGAAGTTCAGGCCAGATCTTCCTCCATGCTACGACGGCAGGACCAACCCTCTGGAGTTCCTGCAGCTCTACACCATCTCCATCTAGGCCACGGCAGGCGACGACAAGGTGATGGCGAACTGGCTCTCCATGGTGATGCATGTAAAATGCATACATGAACTTTGCACTTTAATTGCTTATATTCCAATCATATTTGCATCATATAAGGGTTATATCAATGTTTTATCATGATTTTGGGAATACTTCATAGTTTTCCATTTATTTGGAATTAACCCTGTACAGGCAGAAAACCCTAGTTTTGTATTTTAATGTTTCAGGGACCCAAACGTCAACGAAATCACCTGGAAATTTACGGGCGTCAATATTTGGAAGGAAGAAGGACTACGGAAAAAGGAAGCAAGCAAACGGAGGCCCGAGGGCCAAACGGAGGTGGCCCACACGGCCACAGTACCAGTCCGCGTGGGACCCACCCGTTCGGGCCTCGTGGCTCCGTTGCCGTCGATCTTCGCTCCACCGACATCGTCTTGACCTAAAAACGCCTATAAAAAAGGTCCCCCGTCGTTCTCTGGAAGGAGCGCCGCACAAACACAGAAACGGAGATCAGGAGCTGTAGATTGGAGGGGGAAAACTCCGGCGGGGCGCTGCCGGCGTGGTCTCCATTTTCTCCATCGACTTCTCAACCGTCTCCATGATGAAGAGGGAGTAGTCCACCTCTGGACTATGGGTTTGTGGAAGTAACTTATGTATCTCTCCTCTCTTGAGCTTCACTAATTAGCACCGTATGAGCTGCTGAACATGATTACGGTCACCGTTGTAATACCTTTGTGGTGGATCTTTATGAGTTAATATATGTTTGAGATTGCAATGTTTGTTTCAGTTATGAGTATAGATGCATATTATGTACCCCGTTCTTGTCTACTTGTTTTGATCAAGCATGTTTATGAGAGCGTGTGTGGGGGAACGTGTGCATTAGTTGGAGTAACGGGGGGTGGCTAGTGCAGTGAACGTGAGAGAAAGTTCTACGATCCACTTTGGTATCTTTACCTTACTTTGTTGCCTCACTAGGGATAAACTAAAATACCATGCTACGGGGATGTGGGCGTGACCATTGCCACTACTCCATGACTAGATCTAGCATGTTCTTATTTTCACTTCATGTCATGATACTTAATGCTATGCTCTGAGTTATCTTAATTACTGAGGTGTTATGATTTAGTTCGCATCTTGGTGGAGTATAAGAGAAGTTAATAACCAAAAGACCTCTATGTTAGGACGTGATGCCCATATATCTAAGTAACTTGTTATCAAACCCTGTGTTGCAATCTCATATGTTAACTTTGCGTGTTCCATTGTCTACCACTTTATAAAGAGAGAGTGCATTTGTGAAACCATGAACCCCAGTCCATTTTTAATCATAAGAAACACCTTTCCAACACCATATACCACTTTTCTATTTTCAGCCATCATTAAATCCGAAAATACAAAAATACTTTTCATCTTGCATACATCATTCAAAAACCCAAAAATATCATTTATCATTGCATCCACCATCATTGCATATTTATTTCTTGTTTGCATTGCATAACTATCCTGATATCATTCTTACACCTTGTGCTTGACAACCACAGGTGAGGTTGAGGACCAAAACATCTAACCTTGTTTTGTAGGTAACCAAAAGAAGGATAAGAAGACAAATCTACCACTTCAGATTCCCCGAGAGTTCGATATTAAACCCTCGAGTCACCCCTCGTGGGGAAAACTGTCTTCCACTTACTATACACTCTGCACTTGGAGTCTCAACCTAATCCCGTTTACTTTTGCAGGTATCAAAGCCTTGCTCATCGGGTATCACATGGCGCTCAAGGACCTCCCCGAGAACACCATCGACTCGTGGGAGGACCTCTGCAAGGCCTTCGTCGCCAACTTCAAGGGCACATACGAGCGCGCACTCACCTACAACGACCTTCGCGCGGTGCGCCAGAAGCCAGATGAGACCCTCCGCAGGTACATCCAGCGCTTCAGCTAGGTCCGCAACAAGATTCCGAACATCCCGGACTCGCACGTCATCTCCGCCTTCAGGGAGGGCGTCATGAACCGCCGGATGCTCGAGAAGCTCGGCATCCACGACACCCTCACCTCAGTGGTGAAGCTCTTCGACCTGGCTGACAAGTGCGCCAAGGCTGAGGAGGGCCTCCTCTTCATCAAGAAGGAGACGGAGGAAGAGCCTCCTGAGGGATCCAGGAGCAGGAAGAAGCCAGTCGAGAAGCGCAAGACCACCGCCATCCTCGCAGCAGAGCCTGACGCTAAGCAGCCTCGCGAGGCCTCTTCGGCGGCTGACGAGAAGAAAGTGGACAATCGCCCATTCTGCATCTACCACAACAGGCACAACCACGCGACTGAAGACTGCTGGGAGCTCAAGCAGCTCAGCAAGGAGCGCGAGAAGAACCAAGGCCGCGGCGGCCGCGGGGGCGGGCACCATAACTTCCAGCAGAGGGCTCAGGCGAACCTCGCCGGGCGAAACGGCAATCTCCCTGACGAGAACCCTGGGGGCTACCAGGCCCCTCAGGGGGCAATAGCATGCATCCTCGGCGGGTCTCAAGCGCCGAAGTCCAACAACCACTTCAAGCAGTTCTCTCGCGAGGTCAACGCCGCGCTTCCAGGGATTGAGGCGTCCCAACCCCTCAAGTGGTCGCAATACACCATTGCCTTCGACTCCAAGGACCACCCAAAGTCGACCAAGGCTGTCGGCACCATCCCTCTGGGGTGCACTCCCATCATTAACAACATCGCCGTCGCCAAGACGCTCATGGATGGGGGACCAGGCTTGAACGTCATCTCTGTCGAGACCTTCGAGTAGCTTCAAGTGCCATACGAGTGGCTGATGCCCTCCAGGCCCTTCACGGGGGTGACAAGTGGCTCCACTACTCCGCTGGGGCAGGTGAGGCTCGCGGTCACCTTCGGCACACCGCAGAACTACCGCACCGAGCAGATCGACTTCGACGTCGCGCACATTAGCCTGCCCTACAACGCCATCCTCGGCTACCCCGCCCTCACGAAGTTCATGGCCGTCACTCACCACGCGTACAACATTGTCAAGCTTCCAGGCAGCGGCGGCACCATCTCCATCCATGGCCAAGTCTAGGACGCAATGCGCACTATCGAGACCGCCTACAAGGCCGCTGCCGTGGCATTCCCCGCTGACGAGGACATGGAGCCCCTCGAGAGGCCAGCGAAGAAGAAGCAGCTGTTTTCACAGGAACAGGCAGCCACGAAGAAGGTGTCACTGGACGCCAGCAGCTCAGGGGCTAGCGTCACCATAGGCGCTGGCTTGCCTCCCAAATAGGAAAGCGCGCTCGTCGCCTTCCTCAGGGCAAACTCTGACATATTCGCATGGACACCGTCAGAGATGTCCGGAGTACCGAGGGAGGTGATCGAGCACCACTTAGCCATGTGTCCAAACGCACACCCCGTGAAGCAGAAAGCACGGCGCCAGGTGCCAGAGAAGCAAGAGTTCATCATCAAGGAAGTAGAGAAGTTGAAAGAAGCACGCATAATTCGAGAAGTTGCGCACCCCACATGGCTCTCCAACACGGTGGTCATCCCCAAACACACCGGGGGCGGCAAGCTCTGCATCGACTACACTGACATCAACAAGGCCTGCACCAAGGACCCATACCCCATGCCCAGAATAGACCAAATTGTGGACTCCACCGCCGGCTGCGACCTCCTCTGTTTTCTGGATGCCTTATCAGGCTATCACCAGATCAAGATGGCGAAGGAGGATGAGGAGAAGATAGCATTTCTCACCCCTTGCGATGTGTATTGCTATGTCTGCATGCCCTTCGGCCTGAAGAACGCCGGCGCCACCTTCCAGAGGCTCATGAGGACGGCCTTGGGGGCTCAGATGGGGAGAAACGCAGAAGCCTACGTTGACGACATCGTGGTCAAGACTCGCGAAGAGCACACCCTCATGGAGGACCTCGAGGAGACTTTTGCCAAACTACGCAAGGTAAACATCAAGCTGAACCCCGCCAAGTGCGTCTTCGGGTACCATCAGGCAAACTCCTCGGGTTCCTAGTGTGTCACCGCGGCATAGAAGCAAATCCTGACACGATCAAGGCCATAGAAGAAATGCAGCCACCTCGTCACCTCAAGGACATGCAACGCTTGGTGGGATGCATGGCCAGCCTAGGCCGTTTCATCTCCAAGTTTGGCGAGAGGGCCCTGCCATTTTTCAAGATCATGATGAGGTATGGCATGTTCAAATGGACACCAGAGGCGGACAAGGCATTTGAAGACCTGAAGAAGTACTTGGCCAGTCCACCTATCATGGTTGCCCCAAGGCCCGGCGAGCATCTGAAGCTGTACCTATCAGCCACTCCACAAACAGCAAGCGCGGTCTTGGTGGCAGAAAGGGAAGAGCCAGTCCTCGCCAAGAAGGACACAGCCACGCCAAGCCCAGAGCCTCCCGATAAGGAAGCACCCTCTTCAGGCCCCAAGCCTCATGTCGAGCCCGCACAACCAGCAGGCACTCTCGCCGAGGGTCCGCCTCAAGAGAACCTCGACCAGGCTCCCGAGGAGCCAGCGCTGCACCACCATCGACAACGCTCGTCGAGCATCCTGTCTACTTCGTCAGCACGGTGCTGCGAGACGCACGCGAGCGGTACACCATGCAGCAAAAGCTCCTCCTCGCGCTCCTCATCGCTTCCAGGAAGCTGCGCCACTACTTCCAGGGCCACCCCATCACGGTGGTCACGTCATTCCCTCTGGAGCAAATCCTGCGCAACCCAAACGCGACTGATTGCGTCGCAGGGTGGAACATCGAGCTTCAACCCTTTGGCCTGCGTTTCGACACCACCAGGTGTCGGGGGAATACTTTGTGGATTATCCCGTGGCCCATGTTGATAAGTGCGACCTACTTTACTCACGCCAGAAAGGGCCTACATAAAAGCAAGCCCAATATCGCACCGCCACAAGGAGAAAGATCTAGAAGACATATCCTGGAAGACGTGAGGAGGAGTTAGTCTCCAAGTAGGTTCCAGTCGATGTATTCCTTGTGGAGGAAGTTTCCTTTGTAACCTAGCGAGCCTCTGTGTATATAAAGAGGACTCGCAGGACTTAGACAGGATCAAGCTATCATGCCCCAGAACCCTAGCTCTTACGGCGAGTTCCCAGATCGGATCGCCTCCATTGTAACACCACATATATCATATCAATACCAATCTAGGGTAGGCAGGAAGTAGGTCTTTACCTCACATTGAGGGGCCGAACCTGGGTAAATCTGTGTTCGAACTTGTTACAGCGATCCCAAGCTCGGAGACGATTGACTCGCGCAAATCCCACTCCTACGAAGTCATCCATGTCATCTGACGTGACAAACCCACGACAGTTGGCGCCCGCCGTGGGGCCTGCGGTCAAGAGCGTCACGTTCCGCGCTGGATCGATGAAAGGAGCTGAAGATCTCGCCATTGGCCACATCATCATGGTTGATGGCACGCCTCTCATTGACGATTCAAGCCTGGTGACTCAGAAGAAGGAGTCGCCGTAACTGTGGATGAAGAAGAAGAAGAATCTACCAACAACGAGCCACTGACGCTTGAAGACGAAGAAGCCCAATCCATTGAGTATGTACTCGAGGAAAGGCTCTGTGGAAACCTAGGGGTGGCAGCTCGCCCTCCGAAGGAGATCAGTGCATCGAAGGGATCTATAGGACCGTGGAAGCAGAAGAAGGGCTGGGCATGCCGCAGGGCAGCTTAGCACCCACGGCACCGGAAGCAGTGGAACAAGTCGCACTAGAAGGATCAGGAGTCGCAGAGCTCGGTTCGAGTCGCGCGGCACCCGCTGCAGCCACCCCAGGAGTCGCGGCCTCAGGAGTCGCGAACAGAGAAGCCCCGTCCGAAATCGTACCTACGGAAGAAGGGCCAAGAACAACCCCCAACACGACGGCCAGGATGCCCCAGAGCAGCCCGCAGTTTACGCCCATATTTGCAGTTAACGCCGCCACAAGAGCTTCGGAGCTGGAAGCTACCAGGATTGAGCTGTATGATGAAGTCCAAAGGATTGTGGATGAAAGGAGCAGGCTCGCACGCGAGGACCAGCGCCTCCAACAAGAGCAACAACGACTCGCTGAAGACACCATCATCCTACAAGGAGGACCAAGCACCTTGCCACACCGACGTCTGTTCAGTCGCATGCAGCCAGGAACAGTAAATCCCATGGAGTTATTCCAATCACCCACCTCTGGACCTACAGCCGCGGTCCCTGCAGTCGATACACCAGCAGCCACAGCGCCACCCCACGCGAACCCATCGGTCACGACAAATGCTGCGCGTCCAGTCGCGTGGCCAGAAGCCGCAGCACCATCAGTCGCAGTACCCTCATACACGGCACCACCTGTCGCGGCTGCGCGACCCGCGGCGCCTTTAGTCGCGCCTGCATTGCGGACGATGGCATCGCCAGCATTCACGCCTGTAGTTCCATCTTTTGCGGCGCCAAGAACGACGGAAGCACCAGGGTCAAGAGCTCTGGTGCAAGCTAACAACAGGGCTATCATGCCGCCTCCGTCGCCACAACCAACCTTTGTGCAGCAGCCGGCACTGCAGCCTCAAAGGTTCCATACACCACAAGGACACTATGTTAGCCCAGTGGAGAATCTCTATGCGGCTACCAACATCTTAGCCAGGTTGACACCGGTAGGAAACGCACCGATGGACAGAGAGGCGCGGCGCGCCATTGAGATGCTGAGCACAGCAGTGGTACAACAGGCAAACATTTCTGAACATGGGGGACGACTGCACGCAACCCCCTATAACACTAGAGTAACAGCAGAAAGAAGCATCCGAGCCGAGTCGCCGCAGGTTGCGACTTCAAGTTCAGCCAGGCGACAAAGGGAGAACCAACAGGTGGTACAAGTTCAACCCGCAGAAGGTGTGCAGATGCATGCAATGGTTAATCAGGTAGGGAGGCCAGCTCCATCCAACTTATCATCGCGACTTAAGGGTCCAGTCTGCTTCAGCGAGAGGATTAGGTCCGAGCCGTTTCCTGCAGATTTCAAAGGACCTCTCAAGGTCGCAAATTATAACCCAAGTATGGACCCGGTCACTTGGCTCAACAATTATGAGATGGGAATGAGAATTCTCAACGCATCTGAAGAAATCTGTGCCCGGTACCTAAACATGATGTTGGAAGGCGCAGCCCACATTTGGTTACAAAAACCTACCACCAAACTCAATAAATTCTTGGGATGAGATGAAGGAAGCTTTCGTCAAGAACTTCCAAGGAACATGCAAGCGACTCTGCAGTATAGAAGATCTTGAACGCTGCGTGCAAAAAGAAGACGAGTCAAGTCGCCATTGGATGAGGAGAGTGGCAGAAATTATACACCCTCAGACAACATACCTCCAAGCTCAGCCGTCCTAGTTATGGAGAAAAACTGCAAGTTTGAGCCGCTGGTCCACAAACTGGGTCGCATGAAGGACAAAGTCAAGAGCCTCAGCGCGGTGATGGCAGCGGCTAACAAGTATGCAAGTTCGGATAAAACCAAGGACGCGTCTGATGGAGAAGAAGAGGAAACAGCTGGCAAAGGAAAGAAGACCAGCAGCAAGCCTCAGCAACAACAAGCTAGCAACAGTAATGCGAATTACAACAAGCGCAAAAAACGAGGAAGGAAACTCGGGATTAGTCGCAAACACGAACACTCGTTACAAGCCAAGTAGTGGCAGAGGAAGAAATTTCCACCCAGTTAACTTGGAAGATGTTTTCAACCGTCCCTGTGACATCCATGTGGGAAAAGATGGAAAACACCCAACCACACAAAAGTGCAGTGCTACCATTACAAAAAGTGGAAGGATGGGCAACCACTTAATGGGAATAACAACAATCAGAACAACAAAGGAGGCAATCACAGTGGAGGCCACCATAATGCTGCTCCAAACCCACAGCCAGACCAACCGGAGCTCCCGAAGCAGCTGGGTCAATATCACACAATTGTGGTTAATACCTCTAGGAGGGAGCAGAAGCTGCGACGACGCAACCAAGCTGTTAACGCCGTAGTACCAGCCGTACCACAGTGGCTGAAGTGGTCTGAGCAACCAATAGTTTGGAGCCGCGAAGATCATCCAGGAGAAATAAATGAAGGAGGCAAGCTCGCGCTTGTGGTTGCCCCTCAAGTCGCAGGATACAAATTAAGCAAAGTACTGATGGATGGAGGCAGCAGCATAAACATACTATACTATGAGAATTTCAAGAGGATGAACCTCCAAGAAAAACAGCTGCACCCGTCCAGAACAACGTTTCACGGAGTCGTGCCTGGCGTATCAGCTCAGCCATTGGGGCGAATCAACCTGGAAGTCGCCTTCGGGACGCAAAGCAACTTCAGAAGCGAGTACGTCTGGTTTGAGGTTGTAGATTTCCAGAGCCCATACCATGCCCTCTTTGGCAGAGAAGCATTCGCAAAATTCATGGCTCGACCGTGCTACGTGTACCTGAAGCTAAAAATGCCTGGTCCTAAAGGAGTCATCACAATAGATGGCAATAAAGAAATAGCACAAGAATGCGAAGAAGGCGACAGGGCTATGGCCAAAGACGCTTGTGTCGCGGAAAATGCACCTGCTCCTGAGCCGCAACAAAAATTTGATGACATCGTGGAAGCCAAAAGACACCTGCCTGACCTGCGACTTCAAATTACAGCCGCAAGAAGGGCAAGAGCTGCAGGCCATCGGCAATAAGGGAATACCCCAACCACCACGAGTCGCCATCAACAATTATAACAGAACCAACAAGGGTTCGCAGTATCAAGCTGGCCACTCAGGGCTCAAACCTCAACTCCGGTCGCCACCTAGGCGTGACCGTACCATATGTATCAAATTGGATCGCCACTTAGGCGCGATCAACCCATGTATCAGGAATTAGCTGCCACTCAGGCGCGGCCGTACCTGTGCATAAAAAATCCGGTCGCCACCTAGGCGCGACCGTACCATATGTATCAAATTGGATTTCCACTTAGGCGCGATCAACCCATGTATCAGGAATTAGCTGCCACTCAGGCGCGGCCGTACCTGTGCATAAAAAATCTGGTCGCCACCTAGGCGCGACCGACCCCTGCATCATCTTTGGTCGCCACCTAGGTGCGACCGACCCATGTATCATCTCTGGTTGCCACTCAGGCGCAACCGACCCCCTGTATCATTTCTGGTCGCCACCTAGGCGCGACCGACCCAATGAATCACTTCTGGTTGCCACTAAGGTGCGACCGACCGTATGTATCATATAATGATTTTGAAATAAAGCCGGCACCCCTACTATGTAGGTGGCTGTCGTTTCGCCTCAAACTACCAATTGAGTTGTGAGTCTTTCATTTTCTAATCATTGGTTCCTTGGGGGTGCGGCAGCTTTCTGAGCGCGGCCTATTACCTTGGAATCGCCAAACGAGTGGCATTTATCGTGATTATACTCAACCTTCACTTGGATGCGACTTGCATTATGCGGCCAAATTACTGGGGTGTGGCATCAATCGAGCTTGATCGCCTATCATGGCCGCTCTCGACCCTGAACACACATGTTCCTAGGAAATACTGAGCCGCGCAAGGGCCTAAGTAAGGAAAACCGAGACAAATCATAAGGACCAGACTATTGGTCGGAACTTGTACTGCTGAGAGTACTTAATAACCATAAAACATTGTTGCTAACACGCCATTTCAGCAATTATTACGAGCCACTAAGGGCTAACTTACCATAACATTGTTTTTCACTCACTTCTTCCCAGCTTTTGGCTTGTGAGTAGGAGGCACCGGCGCTTACCAGGCTTGGCAGGAGCAGCAGGAGCAGGCTTGCTTGAAGGCTTGTCAGTTGCAGGCTTGGGGGCTGAGGAGCTGGACACACCTGGAGAGGAGTTCTTCTCTTGAGGAGCAGCCACGCTGGTTGATGCAGTGGGTAATCTCTCAAATCTCGACCCATCTAGATGATATTTCCCCAGAAAGTTCGCCAGGTCCACTCCGTCCACAAGTTCAGTCGCATGGCCTCGCATGCCCTTCCATGTAGCTGCATATTCTGAGGATGTCAGCTCGGTGCCGTCCGTCTTCTTTGAAGGCTTGCCTTGTGCGACCCTGGCAGCATCGAAGGATGGATCATATGTCTTAGCCAAGGCAAGCACATGAGCCACGCCATAGCGAGCAGAAGATTCTTTCCAGTCCAAGAAGTACTGAGGCGCTTTGAGCAGCCTTTTCAATAATCCTTCAGCATCAGCGGGGACAGACTTGGTTGGTAAAAGGCAAGCTGATAATTTCTTCATTCCATCGATAGCTTTGTGTGCAAACTCGCGGATATGCTCCAGCTGCTCTTGTGTGCTGCCTTTCTGCGTTCTAGCATCCTCACCTATAACATGGCAGCCATCAATTAGCACAGCTATATGCAAACAAAGAAAGCTAAGGGAAAGTGAAGTTGTGGACTGCAAAACATACCAGTCAGCTCTTGGGTCATGATGGAAACTTTAGCATGGACAAGGTTGTGGGCGTCAGACACTTTCGCCAATTTCTTCTTAAGGTCGCCAATCTCCACAGCTTTAAGCCGCGCATCCTCATTGGCTTGAGTAATGGCATCCTTCTGGGCGTTGATTTGACAATCTTGTTGCTGGATCCTCTCATGAACTTTTCTTCAAAAAATTTAAGCCGCAGCTCAGTGGCCTTGGCTTGTTCAGATAGCTTGAAGCCTCGTCAGTAAGATCGCCAATCTGGCGTCTTTTTCCTTCAGTTTAGCCTCGCGTTGGAGAAGGAGTTTGCGCAGATTCTCAAACTCAGAGGGAGTCTCCTGCAATTGCTTCTCCAGAGCAAGCTTCTCCGCAGTCACAGTATATAATTCTTCCTAAAAAACAGAAGATCAACAGATAAAGGGCAGCGGAGAAGTTTGCAGTAATTTGTGAGAAGTTATTATAAAAAGAAGTACCAAGCCCCCTTTACGTCAAAGAAGGCCTTGATCCTTGGGGGCTAGGACAGACAGGATAAGAGAAATTATTACCTTATAAGCCGCAGATAAATTGGAGAGTGCCTCACGCAGCTCTGCAGCTTGTTTGTTGCTTGAAGCAATAATGGCCTGAGACAGCTGTTCTGCGCGGCTCAATGATGAGGAAGAGGAGGCTAACTCAAGGCGCAGCACAGGCGATTTCTGATTAACAGCCGCTGGCGACTCAACCAGCGGTGCTTCGACTGTGGCTGCGGGACCCATCTCCTCTGTGTCTGGGGCAACGAGGGGACCTGTCCCATCTTCAGAGCCACCTCCTGGGCAGCCATGTTAGGGGCAGGCGACGAAGCCAAGTCATCAGTGGTGGCCGTGCCCTCCACCATGGCAGTATGAGCCGCAAGCGCCTTAGGCGACTCAACCACAGCCGCGGAGACAACTCCCAGATCAGTAGCTCTGCAAGAAAAGACAATTATATAAGAGAGAAGCATGCGCGGCAGAAGAAAAATGCTATGAGAACAAAAGAAAGTTACTAACTCTGGAGCCATCTTCACAGAGGCCATAAGGCCGTCGCTTGACGGCGATGACACACCTTGGAATCCTGAGTCTACAACCATAGGTCCAGATGTTGATAAAAGGAAATGAAGGAATATGCAGTCAGGATGATAAGGCAGCAAGAATTACCAGAATGGGGTTCCATGTCTTCTTCAGCCGAGGCGGTGGTCCTAAGCACACGCCTGTTAACAGGAGGGGTCGTGTCCACTGTAGGTTTGCGACGCTTGATGACCTCAGGATTTTCCAGAGTGTTAAGCTCTGGCTCCTCCCGGGACAGTCTCTTTGAGGCCCTGCGGGGAGTTGGATCAGCCGCAGGAGGGCTCGCGGTTGGCACAGGACTGTCATCCTCCTCCAGATCAGTATTTTCATCATCTGAAGCCGCAGTGGCAACAGATGGGATATCAGCGACTTCACTGCCCTCTAAAGCGGGCAGTAACTTCTTCTTTGTGGCACGCTTGGGAGCAGCAGTGCCCACACCAGCCGCGGAAGCGACCAGTAGTTCTCATCAGCCTGATACAGAAAAGGGAAGATCTTAATATCAAAAAGAAAGGCAATTCTACTATAAGGACAAAGGATTAGAGGGGGAGGGTTACCTCAAAAGGCTTGTTGTTAACGCTAAAAGGGGCAAGCCCCACCTTGTCGAAGGAGATGTTCTTCTCCTCAGTCACACGGGTGACGAACTCCACCTAGTCTTCAGGCTCCCAGTCAGCAGCCTTGACGCGATCAACATCAGCAGAAGTGCCAGAGCACTCGAGGAAGGACAGTTGATGGGGACTCACTGGCTGGATGCGCCATTTCGTCCAGCAGGAAAGAAGATCGAGGCCAGTAAGGCCATGATCAATTAAGGCATGGACCTTGATCAGCGACTCATTCACAAAGGATGTTGCGGCATCCCGAGGTTTGGATTTTAGTGCCTCAGAAGGCACGAAAAGAGAGTTGGTCCAAGCAGGGAGGTGAGTTTCGCCCTCCGGAGAAGTGTCTTGACAGTAAAAGAAAGATTTTTGCCAAGCCCTGGGACGATTCGCCAGGGCTAGCTTGGGAAGACAAGAGTTCCTATGGCGCTGTAGAGAGATGGCGCCGACCTGGACATAGGCGCCACCTTTGGAGACAAGCTGGCTATTGCAAGAAAGGGAGGCCAGCCACAGATCGATATTGGGGGCTATGCCGAGGTAGTCCTTGCACAGTACATGGAAATTGCTCACCTGGAGCATTGAGTTGGGTCCGATGTCATGAAGGCGGAGGCCCAGGCGTTGCATCAGGTTGCGGAAGAAGAGGGAGCCGGGAGGCGTGAACCCACGCTCCACGTGCTCCACGAACATCACCAATTCGTTGGGCTTGGGGCGCGGCTCTATCTCATCACCTGGCGCCCGCCAGATGTTGTCCTCCTTCGGCGGCAAGAAGCCAGCATCGGCGAGATCCGCAAGAGTCTGCTCCGTTACCCAGGATCCTTCCCAGTTGCAGGAGATCTTGCGTTTATCATCGGATGGCTTTGCCTTGGGCGCCATTGAGAAAAGATTGGATCGGGAGCTAAGCTCGATTGAGGAAGACGGCGGCGCGGTTGGAAGCAAGGAGAAAGCAGAGGCAAGTGAATATTGACCTAGGCCGCCGCGGCTTATAACTGGGATGCCCGAGATCAACGGAATAATTTGCGCCCGCAGAATGAGGAACGGTCCGCAATTGAAGGAAACATAAAATTTCAGATGGAAAGGATGAGTCGCGCAAATGAGTCACGGCTTTGAATCGCATCAGTCAAGAGATTAGTCAGAACGCTCATAGTGCGGCTCAACAACTACCTCCAGTAACCAAAGGATTCTCACTGTGAAGTTCTAACCAATCTTGGGGGCTAATGTCGGGGGAATACTTTGTGGATTAACCCGCGGCCCATGTTGATAAGTGCGACCTACTTTACTCGCGCCAGAAAGGGCCTACATAAAAGCAAGCCCAATATCGCACCGCCACAAGGAGAAAGATCTAGAAGACATATCCTGGAAGACGTGAGGAGGAGTTAGTCTCCAAGTAGGTTCCAGTCGATGTATTCCTTGTGGAGGAAGTTTCCTTTGTAACCTAGCGAGCCTCTGTGTATGTAAAGAGGACTCGCAGGTCTTAGACAGGGTCAAGCTATCAAGCCCAGAACCCTAGCTCTTACGGCGAGTTCCTAGATCGGATTGCCTCCATTGTAACACCACATATATCATATCAATACCAATCTAGGGTAGGCAGGAAGTATGTCTTTACCTCACATTGAGGGGCCGAACCTGGGTAAATCTGTGTTCGTCCTTGTTCCTGCGATCCCAAGCTCGGAGACGATTGACTCGCGCAAATCCCACACCTACGAAGTTATCCATGACATCTGACGTGACAAACCCACGACACCAGGGTCATCAAGGGAAGGGCATTGGCGGACTTCATCGTCGAATGGACGGACACGCAGCAAGAAGAGTCTCAAGAGGCAGAAACCACACCGTCTGGAGACACAGTGCCAAACCACTGGACCATGCACTTCGACGGGGCATTCGCATGCCAGAACGCAGGGGCTGGCGTCGTCCTGACCTCACCAAAAGGCGACAAGCTCTACTACGCCGTCCAGCTGTGCTTCACGACTGAGAAGGTCTCCTACAACATCGCCGAGTACAAAGGCCTCCTCACCGGGCTCAGAGCCGCAATCGCCCTCGGCATCAAGCACTTACTCATCAAGGGTGATTCCCAGCTCCTCGTAAACTTCTCCAACAAGATTTACACGCCTAAGGACGGTCACATGACCGCTTACCTCGAGGAGGTTCGCAAGCTCGAGAAGCACTTCAAGGGGATTGAGCTCAGACACATCCCGCGAAGGGAGAACCAGGAGGCTGATGACATCGCCAGGCGAGCGTCGCGAAGAGAGGCCCAGCAGGTAGGTGTGTTCGAGGAAAGGCTTACCAGGGCGTCGGTGAAATAGCCAAAAGAAGCAGCCAGCGTGGACATCGATGAAGAGCTCCCATTAGCACCAACATCTGGAGCACCAAGCTGCGGTCCACCCTCGGGAGAGCGCCTGTTGTTGGCCATGACACATCAAGAGACGGGCTGGATCGACGAGATCAAGGAGTACCTCAGGGACGGAGTCCTCCTGAAGAGGATGCAGAAGCAGAGAGAATTGCTCGACAGGCCAAGTCATACTGCTTTCACGAGGGAGACCTATACCGCAAGCGTCCAAATGGAGTTGCATTGAAATGCGTCCCCTGAGGAGGGTCGCCAGCTGATCAAGGACATACACAGTGGAGAATATGGCCATCATTCATCCTTGCGCACCCTCGCGGGGAAGGTCTTCAGGAGTGGATTCTACTGGCCCTCAGTGCTTCAGGACGCAACCAAAGTTGTCCAAGCTTGCGAGGCATGCCAATTCCACGCCAAGCAGGTCCACCAGCCTGCACTGGGGCTCCAAACCATACCGCTCTCCTAGCCCTTCGCAGTCTGGGGGCTTGACATCCTGGGACCGTTCCCACGCTCCCTCTACGTCGCCATTGACAAGTTCACCAAACGGGCGGAGGTCGATGCGGTGCGCAGCATACCGGCGAGATCGGCGGTGAAATTCATCAGAGGCCTGGCCTGCCGCTTCGGCGTGCCAAATCGCATCATCACCGACAACGGCTCACAGTTCACCAGTGGCATCTTCAGGGCCTACTGCGAAAGCCTCGGCATCTTCAGGGCCTACTGCGAAAACCTCGGATGGACGGTGGCTTTTTCTGCCAAGAAGACGTTGCTCTCTGCCATGGACCGCGTCCATGGATGACCCGACGCCGTGCACTGCGCTCCATCGTTGCCACCATGTGGTATCCCTTCCCGCCTGATGTTTTCGGGGAAGAGGACCGAGGCAGTATAAAAGGAGGCAGTGACGACCAAGAGAGGGGATCCCGCATTCATCGATTCATTCCACACTCAAGCAGCTACGTCGCAAGGAAGAAGACGGAGCTCATTCCCCCATAGTCCACCATAGCCATAACAGTGCCCTCGGCAAGCACATTGTACTGTGAACCTCTCCAAGCTGTGCAATACAACTTAGCAGGACGTAGGGTCTTTACACCTCGCAGTGGGCCTGAACCTGGGTAGCGGCTCGTGTTCATTCTCTATCGTGATGTTCCTCACCGAGCTCGACGAGCACCGTCGCCGAGGTTGTTGAGGGTTTGTTTGACGTTGTGTCGCAGTGGATCTGAGAGACACCCTAGTTCCTGGGACTAGTCTCCGACAACCAGTGAAATTGGAATTAAACATATCGATATTTAACAGAGTTCATAACTTACTATTATAATTAGTAGCAAAATACAGTGAAGTTAGTATGAAATTTTCACCGCACCAGCTGCCGGCCAAATCCTCGAACGATTGGATCGATCTTAGCTAGTGCTAATTAATACGATCGATCGCGTCTATCCTAGCAAAATATGTACCACGCGCCCTTGCACAAGTCGCGCGCGAATATGTGATCGATCAATGGCTGATCGATCGATCGATCCCCGCCCCCGGTAGCGGATCGATCAAAGCTAGCTATCCTAGAAAAATATACTACCCAGATCTAGAGCTCTAATATACTACTAGCTAGAGATCGAGCTTACCTACTACTAGATCGACCGCTCGACAATCGATCGGCCGGTCTAAACGAAAGGAGGAAGTTCTAATTGCCTCCTCGATTGAGGATTCACACTCGTCCTCCTCATGGTTGTGCATGTCCTCATCCGAGTCGGGCATGTAGTCCTCATAGAAGGCCACCGGCATGCCCTCGTCGTCGTCGTTGTCGCCGTCCTCTCCCGCATCGGCGTCCGACATGTCCTCGTCGTCCACTCCCGCCTCGCCGCCGTCTTCCTCGCCCGCGGCCAGCGCGCGCCGCGGCCGCGGCCTCCAGGATGTCGCGGTTCTGCTCCACAAGGGCGGGGTCGGCCCTCATCTGCCCGATGAGTGCGGCGTCCACGCGCTCGGCCTGGATTTGCTGCAAAACCGCGCGGTGCTCTGCCTTGACGGCCTCCAGACGGGCGAGCACCAGCGCGTCGCCGCCATTGGCCCCCGCCACGGCCCGGCCTGGCCCTCGCCGCCATTGCCCACCGCCGAGGCCTGGCTCTCCACCAGCACGACCTGGCCGCCGTCATTGCCCGTCGCCGAAGCCTGGCTCTCCACCATGCGCGCACCACCATCTGTCGCCACCGCGGCCACCAAGCGCGTCGGCATGCCTTTGTGGCCTGCGCGGGCCGCCAAGAACTCCACCACGGCGTCCGCCACGGCCTTCGCTATGGTGAAGACTAGCGTAATATAGCCAGTGGGCGGGCGCATCTCCCCCGCAGCCTCCGCCATGGCCGCTGCCAATCTCTCGGCCGCATCTGGGATGTTTGCCGCCGCGCGCATCTCAGCCGCAATGGCGGCGTAGAGCTCACGCGTGAGCTTCGAGTGGGTCGTGGCGGCGAGGCATGATGCACGCGACGGCGGATCTTGGATTGGCCGGCGAGAGGCGGATGGATGGAGGCGGCTAGGGTTGGAGGTGAAGGGGAATCTCGGAGGGGATGGATTTCTACCGTCCGGCGCCGCGGTTAATAAAGCTCACAAGTCCGAAGGGGAATCTCGGGCGCTGCGCCGGCCGGCCACGGTTCCGGTGGGACCCGGAGGTAATTTGCATTTATCCGGAGCTTCAGACGCTGTGCCGTTCACACTAGAAAAAAATGTGGTCAAAGTCTGCACAGGGAGACATCCATGCGATCTGGTCATCCATTTCTAATAGTCCGGAGGGTACGGACGTTTAAATGTATGGAAATATCAAGTTTTGATATATTTTGGTATATTTGCAATATATGTGATAACTTTTGAGCTATATTTATGCATCCGTATTGTCTATTCGTCCGTATATGATGCAAATATTGCGCGAAATCCGTATGTTTGCTAATTTAATATCTGAAGGGTCCGGCTATGATCCATATGTTTACTAATTTAATATACCGAAGAACTATTTCTTCGGTATTGATGTTAATGGATGAATATATAATTAGTATAATGGTAACTCTATGAGCACACTATCTGAATCCATATTTTGTGGAAAGTTCTTTCATCGGTTTGAAGTACTACTCCCTCCGTTCCTGTAACACCCCGGCCACCCCCGGGCCGGGCCTGTCACCCTGTCAGCTCGTTAGGATCTCCAGACTGGCCCCACAGATCAACACTAGTCTTTTCTGCGCACTTTGTCCTCACTCGTGCGCACCCGAGAACCAGTTCCCGGTCGGTCACCCATCCTTGGAGTGCTCCGGGCCAAGCACGCTTAACCTCGGAGTTCCTTCCAGATGAGCTTCCGGAAAAGAAGTTGCAACTTGTTGATATGAGTATTCTATCAATCCTGTTAAGCCCTGAGCCAGGATCTCACATCCTCCCCCCCTTAGAAGGCCGACGCCCTCGTCGGTCAGCCCCCAGTCCAGGAACTTTCCCTCTTGGTACACGTCTGTGCGCCCAGTGCCGGCACATGCTCCACATGTCCGCACCCCTGACCCGCACACGTCCGTGTTGCCGCGAGAACCTGGCTCTGATACCAAATTGTAACACCCTGGCCACCCCCGGGCCGGGCCTGTCACCCCTGGCAGCTCGCTAGGATCTCCAGACTGGCCCCACAGATCAACACTAGTCTTTTCTACACACTTTGTCCTCACTCGTGCGCACCCGAGAACCAGTTCCCGGTCGGTCACCCATCCTTGGAATGCTCCGGGCCATGCACGCTTAACCTCGGAGTTCCTTCCAGATGAGCTTCCGGAAAAGAAGTTGCAACTTGTTGATATGAGTATTCTATCAATCTTGTTAAGCCCTGAGCCAGGATCTCACAGTTCCATAATGTAAGATTCAAGGTTTGAAATGTCTAGCTCATATTAAATGTAAGATGTTCAAGGTTTAAATTGCTCATATTAAAAATGTCTAGCTACAATCATGTATATGTGAATGTGAATGTGGAAAATGGCTAAAACATCTTATATTGTGAAACGGAGGGAAATACAACCGTAAAAGAAGAACACGATCTACAAACCGGCCTTTTCCATGTAAGTTAGCTACAAGTTTTCTACTACATGATAAATTATTTTAGGTATATGAACCTATTTCTTCGTCTACAACTCAGCGTAACATTAATTAGGATGCATAAATCATTTATCTTCACTTTTGTTTGAATGTTTTGTAAGTATTTTGGATGTTGTTAAATCTCGGAGTGAACAAACATGTCCGGAGGGTCCGGCTATGATCCATATGTTTAGTAATTTAATATACCAAACAAATGTTTATTCTACATTGATGTTAATGGATGAATAATCCGTATAATGGTACTCTATGAGCACACTATCTGCAACCATTAAAATTGCTCATATTTTGTGGAAAGTTCTTTCATATAGGTTTGAAGTACTCCCTCCGTTAATTAACCATATAAATGTAAGATGTTCAAGGTTTACACACA
The DNA here is from genome assembly GCA_947311845.1 of Poa pratensis. Taxonomy (NCBI): domain Eukaryota; kingdom Viridiplantae; phylum Streptophyta; class Magnoliopsida; order Poales; family Poaceae; genus Poa; species Poa pratensis. The sequence continues at coordinate 4,533,679 of CAMZMU010000061.1, read as the reverse complement.
TGCATGTCTACATTCATACTCCCTCCGTTTTTAAATATAACTAGCTGGGTGGCCCGCGCAATTGCGCGGCAAGCACATACATATTTTGAATCTTGATATCTAATGTAACTTTTTTCTAATTGATTTCACTTTTGAGCGATCTAAGAGAAATAAGAAGCCAAACAATATATAAGAACTATGATATTGAATTTTTAGAGCTTTCTTATACTTCCACGTTCTAGGTGATAAATCTTTTGCACGCGTAGAAAATGCAATTACAAAGTAACTAATTCATTGTTTAGTATTAAGTAAAAAATCATTGTTTAGGATTCCAAGTTTTATTATTTATAGCATTGATCATACTCTACCATTAAATTAACTCGTGTACTCTACTTCACTCTAACAATTAATCAACTGTGTCTAATTGCCCGTGGAGTGATTTTGCCATGTTTAATAACACGAACAAAGATTCTTTTGCTCATTCTTGATCATTCGCGTGAACTAATGAATTAAGTTCGTACGCATAAATGCACATGTTTCATCCTCCTCTTATGCTCATATAATGAAGTTCTACCTGAATGAACGCACTTTAAATCTTAGCATATCTCTTATACTCTTAAATTTGAAGCAATTACATAGGCTTCATAACCTTGCAAGTGTTGTCCAAAATGTATGTCTCTTCTGTCAGTACCATATGAATAGCTTCAGTGTCCTATTTGAATTACATCATATTATAAAATTTGCAATCCGTAAAGGTTAAAGTAGAAAACTTATAAAACTATTTTAAATGAGTATGTACACTTCATGAAATATTGTACCGACTCCATAATATACCACACTTGTCGTTAAGAGATACGATTACCACACATATTTTTTAAGAGATATGAGCACTATATAAAACTCCACACGGAGAGGTATATTTTCAAATAATGCACTTTTGTTAAGAAAAGTGTCAACATTTTTTTCCACTCTCAGCCTTTTCTAGTGTTTACATGAGAGTTGAGTATACCAATAAACATGCATATTATTGTTTAACTACTGATTACGAACATATGAACTACTATACGGAGAAAATACAAATATGCAAGACGTAGAAGCTACCTGATATTTGCCCCAGATTTTACTGTATCCTACTGTCTTGTATTCCACAAACCATTATCCAAAAGGGCATAACACCGGAAAAAAAATAAAGAACAGATAAAATATCTAAACAAAGGCTGTAATGTTCAAAATGAACTGAGGCTGTAAGCTTTAGTAGATTGCAAGAAGAAACATCAACGATTTTATGCTCTCTCGCCAAGAAGATCGGCGGTAGCGGACATTCTTCACATAAGGGATTTCATGCACGGATATGTTTTGGGCAGCATACAAAGCCATAATACCATCAATAGGAAATTTATTGGCATCGATAGTGTAGTGGTTTTAAATAAAATCCATTTAATTTACACTAACCAAACTTACTGAACAAAAACCTCACACCAATTTTGTAGTTTCGCTTTCATATGTAGTCACCCTGCAAAAATGCAAATAAATGAATAATAAGCACGTGCCTTCATTTTATAGTTTCGCTTTCATATGTAGTCACCCTGCAAAAATGCAAATAAATGAATAAATAATGCCCTTTGCAATTCTTTTCACGAATGGAGCATTATAACATAACCATGTATGCTAGCCGATTGAAATTGGCACAGCTTATTACCTCTGAATAGATCTTTGCATGATGCATGCATTAGATGGGCTACCAATAGTCGTTGGGTGCGGCTGGCTGTAGGCTAACATTGCTGGGGTGGCGTACGTGATCTGATCTTATATGGTGCCCAGAAACTTGTCGCCATAGTTCATACAGGCCAGAGATTGTAGTACAATCAATCTCGTCGATTTAAATCAGATGCCAAAAGGATGTGTTGCAGCCACGCGGATCCTGGTCGCAGGCATGGTCTAGGCTTTCCGTGGAGGTCTGGCTGGAGCCGGATGTAGCGGAGCGAGGCCGCCCGCTACCAGCCGCCCAGCTTTGCCTTTCTTGCGTTTAGAAATGCACAGCTTTTCCTGGACCGATCACCCCTCCCTCCTGTTTGTGCCTCGACGCTGCTGGGAGACCAGAGGGGCGATCACAGGACCTCGCCGACGGCCAAGGTTAGCTCACGTCCACGCTACCTTCTTTTCCCTTCTTGCCCCGTAGCCCAATTTTTCTCATCTCTGTTGTTATTCGTACAGGTGCTCTGAGATTAGCTCGCACAAGTGCAGTCAGTTGCAAAGGATTTGCAATCACCTCGTTCACAGCTTGTTCAGAGCATGACCAACTCGCAAGCTAGTTCGTTCGGCGGGGTACCTAGGGGCGCAGGCAGCTACACGCTGTCTTCCCCGAAATCAGCGCCTTCCTTGCCGAAGCCCTGGCTTGCTGGATGAACAGCCACCGTTCCACATTGCGTACAGTCCAGTCCGCGCCGACGGCTGTATCCTTGGCGAGCGCCCAGGCCAGCAGCTTCCTCCCGGCTGCGACCCAGAGAACAACCACGAATATCGTCCCAGGAAACCGATCAACGCGCGCCCAGCTCCGGAGCTTCTCTGTTATTCCGATTTCTGAAGGGGGATCAGGTCGTCAGCGCGCCGGGCGTGCGATGTCGCCGACGAAGAGGTGGATGAACCACATGCGCCTGGCATGCCCGTTGAGTTGACGCCATTACTGTATGATGATGTGTTCCTTGTGATCTTCCTCCTTACGCTGGCCAAGTCCTCGAAGAAACGTCCTCCACTTGCATACTGTTCCAAATCGTTGGTGTAGTTGAAGAAACGCCGATATATATGCCGCTGGGAAGACAGCGGAAGCGTCCTCAATGCGGCAGCGTGATCGTGAATTTGCGATGTCAAAGGGTCTTTCCCATTGGTTGATACGAATATCGCAGGGCCACGGCGCCGGGTGGTGCACATCCACGACTGGATGGACGCGCTCCAGGTCGTGCGTGGCATGGGAGTCGGCGCCGGCCTGGGCATGCCGCTGCTGGAGAAGTTCAGGAGCGGGCAACTGCTCAGGGCGGCCATGCCGACCAGTACGCGGCGTAAGAGGGTCCTTCTTCTTGATAGCGGAGTCGCCGTCGTACGTCCGCACCGGTCTCGCTGCCGCTTCGCCGAGATGTGCGCCGCACGCGATAACGATCTGTGACGCCCAATGCTCTCCGGCGAGAGAAAATCGTCTTGCCCTCGTAATTAGTTTTGATCCTGCGTGTCTTTGGTTTTCTATCCAGACACGCACAGAGTCCATGTCTCATGCAAACTGCAGAGTCCATGTCTCGATACAAACTGGCTATGAATCGACCTGATGAGATTGCCGTCCACGCCTCGCTGGGCATTGAGGGGACGCTGGAAGCGACAACCATCGGGCTAAGATTTCTCCATATGCAAAACCTATAGGCTCGATAAAAAAAACGAATCAAAGACTTTTTAAAATCGTTCAGAAAATAGATCTTGGGGAATAACACCAGAGCGTCTCATTGTACCTTCAATTGATCGAAACATCAAGATACCATTACAGTCATACTTTTGAATTGCGGAGCGTCTCATCGTAATTTCGGTGATCCACTGAGCACAGACTCAACTATCCAAATCTCCTATCCAAACATCAGGATGGTCACACTACTAGAAAAATGACCTCTAGTCGCGGTTCCAGAGGACCTTTAGTCGCGGTTGGGCAACCGCGACTAGGCTGGCGGGACTAAAGCTCCCACCCTTTAGTCGCGGCGGATTCCGAACCGCGACTAGAGGTCCCTCCACGTGGGCTTTAGGGGGACGTGGGGTGTTGGGACCTTTGGTCCCGGTTGGTAGCACCACCAACCGGGACCAAAGGGTTTTGGTTTTTTTTTTCTTTTTCGATTTAATTGCAGGGTTTAGGGTTTATATATGCCGGGGTTTGGTTATAGCTAGGTTCCCGTGTCCCGTGGTAACGGTAACCCTTCCCGTTGCGATGACGGTTACGGTGACGGTAACCGTTACGGTAACCGTAACGTTTTCGATGTCGTAACCGTTCCCGTGTCGTATGAAGTCGATGCACATATTTATAACACATACAATTAAATTAAGTAATACTTGAAGATCGTAGACAAGAGTTCGTTGATGCGCCAAGAGTTATCGTAGTACAAGAGTTGAAGCAAAACAACAAGTTACTTTAACGATTTCATGCTTTCAGCATCGTAGTACTCTCCTTTCTCCTGTAAGGCCTCTGAAAGGTAAAATCCCGCCAATTCCTCTCCAATTGCTCTGAAGCGGTGGTCGAGTGGTAGCCTCTCGCGCTTTTTTGCCAACTCTGCATCCTTTCTCATATTCCATTTCTCGGTGACTAATACATATATATACTCGCAAACGAAGAATCCACAGTACTCAGTTCCCTTTGGTTGCTCCATGCAAGACTATACAAGAATAGATTTCAGTCAATAATAATGAAGTATGCATGAGAAATGTTGTGTGGACGAAGAGGTAGCAGTACTTACTTGGTTTAACTTCCAATCCAGCTTTTGGCGCCACCCACCTTCAGGATCTTCCGCTCGAAACCTTTCCCAAACTCTGCCCGACAAAGAACATTCACAAATGAGTTATTCGTTAATGACTTGACATCAAGATATGAATGACAGAGGCGGTAAGAAATGAATGTACCTTGCTAGTAAGTCGAAACAACTCCTGTAAGTGTCAGGATGATACCTCAATGAGTCAAGTGAATGAATAAGTCCTTCGTGATGTCTAATGACAAGAAGAATCCAGTGGTAGCTGGGCACAGTCATGCATAACTCATCAGTTAAACTTAACATCGGGTGAGCAAATTAGAATGTGTAGAAGACACTAAAACTTACCGGAAGTGGTAAGGCCAATATATAGTTCTTTTGTCGCGGTATCGCTTGAACACCCTTAGCAAATCATCCGGTGTGTTCTTGTTATACAAGGGATTTATTATGGTTTCTTCGTTATATTTATCCGGGTCAATGAACCCAATGTCATGCTGGTTCAGCTTTTTGAGCTCGAGCATCTTCAATCTGCATAATATAGCACACAAAAGATTAAAGTGAGAATAATTACAAACAATGAACGAGACTAGGTAAAGACTTAAATAAATCACTTACAGGCAATAGGAACTCATGATAGATTTGTCGAGTGCCCGCAGATTGTATAGCTGAAAAAGTTCGCTAAACGTAACAGTGTGATTGTAGTCTTCTAAGAAGTGCTCATCGTCTTCCCTATATTTCAGAACGATAGCAGATGTCTTCTTTGCATTTTTCATGTACCATTGATGCAGAGTACGCATTTTTGTTGGAAGGCCCCTGATTTGCACCAAAGCTTTCCCCGGAACGAACTTTCTTACTGGAGGAGCTGGTGGTGCAGTCTCGAAATTCAATCTCGAAGCATATTCATCTATAGGCATTTGCGCTTCGGCGGCAAGACGACGGATTACCTCTATGTCAAACACCATCGGCTCTTTAGGGTCAGATTGTACTGGTTGTTTTCCGCGCTGGGGAACTCGACTATCTTTGTTCGTCGGCGGCGGGACAATTAGCGGGGGGATAGAACGTACGGGTTGTTCTCCGAGCTGGGGAACTTGTTTACCTATCTTCGGCGGCGGTGGGACCGATGGTGCTGCTTTTGTAGCTTCCTTCGCTGGCGGGACCGATGGTGCTGCTTGTTTTTCGTTTGCCGTCGGCGGCGGGACTGACTCTGCGTCTTGTTCACCTTTCTTCGGCGCCTCCGCCGCCGTCACCTCGTCATATGACTTCTGAATAGAACGGACATAGTCAGATGGCGGCTTCTCTGGAGGGACATATAAGTTGTCAATGACTTTATGACAAGCCGCTGCAGTATAGCCCTCGGTAAATGTTGGCGGCGGCACTTTCGGTGCGAACAATGATTTATTATGCTACTCGATGGCTGCTTCGTTTTGGTCAAGAGTCTTCTGCCAAGGTTGCCTCAGATCAGGCGTTGTGGCCCTTTTAGCAGGTCGCCTCTTGACCGGGGAAGACGCGCGCCTTCTCCGTTTAAGCGGTACGGACACTTCCGGTGGGGGGTTCCGTACCGGAGATGGAGATGGAGATGGACTTTGCTGACTGAGATGGTCCTCTAGATTATTTTCCGGTGTGGGGTCCCTGTCACGCGGTGCCGGAGATGGATGTGTCTCATCGATACCCCGGCAGGGTGGGCTTTGCTGAGTCGGTGGCTTTGAGAACTTGATGTATTTCTTGTTCCACTGGACGAAACCACCATTGACATCGCACAATGCCTCCTCACCGTTACCTCCAGGAATCTCAAGAGCCAATGATTCCGATCCCGGCACAATTTCATCCACCCCGACAACAGCATAGCCAGGATGAATGACACCATTATGGTAGCTTGCTGTGTCGACAATTGGTAAAGCATAGCCGACCGCCACCTTCATGGATATGTTGCTCACAGGCGTATGTAGCTCACATGGTGTCGGTTCCGTGATATCATCCACGGGGTAGCGAGCATCGAGTTCTAGTTGCGTGGAACCCACGCTGCTTCTAAGCTGAGATCGAGCATCCACGACTTCAGGATCTTGGGGCTGTTGCACCTGGCGTTCATTAATGAGTTGCTTCATCTGGCGTTCCAAATTCGCTATCCGCTCTTCACCCTGCTTCTTCTTTCTTGCACGGCTTCTATAAGTGTCAGCGTGCTGCGGATACTGTTTTTTCAAGGTGGTACCGCCGGGTAAGCCTCGTAAACGTCCCCAGTGTTCAGGTTTCCCTAGGGCCCGTGCCAGCTCGTCTTCCTCTCTATAGGGTTCCCACGTACCCGCTAGAACTTCCTTTATTGCATCTTCAATTTTTGGGACCATGGCTACTACTGTTGACTTGTATTTTTCAACCCTCGGGACAATCTTCCCTTCCTCGTTCAACGTTGCGCCATGCGCGAACAACCAGAATTTGGACCTTTCGGGCCAGCTGTATGTCTGTGGAGTGAAACCTGCAGCCACGAGTTTATCTTCCATGGCTAGCCACTTAGGAATGGCTAACCTGTAGCCACCTGGCCCCAAGTTATGGTGGTGTGTCTTACTCGCAGCATTTAGCTTATTTTTTTTCCGATCGGGCCACAGCCGCAGCCGAGGTCTTACACGCCTTAAAGGCTTCCCAGTGATCTCTTAGCTTCACCAGTTTTTTTTGACTGAAATCCGGATCAACCTTTTCATATTTTGCCCATAATGTTTGCTTATATTTCCGAAAGGCGTCGGCCATCTTGGAGAGAGTCCAGTGCTTGAGTTTCAACTTCAAGGCGGGCTCAATACCATCCGGGAGGTTAAAATGCTGCAAGAGTGTGTCAAAGCAGAAATCTTTATAATGCTGGTGGACATAGCAAGGTCATCCTCGGCAACGCCTGCTGGCTTAAGCCATTCTGCTATGGAGATCGGGACCTCGTCCCTAACAATAACTCCAGCTTGACTAATATATTTTCTGCGGTTCTCTATCGGTTCCACCGGATCGCCATCTACATCAATTTTATAGATTGGTAACTTTGCATCTTCGCTAGTCATTCTTTTCGCTGGGCCTCGAGGAGCTTGATTCTTAGCCTTTTTATGCAAGGTGGACGCCTAAAGTAAGAAATATAATGCGTTAATAAGTGCAATACAAAACAGTTAATGCATTTTGTGTTCAAGCAAATATAGAATTCATATATAAACCTCGAGGTGGAGGGTGTTCGAGGTGGAGGCTGTTATTTCTTCTTCCTCTAAAATACCCTCACCAGACGGGTTTAAAAATTGTGATGCAAATTGCTCAAAATCTTCATTTCGATCGTCGACGGCGCCTTCTCCACCGGCAGCATTTGCATCGCGATGCTCAAAAATATCCTGCATGAATAAGTTTTCTCTTTCCTCGTCTCGCACAATTAAAGGGTCATCCATAGCTGAATGTTCCTACACGCAATAAATTTAACAAATTATGATAAACAATAATTTGATACAAAGTATCAAAGTGCTTGATACAAATTTAACAAATTATGATACAAAGTATCCACATGTGCTTGATACAAAGTATGACAAAAACAATAACAAATTTAACAAATTTGATACAAAAAGTTACAAAGTATATATGATAAACAATTACAAATTTAAATCCTTACTTATATCTATAAATTTACCTAGCTATATTGATCTACTAATAAAATGATTTCTACCTATATTGATATACTAATAAATTAACCTAAGTAAATTGACCTAACTAACTTATGATATACTAATAAAATGATTTCTAACTATATTGATCTAACTAAATTAACCTAAGTAAATTGACCTAACTAACTTGACAAATAATTAACCTAAATTAACCTAACTAAATTAAACTAACTATATTGATCTAACTAAATTAACCTAACTAAATTAACCTAACTAAGTTAAACTAACTATATTGATCTAACTAAATTAACCTAACTAAATTAAACTAACTATATTAATCTAACTAAATTAACCTAACTAAATTAACCTAACTAAATTAAACTAACTATATTGATCTAACAATTCGTGACAATTATGAAACAATTACCTAGCTCTTTGTATCAAAAAAAAAAAACCTAGCTCTTGGTCGTCGGAGGGTGCGCGGGGCGTGCGGCGGCGGCGGCGGTGGGGTGGCTGGCGGCCAGGCCGACGTCGGCGAGCTCGGGAAGGAGAGGCGATCCGGAGGTGGGGGCGGTCCCCTTGGTCGCCGGAGGGTGCGCGGGGCGTGGCGGCGGCGGCGGCGAGGCAGGGGAGGCCAGGAGACGGCGACCACGGCGCGGTGGCTAAGGGCGAGGCAGGGGAGGGGAGACGGCGACCACGGCGCGGCGGCGGCGGCGGCGAGGCAGGGCAGGGGAGACGGCGCGGTGGAGCAGGGCTTCGCCGGCGTCGTCGGCGTCGTCGTGGGAGCCCGGAGGCGGCGGTTCGTCGTGGGAATTGGGGGGACTTTGCGAAATTTCGCAAAGTCCCCAACGAAACGGCGCGGAATCGACCTTTAGTCGCGGTTGCTGGCTGCAACCGCGACTAAAGACCCTTTAGTCGCGGTTGCAGCCAGCAACCGCGACTAAAGGTCACCCGGGCCGCCAAAATTCTGGCGCCAAGCCCAGGGGGACCTCTAGTCGCGGTTGCTGGATGCAACCGCGACTAAAGGGCTTTTCTATTTTTTTTTTGTTTTTCTAGTTTCTTTTCTTGTATTTGTTTTCATTTATGTACTTAGATTTTAATTCTTTTATATACTTAGATTTGTTTTCCTATTTTTCCTAGAAACTAGTACACTTAAAAGGACTCCATGGCAAAGGGTTTATTTTTTTGAGTATTTTTTCTCTTTTTCTCATTTCTTTTCAAAAAATGGTCAAAATGGAGAGCATGGCTATTCATCTAAGGTGGTCGAATTTCCAAAAACTATGGATGGTTCTATGTTGTAACCACTACTTGTGTACCCTAAAATTATTTTTGTAACAATTTTAGAGCAAACTATCACATATTTGTAAGATGAATGTTTGGTGTTGTAAAATGCAGAAGAAAGCAGATAAAAATTATTAATTCATTTATCTTAATGCATTACATAAAAGGTTTAATACATTATTACACATGATACAACGTCTCACAAGCGCTTGAAAGAAACACACCCCTGATCCAACATCACCAACATTATTCTACATAAACGGACTTGCTGGCTCGAAGGCCGTAGGATTAGGGGGAACGGCGGGAGGAGCCAGCCCCGTGGGCGGCCGCCCGGTTCTCGCGCGCACGTTTGCGGCGGAGGGCAAGATCCATGGAGGATGAGTCTTTCAGCGCCCAATCCAGATCGGAAGCCTCCTTCGCCTTGAGCTGGTAGGAAGTCTTGGCTCGCTGGACAGGGTAGTCGCGGATAGACTGGAAGGAGGCTTCCATGGCCTCCTGTATCTGCAACCCACAACCTTCTTCCCCGTCGTCGCTCCAGTCGAAGTCGTCGTCCTCCTCCTCCTCCTCCGCGGGAGGAGCGGCGGCGCCTGGTGGAGGTGCAGCGCCGCCAGGTGGAGGTGCGGCGGCACCTGGTGGAGCAGGAGGCCGGTAGCTGGGCATTCCTCTCCACGCCGGGCTCGTGGGCATACGGCGGGATAGACTCCCGCGGTTGCGCCCAAGCGCGCTCTGCCGAGCACGCTCGACCTCGTCCAGAAGGCGCTGCGGCGGGCGTGGCGGATCCATCTCGTGGAGACGATGCGTTCGTGGCTAGGAATGGTGGATTAGGGTTTACCCCGTCGGCGACAATATATAAAGACCTCCAGGGCAGCGCTGGGGGAGGACACGTGCCCAGGGAAGCGCTGGGGGAGGACACGTGTCGTGACCGCAAAGCCCGTCTTTAGTCCCGGTTGGTGTTACCAACCGGGACTAAAGAAGCACACGGATCGTGTGTTTCTTTCGAGCGCTTGTGAGCCGTTGGATCAGGGGTGTGTTTCTTTTGAGGGATTGTGAGCTGTTGGATCAGCAGTATCACGACCACTTCGTGAGCCACATGACCCGGTTGGTGTTACCAACCGGGACTAAAGAAGCACACGTACCCTATATATAGCCGCCCTCCTCAGACAGGTTACTCACTCACACAAAACATTCCAGCGTCACTCGGAGAGGCATCTTTGGGCAACCAGCGGCAAGACGTCTCTGATGACCTGCGACCGTTCCAAACGGTTGCAGATCATCAGAGATGTGTTGCCGGACGGTTGTAGATCATCAGAGACGTCTTGCCGCTGCTTGGATCGAAGTGGCGCTCAAACACAAAACATTCCAGCGTCACTCGGAGAGGCATCTTTGGGCAACCAGTGGCAAGACGTCTCTGATGACCTGCGACCGTTCCAAACGGTTGCAGATCATCAGAGACGTCTTGCCGGACGGTTGTAGATCATCAGAGACGTCTTACCGCTGCTTGGATCGAAGTGGCGCTCAAACTCACGAGCCACCGTCGGGCTGTATGCAGGGGGAACTGTGTTTGGACGGTCGAAGCTGAGGTTTGAGAGGTTCCCACATGGACACAGTTACATAAAAGGTTTAATACATTATTACACATCACCAACAACATCCCTATGTATTGTTCACTTGTTCTTCTTGTGTGCCCCTTTCTTTTGAACGCGCCGTAACCATGGACAATCTTCTTGAAGTAACTTGATGGTTGGGTCAATGTTCACTTTGAAGGGCGGAATTTCATGAAACTTATTGTAATCTTCTGACATGTCTGTGTGGTCCTCCACTCCCACGATGTTTCTTTTACCTGAAAGAACTATGTGGCGCTTTGGCTCATCGTTTGATGTATTCGCTTGCTTATCTTTTCTTTTTGTTGGTAGGGTAGACATGTCCTTCACATAGAAAACCTGAGCCACTTCACTGGCTAGAATGAATGGTTCGTTCTCGTAATGAAGATTCTTGAAATCCACTGTAGTCATTCCGTACCGTGTGTCTACGGCTACACCGCCATCTAGGTTGAACCATTTGCACTTGAACAAAGGAATCTTAAATGAAGGTCCATAGGACAGTTCCCATATCTCCTCTATGTAACCATAATATGTTACCTTTTCCCCACTGCAGCCATCTATTGCATCAAAGCGGACACCACTGTTTTGGTTGGTGCTCTTTTTATCTTGGTCGGCCGTGTAAAATGTATTTCCATTTATCTCGTACCCTTTAAAAGTCAATATAGTCGAAGACGGTGTCTTGGCCAATAAGTATAGCTGTAGTTCATTTGTGGTGACATTCATCAGTCTTTTCTGTAACCAACCGCCAAAAGTCCTGATGTGTACTCCATCAATCTCATCTTCTGGGTATTTGGAGCGTAAATCATTCTTGTGTTGCTGGATATACGGAGCCACCAAGATGGAACTATGCAGAACTGTGTAGTGTGCTCGAGTGAAAGAATCCACGTCTTCACATATGATTGCTTTCTTTCCTAGCGTGCCTTTTCCACGCAGTCTCCCCTCATGACGCGATTGAGGAACACCAATCGACTTAAGATCAGGAATAAAGTCAACACAAAACTCAATGACCTCCTCAGTTCCATAGCCCTTGGAGATGCTTCCTTCTGGCCTAGCACGGTTATGAACGTATTTCTTTAAGACTCCCATAAACCTCTCGAAGGGGAACATGTTGTGTAGAAATACAGGACCGAGAACACGTATCTCTTCCACCAGGTGAACTAGAAGGTGCGTCATAATATTGAAGAAGGTTGGTGGGAACACCAACTCGAAGCTGACAAGACATTGGACCACATCATTCTCTAAATCTTTTAGAGTAAGTGGATTGATAACCTTCTGAGAAATTGCATTCAGGAATGCACATAGCTTCACAATGGGTACTCGAACATTTTCTTTTAGAAGTCCCCTCAATGCAACCGGAAGTAATTGTGTCATAATCACGTGACAGTCATGAGACTTCAGGTTCTGAAATTTTTGCTTTGCCATGTTTATTATTCCCTTTATATTCGACGAGAAGCCAGATGGAACCTTCATACTGCGAAGACATTCAAAAAATATTTTCTTCTCTTCTTTCGTAAGAGCATAGCTCGCAGGACCTTGATGATTATCAGAATGATCGTCGTCTCGTGAATGCATACGTCGATGGGCCTGTCTTGCTTCCGGTGTATCTTTTGACTTTCCATACACGCCCAACAAGTTAAGCAGGTTCAAGCAAAGATTTTTTGTCACGTGCATCACGTCGATTGCAGAGTGAACCTCTAGCATTATCCAATAGGGCAGCTCCCAAAATATAGATTTCTTCTTCCACATGGGAACGTGGTTCTGAGCGTCATTCGGAACAGATAGTGCTCCAGCACCCTTCCCAAATATTACTTTTAAATCCTTGACCATATCATGTATAACAGAACTAGAAGGTCGAGTAGGCTTCCGCCGAATATCTTCCTCACCTTTGTAATGTCGGCCTTCCTTTCTTCCTGCATGCCTCGGTACAAGCCATCGACGATGGCCCAGGTACACAATCTTGTTACCTATATGTTTACCTTGAGTCTCACCTAAACAATGCGTACATGCATTGTATCCCTTGTTTGACTGTCCTGAGATGTTACTAAGAGCAGGCCAATCATTGATGGTTACAAACAAGAGCGCTCGTAGATCAAATTCCGTTTGCTCGTGCTCATCCCACACACGCACACCTTCATCACTCCACAGCTGTAAAAGTTCTTCCACCAATGGCCTCAGATACACGTCAATGTCGTTGCCAGGTTGCTTCGGGCCTTGGATGAGCACTGGCATCATAATGAACTTCCGCTTCATGCACAACCAGGGAGGAAGGTTATATATACATAGAGTCACAGGCCAAGTGCTATGACTGGAGCTCTGCTCTCCAAATGGATTAAATCCATCTGTACTTAGACCAAATCTTAAGTTCCTAGCGTCATCCGAAAATTTCGGGAACACTCTGTCGATTTTTCTCCACTGGGACCCATCAGCGGGGTGTCTCATCATCATGTCTTTTTTACGTTCTTCTTTGTGCCAGCGCAACAACTTGGCATGCTCTTTGTTTTGGAACAAACGTTTCAGACGTGGTATTATAGGAGCATACCACATCACCTTGGCAGGAATCCTCTTCCTTGGACAACCTTGCTCGCCCTCAACTTCACCTGGGTCATCTCGCCCAATCTTAAACCGCAATGCACCGCATACAGGACAAGCATTTAAATTTTCGTGCTCGCCGCGGTAGAGGATGCAGTCATTAATGCATGCATGTATCTTCTGCACCTCTAATCCTAGAGGGCAGACAACCTTCTTTGCTTCATACGTACTAGAGGGCAATTCGTTTTCATTTGGAAGCATCTTCTTAACTATTTTCAGCAAACTTTCAAAGTGCTTGTCGGTAGTACCACTCTCTGCCTTCCATTGTAGCATTTCCAGTATCGTACCGAGCTTTTTCTGGCCATCTGTACAAGTTGGGTACAACAATTTGCTGTGATCGGCTAACATGCGCTCCAACTTCAACCTCTCGTTTTCACTTCCACAGTCCATTTGTGCATCATGAATGGCCTGACGAAGATCATCGTCGGGCTCATCAAAGATGGCATCCTCTTCAACTTCGTCTTCCCCCATTGTAGTATCAGCGTGTTCATTGAACAGAGGATAGTTGTCATTATCCTCCTCTTCTTCATTCTCTTCCATTATAACCCCTCTTTCTCCATGCTTGGTCCAACAATAATAACCAAGCATGAAACCATTTCGCAACAGGTGTTCGTGAAGCCTGTCTGTGGAAGAGTATGTATACTTATTCATACAGAGACTGCATGGACAACACATAAAACCATCCTTTCGCTTGCTTGTCTCAGCCACATGGAGAAAATTATGCATGCCAGTAATGAATTCGGCACAAACTCGGTCACCGTACATCCATTGACGTCTCATCTGCATTATATAAGTATATCAAAAAAATTATGCATGCCAGTAATGAATAGATAAGTGACCATAATAATTCAAGCAAAGTAGAGTGGCGACAAATGTAATACATTGTAGCATTAAATATCCATTAATTTAAACTAACATTGAACTATTTAAAAAATTTAAGTCCAACAACAAATGCGATCAGAATCGCAACTAAGGTAACTATTGAACCAACAGCATAATGATACCAAGCCTCTTGACTAATGGCATATCTTCTAATTTTTTTAAGCTTCAAGCGCATCGCATCCAACTTGATCTCGTAAGCATTAACGACGTCGGCAAGCTTCGAGCGCATCCCATCCAACTTGATCTCGTAAGTATCGACGACGTCGGCAAGCTTGAACTGGTGTTCATCGATGATGTTGACAAGCTTAACCTCCAATTCCTTCTTCTCTTCTTTGCGGAGATCTTCACTTATTTTTAATTTAGCTTTCAAATCATCGTTTTCTTTCACAAAATATTCAACAATAGGGTCCACTGGAATTTCCGGTTCAACTACCTCCTAGACAAATATATATTTATGTCAAAGTTGGTCCGCATGATTGTCATAAACGCGAAACGAAACAAATATATAGTTATTAAAAGTCATACCACATCCGAATAATAGAGCGGACGAGAGCCGGTGGGGGTATTTGTGAAAACCATGGCACTATATATATATATATAAAACAATTATACAACTTATACAAAAAAAAATAATAATTATGGAACAAAATCATACAACATAGATTTTTTTTAAATAAAAAAGAAAGCTCACCTAGGTGGTGTCGGTGACGAGACGGTCTATCGACGACGGTGAGGAGGTGAATGTTGTGACACTGAAATACAAAAACATAATTTAGTTTAAGATCAAATTGACAATACAAAATTGAGCTAAATAAGCAAAATGAGCTAACTTAGGCATTTCATCATACACCTACCTAGCACTACAAATATGAATTGAGCTAAATGAGCTAGACAACCAACGAAACGGGCGCCGAAAGAGAGAGTTTGCAGTTGCTAACCCTTGGATAGATGCACCACCGTCAATCTTAACAAATGGTGCAAAAAATCGTGGATGAAATCGAGCTCGGTGGAGAGAAAATGGAGATTCAACTCGAGCTCGAAATGGCCAAGGCTGGTTCGGGGTGGAAGATGAAGGCGACTGACCTTTGGTCGCGGTTGGTGGCTCCAACCGCGACTAAAGGTCCTCGCTAGGACAGGCGGCCTTTTTGTGCGGGACCTTTAGTCGCGGTTGGAGCCACCAACCGCGACTAAAGGTCCTCGCGCGTGCCCCGCGCGGCTCCGGCCGCAGGTGGAGGACCTTTAGTCGCGGTTGGTGGCTCCAACCGCGACCAAAGCTCCAGCACAAACCGCCACCTGTCCTAGCCGTTGGATCTGTCGGAGCCGCGAGACCTCTAGTCGCGGTTCGGAAACGAGCCGCAACTAAAGGTCCGCCTCTAAGGCCACTTTTCTACTAGTGTCACCATGCCTTCCGCAGATTGTGTCTTCAGTTTGGCGATCGTTTGATCCAATAAAACATCTGGATGGTTAGCGTGTCTTCCCTCTTCAGTTTGCCGATCGTCCGGCCGGGCCTTCCATGATCAGCGCAATATAAACGCCCCGGCGAGACTGCAGGCTTCCTAGAAAGCTTGATCCAAAGTTTGACGATCCTTGCCCCGTGTGTTCTTTGATTGGATGCAAAAAATTAATTGTACTCCAAAGCTTGGTTATTGTCATCTTCTTCCTTGTGCTGGCAAGTCCACGACCATGTCTTGTAGATTCCGCACTGAAAAAACCGGTGCTTGCCAGATAGCAGCTAAAGCTTTGATGTCGGCGGCGCGCGTAACCATGTGCCGCCGTGACGGCGAAAATAACGACAAGACATGGAGGCCAAGGGCATTGTCTTACGATGGTATATATGTGTTTACGTGTAGATGAAGACGTCTCCTATTACAGCACGAAAAGTGCCGGACGTGAAGTCGTATTCGTATTGCGTACGATCCATAATCTCTATAGCCCACGTGCATCTCCTTCCTTGCCTAGTCAACACAAATCTGAACCATTGATATCTTTTAACTTTACGGTGGTAAATCTCCACCATTGGTTAACCTGTGTTTTAATTATATAACTAGCTGGGTGGCCCGCGCATTTGCGCGGCTAGACTGTCTCTTAAGTTTATATTTAACACTATAATTTTTGTCATATAGAGTAAATATTTTATGACTCGATAATTTGTTCTGAGTTGAATTCTTCTTAGTTGTTTGTTTTTTCATTACAAAAGAAATTTTTCAGTACTGTAGTTTTATTTTTCATTTTCAAGTATAAAAGGCATAATTTTTTTTGCTAACCATGATGTTTCATTTTGATTCATGGATAGGCAACAAATATGCCCATATTTCATGTGTTTTCTTGGAAAATTAACTCTCTGACTTCCGGAAGCATGGAAAGCTGCTGCCTGCGGGAGCAACGGACTGCATGCGCAACAAACCGTGTGATACAAACTGCAGAGTTTATGTCTTGTACT
This sequence comes from Poa pratensis, assembly GCA_947311845.1. Classification (NCBI taxonomy): domain Eukaryota; kingdom Viridiplantae; phylum Streptophyta; class Magnoliopsida; order Poales; family Poaceae; genus Poa; species Poa pratensis. The sequence goes on along the minus strand of CAMZMU010000061.1, from coordinate 4,516,806 downwards.
AACTGACATATAAAGCTATCAGAGTCGTAAACCTTTTTGTGTTTGTTCCAAACAAAATTCAGGAAAAGACTGAATATGATAGTTAGAATGCCTAGCCAAAACTATAGAGAGAAATATATGTTAGTTGATCATCAAAGGAACAACATAGAGTTAATCGCAAAATAGTTGTAAAATCAAGTACAATTGGTTATCGAATTCGGGTCAAAGTATTCAAGATAACAACAAAGTGAAAAAAAATTGTCAGCATGGACTCAAAGTGGATACATGATTACTCATATTTTGGTTTGGCCAAACTTCAAATCCAGCTTGATTCTATTTACATAGTAGCATTGTCATAAGTCTCCATAGTGCGGCTATGTTCACCCCAAAACTTGTGTACAACCGTAATACAGGTGAACTCAATCTGTTTGGATGGGCATTATTTGAAGAAATAATAGTACACAAAAGCAAAATATTTGTGTTAACCGTATTTTCTCTTATAAAGTTTGCAAATCAAATTTACCTTCTAAAACCTGCAATGATGAAAACTTTGTCATATTGCCTTTCTGTAGGTCGAGCAAATCTGATTGATAGGATAAAATATTTCCTATGATTTTCTGTATAAAATAGTAACCTCTAATCCATGGTTTTCTGTATAAAATAGTAACCTCTAATCCATGGTTTTCTGTATAAAATAGTAATATCTAGTTCGCAAAACTAAAGCAAATTATATGGCTGAACTACGGTTAAGATTGGTCAATGAAAACTACAAACAATATGGTAAGGCTGTCCTAATTTTTTATTATCAAACTTTGGCTCATCCCCAGAGTTATCATTTTTGCCGCATTGGTCTGAACTTGTTTTGGAGTGTCAGGAAGTAAGTTCAATGATTACTTCATCTTCCAATCCACACCTTAATGCTGAATCCCTCAAATGAGACTGCATATACTCCATGGTCTCCTTTTCTTTTACTCCTTGAATGAAATACCGACAACTGAACAACATGTTCGCATGCAACCAAATCATAATTTACAAAGTCACCCAAAGAGCTCATGCATTAGTTCGAATGCTGCATAAAAGCTGAAGTTGGTGAATCAAATTATGAGTACGACAATACATGAGCAGAAGTATACGGTAGATGATTTTTATTAAACAAAGCATGTTTTTGCTTGGAAGTCAACACATAAATAAATAAAATTAGACAGAGTTTTTCTTTCTTGGAAACATGCATGTGAGCTCAAGTAGATTTCAATACGGAAAATGTCCTGAACTGGTTGATAAAAGTAAAGGATCTGTAAAAATAAGATGAAATTGAATCATTTTAGCTGACCACTGGTGTGATTTGCATAAAAGTTCTGAACATGCAAGAATTGATGATGGCCTATTCTCTCCAAGATTTCACAATGAAGCTTGATTCCATCGGACACTGAAGTACATAAAAGCTAGCAAGGTACATTCAGTAATAGATAAGAGACATGCCAAGCGTATGAAATTTGTGAATGTGATAAATAAAATACTCTGCACATATACTTTTACTTGTAGCTTCTAGCTGTACTGTGCTAATAAGTTTGGAAAATTATGCTCGATTTAACATATGCATAGACTGAACTTTCATATTACCTGTATCATTCAAACAAAAGCAGCGACGTAATTTTTGTAATCCTCGTGTAAGCTACCGGCCAGCTCTGCCCATCAGTGACGACAATGCACGTATAGATCCTTATATTCCTGTACATAGGAGGTGAAGAATAAGTTTACTCCAGCGTTCGCCGATGTATCTCGTGTAACACAAAACAGGAAACAAATAATAGTATCTTCTGATGGAAGTTGCACAAATCTCTTCACGCCTACTTATGAGATCTCCACATGTCAAAAAGATATAATGTGCAAACAATGACATTAATCCACGGGGAGATTCTTCTTCTCGTCTTACCTCAATGATACATGAAGAAAATAATTGTTTCTACCTTCAGAGTGACCAATATCCTAGCCGAGGAAATTAACCTTGATCAAGAATAAATTAATACCTTTAGAGTGACCAATGTTCTTACCTTAAGTAGATATGCTTCGTTCCATGATTTATTGATCTCTTGGATAGCTTTTTGTATCTTTATCCTCACTCTGGATGAAATTCTGTCCAATAAGTAGATAAGCCTCGTTCCATGATTTATTGATCTCTTGGATCTCTTTTAGCCTATTGTTCACAAAAGTCATAGAATAAACAGCAGATCGATAGAAAATAGAGTTATATCTCCTCGTCGAGCTTGGACACGATGGCAGTCGGATGCCGCTTGACTGACGCCACGTGTGGCAACTTGGTCGTGAAGATGTGCACGCGGGCAGAGGGAGGTATTATGTAGGAGATGATGTCGTGATCGCGGCAGTCCGTTAGCAACAACACAAAGAAGAAGGTGCACCTTGAATGGGTCTGGCCGCTAGGGAGAAGTAGCAAGTGGCCAGCTACAGAATATTGATCTGAATTATCATTGAATAATTAGAACGCAAGGAATTTCTCTTCTAATAAACTCATGTCTTCAAATCCTTTACTCAAGCAATAAACCATGCCAGAATATGTTAAGAAAGACACAGATCTGATGCATAAATTCTACCAGCTACTGCATGAACCTGCATGTATATAATACGTTCATCCAAAAATTCATCCAAGCCAGAATATGTTAAGAAAGACACAGATCTGATGCATAAATTGTACCAGCTACTGCATGAACCTGTATTAATTCATCGCTAAACTATAGCGACACGTGCATCAGTATTGAGGAGAGATTAGCTGAGTATCAACCATATCAATGGCACGTACGATGTTCTTACCTTTTTTCGCTAGAGGGCACCAATACCTACTGTAAGGAATTTCACGCACATAATTCGTTAACCCCGCAGCCATCTTCATTGTACCGTCGTTACTGCCGCCCTCATGCCGCCATGGCCTTCATCATCGGTAACCTTGCTTAGCAAGGCAGAATCGTGGCTAGGTATGTCGTGGACTCGTGGCGGCTGAGACGGCGACATCAGGAAGAGAAGCGAACGGGCCATGCCGTGGATTAATTGTACGCATGGATCGATTGTGCTAGATGCCTGGATAGATCGTACATGAGGTCTGGGAGATCCTACTCCCATGCGATGGTGACTCCTCTCTGTGCACGTACGTCTTTATTTTCCAGTGTAGGCAAACGTGATCGTTCCCATCGTTATTATGTGTGAATCTGAGTCGTTCTTTTTTGCGAGTTAGATGTTTGATTAATCTTCACCGTCAATTGTTTGTTGTTTTAATAATATAATAGATAGATAGATATGTTTTAGCCTTTTTCTAAATTCATATGTATCTACATGTATGTAGTCATGGTTTAGTGTTCATATTCATTCATGGTAGCATGCATCTAGTCAATAGGTACAAATGTCTAAAACGTCTTATATAGATAGACGGAGACAAAATGTATACACTAAAAAATGTCTAGCTACATTCATGTAGATGAATGGGAGTGTGGAAAATGGCTAAAACATCTTATATTGTGGAACGGAGGGACATACAGTTGCAAAGAAGAACACATATCGTACAAAACCGGGCTTTTCCATGTAAGTTCGCTACAAGTTTTGTACTACATGATAAATTATTTTAGGTATATGAACCTATTTCTTCGTCTACAACTCAGCGTAACATTAATTAGGACGCATAAATCATTTATCTTTACTTTTGTTTGAATTTTTTGTAAGTATTTTGGATTTTGTTAAATCTCGGAGTGAACAAACATATCCGGATGGTACGGTCTGTGAATAACTGGCGGCAAAGTGAAAATTTCCGGTTTCCAAATCGAAAACGAGAGGGTGAAATTTTCCCCTCTTGCCGCCAGACCACAAATCGAAATCTCGCCCACCTCCACACCAAACCCTCGCCCGCCTCCCCGCCGCCACCCCCATCTCTCTCCCCGCCTTCCCCGCCGCCGTTCCCCTCGCTCCCCGCCTCTCGGCCGCCGTTCCCCTCACTCCCCGCCTTCCCCGCCGCCGTTTCCCTCGCTCCCTGCCTACCGGCCGCCGTTGCCCTGACCCCCCTCACTCCTCGCCTTCACCGCCACCGTTCCCCTCGCTTCCCACCTCCCCGTCGCCGTTCCCCTCACTCCCCGCCTCCCCGCCGCCGTTTCCATTAAGATGCGACTGCGCGCAGCAGTTACCCGCGGCTGCGCCTGCACGCATTCGTTCCCCGTCGATGCGCCGGTCCGGCGCCGGCCCCCGTCGATGCGCCTTCCTGCCGCCGTACGTGACTCTACCCCTCCGAACCGGCCCGTCCCCACAACACATCTTGCCTCGCCGTGCAGCAGCTAACTCCTTGGTTTGCTGCATGTTCTAACCCTAGTTTTCAGTTTATTTTAGAAATTGTGTTGTGCTTTTTTAGGAATTTGTGCAGCATGTTGTCTAGTTTTAATTAGTTCTCAATTAGATAGCTTCTTGGTTTGCATATCATGTATTACGAATTTGTGATGCCCACATTTGTATGACTTAAACTCATATATTTATTTCAAAACTAGCTTGAACTAGCTTTTTTATGAATTTATGCAGCATGTTATCTAGTTTTAATTAGTTCTCAATTAGATAGCTTATTGGTTTGCATATCATGTATTACGAATTTGTGATGCCCACATTTGTATGACTTAAACTCATATATATATTTCAAAACTAGCTTGAATTGCTATGATATAGGAATTCGTTATGCACATGTTAACTTAATTAATTAACAGGAAGTGACATGCCCGTTGTGCGAGCACGAGTGCTCTAGCCTCCTCAGTGGAGCCAATTTTAGTGTTCAGCTGCAAGCTGAGAGTCCTCACAGCAAGTCATTCGTAAGTAGGATGACAACTTCTAATATTCTTTAACGTGTTTCTGTTGCATAGTACTGTATAATACCGCTTATCATGTTTCTGTTGCACAGGTTGTACCGTGCAACGGTCGGGAAGCGTTCAACCGGGTAGTAGGCGACAGTATAGTGTTTCATGCTCTTGAAAAAACATACACCGTTTATGTGACCAAAGGATGGAGGACAACCCGCTTGCACGGCTTAGGATGGGAACAGTTCGTCCGGGACACCAATCATGCTCACAAAGGGAGTAGTGCTGCTTGTTTTTACTATTGCATGTCTAAATCCCAGGATCTCTGTTGCGTTTATGGAATATGCTAACAATGAAGAGCACCATGAGGAGGATTATGAAAGTCCTGCCTATTGTTCTGGGAGTTCTGTTGAGAGTGACGAAGAGGCCAGTTGTTACATAGTTTCCCCAAGAGTTCATCTGAAGACAGATGAAAACGATCGCCTGGTTCAGCTTCTCCCTGTGACAGCTGCCGATGTTGGTGTTCCTTTGTGACCCGTTTGACGAGCACAAATTTGAAGAGACATGATATGGTATATATGTGCCTCTCTTTGCAAAGTTAAATTCAAGAAGAACTATCTCTTTACCTCTTTACCCGGTATATATGCCTCTTTGCTAAGTTAATATACTCTATGTTGTCCTTTATGCGCAGGAACTACCTAAGATCATAGTGCAAGACGCTGGCCTACCAACTCATGGCAAAGCTGGACTACAACTTGGAGCAGCTGGGGCCATCACAACCATTAGGTACAACAAGAAACATGATGGCCGCATTGAGTTCGACAAGCTGGGGTGGAAAAATTTCATTGAAGGCAAGCGTTTTAAGATCAATGAACCTGTTTTGATCATTATGAGGAACACCAATCACCTTAGCTTGGATGTCATGATTGAGATGCAGATCATATCGAACAATATTTCATCTAGATTGTTGATCAATTTTCTAGGTAGTTTGTTTCCATGAAAATGCAGTTTGCAACAATCATTTAGCTAGTTTCCTGAACATTTGTACGTGTTGTATAACTGATTTCCGTTATGGTGGAGGTTCTGCTTTGTATAACTAGCTGGCTAAAACCGGCCAGCTTGCTGTAATTATAATGTTTAATTTGCTTCAGTAAGTTGGACCCCCCGGATATATTTCCAGAGGCAACGAATATTACGCCCGGAGGGATACGTCGGACCTCACGGGTTGTGCGACGGCCAGCGTTTGCGTACGTCTCTGATTAGGCATGTTTGCAGATGGTTGGTTATATTGGTCGTCTCAGTATTAGAAGCGGTTGATTCTCCTGGTCGTCTCAGGGACGAGCTCATTACAGCCGGTCCCAGAAGACCGGCTCTAATGGAGCGTACATTAGAGACCCCCACGCAGAGACGGACAATTTAACCGGCTGAGATGACTCTCTGTGGCCGGCTCTAATGTACGTTTCTGTACTAGTGTCTCTTTTCTCTTTTTGATTCTTTTCTCTTTTATGCTCTTTTGATTCTTTTCAAGTACCAAGATCACTACACGGAAATGCGCTCTTGTTGTTTGACAACACTCACAAAGTTGTGCACAAATGCAATGCACACAATGGGAGAGCTAGTCCGATAGGATAAGGTACGCGAAAGGAAGAAGGGCTATCAAGTTGATGCAAGTTATACCTCTCTTGTTGATGTTAATCACGGACTTGCGGCCGTGGAGTGGAATTGCGTGATGTAGCTCCGAGGTGTCGTCGTAGAAGATGATGAGAGCTTCGATTCAAGACGAAAATCACTCAATTCGGAGGAACAACGCAAAAGTTATGGCCCGTGAAAGATTTGAGACTAAGCAAAACTGGGCAGAAATTTTCTGTCCCGGAGGCGCCGTATCATCCGACACTTTTTTCACCGGATGGTTTGGCGGTCACGAGGCCGAAAATTCCTGCTCACCGAAAACTCGAAAAACGGCTAAAAAAATCTCAAACCCGTGGATTTTTTGGGCAAAATCGGCTAAAGTAACGCAAAGGAAAGGTGTGTATTGGTCTTGTGCAACGGATCCATGGATCGAAACTACTAAAAATTCAACAAATCGACAGATCGATCTGTCGGTGTCCCGGGAGCGGGGGTCCCCTAGAGACCTGGCGCATGGAAGCCCGCCCCTCGGGAAGCGGGGAATCAAGGTGCCCCAACCAGTGGAGAAGAGGAGTTCGCGGGAGACCGGGACCACCCCGGCACCCCGGGATCAACGCGGAGGCTCACCTCCCCCCTGGAGGCCAGAAGGCCAGCAACGTGGCAAGAGATTCCTGCGCTAGCTGCTGCCTGGGGAGGGTAGCTTCGCAGGGAAGGAAGCGCAGCCGACGTCACGGACAAGACCTATCACGCATGCTGCGGAGCGCAGTCATGATTACGATAGGACCTGCTGCGCCGTCCCATCCAAGGCAGGCGCAGAGCGCGTCGCGACGCCCGGGCCATGGACAGAACATGACTGGCCATCACGTCCGACCCGGCGGGACATGCGGCATGGAGGCCAACGCGGCGAGGGCGGTGCCACAAAGAAGACCGACGGCTGCCAACTGGGTTGTGGCATGACGCGTGCCCTGCCCAGGTGGCCAGCCCTCAGCCCGATCACCTGTGGTGACCCCTTAGAGTATAAAAGGAGGCCCATGGTCGACGGAGAGGAGACACCATAGCCAGCAGCTTCTCTCAACTTAGGACATAGACTCGGGGGCTTGACGGAGACACCTCGGAGACCTTCCCGGGGTGAAACCTAGAAGCTCATAAGTGTAGAACGAGAGAGCTGCGGGCACTGCATTGTACTTCACCAAACCACCAATCAAGCCAGACAAGTAGGTGGTAGGGTTTTACGCGGCGACGCGGCCTGAACCTGGGTAAGATATCGTGTGTTTGTGCTCGTGCTCGGGAGCCGGCTTTGATGCACCTCGCGCCCATCTGCCGAACAAACAGGGGGTATTCGTCATCCCCGGTGTCCGTGTTTTGACACGCGACATCTGGCGTGCCAGGTAGGGGGCCGCAGCCGTGCTTCGCGTCAGAGCCCCTTCCGCCGCTGGCAGCGGCGGGACCACGAGGGCACCAGACTACACCAAGGTGGCCCGGGTGTCGGGGGAATACTTTCTGGATTAACCCGCGGCCCAGTGCGACTTAACTTACTCGCACGGACGAAGGCCCACTTGGGAGCAAGCCCAATATTGAACCGCCATAAGGAGAAAGATCTAGAAGACAAATCCCGGAGGACGTGAAGACCAAGTAGTCTCCGAGTAGGCCTCTGTGGATGTATTCCTTATGGGGAAGTTTCCTTTTGTAACCTAGCGAGCCTCTGTGTATATAAAGAGGACTCGCAGGACTTAGAGCGGGTCAAGCTATCAAGCCCCAAACCCTAGCTCATACGGCGAGTACCAGATCGGATCGCCTCCATTGTAACACCTCGATTATCATATCAATACCAATCTAGGGTAGGCAGGAAGTAGGTCTTTTACCTCACATTGAGGGGGCCGAACCTGGGTAAATCTGTGTTGATCTTTGTTCCTGCGATCCCAAGCTCGGAGATGCTTGACTCGCATAATCCCACACCTACGAAGTCATCTATGACACCTGACGTGACAAACCCACGACAGTTGGCGCCCACCGTGGGGCCTGCGGTCAAGAGCGTCACGTTCCGCGCAGGATCCATGAAGGGAGCTGAAGATCTTGTTGTTGGCCGTATCATCACGGTCAATGGCACACCCCTCATCGACGATTCAAGCTGGGGGCCGGAAGCAGATTACTTGGAGACCGGCCACGTCATCCCCTTTGGATCCATCAACGTCTTCGTCGGCTTCATTGGCGGCGAGTCAGAGGATCCATCGCAACATGGCGACTCAGAAGAAGGAGTCGCGGTAACAGTGGACCAAGAAGAAGGATCTATCAACCACGAGTCGCTGCCTCTCGAAGACGAAGAAGGCCAATCCATTGAGTATGTCCTTGAGGAAAGGCTATGCGGAGGCCCTGTGGATAGTGGCTCGCCCTCTGTAGAAGATCGGCACGTGGAAGGGGTCTACAGGACCACAGAAGCAGACGAAGGGCTGGGCATGCCACCAGGCAGCTTAGCCCCCACACCGCCGGAAGCAGCAGAACAAGCCGCGCTAGACGCATCAGGAGTCGCGGCATCCGCTGCGATGACGCCAGGAGTCGCGGCCTCAGGAGTCGCAAACAGAGAGACCCACCTGGAGTCGCGCCTGCGGAATCAGGGTCAAGGGTAACCCCCAGCGCAGCGGTCACGCCGCCACAGGGAAGCGTGTTGTTTACACCAATATCTGCGGTTAACGCGGCTGCTAGGGTGACAGAATTGGAGGCTACCAGGATCGGGCTATATGATGAAGTCCAGAGAATCGCAGATGAGAGAGCCAGGCTGGCGCGTGAGGAACAGCGCCTCCAACAGGAGCAACTGCGACTCATCGAGGAAACCAATACTCTGCAAGGAATACAGGCCACCTTGCCACACAGCGCCACGCGAGTCGCCTGCAGCCAGGAACAGTAAACCCTATGGAGCTGTTCCAATCACCTACCACTGAACCAGCAATTGCGGTCCCGTCAGCCGCCACCAACACTATCCCATCAGTCGCCACCAACACGGCGCACCCGGTCGCATGGTCAGGGGTCGCACAACCTTCAGTCGCGGTACCCGCACGCATGGCACCATCTGCCATGGTTATGCGGTCCGCGGCCCCGTTAGCTGCGCCCGCGGTTCAAGCACTCGCTGTACCATCAATCGTACCAGCGGTTCCATCTTTCGCAGCACCAAGAGTAGCAGAGATACCTGGGTCAAGGGCCATAGTACAGGCTAACAACAGGGCCATGATGCCCCCGCCGTTGACGCAGCCAACCTTTGTTCAGCAATCGCCACAGCAGCCTCAAAGGTTCCACACGCCGCAAGGGCATTATGTTAGCCCAGTGGAGAATCTCTTTGCAGCCACAAACATCTTGGCCAGATTAGCGCCAGCAGGAAACACGCCAATGGACAGAGAGGCACGGCGCGCCATGAGATGCTGAGCACAGCAGTAATACAGCAGGCGAATATGTCCGAACACGCAGGACGGCTGCACTCCACCCCTTACAATAGCAGAGCAACGGCGGAGAGAAGCATCCACGCGGAGTCGCCACACGTTGCGACCTCAGCTCGGCTAGGCGACAAAGGGAAGATCAACCTGCGGCTCAAAATCAACCTCAGCAAATTCAACCCATAGAGATTGTGCAGCCGCGCGCGGCGGCCAACCAATAGGAAGGCCAGCTTCGTCCAACCTATCGTCGCGACTCAAAGGCCCAGTCTGTTTCAGCGAAAGAATCAGGTCTGAACCGTTTCCTGCAGATTTCAAAGGACCTCGCAAGGTCGCCAACTACAACGCCAGCATGGACCCTGTTACTTGGCTCAACAATTACGAGATGGGCATGAGCATCCTAAATGCATCCGAAGAGATCTGCGCACGTTACCTAAACATGATGTTAGAAGGCGCAGCCCACATATGGCTACAAAATTTGCCACCAAATTCAATAAACTCTTGGGATGAGATGAAGGAAGCTTTTATCAAGAATTTCCAAGGAACATGCAAGCGACTCTGCAGCATAGAGGACCTTGAGCGTTGTGTACAGAAGGAAGGCGAGTCGAGTCGCCACTGGATGAGAAGGGTCGCAGAGATCATACATTCCTCAGACAACATACCACCCAGTTCAGCAGTCCTTGTCATGGAGAAAAATTGCAAATTTGAGCCGCTAGTCCACAAACTAGGTCGCATGAAGGATAAAGTCAAGAGCCTAAGCGAGGTAATGGCGGCGGCCAACAAGTATGCTAGCTCGGATAAAACCAGGGACGCATCTGATGGGGAGGAAGAGGAAAACACTGGCAAGGGAAAGAAGGCCAGTAGCAAGCCTCAACAACAGCAAGCTAGCAATGCCAATGCGAGTTATAACAAGCGCAAAAACGAGGAAGGAAACTCAGGGTTAGTCGCAAATACGAATACTCGTTACAAACAAAGCAGCAGCAGAGGAAGGAATTTTCACCCAGTTAATTTGGAAGAGGTTTTCAACCGCCCCTGCGACATCCATATAGGAAAAGATGGGAAACCACCCAACCACACGAAGGCACAGTGTTATCATTACAAAAAGTGGAAGGATGGACAGCCACTCAACACAAACTTCAATCATCAAAACAACGAGGAAGGTAAACATGGCGGAGGCAACAACAGCAACAACGCCGTCCCAAATCCGCAGCCAGATCAGCCACAGTTCCCAAAACAGTTGGGTCAGTATCATACCATTGTGGTGAATACTTCAAGGAGGGAACAAAAGCTGCGACGACGCAATCAGGCTGTTAACGCCATAGTACCAGCCGTCCCACAGTGGCTAAAGTGGTCCGAGCAACCAGTAGTTTGGAGCCGCGAGGATCACCCAGGAGAAATAAATGAAGAGGGAAAACTCGCGCTGGTGGTTGCCCCTCAAGTCGCAGGGTACAAGTTGAGCAAAGTACTGATGGATGGAGGCAGCAGCATCAATATATTATACTATGAAACCTTCAAAAGAATGAACCTTCAAGAAAAGCAGCTACACCCATCAAGAACAACGTTTCATGGTGTCGTGCCAGGCATATCAGCTCAGCCATTGGGGCGAGTTAACTTGGAGGTCGCCTTTGGGACACAAAGCAACTTCAGGAGCGAGTACATTTGGTTCGAGGTTGTAGATTTCCAGAGCCCATATCATGCGCTGTTTGGCAGAGAAGCATTCGCAAAGTTTATGGCTAGGCCGTGCTATGTGTACCTAAAGCTTAAAATACCAGGCCCTAGAGGTGTCATCACCATCAATGGCGACAAAAGAATAGCTCAAGAATGTGAAGAAGGCGACAAGGCCATAGCCAGAGCAGCTTGCATCGCAGAGAGCGCGCCCATGCGCGAGTCGCAGGAGAATTTTGATGACATCGTGAAGGCCAAGAGGCACCTGCCTGACTTGCGACTTCAGATTACGGCCGCAAGGGAGGCAAGGAAGTCAAAGGCTACGAGCCATTGCCAATAAGGACACATCCCAAGCGTCGCGAGTTGCCATCAGCAGCCGCAGCAAAATTATTAAGAGTTTACATCATCAAGCTGGCCACTCAGGGCTAAAAATTTCAATTCTGGTCGCCACTCAGGCGCGACCGACCCAATATGACACTTCTGATCGCCACCTAGGCGCGATCGACCCAATTCTGGTCGCCACTCAGGCGCGACCGACCCATGTAACATCTCTGGTTGCCACCTAGGCGCAACCGACCCAATTCTGGTCGCCACTCAGGCGCGACCGACCCATGTAACATCTCTGGTTGCCACCTAGGCGCAACCGACCCAATTCTGGTCGCCACTCAGGCGCGACCGACCCATGTAACATCTCTGGTTGCCACCTAGGCGCAACCGACCCAATTCTGGTCGCCACTCAGGCGCGACCGACCCATGTAACATCTCTGGTTGCCACCTAGGCGCAACCGACCCAAGCATCACTTCTGGTCGCCACCTAGGCGCGACCGACCCTATGTATCATATAATGATTCTGAAATAAAGCATCTCAAACTACCAATTGAGCTGTGAGTCTTTTATTTTTTAATCATTGGTCCCTTGGGGGTGCGGCAGCTTTTTAGCGCGGCCTATTCCTTGGGATCGCCAAACAAGTGGCATTTATCGTGATTATACTCAACCTCTCTTGGATGCGACTTGCACTATGCGGCCAAAGTACTGGGGGTGCGGCGTCAATCGAGTTTGATTGCCTATCATGGCCGCTCTCGACCCTGAACACGCACTTTTTACCTGGGAAATACTGAGCCGCGCAAGGGCCTAAGTGAGGAAAAACCGAGACAAATCATAAGGACCAGCCTATTGGTCGAAACATGTACTGCCAAGAGTACTTAAGCAAACCATAATATTGTCTTATGACACATAAATTCTAACAATTATTACAGACCGCTAAGGGCCAAGATCATCAAACCATTGTTTTCTCTTCTTCACTTGTGCGCAGCTTTTGGCCGGTGGGAAGGAGGAACAGGCGGCTTACCAAGCTTGCCAGAAGGAGCAATCGCAGGCTCGCTGGAGGGCTCTTCAGTCGCGGGCTTGGGGGCTGCAGAGCTGGATACGCCTGGAGAGGGGTTCTTTTCCTGCGGAATCACCGCACTGGATGACGGAGCGGGTAACTTCTCCCATCTGCTTCCATCTGCATTATACTTGCCCATATAGGTCGCAAGATCTATCCCCTCCACCAGTTCAGTCGCGTGGCCGCGCATATCCTTCCAAGTCGTCGCATATTCTGAGGCCGTCAGTTCGGTGCCATCCACCTTCTTCGAGGGCCTACCTTTTGCAACCTTGGCAGCATCAAAAGAAGGATAGTACGTCTTGGCCAAAGCAAGAACATGAGCCGCGCCGGTGCGAGCTGAGGACTCCTTCCAGTCCAAAAAGAACTGAGGCGCCCTAAGCAGTCTTTTCAGCAGCCCTTCAGAATCACCGGGGACTGGCTTGGTCGGCAGCAGGCACTTAGACAGTGATTTCATGGCGTCACAAGTTCTTCGCGAAAAATCGCGGATATACTCCAGCTGCTCTTGAGTACTGCCGCGCTGCTCCTTGGCATCTTCACCTACATCGAGGCATGTCTCCGTCAGCTTACAACATACAGGCAAAGATAGTAGAGAAAACAGATGCAGATATGAGTCGCAACACATACCAGTTAACTCTTGAGTCATGATGCACACTTTGGCGTGGACAAGGTTATGGGCATCAGAAACTTTCTTCAACTTTTTCTCAAGCTCGCCAATGGAAACAGCCTTAAGCCTTGCGTCCTCATTGGCATCAGCAATGGCGTCTTTCTGAGCACTGACTTGGAGCTCCAGCTGCTGGACCCTCTCTTGGAACTTCTCTTCAACAGTTTTAAGCCGCAGCTCGGTGGCTTTGGCTTGCTCAGATAACTTGAAGCTTTCATCAGATAGCTCGCCCATCCTGGTTTCCCTCTTCTTCAGCTCAGCGTCACGCTGGCCAAGGAGCTCGCGCAGCCTCTCCAGTTCAGAGGGAGTATCCCCCAGCTGCTTTTCCAAGGCAATTTTGGCAGCGTTATGGAGCTTAGTTCCTCCTACGAAGGGTACATCAGTTAGTATATATCAACAGCTAAAAGAGAAGCATCAAGTCTCCCTTTACAGTCAAAGAAGAAACTTGATCCTTGGGGGCTAGAGACAGATAACTGGAGATAGAAGTTTACCTTATAAGCCGCAGACAGGTCAGACAGTGCCTTGCGGAGCTCCATGGCTTGCTTGTCATTTGAGGCAATGATAGCCTCTGACAGTCTCTCAGCGCGGCTTGTGGAGGAGGAAGAAGCAACCTCAGCATGCAGAATTGGCGACCGCAGGCTGTCCGCCGCTGGCGACTCAACCACTGGCGTATCAGCATCCTTGGCCATTACATCTATGGAGGAGGGGTTGACCTTCTCCACGTCCTGGATCATAAGGGGATCCGTTCTATCCTCCAGAGCCACCTCTTGGGTGGCTGTGTCAAGAACAGGGACCGTGGCCAGGTCATCAGTGGTGGCCACGCCCTCTACCATGGCGGTATGAGCCGCAGGTGATAAATGCGGCTCAACCGCGGTTCCAGGCTCAGTCGCGGGTTTAGCCGCACTTCTGCAAAAAGCAAGGGCATTGTGTGAAGAAGAAGCACATAAGCCAGAATAAAAGTATTATAAGCACAGGGAAAAGTTACTAACTCTGGAGCCATCTTCACAAAGGCCATAAGTTCACCGCTTGACGGTGAGGACAGGCCTTGGGTCCCAGAATCTACGAGCAGAAGTTTTGCGTGTCAGTAGAGGAAAAAGAATAAGCATTCAAGATGACAAGACAACAGAAATTACCAGAGTGGGGACCCATGTCTTCTTCAGCAGAGGCGGTGGCTTTGAAAGCACGCCTGGCAACGGAGGAGGTCGCGCCCGTAGCAGGTTTGCGACGCTTCGTGGCCTCAGGGTTTTCCAGAGCATCAACCTCTGGTTCCTCACGAGATAGCCTCTTGGAGGCTCTACGGGGAGTTGGTCCAGCCGCGGCAACAGAACTCGCGGCTGGCACTGGACTGTCATCCTCGTCCAGTTCAGTCTCTTCACCATCTGAGGCCGCAGAAGCAACAGAAGGGATATCAGCAGTCTCGCTGCCCTCTAGAGTGGGCAGCAACTTCTTTCGTGCGGCACGCTTGGGAGCAGCAGTGCCGGCGACGGTCGCAGGCAGCGACCAGTAGTTCTCATCAGCCTGGATCAGGGAGATATAAGTTGCAGTATTAAGAAAAGGAATGCGACTCAACTACGAAGGCGAAAAGACAGAGAAGAGGAGTTACCTCAAAAGGCTTGTTGTTAACACTGAAAGGGGCAAGCCCCACCTTATCGAAGGAGATGTCCTTCTCCTCAGTCACGCGGGTGACAAATTCCACCCAATCCTCAGGCCTCCAGTCCGAAGCCTTGATACGATCAACGTCAGCAGAGGTGCCTGTGCACTCAAGGAAGGATCGCTGTCGTGGACTCACGGGCTGAATGCGCCATTTGGTCCAGCAAGAGAGAAGATCAAGGCCAGTAAGACCATGACCTATTAAGGCGCGGATTTGATCAGCGACTCATTGATGAAGGACATGGACGAGTCGCGGGGTTTTGATTTCAGTGCCTCGGTAGGCACGAAGAGGGTGTTAGACCAGGAGGGAAGGCGAGTTTCGCCCTCCGGTGAAGTATCTTGGCAATAGAAGAAAGATTTTTGCCAAGCCCTGGGTCGATTCGCCAGGGCTAGCTTGGGAAGGCAAGAGTTCCTATGGCGTTGAAGAGAGATGGCGCCGACCTGAACGTAGGCGCCACCCTTGGAGACAAGTTGGCTGTTGCAGGTGAAAGAGGCCAGCCATAGATCGATGTTGGGGGCTATGCCAAGATAATCCTCGCACAGCACATGAAAATTGCTCACCTGGAGCATTGAGTTGGGCCCGATGTCGTGAAGACGGAGGCCTAGGCGTTGCAGCAAATTGCGGAAGAAGGGAGAACCTGGCGGCGTGAATCCACGCTCCACGTGCTCCACGAACATCACCAGCTCGTTGGGCTTGGGGCGCGGCTCGATTTCATCGCCTGGCGCCCGCCAGACGCCGTCCTCCTTCGGCGGCAAGAAGCCAGCCTCGGCCAGATCTGCAAGAGTTTCCTCCGTTACCCAGGATCCTTCCCAGTTGCAGGAGATCTTGCGCCTATCGTCAGATGGCTTCGCCTTGGGCGCCATTGCGAGGGGGAGATTGGATTGGGGAACTAGGCTCGGGTCGAGGAAGAAGACGGCGCGGCTAGGGATGAGAAGATTGCAAGGGCAAATGGATAATGACCTAGGTGGCCGCAGCTTATAACTGAAGGGGCCCGCAACTAACGGCATTATCTGTGCTCGCAACCAACGGCACAATTTGCGCCCGCAAAACGAGTAACGGTCCGCAATTAAAGGAAACAGAATATTTCCAGAAGGAGAGATGAGTCGCGCAGATGAGTCACAGCTCTGAATCGCATAAGTCAGGAGATTGGTCAGAACGTTTACAGTGCGGCTCAGAGACCATTTCAAGAGGTCAGAAGTTCTCACCGTAAAGTCCTAACCAATCTTGGGGGCTAATGTCGGGGGAATACTTTCTGGATTAACCCGCGGCCCAGTGCGACTTAACTTACTCGCACGGACGAAGGCCCACTTGGGAGCAAGCCCAATATTGAACCGCCATAAGGGAAAGATCTAGAAGACATATCCCGGAGGACGTGAAGACCAAGTAGTCTCCGAGTAGGCCTCTGTGGATGTATTCCTTATGGGGAAGTTTCCTTTTGTAACCTAGCGAGCCTCTGTGTATATAAAGAGGACTCGCAGGACTTAGAGCGGGTCAAGCTATCAAGCCCCAAACCCTAGCTCATACGGCGAGTACCAGATCGGATCGCCTCCATTGTAACACCTCGATTATCATATCAATACCAATCTAGGGTAGGCAGGAAGTAGGTCTTTTACCTCACATTGAGGGGGCCGAACCTGGGTAAATCTGTGTTGATCTTTGTTCCTGCGATCCCAAGCTCGGAGATGCTTGACTCGCATAATCCCACACCTACGAAGTCATCTATGACACCTGACGTGACAAACCCACGACACCGGTGCGCGTCCGCGCGGAACTCCACGTCATCGTGCTGGTGCCAGGGGAAATGCTCCGACACTACACTCACGATTCCGCCAAGCCTTGAGTTTCTGCCCGGGCGTGCCGGAAGTCATCGCCATTCAAGCATATCGCCTGAATGTGCGCGACGTCCACATGCTGGAGAAACTCGGCAGCCGCGGCATCAGGAGTTTAGAGGAGCTATACACCCTGGCTGATAAGTGCGCCAAGATGGAAAAGGGCGGAGAGGGCCCCAGAGCTCACGGCGGGAGCAGCGGCCAGAAGGATGACGGCCCCATCACCGGAGAACTCGTGGAAGCGCGGGCACCCGCCGAGCCCCGCCGCCGAAGGCCAGAGCCTGACGGTGGCGCCGGGGGCGTGGTGCCCCGTCCACGTGGTCCACTCCCACGATGCGCGAGATTGCAAGTCCGTGCGTAGCATCGCTGTATCCCTCGGGAAACGGCGTGCAGCGCGCGAGGCTAGTCTTGCGACCGGGGGCTGCTTCGGCTGCGGAGAGCCGGGCACCACATCCGGGACAGCCCAAGTCGGCCTATTGGAGAAGGGGACTCGGGCGGCCAGGTTCGGCGGGCCGCCCCGAGAGAAGACAAAGGCGGAGACGGCGGGGCACGGTCCAGTGTTCCGCGGGTGACCCCTGGACCATTCAGGGGCACAGGGGGCCTGGCAAAAGATAGGGGCCAGGCAAGGAGCTGAAGACCTCCAACCAGGAGGCCCCGGGAGAACTCGGGGGCAGGCCCGCCCCGGGAACTACGTTCTCGGGAGGGGCAAGTCATGGCCAGGATGGCGCCCCCGAGGGAAGCTCGGAGTGACCGACATCAGCGGGGTGGCATACGCGTTCGCCAACCAACTACAACTCGCGGGAGTGCCGCGACCACTCCTCCGTCGCGAGATGGCGGACAGGTCCCCTTCTCGCTGCCGGGGTGGGAGGCCACATCCGTCGCCGGAACATTGGGGGAAGGGATCACGGAGGAGCTGGTCATCGGCATGGCCAAGATTTCACTCCGCCCACAGATGGAGGCACCCCGCCCAGCAAAGATCAAGCTCCTCATTCGAGACAACGCCAGGCAAGACTCCCCTGCCAACGCTCTCGCCGTGCCAGGCATCCGAGGTATAGCCCATGTTATCAACATCTCGGGTATAGAGGGGAAAGAGAAAAGAGAGGCGGCAGGGAGCCCTCCGGCCGCCCAAGGGAACCCCCCGAGATGGCCGAAAAGGGCCTCGGAGAGCGGAGGGAACGCATGGAAGGGATGCGGTCTGCACCCCCTCCCCTGCCTCCCAAGGAGGAGGTGGCGGAATCACGCCCCGGCAGGAAGAAGGTACCCCGGACGGAGGATGCTGGCGCCTCCGGCCCACGCCCTCCCTCCTAAACTAACACGGGCGAAAGACGGAGGCATTCGGACCATGAGATCGCGTGTGCCTCCAGAGTACCCCGTCAGTCGACCAAGTCAAGGTTCGCCGGGTCAAACCCGCTCGCGTCAACTCCATTCCCCGGAATGGAGGGTAGGAGGAAGAAAGGGTGCCCGGACACACGATCCCGCGCACCCCAGAGTACCCCTCGCCCGGAAGCCCTACCTCGCGTAGGGGCAGGATCTTCGCTAGGACAAGGTTCGCCGAGGTCCAAAAAACCTGTATCCGGAAAGACGACCCTAGGGATGAGTGCGTCGGCAAGATCATTGTTCACCGTGCCCAAGAGACTCGTGTCCGGAAACGGACCCCTAGCGGTAAAGCATTAAAAGTTCGGCAAGGTCGGAGTTCGCCGTGCCACCACAACTTGAATTCGGAGGTAGAAGCCCAAGCGGCGCGCAAGTCGGCAAGGTCGGAGTACGCCGTGTCATACAAACTTGCATCCGGAAACGGAGCCCTAGCGGTGAGCTTGCCGGCGCGGGCAGGTGCTGCCCCGCCGGACAAGCGTGCCCCTCAGGAACAAGGGTCCCCCGCTGCACAACGCAGTTGGGTCAGGGTTCGCCGAGCCATCGTGCAGCGGGGGCGAAAACCTGGGGAGTTGCCTCCCCCCACCCCGATAAAGGAAAAAGAGGAAGAGAAACGCTGCTTGGACGGCCTGGATTTACCAAAAGATTTACATCCACCGGACCCACAGGAGGGCCCGGAGAGGTTACACAGGAGGTTCCCCCGACGGGAGCGCGAAAACTAGAGGTCCCCCCGGGAGACTAGGGGACCCGAGCCACGGCGACGGCTTCTCCTTTTCAGCTGCTAGGGCGGACCGCAGGGCGGCCACCTCCGCCCTCAGAAGTTCGGTAGTCTCCCGGAAAGCCTTCGCTTCGGCCTACAAGCAAAGGGGATCAATTGCTGGCGAGGTCTGCGACGTGGAGACAAAAGGGAGATGCGGGACGGAGAAGATACCTCCAGCGCCTTATCCAGCAGGCTCACTAGTTGTGTGGGGCGGGGCAGGCCCGCCACCTCGCTCCTCAACACCGCCGCCACCGCAACGCTGGTCGGAAGATCCTGGGAGGGATACATGTTGAAGGGGCTTGGTAAATCAACCCCGTACGGAAAACTGTATCGCCCAACCAAAAGGAGCTCCGAGGAAGCAGCTGGATGAGGTAGGAGAAAGTCAGGCAAATGATTAGGGCAGGAAGCCTAGAGGGGAGGCAAGACTCACCAGCGGAGAAGGATTAATCGCGGCGTAGGCCGGGAGGCCTGGCTTGTACGGGCGACCAATGGGAAGCGCCGAGATGGATCGGACCCAGCTCTCCATCTCGTTGCACCCGCAACTCCCTCGTCGTGATGTGGGTGTAGTCTCCTTCCGGGGACCACTCCCCGATCGTGTGAATTCGGAGCTGGAGCGGCTGGACTCTCCGGGCCATCCAGGTCACCAGAAGATCCAGCCCGGTGAGCCCCCTTTCCACAACACCTTCAGGCACTCGGAGAGGACATGCACCTCATCGGGATTGCCAAGCAGGCTGATGGACCACCCTTTCTGGGAAGCCGGCAAGCCCCGGGCGAAGGAAGGTAGGCCAGGGCCACTCGACGAAGGGGGGAGCTCGGGTAGTGGAAGAACGAGCGCTGCCAGTCGTCGCACGCTCCCAAGAGGGCGAGGTCGGGATAGATGGAGCTACGTGGAACAACCCTCATCGCACCGCACTCTAGCTCAGCACCCCCTTCTCCGGATATCCTGCCCTGGAGAGTGAAGAAGGAGCACCAGAAGCCGAGGTGGGCATGAGCGTCGAGGAAGGCCTCGCAACAGCTGATGAAGCAGGAAATGTGGGTGATGCAGTCCGAAGACAGGTGGTGAAGTTGTATCCCGTACATGCGAAGAAGAGAGTGAAGGAACGGATGCACCGGCAGCGAGAGCCCACGTTCCAGGTGGGAGGCGAACAGCACGCACTCGGTGGGGGATGGTTGGGGACAACCTCCTCTTCCTCCGTTACCCGCCAAGAGGACCAGCTGGAGCAGGGGAGGAAGCCCACGGTGGCAAGAAGGTCCAGCTCTCCGCGCATCAAGTCCGAGCCACGCCATGGGAGGCCACCTTCCCGAAGCGGCGCGGAGAACGCAATTGCCGAGCGGGGGGTGTGGCGCCCCGACCCGACTGCTATACAGTGATGCTGTGTGTCACCGGTTAAGCGATACAACCGGAGGTTACGGGTTTACCAATCCCCGGCCAAAACCTTTGGCAGGCGTTGCTCGGAATGGATCATCGGCAACGCAACACCCCGATTGATGCCTTAACACAGGCACAACCCTCAATGTATAATAAAGAGATCAAGACTTGTGGAACAACTGGCACATCACAGACTCCACGACCCAAAGCATTATAGTTCAACTCTTATAATAGAGAAAGATAGCAAATATTACAACCAGAGGTCACAGACCCAACTGTACATCATGCGGAAGCGAATTAAGTTGTTCTAAACAACAAGATCCAAATTATGGCCTAAGAGGCCTATAGATAACATTCCCAACGCCAGCTGTCCCGGAGATGTCCCAAGCTGCCACCTGGGAACCCCAGACTACTCGTCGACATCCACAAAGAACCCACCTTCGAGGTCGGTGAAGTCCTCCTCTGAAAATAAGCAAACGACGTTGAGTTTGACGAACTCGCAAGATTAAATATAGAGCTTTAGCTCGATGAGGCTTTCCAAAGTTGTAAGGCTGTTTTGCATAAAGCTAGTTTTCTTTAGAAAAGACATAACTCCATGGCTTCGACTAATCAGAATATTTTTAAAGAGGTAAGAAGTAAACTCTTTTCTTCTGATCATCTTCAACAACAACCATCATCAACCACGTCACCTGTCTACAAAGGCACCTCCCCAAATCACCCTCGAGGAAGCTCACCTTACAATCTTGAGTGGTACCTCTAGTACCCAGTTTTTAATCATTCCGTTAAAGTTATCCTATGATCCCTGAATCCGTCACCAAGTTGTCCTTAACCGTGGACACGGCTTTTCGAAAAGATTTACCCTGCAGGGGTGTACAATGTTTACCACGCGTACCGTCCGGCCCATTGCCTGCGCATTAGCTCTCTTCCATGGAAAGCCGGCTGGGTGGGAGCGGCGTCGACTTCTCCCTCGTTAAGGACTTTCCAGGCTCATCAGTGGCGGTAGGACTGCCAGGATCACATCACCCCGCCCCACGGCCACTCATTTTCCTAACCCCACCATCCTCATCTCAGTTCATACCACCATCGTCACGCACGCGCAAATGAAAGCCCGAACTAGAGGACCCTGGCTAGCCCCGCTCGAGCTATTTAGTCTATGAGGGTTCCTGCAATTGCATAGGCCTCACGCATGGGTGCACGCTCGGTCTTGGCTCGAAGGGGAGAACTCGCACTTAGGCGGCGAGAACGAGACAACCCACCACATTCCATGTGGCCTCTCATCCCCGCCTTTAAACATGTTATTATATGTCACCACCATTTTCCACCATCATCCGAACATTCCACCACAGTTCCAACAATAACATATCCACCGGACGACT
Organism: Poa pratensis; assembly: GCA_947311845.1. NCBI lineage: Eukaryota > Viridiplantae > Streptophyta > Magnoliopsida > Poales > Poaceae > Poa > Poa pratensis. The sequence continues at coordinate 4,494,884 of CAMZMU010000061.1, read as the reverse complement.
AAGCATTTCACTAAGCATGGCTAAGCATAACATAGCGGATATAATTAACTCAGGCCAACACAACAATCCTATGGATATTAGGAGGGAAACAGGTAATGGCATCGGAAAACATAATGCATCTAATAGGATACTCTAATCCAACCAAATTGACATTTGGAATCGCATGCAATATTATAGTGGAGAAAATATCTGCGGAAAACATAGGAGACATGCTCAGAGGGGGGATTACGCTTGCCTTGTTCAACGGGCTGGTAATACGGGTCGTCAGGGTATTGTGGAGAAACCCCGACTGCTTGATCTATCGATGCATAAGAACACCGGAAAGAACACAATCAAATATCACTCAAGCAAACCAAATGCAATGCACATACACATGATGACATGACAGTTTGATGCACTGAAATTATTATACCAATGTATCAATTTAAATGGGGTGCAAAATAATTAAATTGACAAGGGAGAAGAAAGTCCCATATTTGTTTTTAATGCTTTCCTGTGCTATGAATTCATGTAAATATGCATGTAAATGATGCTACTGATTAGGTATTGATTTGCTGAACATTTAGAGCCTTTCAACATCATTTTTGGAATTCTTTTGAATTAAATATGAATTTCCAAAGTGGCATTTCAGTACTGCCATTTTTAGTTTTTCAACATACAGAGGTTTAAATTGGTCAATTATGTCCAAATAAAATATGGATGTGTAGAGGGTGTCAAGACAAATTTTTAGACACCTTATTTGCTCAATTTGGAATTACAGAGCTAAAGTTATGAATTTTCAAAGTTTGCCTTTATTCTGCAATTTCTGTAATTCATTTAAAAGGCAATTTATTTTGAGCTAACATGTGCCAAAATGACAGAAACATGTCGAGCACACTTTCTGAACATGTGGAATTTGAATCACCCAAATTGGAGCATTTTTCAATTTGTTATGATTTTAGAAGTAAAGATTTGAATCTGCAATTCTGTTTTTAGTTTTTATTTCTCAGAAGAATTACGCCGAAACGTTTTTCACCGGGCTGTGGCTAGCCACAGCCACTGACTAGTGGGCCAGCGGCCACGCTGGCAGCCACGCAAGCAAGCGCGGGCCCAGCGGCTGGTTTGACCACGGTCACCTCCCGCGCGGCGACGCGGCGGTGCTGGCCGGCGGCAACGGCGGCGACGGACGCGTCGATCTACGGCTCGCCAGAGCTGGGCGTCTGGACGAAACGAACCTACTCGTCGAGGGCTACTCGTGGGTGTGCAGGGTTTCACTGGAAACCCACCGGAGCAACGCCGGCGTCAAGCAACGGCGGCGGCGTGCTACGGCCTTGCATCGAAACGGCGAACCAGAGCGAGAGGAGAAGAAAGGGGATGTCCATTTGGACCGCAAGCTCACCCTGAGCACGAAGGAGAGGACGGCGAGGTCGGAGGAGGTCGGAGACGGCGGCGATGTTGCGGCGGAGCTCCGGTCGTTGACGGGAAGAATCTCGATTCGCCCGGTACACGGCCTCCCAGCAAGCGTGAGTCGACGGGGAGTAGAGGAGGAAGAGGCGGAGCTCGGGGGCCTGTTCGATTGCTCTGCTGCCTCTCAATCGCCGGCGGCGAGCACGGCGGCCATGGCGGCTAGGGTTCGGCTTCGGGAGAACAGAGAGAGAGAGGGGCAGAGGAGCGGTGTCGAGCGGAGGAGCACGGGGGGCCTGGCGGCTCCTTTAAGCGCGACGAGGCGCAGGGAGGGGGCCCGGCATCGCCGTGTCGCCATGGCGCGAGGCGGTGCGGCTCGGCCGCGCGCGTGCGTCGCTACAGAGGAAGATGACCACTTTGCGAAAACCCCCTCGGCTGCATTTTTTATTTGCAAAGAAGCCCTTTTCTGTTTCTTTTAATATCCAGTAGCTTTCCAATTTTATTGAGGCACTTAAACAATTTATAAAAATTTGATAAAAATCATGTAGCCTCCCAAATCATTTAGAAGCACCACAAAAATTGGTTTGGCAAAATAAAAAGTTTTGCCACACTTTTGTTCATAGGTTTGTTTATGGCATTTTTGGTAAAACCAAAATGAATTTACTTTTGAATTTTAAAACCAGTGCAAAGTATTCAATTCTGAACCCTTGGAACTTCCTTGACAATATGGATTTGCATTTGTAATTGTGTTTGCCAAGAACAAGCACATTTGGAAGTGCAAGACTTGAATTTAATTGGTGCATTGTTTCCATTTGTTTCAATTTGTTTTCATCACTTGATTTCAACTTGACACTGAAACAATGATGCCATGATGCATGAATAGAAGCAAAAGTGAAAATTTTTCTTTTCAGTTCCAAACTGGGCTGTTACAATTCTACCCCCTTACAGGAATCTCGTCCCGAGATTCTAAGGTTGCGGAAGGAAGTCGGGATACTCCTCACGAAGACTAGACTCCCTTTCCCAGGTTGCTTCATCTTCGGAATGATGAGACCACTGAATTTTGAGGAACTTGGTGGTCTTGTTTCGAGTCTTCCTTTCTGCTTCATCCAGGATACGGACAGGATGCTCGCGGTAAGTGAGGTCTGCCTGGATATCCAGCTCCTCATGATTGACTCCATGGATAGGATCCTTGAAACAACGGCGAAGTTGGGATACATGAAACACATCATGCACATCGGGGAAGTTAGCTGGTAACTCTAATTGATAAGAAAGATCTCCCCGCTTGGCCAGGACAGTGAAAGGGCCAACGTAGCGAGGGGCCAATTTTCCCTTAATTCCGAAGCGGCGAACGCCTCGGAGGGGAGAGACACGGAGGTAAGCTTTATCACCAATTTCATAGTGAACCTCCTGATGATGCTTGTCATAATAACTCTTCTGCCTAGACTGGGCAATCTTCAAATTCTCTCGTATGATTCTAACTTTCTCCTCAGCTTCATTGATAATATCCGGACCAAAGAGTGCCCTCTCTCCGGTCTCGGACCAATTCAGCGGAGTTCGGCATTTTCTTCCATACAGAACCTCGAATGGGGCCATACCCAGACTGGCTTGATAGCTGTTGTTAGGAGAACTCCGCGAAGGGAAGATACTTCTCCCAATCTTTGCCAAAGGAGATTACACATGCCCTGAGCATGTCTTCCAGAACTTGGTTCACCCTTTCAGTCTGACCGTCAGTTTGAGGGTGGAAAGCGGTGCTAAAGTTGACGCGGGTTCCCATGGCTTGTTGGAAACTAGTCCAGAACCTGGAGGTGAACAAACTTCCACGATCAGAGATTATCTTCTTGGGAACGCCGTGGAGTACGACGATCCTAGAAGCATACAGATCTGCCAACTTGGCAGCTGTAATGTCAACACGAACGGGGAGGAAGTGAGCCACTTTTGATAGGCGATCAATGATGACCCAGATGGCATCGTTTCCCTTTGGAGACTTCGGCAGGCCAGTGATGAAGTCCATACCAATTTCATCCCATTTCCACTCAGGGACTGCAATAGGGCGAAGAGTGCCGGGAGGCCTTTGATGTTCAGCCTTTACCCGTCGACAGATGTCGCATTCAGCAACATACTTGGCAATTTCCCGTTTCATCCGAGTCCACCAGAATTGTGGTCGAAGGTCTTGGTACATTTTGGTACTACCGGGATGAATAGAGAGAGGAGATTCATGAGCTTCTTGGAGGATCAACTCCCTCAATTTTCGTTTCTTTGGCACTACCAAGCGGTCACCAAAATAAACAACTCCGGATTCATTGACAGAAAAACATTTGGCCTTCCCGCTAGCAATGTTCTCCTTGATTTTTCGAATACCCTTGTCACGGTTTGAGCATCCTTAATCTGGTCTACAAGAGTAGATTTGATCTCCAGATTTGCAAGGTAGCCGGAGGGAACAATTTCTAAGTTCAAACGGAGAACTCTTCATGAGGGCAGGTTGGGCCTTTTCAATCATCAGATTGTTGCAATAGGACTTCCGACTTAGCGCGTCAGCCACGACGTTTGCTTTGCCGGGTTGATAGTTCAGACTCACATTATAGTCCGTGATTAACTCCAACCAACGCCTTTGCCTGAGATTTAAATCCGGCTGGGTGAAGAGGTACTTCAGACTCTTGTGATCCGAGAAGATCTCGCAACGGTTACCAAACAGGTATGGTCTCCATTGCTTCAAAGCATAGACCACCGCGGCAAGTTCTAGATCATGAGTTGGGTAGTTGTGCTCATGCGGCTTAAGTTGGCGAGAAGCATAGCCACCACATGGCCATCTTGCATTAGCACACAACCCAAACCTTGCAGAGAGGCGTCACAGAAGACGACGAAATCCTTGCTTGTGTCCGGCAGGACAAGCACAGGAGCGGACGTGAGTTTGGCTTTCAGTGTTTTGAAGCTCTCTTCAGCTTCGGCCGACCATACAAACTTTTATCCTTCTTGAGAAGGTCAGTCAGAGCCTTGGCTATCTTGGAGAAACCTTCGATGAATCGGCGGTAGTAACCCGCCAATCCGAGAAAGCTACGGATGTCCTTGACTGACATTGGAGTTTTCCAATCCAAATGGACTGAATCTTGTCGGAATGACAGCCACACCATTAGCGGATATCACATGACCAAGGAAGACAAGGTTATCCAACCAAAACTCACACTTGGAGAACTTGGCATAGAGGCGGTGTTCTCGAAGTCGTGTCAGAACCAAACGAAGATGTTCGGCATGCTCTTCATCGGTTTTGGAATAAACGAGGATGTCATCGATGTAAATGACGACAAACTTGTCAAGATAATCCATGAAGATGGAGTTCATGAGCCTCATGAAAGTAGCTGGAGCATTTGTGAGACCAAAGGACATGACGGTATACTCATATGAGCCATAGAGTAACAAATGCCGTCTTTGGAATATCCTCCTTTCTGATCTTGATCTGATGGTATCCTGACCTCAGATCCATCTTGGAGAATACGGTTGCACCAGCTAACTGATCCAACAGATCATTGATGCGAGGAATAGGATACTTGTTCTTGATTGTCACCGCATTCAACGGTCTATAGTCAGAGACTAGACGAGGCACGGTAGAATCTCTCTTCTTGACAAAGAGTACCGGACAACCCCAAGGTGAACTGCTAGGCTGGATGAAATCCTTCGCTAACAGCTGATCAATTTGCTCTTTCAACAGAGCCAACTCTTCCACCGGCATACGGTAGGGCTTCTTGGAAATTGGAGCAGTACCGGGAAGTAGATCTATGACAAACTCCACACTTCGGTCAGGAGGCATGCCAGGCAATTCTTCCGGGAACACATCCGGGAAGTCACACACCACGTGTATGTCCTGGATTTCAGGAGGAGATTCGCCTTCCATAAAGCAAAGGAGGATCTCAGGTGAGTTGGGTACGACGGCGGACGGAGGTATTGATTTGCAGGCCAATACTTCACAATGTCACCGGAAGGAGCGGTCACAGTAATGGTCTTTGCGGCACAGTCGAGATTAGCCTGATATTTGGTTAGCCAGTTCATGCCCAGTATGACATCAATGCCTTTGGACTTCAGGCTACCAAGGCATAAGGAAAAGACAAGGAACCTATATTAATCTGGACCTCAGGAGTAACCCCATCGGTTTGCCATTTGGAGCCAGGAGTGGCAATCACCAAGGGATGGCTCATTTTCTCGAACGGTATGTTGTGGTCTTTTGCAAAAGCTATAGATATGAATGAATGCGATGCTCCAGAGTCAAACAAAACTGTAGCTGAATTGCCGTTGATTCGTAACTCACCCATAAGAACGCCGGTGTCTTCCTCAGCTTGTTCAGCAGAGACGTGGTTCAGGCGACCACGCACAGTAGGTCCAGCCTTGCCAGCTGGAGTGGCAGGGGCTCGTGCAGGTGTCCCCGTGATAGGTGCCTTCTGGGGGCACTCCCTGGAGTAGTGACCAGTCTGGCCACAGCTGAAGCAAGTGTTACCAGGTGGGATAGATAGCTGGGGGCGATACCCACTCCCGCTTGACCCAAATGTCGAAGTAGTGGGACGCGGAGGTGGTGGCCTGTATCCTGCGGCCCTCGGCATGAATGGAGCACGCGGCACAGCGCTATAGGGAACGAAAACCTTGCGCTTCTTGTTCCAAAGCAGAGGAACTCGGGTGGTCCCCTTGTGCGGCCTCTTGGAAACTCGAATTCCTTCCTTCCTGCTCAAGAGTAAGAGCCTGGTTGAACAACTCCTGGTAGTTCTGAAACTTGAAGGGCAGCAACTCATAGCGGAGCCTCGGCGCAAGCCCCTTGCGGAACAACTCTTGCTTGTCAGCATCATTGGTCACGTCCCGAGGGGCGTAACGAGAGAGATGGTTGAATTTGCACCCATAAGCTCGAAGATCCATATTACCCTGGTGCAAATCCAGGAACTCCCTCCTCTTCAGGTCCATTATTGGCTGAGGTATGTACGCCGCACGAAGGCGGCGGAATCCGCCCAAGTGAAAGCATGGCCTGGCGAAAGCGCCACATGACTCTCCCACCAACAGCCAGCCGCACCAGTCAGGAGGTAGGTGGCGAAGTTGACTTGCTCGGCCACTGGGACATGCAGCGCGCCGAACTGGCGCTCCAGAGCGCGAAGCCAGTCATCAGCGTCCAGCGGTTCCTTAGCATCGGCGAAGGTGGGTGGCTGCGAGCGCAGGAACTCAGTGAGAGTGTTGCAGCCATTCCTCAGTGCATTCTGCTGCACCAACTGCTCAAGCAAGCGCTCATTGCGCCCACGGTTCTCCTCAATGGCCATCAAGACCTCAGCCATCGAGGGTGGTGGCGGCAGATCATCCTCATCATCATCGTGGTTACCGCGACCACCACGGCCTCCACGACCTCCTCGAGCCATTCTGGAGATTTGACAATGACACGGTTAGTATCTTTCTCCGAATGGTCGAACAATAGCATTAGCGTCTACACAAGTACACAGACTAGGGACGATAATACTTTGCGAGAAGGAACAACAAGATAGAACTTGGGTCAAAGATCAGCATCATGTGCTACTAGTGAGAGTTAAGAAATCACAACTTAACACACTCTAGTTGGCACAATCCGGGAACTTATGTTCAAGTCCTTGGGTTAGAACCCGAAGAAAGGATCAAATGATTGATTCGGTAGAAACATCTGAGTTGATTTGGGATTACAACGCAGCGGGAGCAACGTGACACATAACACTAAAGGTCGAACCCAACCCCGTTTCTAATCATTTTGAAGTAACAGATGAGAGTAAAACCTTTAAACTCAAATCGAGGTAAGATTGCTCCGAGATTAGAGGGTAACCAGATAAGGAGTAAAAAGAATCCTAAGATGGTTTTCACAACTCATTTTTAGGTTAAAAATATTTTCACAAACACTAGACTCAACATCGACCAGTAGAAGGGTTTCCTACAGGCAGTACTGCTCTGATACCAACTTGTGGCGCCCCGACCCGACTGCTATACAGTGATGCTGTGTGTCACCGGTTAAGCGATACAACGGAGGTTACGGGTTTACCAATCCCCGGCCAAAACCTTTGGCAGGCGTTGCTCGGAATGGATCATCGGCAACGCAACACCCCGATTGATGCCTTAACACAGGCACAACCCTCAATGCATAATAGAGAGATCAAGACTTGTGGAACAACTGGCACATCACAGACTCTACGACACAAAGCATTATAGTTCAACTCTTATAATAGAGAAAGATAGCAAATATTACAACCAGAGGTCACAGACCCAACAGTACATCATGCGGAAGCGAATAAGTTGTTCTAAACAACAAGATCCAAATTATGGCCTAAGAGGCCTACAGATAAACATTCCAGCGCCAGCTGTTCCGGGATGTCCCAAGCTGCCACCTGGGAACCCCAGACTACTCGTCGACGTCCACAAAGAACCCACCTTCGAGGTCGGTGAAGTCCTCCTCTGAAATAAGCAAACGACGTTGAGTTCGACGAACTCGCAAGATTAATATAGAGCTTTAGCTCGATGAGGCTTTCAAAGTTTATGGCTGTTTTGCATAAAGCTGTTTTATTTAGAAAACATAACTCAATGGCATCGACTAATCAGAATATTTTTAAAGAGGTAAGAAGTAAACTCTTTTCTTCTGATCATCTTCAACAACAACCATCATCAACCACTCACCTGTCTACAAGGCACCTCCCCGAATCACCCTCGAGGAAGTCAACCTTGCATCTTGAGTGTACCTTAGTACCAGTTTTTAATCATTCCGTTCAAGTTATTCTATGATCCCTGAATCCGTCACCAAGTGTCCTTAACCGTGGACACGGCTTTTCGAAAAGATTTACCCTGCAGGGGTGTACAATGTTTACCACGCGTACCGTCCGGCCCATTGCCTGCGCATTAGCTCTCTTCCATGGAAAGCCGGCTGGGTGGGAGCGGCGTCGACTTCTCCCTCGTTAAGGACTTTCCAGGATCATCAGTGGCGGTAGGACTGCCAGGATCACATCACCCCGCCCCACGGCCACTCATTTTCCTAACCACATCCTCATCTCAGTTCATACCACCATCATCACGCACGCGCAAATGAAGCCCGAACTAGAGGACCCTGGCTAGCCCCGCTCGAGCTATTTAGTCTATGAGGGTTCCTGCAATTGCATAGGCCTCACGCATGGGTGCACGCTCGGTCTTGGCTCGAAGGGGAGAACTCGCACTTAGGCGGCGAGAACGAGACAACCCACCACATTCCATGTGGCCTCTCATCCCCGCCTTTAAACATGTTATTATATGTCACCACCATTTCCACCATCATCCGAACATTCCACCACAGTTCCAACAATACATATCCACCGGACGACTAAGCATTTCACTAAGCATGGCTAAGCATAAACATAGCGGATATAATTAACTCAGGCCAACACAACAATCCTATGGATATTAGGAGGGAAACAGGTAATGGCATCGGAAAACATAATGCATCTAATAGGATACTCTAATCCAACCAAATTGACATTTGGAATCGCATGCAATATTATAGTGGAGAAAATATCTGCGGAAAACATAGGAGACATGCTCAGAGGGGGGATTACGCTTGCCTTGTTCAACGGGCTGGTAATACGGGTCGTCAGGGTATTGTGGAGAAACCCCGACTGCTTGATCTATCGATGCATAAGAACACCGGAAAGAACACAATCAAATATCACTCAAGCAAACAAATGCAATGCACATACACATGATGACATGACAAGTTTGATGCACTGAAATTATTATACCAATGTATCAATTTAAATGGGGTGCAAAATAATTAAATTGACAAGGGAGAAGAAAGTCCCATATTTGTTTTAATGCTTTCCTGTGCTATGAATTCATGTAAACATGCATGTAAATGATGCTACTGATTAGGTATTGATTTGCTGAACATTTATAGCCTTTCAACATCATTTTTGGAATTCTTTTGAATTAAATATGAATTTCCAAAGTGGCATTTCAGTACTGCCATTTTTAGTTTTTCAACATACAGAGGTTTAAATTGTCAATTATGTCCAAATAAAATATGGATGTGTAAAGGGTGTCAAGACAAATTTTTAGACACCTTATTTGCTCAATTTGGAATTACAGAGCTAAGTTATGAATTTTCAAAGTTTGCTCTTTATTCTGCATTTCTGTAATTCATTTAAAGAGGCAATTATTTTAGCTAACATGTGTCAAAATGACAGAAACATGTCGAGCACACTTTCCTGAACATGTGGAATTTGAATCACCCTAATTGGAGCATTTTTCAATTTGTTATTGATTTTAGAAGTAAAGATTTGAATCTGCAATTCTGTTTTTAGTTTTTATTTCTCAGAAGAATTACGCCGAAACGTTTTTCACCAGGCTGGGCTAGCCACAGCCACTGACTGGTGGGCCAGCGGCCACGCTGGCAGCCACGCAAGCAAGCGCGCCCAGCGGCTGGTTTGACCACGGTCACCTCCCGCGCGGCGACGCGGCGGTGCTGGCCGGCGGCAACGGCGGCGACGGACGCGTCGATCTACGGCTCGCCAGAGCTGGGCGTCTGGACGAAACGAACCTACTCGTCGAGGGCTACTCGTGGGTGTGCAGGGTTTCACTGGAAACCCACCGGAGCAACGCCGGCGTCAAGCAACGGCGGCGGCGTGCTACGGCCTTGCATCGAAACGGCGAACCAGAGCGAGAGGAGAAGAAAGGGGATGTCCATTTGGACCGCAAGCTCACCCTGAGCACGAAGGAGAGGACGGCGAGGTCGGAGGAGGTCGGAGACGGCGGCGATGTTGCGGCGGAGCTCGGTCGTTGACGGGAAGAATATCTCGATTTGCCCGGTACACGGCCTCCCAGCAAGCGTGCGTCGACGGGGAGTAGAGGAGGAAGAGGCGGAGCTCGGGGGCCTGTTCGATTGCTCTGCTGCTCTCAATCGCCGGCGGCGAGCACGGCGGCCATGGCGGCTAGGGTTCGGCTTCGGGAGAACAGAGAGAGAGAGGGGGCAGAGGAGCGGTGTCGAGCGGAGGAGCACGGGGGGCCTGGCTGGCTCCTTTAAGCGCGACGAGGCGCAGGGAGGGGGCCCGGCATCGCCGTGTCGCCATGGCGCGAGGCGGTGCGGCTCGGCGCGCGGCGTGCGTCGCTACAGAGGAAGATGACAACTTTGCGAAAACCCCCTCGGCTGCATTTTTTTATTTGCAAAGAAGCCCTTTTCTGTTTCTTTTAATCCAGTAGCCTTTCCCGATTTTATTGGGCACTTAAACAATTTATAAAAATTTGATAAAAATCATGTAGCCTCCCAACATCATGTAGAAGCACCCAAAAATTGGTTTGGCAAAATAAAAAGTTTTGCCACACTTTTGTTCATAGGGTTTGTTTAGGGCATTTTTGGTAAAACCGAAATGAATTTACTTTTGAATTTTAAAACCAGTGCAAAGTATTCAATTCTGAACCCTTGGAACTTCCTTGACAATATGGATTTGCATCTGTAATTGTGTTTGCCAAGAACAAGCACATTTGGAAGTGCAAGACTTGAATTTAATTGGTGCCATTGTTTCCATTTGTTTCAATTTGTTTTCATCACTTGATTTCAACTTGACACTGAAACAATGGATGCCATGATGCATGAATAAGAAGCAAAAGTGAAAATTTTACTCTGGGTTTCAGGTTCTCAAACTTTGGGCTGTTACAGGGGGGGAGGAGGCCGGCCCGGAGGGCGAGAAGAAAGGAGGAGCCATGTCCCGCGACTCACAGGAGCGGGAGCGGGCGGTCTTCGGAGCTGGGAAGATCGGGCTGCCCGAGGAGGAAGGTCACTTGGGAGGAGCCATGGCGGGTGGAGACAGAAGGACCAAGGCCAGACGGAAAGGAGGTGGACGATTCATTTTAAAGGGGGAGCCGACACGGCGAACGTGCCCACTTCCTCCCTCGAAAATGTAACCGTCCCAGGAAATGCATCATTACTCGCCAAACCGCCCCATTGGGAGAGGAAGGGGCGGAGGTGACACGACAAGACGAGGACCCTTCGCCTTTGCGGACGAGACACCAACAGGCGCTGCCACGCGTCCATCCGGCACGGATCAAATAGGCGGTTCCCATGCGCCTCAAAATGGGCGCCCTAGGGCAGGGGCCCACCACCCTGGCCTGGAGAGCCTGGGGGCCACTGTCGATGTCCCGGGGAGCGGGGGTCCCCCGGAGACCTGGCGCATGGAAGCCCGCCCCTCGGGAAGCAGGGAATCAAGGCGCCCCAACCAATGGAGAAGAGGAGTTCCCGAGAGATCGGGACCACCCCGGCACCCGGGATCAACGCGGAGGCTCGCATCCCCCCCCCCCCCCCGGGAGGCCAGAAGGCCAGCAACGTGGCAAGAGATTCCTGCGCTGCTGCCCGGGGACGGTAGCTTCGCAGGGAAGGAAGCGCATCTGACGTCACGGACAGGACCTATCAGCATGCTGCAGAGCGCAGTCATGATTACGATAGGACCTGCTGCATCGTCCCATCCAAGGCAGGCGCAGAGCGCGTCGCGACGCCCGGACCATGGACAGAACTTGACTGGCCGTCATGTCCGACCCGGCGGGACAGTCGGTATGGATGCCAACGCGGCGAGGGCGGTGCCACGAAGAAGACCGGCGGCTTCACCTGGGCTGTGGCATGACCGTGCCCTGCCCAGGTGGTCAGCCTCAGCCCGACCACCTGTGGTGACCCCTTAGAGTATAAAAGGAGGCCATGGTCGACGGAGAGGAGACACCATAGCCAGCAGCTTTCTCTCAGCTTAGGAACATAGACTCGGGGGCTTGACGGTGACACCTCAGAGAACTTCCCGGGGTGAAACCTAGAAGCTCACAAGTGTAGAACGAGAGAGCTGTGAGCACTGCATTGTACTTCACCAAACCACCAATCAAGCCAGACAAGCAGGACGTAGGGTTTACGCGACGACGCGGCCTGAACTTGGGTAAAATCTCGTGTGTTTGTGCTCGTGCTCGGGAGCCGGCTTCGAAGCACCTCACGCCCATCTGCCGAACAAACAGGGGGTGTTCGTCATCCCCGGTGTCCGCGTTTCGACACGCGACACAATCCAAAAGCAAATTGTGGCTATTTTTGGTGGTAATTTTCGAATTTTTCAAAATCAAGAAAATTTGAGGGGATTTGTGGGTGGGAAACAAAGACAAATCCGTGGCAACCTTGAGCTCTGATACCGTATGATGAGGGTAGCTCCGATCTTCACGGATTTGTTCGGAGGGAATGCTGAACACGAAGAACACGGTGATGAACACGCAGAACACAAAGGGGAAAACTGACGAATTGGGTAAAATAGCAAAGCAACACAGAAGCAATCAACCAGTAACAAGCCCATGGGTAGCCCACGATCCTCAGTTATCCTAGCAACATTACGCTTATGATTGTCTTCTCACGGTCAATCCAACGGTTAATTTGTTGATAAAGCATTCAAAGAGGAATGATCAACGATGTATCGCAAATACAAGGAGAAGGGGGGTCTTGATCATCTCCACAAGGGGAGGCCTTGGTCATCTCCACAAGGGGAGGCCTTGATTCATCTCACTAGGAGCACCAACGAGGGGTGGAAAAGGAGCAAAGCTCAACTCAAGTCTAATCATAGTCTAAACCCATATCTGTTCTATGAAGGGGTATTTATAGTCTAGGCCACGAAATGGGGAAAGGTGGGGGTACAAGACCCACAAGGCCGTCATGCGCGCATGCAGAGGGTCGCCGGATCATCCGGCATATGAGACGCTGGATGGTCCGGCGCTTGGAGCTTCTTAGGCAGGTGATGTGCGATCGCTGTATCGTCCGGTGTCAGGCACCGGATGGTCTGGAGCAGTGGCGCCGAGGTCGAAGTTGGGCGCCAGATCGTCTGGCACAAAGACGTCGGATGGTACGGCGGTTTATGTGTTCCAAAATAGAGAGCCGCCAGTGGGCGCCGGATGCATCCGGTAGTCGTCCGGCGCGAGGATCATCCGGTGGTTGGCGTCGGATGGTTCGGCGCCCAGATTTCCTGCGCATTTCCTCTTCTTCATCCGTTTCTTGTCCATGTTCTTCACCATATCCCATATGCCTCTTGGGCATCCTTGTAGGCTTCTATTGGTTGCAGGTAAACTTTAAAAATTATCCGTAACTTTGTCGCCACGTCTATTATATGAAGATATGCTGCACCCCATAATGCGATGATCAAGATACTTACAAACACCGTTGCGGAAGATCTTGTGTTTGTTGAAGTAGATGTCGTTGAAGCCTGATGAAGAATCTCACGTCCACACCGGGGAGGTGAGATTGTTGCCGTACGTCGTTGTAGACGTTGAAGAAGCTTGATGAAGAATCTCACGTCCGCGCAGGAAGTGAGATCGTTGGCGGTCCGTCGTCGAGGAATGCTGGCGCAAGTTCCGCTCTAACGGTATCCACATGTACACCGTGTCAACCCGCCAATGCGTTCGCCGCCTAGAGCTAGTGCACCGGCGAGAGAGACAGCTTGTGGCGTAGTTTAGGTGGTAGATCTAATCAACTAGTTTAGATCTATATGAGGGATTAGAGATGTCTATTCTCAACACATGAGATCTACGAGAGAGAGAAACTTGCACGGAGGCAAACTTGTGTATTTTTGTCTCTTCAACCCTAGGGGGTTTGTGGTGCTTATATAATAGGCCAAAGGGTGGAGGTGCTTGGGGAAGGGGGCAAACCCTTCCCCCTTGGTGCGTCGTCCTAGAGGAAGAGGAGTCCTCCTCTAGGCCAACTCGGATTGGGAGTTGGAGAGGGACTCCTCCTTCCCCAAAACCGCCTCCACCTAAAAGGAAAGGGCGGAGGCGTCCTTCCCCCACCCAAACTGGATAGGAGGGGGACGCTCCCTTCCAAACCGCCTTTGCCACCGCCGCGTCCCCCATGGGCCACGTGGCCCACTAGGGTTTCGGCCATGGAGGGGGAACCTTCCTCCCTCTTTGGCGCCTTGGCCCACCATTACCTTGTGGTGAGCCTATATAATATTATTCTTGTTTAATTAATTAAATAATATTAATTGTTTTGTCAAAATTTATTCCTCCTTGAATATTTTCTTTTACAGAAAATTCCCGGAATTAAATTATTATCATATAACTCATATTTTATAGGAACCGGGATACTAGTATCCGCGACAAAACACTCGGAACAATATTTCTAGCTTTATATAAACCTTCGGAATAAATCCGATGATGAAAGAAAACCATTCTATTATCCGGGACATTAGATGTCTGCCATCTCTCTAACTAATACTTCGTCGGAACAAGTCCCAGCGACATCGGACCTACTCGACACATCTCATTACCACTATGACTTCAACGTATTCTCTCAATAAAAGGTTGACTCACAGCTTAAGTGTATGACCCGATAGGTTCAGTAAACACAAAGTCATGTCGGGAGCCTTACCAGCAATAACCAGCAGCGGGACCTAGACATCCGTACTGGCTCCCTTGTGTTTATGTGTGAAGACGGAACCTGTGTGTTATCATACACATTCCCTTACGTACACGATACCAATGATTATCTCGAGATTGAGACAATGTGCTCTTAGTGTTAATCAAACCATTCGATCAACCAATATATTCTCGTACCAATATCATTCTCTTTTCTCTTTCCATATATATTTTGTCCCGTGATTAATCACGCTGTTTTGGCCAGACGATTGGGTGACAACAATAATACTGAGATGGCCTAGAGGATGTATCTCTCCATCGTCTGGAGGAGTAAGTGCCATTCTTGAAAATCTCTGTTCCAATACATTATTCTAGTTCACGCCCAAAGCCATTATGATCCCCAGTTACGGCCGGACGTTAGGTGACAATCAAAGCTTGAGTGTCGAATAGCGGTCACCAGATATTTCCATAGCATAGGAATATAGCTAACGATAACTAAAACATATGATCAATTGCTATCTTCATCGTTGACGATTAGTCTCATAGCAAGATCATACAATGGGTCGGTTCAGTACTATTATCATTCCGATAATAAACTCCTATAGTTGTATAACTTATACAAAGTCCATGATCAGGAAAACATGATCATCAAACAACAAGATAGGCTGTTGTCTTAGAGACAAGACCAGGAACGCTTTTACTTGTTCGTATCTCTACACATGCATTGGAGGTTTTCCTCTTGAATACGTTGTATTTGCTATTCAAGTACCCAATGCAGTTATAGCATAATGATAAACATTAATAATAAACTTGGAGATAAATAATAATTAATTATTATTGTCTATAGGGCATATCTCAACAGTCTCCCACTTGCACTAGAAACAATAATGATTCTAGTTAGCATGATGACATGACACCAATGGAACTAAGGTGCCACTCACGCTTCTGCATGCGCTCTGAAACTGTGTCCATAACTTTGATCCAACCAAAGTACATAAACTTGTTTAACTCCTCACACGTCGAGCTTAACGATGTAAGTCGGATATTATTAGGAATTGGATATCGGCTATCCGGTTCCATAGTAGCATTATATGATATCTTTATACCATCTATTGAAACCTCACCAAGTCAATGACTTATCCAATAACTTGCTTATCATGACGTCTCACATCAATGATGCAACTATCCTTGATAGATTAACTATCTTTGTTATAGAATCCACATATAATATACAAGTGATCTGATAAAATCAAAACACCAAGTATTTATCAATTGAAATTACATTTATCAGATTAAATTTGATTTCATAATTCCACTACAAATACATATATGAGTAACTTCTCCATATATACTATTTGAAGCTTTACATAATCTACCTTGTCGTTTTCTTTTGTAATATTACCATCGGGTCCTTTCACCAAACCTTTAGGATCAATTACATTTTTAATTAACTACTCTTATGAGAATATCTTTTTCAAGTACTTCTCATTAACGCCGGTTGCCAAATTTAAAATTCAGCACTTTGGAAACTTTCTGGCTTTCATGTACTATATATAGCAATGAGATAAGCAAAATCACATTAAATATAATTGATCTTATTCCTCTCTATTCGCTCATCATTGACTACGAAGGTCAACGTATCTTGCAAATATCATGTTGGGGATTTACCGACTAGGGGTATCACCAGCATGGATCAATCCGGCTAGTCCAAGGTGGCCCGCAGTGGTGGTAAAGGCTTTGCCTACCGGGCGGCCCAGATAGCTGACGACCAGGCAGGCGGATGAGGCAAGGTGGAGGCCCAAGACCGAAGCCATGAAGCCACCAAGACCAAGATGGAAGGCGGCAGACTTGCCGGCTAGGTTTAGGACTCTGTATGCTTGCCGGATACGTAATCACCTTGTAACCCTAGGTCCGGCCGCCTATATAAGCCAGACCTCGGGACGCCTTTAGGGCATACTTTGATACGTTCAACATACTCTCATACTCATTGTAACCGATCAAGGCTATTGCCATTATAATGAGTTGTAGCAGCACGTAGGATCTCGCCACCGCCGTGAGATCCGAAGCTGGGTAAACTGCCTTGTTCGATCCCGACCTCGACGATGTCACCTTCTTGCCCTATGTTCACCCTCGGCTAGCAGGACCCGTCTCCTATCTCAGATGCCGATACGATGACAGTTGGCGCCACCGTTGGGGCATAAGGCGTCAGGCGTCATGTTCTGGGCGGGATCACTTCCGGCTATCGCGGCCAGCGATTCCGATCGTCATAATCGACAACTGCGGCCAGATCTAATCTGGTCGGATCATCCATTTTGTCACCATCAAATTCGCCAACAACAATGACGGATCTACATCACTGCATCGCCCAGGCGATTCGGATACATGGATGTAACATCCCAAAAATATTAATCAGTATTATTATTCCAAAAATGAGAGCCAACAAAAACTTTTGTTGATTTTATGTGTTGTTTGTCAATTGTTGCTTGTGGTAATTAATTCTTGTTGCTTGTGTTGCTTGTTTGCTTGAATTAATAGAAAGAAAATGCAAAAGCAAAAATGAAACAAGAAAAAAGATAAAAAGTGACAAACAAGAAACTCAATAATGTTCCAAACAGAATTCAGAGGAATGGTATATGAAACCTCTCATTTACATTCTTACCACTTATCTCTTCCAAATAATATTTACACCTATATCAAAAATTCAAAAGTAAAAACATTGAAATAAAACAAAATGCAATAATTAAAACCCTATGAACAAAAATGATTCAAAACATTTTATTTTGTAAGCCAATTTTTGTGAAGCTTCTGCATGCTATGGGAAGGCTTCACAAATTTTCTTGAATTTTTATAAATAGGTTTAGTGCCCTAATAAATTCTAGAAATGCTGCTGGAATTGAGAAGAAGAAAAAGAAGCAGAAGGACCTAGTTGTAAATGGAAAAGAAAGTCCAGGGGGCGTTCGGCGAAAACGTCGTCGTCTCCTACCCTAGCTCCCCGTCACCGTCGCCGTGTCGCCGTGACCGTGCCGTCGTTTCCGCGCTCCCAGGCCCCCTTTGCCGCGCTCTCCCTCGCTCCCGTGCCTCTGCAGCCGCGGCGCCGCAGAGGAGAGCATTCACGCCCTCCCTCGCCTCGAATCCACCCCAGCGCCGCCGTGGCAGCCGCGGCGATGCCGGCCCAAATTCGCGCAGCCCTCTGCACCTTGACACGCACCGCTCGAGCCAGAGCTTCTAGAACGTGTCCGGACCCCGGTGAACGCCGTGTCTCCACGTCCCTCGCACCGCCGCGTCGGATGGAGGAGAAATATCTCGCCGGCAACGCCATGGACGCCGTCGTGCACTTCGTCGACGATACGCCGCCTCGCGCTATTTAAACCACCCGAGCCTCTCTGGAAACTCCACGCCACTCTCTCGACCTCTCCCTCGCTCCAATTTCACCAGGGCACCGCCAGGAGGGCGTGCTCGCTGCAGCCACTGCCGCCGTTGAGGTCGAGCACGGCCGCGACGCCACACTCTCCATTCCCTTCTTTCTGGCCTGCACGCTCTTCTGCAACCACACCGCACTCACGCGCCTCGCTTTTCCCTCTGTTTAGGGCAAAGGAGAGGAGCCAGGACCTCGCCGAAGCTCGTGCCCGTGGCCGTGGAAGTTGGAGACCACGCCGTCGCCGCTACACTCGTCCCAGCAAGCACAGCTCGCACCAGCACCTTCCTCGAGCCTCCGCCGTCGATCTGCATCATCTCCGCGACCTCTCGAGCCCTCTAGGTGAGCCAACCATCCACCTCGCCGTCGCCGGAGCCGCCAGAAATGGTCGTAGCCGATGGACTCGAACGTGGGCCGTTGGATCTTGATCCAACGGCAGCGTACCCTTCGTTTAGATATTAGGCTGACACGCCGGCCCACCCGTCAGCGTTTTATTAATTTCCACGCGCGCACTGTGTCGCTGACGTGTAGGTCCCACTAGTCAGAAATCTGAACATTATCCATAACTCGAAATTCTGTTATTAAATTGAAATACTGAAAAACAGTACTGGACCTAACTTCAAAATTCAATATCTCGAGATTTAGGAATCCAAATAAATCAAACTCAATTGTTCTGGAAAGCTTATGAAATTGTTTAACCAACATAATTGGTCTCATGTCATTTAAATAAATAGATAAAAAGTGTTACTAAAAATACTATAGAAGGTTTAAATTCTAAACTTGTTTGTTTCTGATACTCTGTTAATCTAAATAATTCCAAACCAATTTTGCTAGATTAGTATGCCATGTGTTAGCTTCCCTAATTTTGGTAGAATTATTTGTGCAGTAGTAATTGTTTAGTATAAATTTGAAGTTTAAAACACCCTTCTGCACTCAACATTTAATTATGTTAATGGTTAACCGAAATGAATTAGGACCAACTTTGTTAGGTCACATTTAGTCATGTTTAGTCACCCCTAAAAGGATTTAATTTTTTAAGCAATAGAATTTAAATGGTAGCCAAAACTTGGTTATTAAGCTTCTGGATTCAAACAAATGTGTAGGGAGTTTAGTAGCTCCAATTGAACCAAATCAAATGGTGTTGTCTTCTACACATCAGTAGCTTTCCATATAATTTTAGTTTGTATTTTTGTGACCAACAGAACTCAAGTTGTGGAATTAAACATGTTCAACAAGTTTCTGCCATAATTTAGAAGCAATTAAATAATGTTCAATTCATTTATTTGAAACCAAATTGTGTGGTTTGATGTGTGCAGTAGCTATTTGTGATGTTTATGGTTGTTATGTTGAGGTGCTTGCTTGTATAGCTTAGTAATTGTTTGCATTGTTTGTTTATTAATTAGACGAGAACGTTGTCGGATATATCGAGGAAGGAGAGTTTGCTGAAATTGAAGAACAAGAGCAAGGTCACTTTGCCGAGCAAGGCAAGCTATTCTCTGAGCTTGCACTACAAACATATGCATCTACTTTCATGACATGTTTTACTCTCAAGGCAAGATTTATAAAACCCATTTCAAAAGTATATGGAAATTATTTTGCCACCTAGGTAGAAATATAAGATAGTTATATCAAATTATAGGATGGGAAAAACAAATTGGTTTATTCAAAACTCCTTTGCAATTACTTGTGAGATTATGAAATGCCGAGATGTCGGTGTTGGAATGGAGAAGTGGAAAAATGATGATGTTTATGAAAAATGCACAGTGTGTCCTTGTACTTACGTCAACCATCCGATACCCTGTGCGACCACATCTACCACATATGGGAAAAGGCGTAGTCATGTAGTTTGCTCTTATTAGTATGGGATACTTCATCGACGGAGATGACTCCGTTATGCATGAGGGGATGGTCCGAGGACCTACCCCTGACCGGGTCCTCACACAAGTTGGTGGGGAGGATAGAAGGTTCCACCATAAACCGCTGGACAAACTATGAGTCCTCACACTTAGAGTTTCTGACGGGAAACTGGACTGGGTGTTGGTGGAAAGTGTCATATGGGAAGGATCCTATACTAGCATGAGCAAATAAGGGGCTATGGCCGGCGGCTTACTTCGCATACACCTGGTATGGCGAGAGGTGGCAGACACGATGAGTTGCCGGATGGATGTGGGCTAAAAGCGTGCTATCTCTGCAGAGTGTTAAAACTATTCGAATAGCCGAGTCCTCGGATATGGACAGTTGGGAGGCCCTACTTTGACCATGTGCAAATTTTTTAAAAGACTTTGAGTTTTAAAAGAAAAATGAAGTGGAGAATGTTTCCTACACTATACCAACGGATCGGTATGAGGTGGTTGGATGAAAGTGGACCATGACGGGCTATGGTCGGAAAAAGGAGGAGTTTTGGAGAAAAGATAGAAATGGTGACTTCTTTAAAGATAGTTATTAAAACTCTTCTTACCTTTTTCAATAAAGATATAGAGATGTTTTAAATAAATAAAAGTTGTCAACCAAAATAAAACTAGTGCATGCTCATGTTGGGGTAGTTTGCGAGTACATTCAAATGTACTCATATTGGTTTCGTCCCTGGCTATTGTCCTAGCCAGACTACGAGGAGGAGCACTACGCCGAGCAGGAGTATGGCGACTTCTACGCCAACTAAGGATCTCCACAAGTCAGCTGCCTGTCGGGTTGTCATCGTTAGAATATGATGTCTACTACGCCGTAGCTTCCGCTGATATTTTGGTTTGGCCATGAAGGCACCTATGTAAGACTTGGTCTAAATGACCATTTATGTAAGACTTTTACTTCGGTACTGTAATGGATGTAAACTTTGGTATCCAATTCGGATTATGTGCAACGACAGACTGATCATGGGATCGTTGTATTAAGCATAATCGGGTATTTCGGACAGCTAGTCCAGGGTCCCCACAATGGATTCTCTTCATCAGCACGGCTAGCCAATACTCGCGCGTCTCGTTCGATTCAAGGCGGCGGAATTGGCATCCGTCACCGAGCGTCCGCGCCGGTTTCCTGCAAGCCGCATCCCAGCCGACTCGCGCGTCTGCCTCAGCTTTCAGCGTCCGCGCTGACGTGCGTTCGCACGCAAACAACATGGCAGATTCGGGTCTGTACATCTGGTGAAGGCGAATCGATCGAAGGTGGCCAGCAAGCCATGGCTCTGCTACTCGCATGCATGGTTTCGCTGACCGGCAAAACTAAAATACAAAGTCATCTTTCGAGCGACAAAACTCTGGAGCTCTACGATCATCTCCTGAGGAGGAAAAAAGCTACCGCCTATGTCGCCTAATCTGCTGTCAGCAGATCGACTGTAGGCAGCTGTGATTCCTGGGATAATCAATCTGCCGACTTGCTTAGCTTCCGGCATGTCCGCAGACCACCATGTCAAGTCTCCAGAGGCGCAAGGAACGAGGTGTCTTTAGCACGGTGATTGCGTGGATCACACGTTCGTTGGGAGACCCCAAGAGGAAGGTATGAAGCAGTGTAGCAGCAGTTTCCCTCAGTATGAAACCAAGGTTTAATCGAACCAGTAGGAGCAAGAAATCACTTCTGAAGGTTGTCAGTGGCGCGCTGACGTGGAACCTGCACACAACACAATCAAACTACTTTGCCCCAACGAAACAGTGAGGTTGTCAATCTCACCGGCTTGCTGAAAACAAAGGATTAAACGTATGGTGTGGAAAACAGTAGTAAATTGCAGAGAATGAAAAGGAACAATGTTTGCAGTTGGTTGTATTATCAGTGTAAAAGAATGGACCGGGGTCCACAGTTCACTAGTGGTGTCTCTCCATAAAAGATAACTAACATGCTGGGTGAACAAATTACAGCTGGGCAATTGACAAAATATTGAGCGCATGACAATGCATATATATGACATGATGATTACTATGATATTCATGTGGGCATTACGACAAAATACATAGACCGTTATCCAACAGCGTCTATGACTAATAATCCACCGCCAGGTTGTCATCCGAGTTCCCCGTTGGTATTAAGTTGCAAGCAACGGATAATTGCATTAAGTAATGTGCGTAATGTAAACAAATGCATTAGACCTAACGGCGCACCCTTAAGCTAAGCATCGGTTATTTTATCCCTAGTGGCAACAGCACATCCACAATCTTAGAAGTTATTGTCACTCTCCCAGATTACCGGAGGCATGAACCCACTATCTAGCATAAATACTCACTCTTGGAGTTACAAGCATCTACTTGGCCAAAGCATCTACTAGTAACGGAAAGCATGCAAGATCATAAATAACATATAAGATAGATTGATAATCAACTTGACATAGTATTCAATATTCATCGGATCCCAGCAAACACAACATGTAGCATTACAATAAGATGATCTTGATCATGATAGGCAGCTCACAAGATCTAAACATGATAGCATAAAGTGGAGAGACAACCATCTAGCTACTGCCATGGACCCGTAGTCCAAGGATGAACTACTCACGCATCACTCCGGAGGCAGGCATGGTGATGTAGAGCCCTCCGGTGATGATTCCCCTCTCCGGCAGGGTGCCGGGAAGAGCTTCTGAACCCTCCCGAGCTAGGGTTGACGGCGGCGGCGTCTCTGGAACTTTTCGTGGATAATGGCTCGGGTATTTAGGGTTTTCGCGTCGGGAGGAATAAATAGGCGAAAGGGCGGCGGCTGGAGAGCACGTGGCCCCACACCACCCCACGGCGGCAGGGGGGCCCGCGCGGCCCCATGGTGTGGGTGCCTCGTGGCTCCCTCCGTCTCTCCTTTGGACTCCGTTCGTGTTGGAAAAATAGGAGGTTCTGTCCAAGTTTCGTCCAATTCCGAGAATATTTCCAGACTAGCTTTTCTGGAATACAAAAACAGCAGAAAACAGGAACTGGCACTGTGGCATCTTGTTAATAGGTTAGTCCCAGAAAATGCATAAAAATGCTATGAAGTGTATATAAAACATGTAACAATTGGTATAATATCAACATGGAACATCAGAAATTATAGATACGTTTGAGACGTATCAAGCATCCCCAAGCTTAGTTCTACTCGTCCTCGAGTAGGTAAAACGATAAAAACAAAATAATTTCTGAGGTGACATGCTACAATCATAATCTTGATCAAATAGTATTGTAAAGCACATGTTATGAATGAAGTGATCCAGGTCAATGGTCTATAGTTTGCTAGCAAGTAGATAATGAGCAAACAACTGAATCATATAAGCAAAAACTTTTCATGAATAGTACTTTCGAGACAAGCATCAAAGAGTTTTGCATAAGAGTTAACTCATAAAGCAATAGATTCTAAGTAAAAGGTATTTAACCAACACAAAGGAAGATTTAAGTTCAGCAATTGCTTTCAACTTTCAACATATATATCTCATGGATATTTGTCAACACAAAGCAATATAATAAGTGCAATATACAAGCATATAAAAATTGTTGCACCAAAGTTGACACTAGTGTTTGCTTCTAAGATAGAAAGAAGTAGGAAAACTGACTCAACATAAAAGTAAAAGAAAGGCCCTTCGCAGAGGGAAGCAGGGATTAAATCATGTGCTAGAGCTTTTTAAGTTTTTGAAATCATATAGAGAGTAAAAATAAGTTTTGAGAGGTGTTTGTTAATTGTCAACGAATCAGAAAATGGAAAGTACAATATGACCCCTGCCAACCAGACTTTTAAGAGCGGCTCCCATGAAGGACGTTATTTCTACCAGCAAGGCAGATCATCCCTCTTTCTCTTTTGTTTACACATGCAGATATTTCACTGTTTGTCATTGCTTGACTGATAAATCAGGGCAAAAATGTGAAGAGAATTAAGCGGTTAAAGTTGTAATTAATTGGGACTGGGCACCCCATTTGCCAGCTCTTTTTGCAAAATTAATGGATAAGCGGATGTATATGCCGCTAGTCCGGTGGTAAAGTCTGTTTGACAGTTGACATAAAGACATCCACCCCGTCCTCATGAGCTTGGTAAACATTGACACAAAATAGGAGTAATAAAGTTTGAATAGTTTAAAGGTAGCACATGAAAAATTTACTTGGAATGGCAAGGAAATACCACATATAGGTAGTTATGGTGGACACAGATGGCATGGATTTTGGCTCAAGGTTTTGGATGCACGAGAAGCATTCCCTCTCAGTACAGAGTTTAGGCTAGCAAGGTTATTTGAAGCAAACACAGGATATCAACCGACACAGCAAGACTTATATGAAAACATATTGCAAGCATTATAAGACTCTACACTGTCTTCCTTGTTAACCAAACCCTTTTACTAGAAAATATCTAGACCTTAGAGATACCAATCATGCAAACCAAATTTCAACGAGCTTTACGGTAGTTCTTCATTAATAGGTTTTAACTACATGATACAAAAGCTTAAACATGAACTACTTGATAACTCAAAACAATTGACAAGTATCAAATTATCCAATACAGTGATCTACAAGAATATGTAAGCTTTTTCCATTATACCATCTACCACATGCAACATTTTCTGTTCCAACCAAACACCAATCAATTTATTTCAACATAAACTCTCCAAACAATTATAAGTGAAGCAAGAGAGTACTTTCTTTAAAAGAACTAACAGCTCTGAATAAGAGATGCATGCAAAACAGGAGCTAAAAGCATAGCAATAGCTAGATAAGAATACTCAACAAGTATAAGTGAAGAATAGGAGTATTCATATGAAAAAGCGGAGCGTGTCTCTCTCCCAATCAAGAATGCTAGGGTCCAATCAAGTTGACCATAAGAAAAATAAAATACTGAAAATAAAAGCACACAGACGCTCCAAGTAAAGCACATATGATGTGAAAGAATTAAAATATAGTTTCACTAGAGATGACCTGATAAGTTGCTGATGAAGAAGGGGATGCCTTGGGCATCCCCAAGCTTAGACGCTTGAGTCTTCTTGAAATATGCTGGGGTGATCCATGGGAGCATCCCCAAGCTTAAGCTCTTCACTCTTCTTGATCACATTATATCATCCTTCTCTCTTGACCCTTGAAAACTTCCGCCACACCAAACTCAAAGTAATTCTCATTAGAGGGTTAGTGCACAATCAAAAACTCACATGTTCTATAAGGACACAAACATGACCGTTACTTTTAACATTAGCTACTGCCACTGATGTTATGTGAAGCTCTTCACCCTAAAAAAGAATTCCACTCAACACTAGTAAAAGAGAGAATGCGAAAAATAAAAGACAGAATCTGTCTAAACAGAACAGTCCGCAAAGACGAATTTTTTCGAGGCACTTACGTTGCTCAGATCGAAAAACTTTAAACTAACGAAAGATGCGTACATATCCAAGGATTACGCACAAAAATTTGCAGATTTAAATAATTTTTCTGTGATCCAATACAGTGATCTACAAGAATATGTAAGCTTTTCCATTATACCATCTACCACATGCAACATTTTCTGTTCCAACCAAACACCAATCAATTTATTTCAACATAAACTCTCCAAACAATTATAAGTTAAGCAAGAGAGTACTTTCTTTAAAAGAACTAACAGCTCTGAATAAAAGATGCATGAAAAACAGGAGCTAAAAGCATAGCAATAGCTAGACAAGAATAATCAAAAAGTATAAGTGAAGAATAGGAGTATTCATATGGAAAAGTGGAGCGTGTCTCTCTCCCAATCAAGAATGCTGGGGTCCAATCAAGTTGACCATACGAAAAATAAAATACTGAAAATAAAAGCACACAGACGCTCCAAGTAAAGCACATATGATGTGAAAGAATTAAAATATAGTTTCACTAGAGATGATCTGATAAGTTGCTGATGAAGAAGGGGATGCCTTGGGCATCCCCAAGCTTAGACGCTTGAGTCTTCTTGAAATTAGCTGGGGTGATCCATGGGAGCATCCCCAAGCTTAAGCTATTCACTCTTTTTGATCACATTATATCATCCTTCTCTCTTGACCCTTGAAAAGTTCCACCACACCAAACTCAAAGTAATTCTCATTAGAGGGTTAGTGCACAATCAAAAACTCACATGTTCTATAAGGACACAAACATGACCGTTACTTGTAACATTAGCTACTGCCACTGATGTTATGTGAAGCTCTTCACCCTAAAAAAGAATTCCACTCAACACTAGTAAAAGAGAGAATGCGAAAAGTAAAAGACAGAATCTGTCTAAACAGAATAGTCCGCAAAGACGAATTTTTTCGAGGCACTTACATTGCTCAGATCAAAAAACTTTAAACTAACGAAAGATGCGTACATATCTGAGGATCACGCACAAAACATTTCAGATTTAAATAATTTTTCTGTGATTTTACAGAATTAAAACGGTGAACAGCAGAAATCTGTTCCTGCGCAGAAATCCAAATCTAGCATCATCTTCCTATTAGAGGCAATACTTGGCACAACAATGCGATAAAATAAAGATACAAAGGAATTGTTACAGAAGTAAACAACTCCTTGACTCAAAAACTGAAAACAAAAGATAATGGGTTGCCTCCCAAAAGCGCTTTCTTTAATGCCTTTTAGCTAGGCTTGAAGATTTTAATGATGCTCTGATAAGAATAAGAGTTGAAAAACAAAGGAGAGCATCAAGAGGCAAATATCAAACACATTTTAAGTCTAACCCACTTCCTATGCAAAGGAATCTTGTAACAAAATAAATTATTGAAGCATAAAGCAACTAGCATAGAAAGATGAAACAAATAAAACATCAAAACTTTCAACATAAAGAGAGGTATTTTAGCGACCATATTTTCCTCTCTCATAATAACTTTTAGTAGCATCATGAACAAACTCAACAATATAACTATCACATAAAGCATGCTTTTCATGATCTACAAACACATAATTTTTATTAAGCTCAAAAACAGTGGGGTCATTAAACCCACTTTTGACAATAGTAGTATAATAAATATCATTAGGCAATATAGGTCCATCATCAAGAGCATTATCATATATAACATTAGGGAGCACATTTTTACTTTCTGCAATTTCCTTTTCTACTTGAGTCAAGGAGCTTGTTACTTCAAATTTATCAAAAGGAGATATTTCAATAGAATCATGACATTCAACAATATAGCATTCTTCCTCCTTAGGTAGGCATGGAGGGTAATCATATAATGTAAGAGTTAAAGAGTTACTATCTTTAGAAGATAGATCCTCCTTTTGTTCATCACTCTCTTCCTCTTTTTCATCCAATGAGTTTTTAGCTTCAGCAATTTCTTCTTGCACAGGTTCCTACAAGGCATAAGTTTCATCTTTTGGAGGAAACATCCTCTTGAGATGTTCAGTAATATAAGAATTATTATCCTTATAGGTATCATAACAATATTTAAGTATGCCAAAACTTTCAGATTTATAAGGGGCATCAATTTTATGCTCAAGATAAGAACTAATTTCAAGGGCACCCTTAAAACCAATAAATTCTTCAATTCTTTCCACCTCATACCCATTATAGTAACCTTTAACATAAGAAGCTAAGGTTTCATTATCATTACAAGCACATTGGAAAGAAAAATGTTTAGACTTCCTATAACAATTAGATTCATTAAAGCAAAAAGATTTGCCAAATATAAAGCATAAATTTCTAGCATATTCCTCTAGTTGATTTAAGATTTTCCATAAGTACATCCCTTTTTGTGACAAGCGGTAATTCCTATAATATCTTCTTTCATCCTCTGTGGACCCACCTTGCCAACAAGATCTAATTTCATAGAGATAAGCCATTGATAGCAAATAAACAACTAGCCATAATAACAAACCGAAATAAACTAGATGCAAGAAACTAATTTTTTGTGTTTTTGATAGATAAAAGCAAACAAGACAAAATAAAAATAAACTAATCAAGACAATAACAAAGTAAAGAGATTGGAAGCGTGAAACTCCCCTTGCAGAAATCCTCTTGCTCCCCGGCAACGGCGCCAGAAAATATTGTGCTGTTGCAGGGAGTTAGAGGAGCTCTCAGAAATACTTCCACTCCCCGGCAACGGCGCCAGAAAATATTGCTTGATTGCGTGGATCACACGTTCGTTGGGAGACCCCAAGAGGAAGGTATGAAGCAGTGTAGCAGCAGTTTCCCTCAGTATGAAACCAAGGTTTAATCGAACCAGTAGGAGCAAGAAATCACTTCTGAAGGTTGTCAGTGGCGCGCTTGAAAGTGCATGTGTTGCCCCATGCGTGGTTTTGGTAATTAATGACAATCCCTATGGACTAATGGTTGCATTGAGATATACTTGTAGATCTTGTCCATAGGAAAAAATTGGAGTTCATGTGTTGGACTCTAGAAGATTATATGTTGATCAAGGTTCTATCCAATGGGTTCATATGAAGAATGGTCATCTAGAGTTGAGCTTATTGCAAGCATGGCTTGGAAAAGAAGATTGAGTGAAAATTCATGTTTATCTCCAAGTCATCATCTATATCAAGAGAAGAATATGAAGCGCAAGAGACGGAGCTAAGTGAGCCTCTCCCATAATGGTGTATGGGGGAGCATTTGGAGAAGTCGCCATCAAGCATGTGCTAGCAAGCGCAATCAAGAAAGGTGGTCCACTTGAAGAGATCAAGATCGTCGTCATCTAGCTCAAGTGGAATGCGCAAGGCAAAGGTATGATCTTGATAGGGTTTCTATTTTACCGGTCTCATAGGATAGACGACGTACTATCAACAAGGGCTCTCAAGTGAGTAACTTGATCGCATCTTTATGGAGAGCTCAAACCTTTGCATATTTTGGCTTATCATATTTCTTGGTTCTTATTTGGCTTTTATCCATGTGAAATTTTAGAGCTTGTGTTCATCTCCGTACCAAGCTCTAGTTCATCAAAAACGGATTTCATTTGGATATCTTGTGGTGTTTTTGATGTTGGAGGTTTTACCGGTTCGCCTCTTATAGAGAGGTCAAACTCTCCTCTTGTGTTATCCTCCTCACATGATGGACTATGATGTGTATATGCATAATCTTGTTGTGCTTGTGAGTATCTTCGAAATAAGCCCAAGATCATAGAACACGGAGTCCGGATGAAAAACATATTGCGGTTTTGGTTTGGAGGTTTTATCGGTTGTTCTTTTATCGAGAGGTCTAACATTTCCCCATTTGGTTTTATCCTCCATTGTTGGATTATGATGTTTCTCTGCATGATCTTGTAAAGCTCTTCGTTGCGATTCCAACAAGCCCAAGATCATCAAAAACGGAGTTCGTATGCGAAAGTTTTGCTCGTTTTGGTGTCGGTGCTTTTCTGCTTTTCACACGCGCGGTAGTACCACCCCTACTACCGCGTCTACTACCGGATCTCGTGTTTGGTACTGGTTTTGAGCGGTTTTTAACCCGGTAGTGGCCCGGTTGTGACCCGGTAGTACCGCCCCGGGGCCGAAAAACAGCCCAACGGGCAGATTTTCGGGCACCTTTTTAAGGGTCCTTCTTCCCCAATGTTTCCCAAGAACTTGAGCACGTTTTTCCTCTCTCCTCCATTGTTGAAAGCTCATTTCTTCGATTACTCCCAATCCCTCCACCCAAACTCGTTGATATTTGGAGGATTGAAGGAGGAGACCTAAATCTACATTTGCACCGATCCATTTCTCCTCTAAGTGAGTGGAACCCTTTCGATCTAGTTCTTGAAGTTCCATTTGTTGCGTTCTTCGTTGTTCTTCCTCTCTTCTCCCCCCATAAGCATTAGTTGCTTGTGGTGGGATTCGAGAGTGAAGGATTTGAGCCTTGTGCTCTTGCCATTGCTTTGTTGCATCGGTTTGTGCTCTCCACGAGGATTCGTGGAAGTTGAAAGCTTGTGAACTTGTTACTCTTGGGTCTTTGGACCCTAGACGCCCGTGTGGTGGTTGAGACCCTTGGTGGTCACTTGTAGCTGTTCGGGAGCCCCCAATCCCGTTGTGGGTTGTGCCCCGGATCGTTGTTGAAAGGCTCCGGATTTCCGCCTCGAAGGATTCCGATAGTGGAAGGTGAACCAAACCTTTGTGGTGCGGTTCATCGGAGAAGAAGGTGAAACCTTTGTGGTTGTTGAACCATTGTGTTGGTTCACACCTCTCCAACGAGACGTACTCCCTAAAAAGGAGGAACTCGGGAATACATCCTCGTCTCCGCGTGCCTCGGTTATTTCTATACCCGAGCTCTTTACTTATGCACTTTACATTGTGATAGCCTTCGTGCTTGAAGTATTCTATATTGCTATCACCTTGTTGCTTGTCTTGCTTAGCATAAGTTGTTGGTGCACATAGGTGAGCCTAGTTTATTTAGGTTGTTGGCTTGTTAATTTAAACACCTAGTTTTATTCCGCAATTATCAAGCCTAAACCGGAAAAGTTTTAATCGCCTATTCACCCCCCCCCCTCTAGGCGACATCCTTGTCCTTTCAATTGGTATCAGAGCCTGGGCTCTCTTTTTGGGCTTTACCGCCTAGAGAGTAAAGATGTCGTTTAGAGAATTAGTGCACAATCCCATTTTAAATTCGATGGCACAAATTATGATGTTTGGAAAATTCGCGTGCTTAACCTTCTTCGAGATATAGACCCACATGTTAAGAGAATTGTAGATATGGGTTTTTCTTCTCCAAAGGAGGATGAGGAAAACTCTTATCTCGATACTCTTGTATCTAATGTCTTATATGTGTTTTGAGCGATGTAGTTCTTGCTTCAATCATGCCTTTTCGGAACGCTCATGAGCTTTGGACCAAGCTTCAAGATATATGAAGTGTCCAACATTATTGAGGATGATTGTTCCCTTCCACCTCCGGCCGTGACGAGTTCACAACTTCTTCCACTTCACCAACATGTGATTTGTCACAAGGTAATGATATGGTGAGTGGTGATAGAAATTGCTTTGTTGATGGTGAATATTCTATTGACTATACTTCATCTCTATCTCATTGCAATGATCTATCTTTGGACTTAAACACTTCTAGCACTCCAAATGTTTACATGCTAGTGTTGATAGTCCTTGCATATCATGTAATAGTTGTTTAACTAAATCTCATGATGATATGCTTCATTTGTCTTGTTGCCATGAAAACAATACTTCCATATCCTCTATTTCTTGTGTGGCTAACAATGTAGAGGAATCCAACATTTGTTGGAACAAGACGTGGATCTCAATGGTGCTTCAAGTATCTCTTCACCATCTTTGCCCACTACTCATTTTTGCCTTATGGCTAAGGATTCAAAGGTTTCTCCACCTTTGGAACCCTCTCCATCTTGTGATGATGTGGATGAGGATTCTCATGGAGCTTATGGATGTTGAATCCATAACAAAGAAGGGTAAGATGGTATTTGGTGCTCTCCCCAAAGGTAGCAAAGCTATCCCTCCTCTAAGTGAAATCATTGTTTATGCTATTAAGAGTAGGGAAATCATTGAGGACTTGGAAACTCAATTTCTCGAGAAATGTCAAATTGAGAGAGAGGATGCCGATGAAAAGGCATCCTTAATGAATGCCCTTGAGGAAGAGCAAGAGCTTCGAGTGTCTCTTGAGGAGAAACTTGAATCTCTTGATGATCAAATGATCTTATTATTGCTAAAATCATTAAGGAAAGAGATCATGCTATTGCTAAATATAAAGTGCTTAAAAAGGAAAAGGTTGAATTTGGTGTTGGCAATGCTAGACTAATTGAGGATATAGAGAGACTTGACAAAGCCCAAAGGCTTTAGAAAGTGAACACTCTCTCCTTATCAAGTCTCATGATCAACTCCAAACTCAACTATCTAAAATGATGAGCTTGCCAAGTTGTCTTCTTCCATTTCTAATGTTAATGATGCTTGTGCTACTAACTCCACTTCTGTGAAGCATCTATTTTGAAGGAGAATGTTGAGCTAAGGGCTCAACTTGAGTTGCTAACTAGCAAGTATGGGAAATTGGAAGAAAGTCATGAAAAGCTCTCTAGCTCTAATGAGGATCTTCTAGCATCCCATGCTAGGCTAAAGTTAGCTCATGAGGCTATTATGTCAAAGGTAACATCTTGTGAGCCTCATGTGGACAATGGCACAACTTCTACTAAGCTATATTGCTTGTGCTAGTCCTAGTAATTCATCCACTCACAATGTTGCTACATCTTGTGATGAATTACTTTCTATGCCTTGTTGCTCTAACAATGAAGCTCTACTTCCTCTAGTGTTTGTGTTGATACTAACCATGTAGAGGAATTAAATGAGCTCAAGGCCCAAGTCACTTCTTTGAAGAAAGACTTGGAAAAGCGTCATGTTGGGGATTCTACACTTGACAATATGTTGAGTGTTCAAAGACGCCCCAATGACAAGAGTGGACTTGGATTCAACTCCAATATCAAGAACAAGTCCAAGTTCAACAAGAAGAAAAAGGGCCAAGAACAAGTTAAAGATTCGGCCAAGATTGTTTGCTTCAAGTGCAAAGTTGAAGGGCACCATGTTAGATCTTGCCCTTTGAAGAAGAAGGCTCTTAGTGAGAAGCAACAAGGGAAGAAGCCTCAAGTTCAAACTCAAGTTCCTCAAGTTGAAGAACGGCCTCTTCCCAAGAAGAATCAAGCTACCCCTCCTCAAGTCAAGACTCCAACTAAGAAGAGAGGAGGAAGTAGATGTTGCTACCTATGCCGTGAGAAGGGTCACGTTGCTTCTTCATGCACAAATGGTACCTTATCCAACCCCATTATTATTAATGATGATTATTCTCTTCGGAAGGATAAGGTTGGCAATGTGTTTGCCAAATATGTTGGTACTCAAAGTGGTGTCAAGAAAAGAACCATTTGGGTTGCCAAACCTATTGTGACTAACCTCTTAGGACCCAACTTGGTTGGGGACCAACAAGCTAAAACTTGATCAATAGGTGTTGTTGGAGGGCATTGGAGACTTGGCTACATCATGAAGAATTAAGGGATCTTCATCAATTATATTATCTCAAGCCAAGTCATTTGGATTATATTGTTCTATCTCATATCCAATGTTCCTCCTTGCGGTAACTTTTATTTAAATCATATATACATTGAAAGTTGCTTGCACCCTTGCATGTGTTAGGTTTTGTACCTTGCTAGTGTTGTATGTGTTGTGCTCTCTACTTACTTATCTTGAGTAATCAAGAATGTGTATGTTGGTTTGCACACCATTATTTGTGTTGAGCCTTATTGCTTTTATTTGATATCTTATCTTGTTGGCTCTCTTTTGAGAGATTAATGGACTATCCATTTTGGGAGAGTGATATGCTTCGTGCACTTCACAATCCTAAAATGTGTGTACATGAGGAATACCACTTAGTGTGATATATCAATATTATCTATTCTCTATGTGGTATGTCATGCTCATGAGAAATTCAAATTCTATAATGTCCATTAATTTCTCGAGTTGGTTTTGTTTGCCTCTTGTTTAAAGAAAATTTGGATTATCACATTATGGGGGAGTAATAAGCTATGTGCATATTACAAACCTAGAAAATGTGAACATGTGAGGTATTGCCACCTAGAATTGATTTGTTATTAATCTTATTCCTATGTGGCATGTTGCTCAAACAAGTTCCATCTTTGGTAAAATGTTTTTGTTTATTCACTCCTTTTTGGATCTTGTTTGTGATGGACGTTCTTGGTATGGTTTTCCCAAATATGTTCGCATATATCTTTTTGGGAAACCAATTGCTTCAAGCTACTCTTTGGAGTTGCTTTGCATTATTGCGTGATTTTTGAAGCTATCAAGAATATCTATCTATCTAAGCATGGATTTTAATTCCTATCCTTTGCCATATGCTTATGTTTTGTGAATATGATCTTGAATATGTCTTTGCAATCCACAACCGAGAAATATCTCCATACATTACTTATCTTGACAAGTGATAATCATATTTGTGGTAAATATATTGATCATATTCACTTTGGCTCTTGCTTTGAATTGCCTTATTTGATTGCCAAGGATTTGTTTTGATCTAACTCTCATTTGTCTTCCTTGTATCTTTTGGATCCTTTATTGCTCTACTTGAAATTTGTTTTGTGCTTTCTTGAGTTGGGAAAAGCAATGAACCAATTCTTGTGCATTGACATTGATACGTCTCCAACGTATCCATAATTTCTGCTGTTCCATGCTTATATTATACCATTTGCTATATGTTTTATATACACTTCGTATCACTTTTATGCATTTTCTGGGACTAACCAATTAACAAGATGCCACAGTGCCAGTTCCCTGTTTTCTGCTGTTTTTGGTTTCAGAAAGTTACTTCTGGAAATATTCTCGGAATTGCACGAAACAAAAGGCCAGGTCCCTATTTTTCCAGCACCATCACGGAGTCCGAAGGAGAGACGAAGAAGTGCCAGGAGGTGGCCAAACCACCTGTAGGCGCGGCTGGGCCCACAGCCGCGCCTGGGTGTGGTTTGGGCCCCTCGGGGGTCCGCTGACATCGCCCCTTCGCCTATTTATTCCCGAGACGCGAAAACCCTAAAGCACCGAGCCTTTCATCCAGAACATATTCGCTGCCGCCGCCGTCGCCAACCCTAACTCGGGGGGTTCCTGAAGCTCTTCCCGGCACCCTGCCGGAGAGGGGAATCATCACCGGAGGGCTCTACATCGCCATGCCCGCCTCCGGAGTGATGCGTGAGTAGTTCATCCTTGGACTATGGGTCCATAGCAGTAGCTAGATGGTTGTCTTCTCCACTTGTGCCGTCATGTTTAGATCTTGTGAGCTGCCTATCATGATCAAGATCATCTTATTGTAATGCTACATGTTGTGTTTGCTGGGATCTGACTTATATTGATACCTATGTGGAGCTGAATATTATATTATCATGTCTATGTCATTTGTGATCTTGCATGCTCTCTGTTACTTGTTGAAGCCTTGGCCACGTGAATACTTGTAACTCCAAGAGGGGGTATTTATGCATGATAGTTGGGTTCAACCTCTATTTAACCTGGGATAGTGACAACAAGTTCTAAGGTTGTAGATGTGTTGTTGCCACTAGGGGTAAAACAGCAATGCTTTATTCAAGGATGAATGTATTGTTTACATTACGCACATTACTTAATGCAATTGTCTGTTGCTTGCAACTTAATACTGGAAGGGGTACGGATGTTAACCGGAAAGTGGACTATTTAGGCATAGATGCATGCTGGATAGCGGTCTATGTACTTTGTCGTAATGCCCAAATGAATCTCATAGTAGACACCACAACTCACACATGCATGTTATATGCACTTATCAATTGTCAATTGCCCAGCTGTAATTTGTTTACCCAGCATGTTAGTTATCTTATTGGAGAGACACCACTAGTGAACTGTGGACCCCGGTCCATTCTTTTACATCTGAAATACAATCTACTGCAATCATTGTTCTCTACTGTTTTATGCAAACAAACATCATCTTCCATTTGATACGTTTAACCCTTTGTTTTCAGCAAGCCGGTGAGATTGACAACCTCACTGTTAAGTTGGGGCAAAGTAGTTAGATTGTGCTGTGCAGGTTCCACGTTGGCACCGGAATCCCTGGTGTTGCGCCGCACTACACTCCTCCACCAACACCTTCGAAGCAAACCTCGTTTTCCTACTGGTCCGATTAAACCTTGGTTTCATACTGAGGGAAAACTTACTGCTGCACTCATCATACCTTCCTCTTGGGGTTCCCAACTGACGTGTGACGTACAAGCAATTGTTTCTGGCACTATTAACCTAGAGCCACCAGACATTCAAAAGTCATACTTCTTGATAATGCACTATTCTTTGGGAAGCTATCCTACTTTGAGTAAAACACCGTTCTTTAAATTGGTATTGAAATTTCTTGCCTTTCTTGAACATGACTATTGTTTGAATTATATATATATGGAGAGTGATGATCTCATTTGTGTGCATTTGGTAATCAAATGCAAAATCATAAATAATGCACACATCTTGGGGGAGCAATCCTATATGCTTTTTGAACATTAGTTGTCTTCGTTTGATATTTGATCCCGATGACGTGTCTCCTTGGAAGACAAATATTTTTCGTCTTGGTACTTTTTGCCATCATGAAAAGTGTAGAGGGTCTGGTATATTCATTGATGGTATTTTCTTCAATTGGTTTCTTGCTTTCATTTGGTATCTTTTCAAAGTGGTATCTTCAATCATGTGTTGATTTGGGTCTTTGATATAACTCGGACAATTCTTTTTTCTTGTCACACTTGTGTGTGATTTCTTGGTTTATTTAGTGTCTTGTCCAAATTGTATCTCGTTTGGTTCTAGAAAGTTTTGAGCATGCATATTTATTATATGTATATCTTATGGCATGCTTACTTTCGTTGATCCAATATATAGGATAAACTCCATCAAATCCTAAATGGCTAAGATGTGCATGAAATTCAATTTCATATCAATATGCACATATTTATGTGGAGTTTGTCCTATGTATTGTAGTTGCTCTAACTACTTTAGACCCAATGAGTTTGGGTACCATTTTGTACTTGAATTTGTTTTAGGTACATTGGAGATGCATTGGAAGCTTGTCTCATTTACAAGGAAGGTGTTATCACCATGTGCTTATTGGAGCCAAGCTCGGATGATCGTGAACTCTTATCTTCTACATCACCAATGCTATCTCGGTAACAAGTATCTACCTCATGCATGCTTTCTAGCTTTCAACCTTGTGTAGGTTGTTTCGTGGCATGAATCTCCTTTGTTGCATTTGATGTGTTCTTTAAAAGCCTTTATCAAAACATCTTTATTGCAAATGTGAGCAAGCCGGGATGATTACATATCAAGGGGAATATATATAATCATTTTATTGATTCACCAATCCCAAATATGTTAATCTAGCATTTCTTCTCAAAGTCTCTCATTTGCAATATTGATGTTTCTTCAAAATCATTTGCCTCTTGCGATACTTGTTATCTCTCTCGGAGCATCCCTTTTATCTTCTTATCCCTTGTGGATATTGTTTGATGCTATGATGAGTATGTGTTGGAAGTTCATCTATATCCCTTCAAGATAAAATTGAGCTTTGTGCTATGCTTTTAAGCAAAGATCTTATTGGTGTATTTATGACTTCTTCTTGGATATCATGTTCTTTACCTTTGTACCTATTTTGTGTGTACATGTTTATTTGTGGACTTATATCTTCGTGATTGGTGTCTATTTAGAAACTTATACACATGAGAATAGTTACATCCTTAATTGGTATTCCAATTCTTTAGTGACCACCTCTTATTGCTTTTGATTCTTTGGTGGTTTCTAAAAGCCACAAGCTTTGCCTTTCATTTGGTTTACTTTTTCATCTTAATAAGCTTGTGGACCTATTTGCCTCATCTTTTTGGTTTGTGCTCTACATTATCTAGGAGGGAGTGAGGATTCCATGTTGTGCACACTATATTGAAATACAAATCCTTATTGTGCACGTACCTTGGGGAGTTCCCTCTTGATTTTTAGAACACTTGGTTGGTCTTATCATAATATCTTCTCATGTTCATTTGGTTTTTCGGATCCTTTGATTGGTTACTTCTTTTGTCGAAGTATCTTTCAATTTGTTTCTCTTTTGAAATCTTTGGATCCTCAATATAGTTTGATCTCCCTTCATCTATTCTTCATTGGATATGTGCATTTGATTTCACTCATATTATGAGAAATGCACACATTATGGGGGAGCTCTTACTATATTGTCCTTCTAAATTTTTCCTCCCATTTCGGCAATTGATGACAATGGGGGAGAAGTTTATAGGGTTTAAGGGAATTTGGTGTTATGCTTTAGTTTCGTTCTTAAGCATTTGCCTTTCATGCTCTTGCTTCCTTGCTCTTTGTGTTGCATGGTTGCTTAATTCATTATATAAACCCTCGTAAAAAGGAGTGTCATCAATTACCAAAATGGGGGAGAATGAAAGTGCATGTGTTGCCCCATGCATGGTTTTGGTAATTAATGACAATCCCTATGGACTAATGGTTGCATTGAGATATACTTGTAGATCTTGTCCATACGAAAAAATTGGAGTTCATGTGTTGGACTCTAGAAGATTATATGTTGATCAAGGTTCTATCCAATGGGTTCATATGAAGAATGGTCATCTAGAGTTGAGCTTATTGCAAGCATGGCTTGGAAAAGAAGATTGAGTGAAAATTCATGTTTATCTCCAAGTCATCATCTATATCAAGAGAAGAATATGAAGCGCAAGAGACGGAGCTAAGCCAGGCTCTCCCATAATGGTGTATGGGGGAGTATTTGGAGAAGTCGTCATCAAGCATGTGCTAGCAAGCGCAATCAAGAAAGGTGGTCCACTTGAAGAGATCAAGATCGTCGTCATCTAGCTCAAGTGGAATGCGCAAGGCAAAGGTATGATCTTGATAGGGTTTCTATTTTACCGGTCTCATAGGATAGACGACGTACTATCAACAAGGGCTCTCAAGTGAGTAACTTGATCGCATCTTTATGGAGAGCTCAAACCTTTGCATATTTTGGCTTATCATATTTCTTGGTTCTTATTTGGCTTTTATCCATGTGAAATTTTAGAGCTTGTGTTCATCTCCGTACCAAGCTCTAGTTCATCAAAAACGGATTTCATTTGGATATCTTGTGGTGTTTTTGATGTTGGAGGTTTTACCGGTTCGCCTCTTATAGAGAGGTCAAACTCTCCTCTTGTGTTATCCTCCTCACATGATGGACTATGATGTGTATATGCATAATCTTGTTGTGCTTGTGAGTATCTTCGAAATAAGCCCAAGATCATAGAACACGGAGTCCGGATGAAAAACATATTGCGGTTTTGGTTTGGAGGTTTTATCGGTTGTTCTTTTATCGAGAGGTCTAACATTTCCCCATTTGGTTTTATCCTCCATTGTTGTACTATGATGTTTCTCTGCATGATCTTGTAAAGCTCTTCGTTGCAATTCCAATGAGCCCAAGATCATCAAAAACGGAGTTCGTATGCGAAAGTTTTGCTCGTTTTGGTGTCGGTGCTTTTCTGCTTTTTACATGCGCGGTAGTACCGCCCCTACTACCGCGTCTACTACCGGATCTCGTGTTTGGCACTGGTTTCGAGCGGTTTTTAACCCGGTAGTGGCCCGGTTGTGACCCGGTAGTACCGGGGACCCGGTAGTACCGCCCCGGGGACGAAAAACAGCCCAACGGGCAGATTTTCGGGCACCTTTTTAAGGGCCCTTCTTCCCCAATGTTTCCCAAGAACTTGAGCATGTTTTTCCTCTCTCCTCCATTGTTGAAAGCTCATTTCTTTGATTACTCCCAATCCCTCCACCAAAACTCGTTGATCTTTGGAGGATTGAAGGAGGAGACCTAGATCTACATTTCCACCGATCCATTTCTCCTCTAAGTGAGTGGAACCCTTTCGATCTAGTTCTTGAAGTTCCATTTGTTGTGTTCTTCGTTGTTCTTCCTCTCTTCTCCCCCCGTAAGCATTAGTTGCTTGTGGTGGGATTCGAGAGTGAAGGATTTGAGCCTTGTGCTCTTGCCATTGCTTCGTTGCATCGGTTTGTGCTCTCCACGAGGATTCATGGAAGTTGAAAGCTTGTGAACTTGTTACTCTTGGGTCTTTGGACCTTAGATGCCCGTGTGGTGGTTGAGACCCTTGGTGGTCACTTGTAGATGTTCGGGAGCCCCCAATCCCGTTGTGGGTTGTGCCCTGGATCATTGTTGAAAGGCTCCGGATTCCGCCTCGAAGGAATTCCGATACTTGAAGGTGAACCAAACCTTTGTGGTGTGGTTCATCGGAGAAGAAGGTGAAACCTTTGTGGTTGTTGAACCATTGTGTTGGTTCACACCTCTCCAACGAGACGTACTCCCATAAAAAGGAGGAACTCGGGAATACATCCTCGTCTCCGCGTGACTCGGTTATTTCTATACTCGAGCTCTTTACTTATCCACTTTACATTGTGATAGCCTTCGTGCTTGAAGTATTCTATATTGCTATCACCTTGTTGCTTGTCTTCCTTAGCATAAGTTGTTGGTGCACATAGGTGAGCCTAGTTTATTTAGGTTGTTCACTTGTTAATTTAAACATCTAGTTTTATTCCGCAATTATCAAGCCTAAACCGGAAAAGTTTTAATCGCCTATTCACCCCCCTCTAGGCGACATCATTGTCCTTTCAGCGCTGACGTGGAACCTGCACACAACACAATTAAACTACTTTGCCCCAACGAAACAGTGAGGTTGTCAATCTCACCGGCTTGCTGAAAACAAAGGATTAAACGTATGGTATGGAAAACAGTAGTAAATTGCAGAGAATGAAAAGGAACAATGTTTGCAGTTGGTTGTATTATCAGTGTAAAAGAATGGACCGGGGTCCACAGTTCACTAGTGGTGTCTCTCCATAAAAGATAACTAACATGCAGGGTGAACAAATTACAGCTGGGCAATTGACAAAATATTGAGCGCATGACAATGCATATATATGACATGATGATTACTACGATATTCATGTGGACATTACGACAAAATACATAGACCGTTATCCAACAGCGTCTATGACTGATAATCCACCGCCAGGTTGTCATCCGAGTTCCCCGTTGGTATTAAGTTGCAAGCAACGGATAATTGCATTAAGTAATGTGCGTAATATAAACAAATGCATTAGACCTAACGGCGCATCCTTAAGCTAAGCATCGGGGAGCAGAAGCATTTCGGTTCAGCAATCTCCTTGCCTTCCTTCCACACGCCATATATTCTGACACCATATTGGGAAGCAAGAGGATTTCTGCAAGGGGAGTTTCACGCTTCCAATCTCTTTACTTTGTTATTGTCTTGCTTAGTTTATTTTTATTTAGTCTTGTTTGCTTTATTTATCAAAAACATAAAAAAATTAGTTACTTTTATTTTCGAATTGTTATATTTCAGTCTTGTTATCATGTCTAGCCCTGTTCCTGTCATCATGTCACGTGAGGAAGAGATCTTCACTTTCAAGCAAGGAAGTGAGGAGAGTTTTAAAGATGCTTGGTCTAGAATTTTTTTAGTCTTATGCTAAAACTGAACCTAAAATGACTTTAAGCCTGCTTCTTAGTAGCTTTTATTTTGGTCTTGTTCTTTGCTACAGGTATGCTTTAGATGCTGTGGTAGGAGGAGATTTCCTTCGTTATGATGGGGATCAAGCTATTAATGCTATAAAAAATGATTACAATTTCTAGCCCTCCAATCAGTAAAATTGATTTGGGTTTGACAAGCATAAGTGATAGACTTAATACTATTGAAACAAACATATCTGGTCTAAAAGAAGGGTATAATCAAATTTGTGAACACTATGATAATGTGACAGTAAAATTTGTTATCAATAGTGAAACTTTTCATGCTCGCTGTGATATTATGTCTGAATTCTGTTTAATGCCCAAGGATATTTTTGATTCCTTAAATCTTTCGGAGCTTTCCAAATGCGAAGATTATATAATTTTGGGTGATAATACTATTAAATTACCAAGAGGAGTAGCCGAAGGAGTATTTACAAAACTCCTAGGGATAACAATATCTATTGATTATCTTGTCATTGAATGTGCAGGAGTAGAATAAATTACGCTTGGAAGATCTCTGTTGAAACGGTTTGAAGCAATAATAGATGTGGGCCAAGGCACTATGAATTTCGCCTCTTCACCTGTAACCAAGTATTTCCTAAAGATAAGGGTAAAGGTAAGAGAACTAAGCGTAAGATTGTTGATGCTTCTTCACTTGGAAACACTTGATTCTTACTTTCTGCGCCTAGCTAAAAGGCGTTAAAGAAAAACGCTTATAGGAGACAACCCATTATTTTATTTCTGCAATTTTTCTTTTTTTGAGTCAAGGAGTTGTTTACTTCTGTAACAATTCCTTTGTATCTTTATTTTATCGCATTGTTGTGCCAAGTATTGTCTCTAATAAGAAGATGATGCTAGATTTGGATTTCTGCGCAGGAACAGATTTCTGCTGTTCACCGTTTTAATTCTGTAAAATCACAGAAAAATTATTTAAATCTGAAATGTTTTGTGCGTGATCCTCAGATATGTACGCATCTTTCGTTAGTTTAAAGTTTTTTGATCTGAGCAATGTAAGTGCCTCGAAAAAATTCGTCTTTGCGGACTATTCTGTTTAGACAGATTCTGTCTTTTACTTTTCGCATTCTCTCTTTTACTAGTGTTGAGTGGAATTCTTTTTTAGGGTGAAGAGCTTCACATAACATCAGTGGCAGTAGCTAATGTTACAAGTAACGGTCATGTTTGTGTCCTTATAGAACATGTGAGTTTTTGATTGTGCACTAACCCTCTAATGAGAATTACTTTGAGTTTGGTGTGGTGGAACTTTTCAAGGGTCAAGAGAGAAGGATGATATAATGTGATCAAAAAGAGTGAATAGCTTAAGCTTGGGGATGCTCCCATGGATCACCCCAGCTAATTTCAAGAAGACTCAAACGTCTAAGCTTGGGGATGCCCAAGGCATCCCCTTCTTCATCAGCAACTTATCAGATCATCTCAAGTGAAACTATATTTTAATTCTTTCACATCATATGTGCTTTACTTGGAGCGTCTGTGTGCTTTTATTTTCAGTATTTTATTTTTCGTATGGTCAACTTGATTGGACCCCAGCATTCTTGATTGGGAGAGAGACACGCTCCACTTTTTCATATGAATACTCCTATTCTTCACTTATACTTTTTGATTATTCTTGTCTAGCTATTGCTATGTTTTTAGCTCCTGTTTTTCATGCATCTTTTATTCAGAGCTGTTAGTTCTTTTAAAGAAAGTACTCTCTTGCTTAACTTATAATTGTTTGGAGAGTTTATGTTGAAATAAATTGATTGGTGTTTGGTTGGAACAGAAAATGTTGCATGTGGTAGATGGTATAATGGAAAAAGCTTACATATTCTTGTAGATCATTGTATTGGATAATTTGATACTTGTCAATTGTTTTGAGTTATTAAGTAGTTCATGATTAAGCTTTTGTATCATGTAGTTAAAACCTATTAATGAAGAACTACCGTAAAGCTCGTTGAAATTTGGTTTGCACGTTTGGTATCTTTAAGGTCTAGATATTTTCTAGTAAAAGGGTTTGGTTAACAAGGAAGACAGTGTAGAGTCTTATAATGCTTGCAATATGTTTTCATATAAGACTTGCTGTGTCGGTTGATATCCTGTGTTTGCTTCAAATAACCTTGTTAGACTAAACTCTGTACTGAGAGGGAATGCTTCTCGTGCATCCAAAATCTTGAGCCAAATCCATGCCATTTGTGTCCACCATAACTACCTATATGTGGTATTTTCTTGCCATTCCAAGTAAATTTTTCATGTGCTACCTTTAAACTATTCAAACTTTATTACTCCTATTTTGTGTCAATGTTTACCAAGCTCATCAGGACGGGGTGGATGTCTTTATGTCAACTGTCAAACAGACTTTACCACCGGACTAGCGGCATATACATTCGCTTATCCATTAATTTTGCAAAAAGAGCTGGCAAATGGGGTGCCCAGTCCCAATTAATTACAACTTTAACCGCTTAATTCTCTTCACATTTTTGCCATGATTTATCAGTCAAGCAATGACAAACAGTGAAATATCTGCATGTGTAAACAAAAGAGAAAGAGGGATGATCTGCGTTGCAGGTAGAAATAACGTCCTTCATGGGAGCCGCTCTTAAAAGTCTGGTTGGCAGGGGTCATATTGTACTTTCCATTTTCTGATTCGTTGACAATTAACAAACACCTCTCAAAAATTATTTTTACTCTCTATATGATTTCAAAAACTTAAAAAGCTCTAGCACATGATTTAATCCCTGCTTCCCTCTGCGAAGGGCCTTTATTTTACTTTTATGTTGAGTCAGTTTACCTACTTCTTTCAACCTAGAAGCAAACCCTAGTGTCAACTTTGTTGCAACAAATTTTATATGCTCATATATTGCACTTATTATATGATTTGTGTTGACAAATATCCATGAGATATACATGTTGACAAATTTTATATGCTCATATATTGCACTTATTATATGCCGTGCAAGCGGGTTGTCCTCCATCCTTTGGTCACATAAACGGTGTATGTTTTTTCAAGAGCATGAAACACTATACTGTCACCTACTACCCGGTTGAACGCTTCCCGACCGTTGCACGGTACAACCTGTGCAACAGAAACATGATAAGCGGTATTATACAGTACTATGCAACAGAAACACGTTAAAGAATATTAGAAGTTGTCATCCTACTTACGAATGACTTGCTGTGAGGACTCTCAGCTTGCAGCTGAACACTAAAATTGGCTCCACTGAGGAGGCTAGAGCACTCGTGCTCGCACAACGGGCATGTCACTTCCTGTTAATTAATTAAGTTAACATGTGCATAACGAATTCCTATATCATAGCAATTCAAGCTAGTTTTGAAATATATATGAGTTTAAGTCATACAAATGTGGGCATCACAAATTCGTAATACATGATATGCAAACCAATAAGCTATCTAATTGAGAACTAATTAAAACTAGATAACATGCTGCATAAATTCATAAAAAAGCTAGTTCAAGCTAGTTTTGAAATAAATATATGAGTTTAAGTCATACAAATGTGGGCATCACAAATTCGTAATACATGATATGCAAAC
Source organism: Poa pratensis (assembly GCA_947311845.1). Taxonomy (NCBI): domain Eukaryota; kingdom Viridiplantae; phylum Streptophyta; class Magnoliopsida; order Poales; family Poaceae; genus Poa; species Poa pratensis. The sequence continues at coordinate 4,450,309 of CAMZMU010000061.1, read as the reverse complement.
CAAGAAGCTATCTAATTGAGAACTAATTAAAACTAGACAACATGCTGCACAAATTCCTAAAAAAGCACAACACAATTTCTAAAATAAACTGAAAACTAGGGTTAGAACATGTAGCAAACCAAGGAGTTAGCTGCTGCACGGCGAGGCAAGATGTGTTGTGGGGACGGGCCGGTTCGGAGGGGTAGAGTCACGTACGGCGGCAGGAAGGCGCATCGACGGGGGCCGGCGCCGGACCGGCGCATCGACGGGGAACGAATGCGTGCAGGCGCAGCCGCGGGTAACTGCTGCGCGCAGTCGCATCTTAATGGAAACGGCGGCGGGGAGGCGGGGAGTGAGGGGAACGGCGACGGGGAGGCGGGAAGCGAGGGGAACGGTGGCGGTGAAGGCGAGGAGTGAGGGGGGTCAGGGCAACGGCGGCCGGTAGGCAGGGAGCGAGGGAAACGGCGGCGGGGAAGGCGGGGAGTGAGGGGAACGGCGGCCGAGAGGCGGGGAGCGAGGGGAACGGCGGCGGGGAAGGCGGGGAGAGAGATGGGGTGGCGGCGGGGAGGCGGACGAGGGTTTGGTGTGGAGGTGGGCGAGATTTCGATTTGTGGTCTGGCGGCAAGAGGGGAAAATTTCACCCTCTCGTTTTCGATTTGGAAACCGGAAATTTTCACTTTGCCGCCAGTTATTCACAGACCGTACCATCCGGATATGTTTGTTCACTCCGAGATTTAACAAAATCCAAAATACTTACAAAAAATTCAAACAAAAGTAAAGATAAATGATTTATGCGTCCTAATTAATGTTACGCTGAGTTGTAGACGAAGAAATAGGTTCATATACCTAAAATAATTTATCATGTAGTACAAAACTTGAGCGAACTTACATGGAAAAGCCCGGTTTTGTACGATATGTGTTCTTCTTTGCAACTGTATGTCCCTCCGTTCCACATTATAAGATGTTTTAGCCATTTTCCACACTCCCATTCATCTACATGAATGTAGCTAGACATTTTTTAGTGTATACATTTTGTCTCCGTCTATCTATATAAGACGTTTTAGACATTTGTACCTATTGACTAGATGCATGCTACCATGAATGAATATGAACACTAAACCATGACTACATACATGTAGATACATATGAATTTAGAAAAAGGCTAAAACATATCTATCTATCTATTATATTATTAAAACAACAAACAATTGACGGTGAAGATTAATCAAACATCTAACTCGCAAAAAGAACGACTCAGATTCACACATAATAACGATGGGAACGATCACGTTTGCCTACACTGGAAAATAAAGACGTACGTGCACAGAGAGGAGTCACCATCGCATGGGAGTAGGATCTCCCAGACCTCATGTACGATCTATCCAGGCATCTAGCACAATCGATCCATGCGTACAATTAATCCACGGCATGGCCCGTTCGCTTCTCTTCCTGATGTCGCCGTCTCAGCCGCCACGAGTCCACGACATACCTAGCCACGATTCTGCCTTGCTAAGCAAGGTTACCGATGATGAAGGCCATGGCGGCATGAGGGCGGCAGTAACGACGGTACAATGAAGATGGCTGCGGGGTTAACGAATTATGTGCGTGAAATTCCTTACAGTAGGTATTGGTGCCCTCTAGCGAAAAAAGGTAAGAACATCGTACGTGCCATTGATATGGTTGATACTCAGCTAATCTCTCCTCAATACTGATGCACGTGTCGCTATAGTTTAGCGATGAATTAATACAGGTTCATGCAGTAGCTGGTACAATTTATGCATCAGATCTGTGTCTTTCTTAACATATTCTGGCTTGGATGAATTTTTGGATGAACGTATTATATACATGCAGGTTCATGCAGTAGCTGGTAGAATTTATGCATCAGATCTGTGTCTTTCTTAACATATTCTGGCATGGTTTATTGCTTGAGTAAAGGATTTGAAGACATGAGTTTATTAGAAGAGAAATTCCTTGCGTTCTAATTATTCAATGATAATTCAGATCAATATTCTGTAGCTGGCCACTTGCTACTTCTCCCTAGCGGCCAGACCCATTCAAGGTGCACCTTCTTCTTTGTGTTGTTGCTAACGGACTGCCGCGATCACGACATCATCTCCTACATAGTACCTCCCTCTGCCCGCGTGCACATCTTCACGACCAAGTTGCCACACGTGGCGTCAGTCAAGCGGCATCCGACTGCCATCGTGTCCAAGCTCGACGAGGAGATATAACTCTATTTTCTATCGATCCAAGAGATCCAAGAGGCTTTTGTGAACAATAGGCTAAAAGAGATCCAAGAGATCAATAAATCATGGAACGAGGCTTATCTACTTATTGGACAGAATTTCATCCAGAGTGAGGATAAAGATACAAAAAGCTATCCAAGAGATCAATAAATCATGGAACGAAGCATATCTACTTAAGGTAAGAACATTGGTCACTCTAAAGGTATTTAATTTATTCTTGATCAAGGTTAATTTCCTCGGCTAGGATATTGGTCACTCTGAAGGTAGAAACAATTATTTTCTTCATGTATCATTGAGGTAAGACGAGAAGAAGAATCTCCCCGTGGATTAATGTCATTGTTTGCACATTATATCTTTTTGACATGTGGAGATCTCATAAGTAGGCGTGAAGAGATTTGTGCAACTTCCATCAGAAGATACTATTATTTGTTTCCTGTTTTGTGTTACACGAGATACATCGGCGAACGCTGGAGTAAACTTATTTTCACCTCCTATGTACAGGAATATAAGGATCTATACGTGCATTGTCGTCACTGATGGGCAGAGCTGGCCGGTAGCTTACACGAGGATTACAAAAATTACGTCGCTGCTTTTGTTTGGATGATACAGGTAATATGAAAGTTCAGTCTATGCATATGTTAAATCGAGCATAATTTTCCAAACTTATTAGCACAGTACAGCTAGAAGCTACAAGTAAAAAGTATATGTGCAGAGTATTTTATTTATCACATTCACAAATTTCATACGCATGGCATGTCTCTTATCTATTACTGAATGTACCTTGCTAGCTTTTATGTACTTCAGTGTCCGATGGAATCAAGATTCATTGTGAAATCTTGGAGAGAATAGGCCATCATCAATTCTTGCATGTTCAGAACTTTTATGCAAATCACACCAGTGGTCAGCTAAAATGATTCAATTTCATCTTATTTTTACAGATCCTTTACTTTTATCAACCAGTTCAGGACATTTTCCGTATTGAAATCTACTTGAGCTCACATGCATGTTTCCAAGAAAGAAAAACTCTGTCTAATTTTATTTATTTATGTGTGGACTTCCAAGCAAAAACATGCTTTGTTTAATAAAAATCATCTACCGTATACTTCTGCTCATCTATTGTCGTACTCATAATTTGATTCACCAACTTCAGCTTTTATGCAGCATTCGAACTAATGCATGAGCTCTTTGGGTGACTTTGTAAATTATGATTTGGTTGCATGCGAACATGTTGTTCAGTTGTCGGTATTTCATTCAAGGAGTAAAAGAAAAGGAGACCATGGAGTATATGCAGTCTCATTTGAGGGATTCAGCATTAAGGTGTGGATTGGAAGATGAAGTAATCATTGAACTTACTTCCTGACACTCCAAAACAAGTTCAGACCAATGCGGCAAAAATGATAACTCTGGGGATGAGCCAAAGTTTGATAATAAAAAATTAGGACAGCCTTACCATATTGTTTGTAGTTTTCATTGACCAATCTTAACCGTAGTTCAGCCATATAATTTGCTTTAGTTTTGCGAACTAGATATTACTATTTTATACAGAAAACCATGGATTAGAGGTTACTATTTTATACAGAAAACCATGGATTAGAGGTTACTATTTTATACAGAAAATCATAGGAAATATTTTATCCTATCAATCAGATTTGCTCGACCTACAGAAAGGCAATATGACAAAGTTTTCATCATTGCAGGTTTTAGAAGGTAAATTTGATTTGCAAACTTTATAAGAGAAAATACGGTTAATACAAATATTTTGCTTTTGTGTACTATTTTTTTCTTCAAATAATGCCCATCCAAACAGATTGAGTTCACCTGTATTACGGTTGTACACAAGTTTTGGGGTGAACATAGCCGCGCTATGGAGACTTATGACAATGCTACTATGTAAATAGAATCAAGCTGGATTTGAAGTTTGGCCAAACCAAAATATGAGTAATCATGTATCCACTTTGAGTCCATGCTGACAAATTTTTTTCACTTTGTTGTTATCTTGAATACTTTGACCCGAATTCGATAACCAATTGTACTTGATTTTACAACTATTTTGCGATTAACTCTATGTTGTTCCTTTGATGATCAACTAACATATATTTCTCTCTATAGTTTTGGCTAGGCATTCTAACTATCATATTCAGTCTTTTCCTGAATTTGTGTTTGGAACAAACACAAAAAGGTTTACGACTCTGATAGCTTTATATGTCAGTTAGTACAAGACATAAACTCTGCAGTTTGTATCACACGGTTTGTTGCGCATGCAGTCCGTTGCTCCCGCAGGCAGCAGCTTTCCATGCTTCCGGAAGTCAGAGAGTTAATTTTCCAAGAAAACACAGGAAATATGGGCATATTTGTTGCCTATCCATGAATCAAAATGAAACATCATGGTTAGCAAAAAAATTATGCCTTTTATACTTGAAAATGAAAAATAAAACTACAGTACTGAAAAAATTCTTTTGTAATGAATAAACAAACAACTAAGAAGAATTCAACTCAGAACAAATTATCGAGTCATAAAATATTTACTCTATATGACAAAAATTATAGTGTTAAATATAAACTTAAGAGACAGTCTAGCCGCGCAAATGTGCGGGCCACCCAGCTAGTTATACCAATTGTTACATGTTTTATATTCACTTCATAGCATTTTTATGCATTTTCTGGGACTAACCTATTAACAAGATGCCACAGTGCCAGTTCCTGTTTTCTGCTGTTTTTGTATTCCAGAAAAGTTAGTCTGGAAATATTCTCGGAATTGGACGAAACTTGGACAGAACCTCCTATTTTTCCAACACGAAGACGGAGTCCAAAGGAGAGTCGGAGGGGGGCCGCGAGCCAGCCACACCATGGGGCCGCGCGGGCCCACCCCCAACCATGCCGTGGGGTGGTGTGGGGCCCTCGTGGCTCCGCAGCCGCCGCCCTTTCGCCTATTTATTCCTCCCGACGCGAAAACCCTAAATACCCGAGCCATTATCCACGAAAAGTTCCAGAGACGCCGCCGCCGTCAACCCTAGCTCGGGAGGGTTCAGAACCTCTTCCCGGCACCCTGCCGGAGAGGGGAATCATCACCGGAGGGCTCTACATCACCATGCCTGCCTCCGGAGTGATGCGTGAGTAGTTCATCCTTAGACTACGGGTCCATGGCAGTAGCTAGATGGTTGTCTCTCCACTTTATGCTATCATGTTTAGATCTTGTGAGCTGCCTATCATGATCAAGATCATCTTATTGTAATGCTACATGTTGTGTTTGCTGGGATCCGATGAATATTGAATACTATGTCAAGTTGATTATCAATCTATCTTATATGTTATTTATGATCTTGCATGTTTTCCGTTACTCGTAGATGCTTTGGCCAAGTAGATGCTTGTAACTCCAAGAGTGAGTATATATTCTAGATAGTGGGTTCATGCCTCCGGTAATCTGAGAGAGTGACAACAACTTCTAAGATTGTGGATGTGCTGTTGCCACTAGGGATAAAATAACCGATGCTTAGCTTAAGGGTACGCCGTTAGGTCTAATGCATTTGTTTACTTTACGCACATTACTTAATGCAATTATCCGTTGCTTGCAACTTAATACCAACGGGGAATTCGGTATGACAACCTGGCGGTGGATTATTAGTCATAGACGCTGTTGGATAACGGTCTATGTATTTTGTCGTAATGCCCACATGAATATCATAGTAATCATCATGTCATATATATGCATTGTTATGCGCTCAATATTTTGTCAATTGCCCAGCTGTAATTTGTTCACCCAGCATGTTCGTTATCTGTTATGGAGAGACACCACTACTGAACTGTGGACCCTGGTCCATTCTTTTACACTGATAATACAACAACAACAAACACTGTTCCTTTTCATTCTCTGCAATTTACTATTGTTTTCCACACCATACGTTTAATCCTTTGTTTTCAGCAAGCCGGTGAGATTAACAACCTCACTGTTTCGTTGGGGCAAAATAGTTTGATTATGTTGTGTGCAGATTCCACGCAGGCGCCGGATTCCCTGGTGCTGCGCCGTGCCATATTCCGCCACCAACAACCTTCCGAAGTGATTTCTTGCTCCTACTGGTTCGATTAAACCTTGGTTTCATACTGAGGGAAAACTGCTGCTACACTGCATCATACCTTCCTCTTGGGGTCTCCCAGCGAACGTGTGATCCACGCTATCAACAGCACATCCACAATCTTAGAAGTTATTGTCACTCTCCCAGATTACCGGAGGCATGAACCCACTATCTAGCATAAATACTCACTCTTGGAGTTACAAGCATCTACTTGGCCAAAGCATCTACTAGTAATGGAAAGCATGCAAGATCATAAATAACATATAAGATAAATTGATAATCAACTTGACATAGTATTCAATATTCATCGGATCCCAGCAAACACAACATGTAGCATTACAATAAGATGACCTTGATCATGATAGGCAGCTCACAAGATCTAAACATGATAGCATAAAGTGGAGAGACAACCATCTAGCTACTGCCATGGACCCGTAGTCCAAGGATGAACTACTCACGCATCACTCCATAGGCAGGCATGGTGATGTAGAGCCCTCCGGTGATGATTCCCCTCTCCGGCAGGGTTCCGGGAAGAGCTTCTGAACCCTCCCGAGCTAGGGTTGACGGCGGCAGCGTCTCTGAAACTTTTCGTGGATAATGGCTCGGGCCTTTAGGATTTTCGCGTCGGGAGGAATAAATAGGTGAAAGGGCGGCGGCTGGAGAGGCACGTGGGCCCCACACCACCCCACGGTGCGGCAGGGGGTCCCGCGCGGCCCCATGGTGTGGGTGCCTCGTGGCTCTCCTACGTCTCTCCTTTGGACTCCGTGAACGTGTTGGAAAAATAGGAGGTTCTGTCCAAGTTCCGTCCAATTTCGAGAATATTTTCAGACTAGCTTTTCTATAATACAAAAATAGCAGAAAACAGGAACTGGCACTGTGGCATCTTGTTAATAGGTTAGTCCCAGAAAATGCATAAAAATGCTATGAAGTGTATATAAAACATGTAACAATTGGTATAATATCAACATGAAACATCAGAAATTATAGATACGTTTGAAACGTATCACACGGCGACAGGCCGACAGGCGCCTTGTCTCAGCGCATCAGCCTGCACCGCAGATCCGTTCTGCATCAGAGTACTAACCAACATGCGAAACCCAAATTTGCATCAACAAGCTAGGCAAGGAGCAAAGCATAAGCAAGTCACGATCCGTCGTGAAGCATGTTTGGATTTAGTGCATGCAGCACAGCTCCCAAGACCTAGATGATCTCCAAACTTCACATTATCATCCGTGATCCATCGGATCTAATGGTAATATCCGACTATTCAAGTTGATAAAATCTCACCGTGACCGTGATGCCAGACGGGACACCGCCATCATCGTGTCCGGCTTCAGACAAATCCATCGCAACCCACGCCACGTTCGGATTCGTTCCGATGTTCGGCGTAGGCGGATTCGTCACCACCTTCGTTGTCGCGTTCTGGCTTAGTTGCTAAACACGGCACATGCCTCTCCGGCGTATTTACCGTCGCGTTCCGACGTGGCACGACGTCTTTCCAACATACTTGTTGGACGATCGCCCAAACCTGGCCAGTTTGGGAAGACATCGATCGATGCAAAAACAACCTATGTATGCAAGGAACAATGCGCATGCATGGATTATTCGTCCAGAGCGTTAATCTTATGCATGTTAATTTAAGTGGGAATCAGCATCTCACGTATATTTAAGCGTGACAATTTATGTCAGAAAACCTACTCATCGTCGCGTTTCTGGCTTTATTGCCAACGTGACAAGCCCAACACGCCGTCTTTCGGCTTAAATCCCTGTATTTGGCCGTACTCACCATCGTCACCGCGTCCCGGCTTGATTGCCGCCGCGGCCTACTCATCGGCGCCTATTCGTCAAGAACCGCACGACCAACAAGCTATAGCATGCAGCATAAGAGGAGAACTCGGAAGCTGCCACCCACTTCCCGGGGGCTGCCGCCTACATCCTGGGGCTGCCGTCAACATCCCGGGGGTTGCCGCCTACATCCCGGGGGCTGCCGGCTATATCCTAGGAGTTGTCTTCTTCAGCCTGGGGGCTGCCATCTTCCGACTCACCCTTCTCGACATCGGCGTCAGCATACATAAAAAAGATAAGTTCTTTATAACGTTTAATTAATCATATGGTCATGAAATAAAAGTCTATGGTGTGCTCCTTATGCTCTGAGACCATGCCGTCTTTGTCCTTTCATATGATCATATACTTTTAGTGTCAAAGTTACCCAAAATTTGCTCTGTGGTAAGTGGTTCAAACTTTTCGATACTTGCCGCCTCCGGGCCAAATTAAGCAATCATTTTGCACCGCCTAATATCCTTATTCTGACTAGCAAAATGTCCGTGCGCTGCAACGGGAAGGATAAAATCTTCATCATCGGGATGTGAGTGGATTTTCGAGGTTGTACTTCTACAAGCCAAAGTTGAGGCAATTTTTCGTACAACCAATTAATTTTCAGCTCGTATATGTTTCGCATGGCATACCCGAGTAGCTAATCAGGCTACTCACATTTGTGCTCGTAGAGCTCCTTAAGTCGGAAAATAAATCGCATGGCACTGCTGGAGTCAAAGTTGATCTGATCATACTGGTACATCATGCTACTGGGCCGGCCCATAAGAAATCTAACCGAACGCAACTTGGTGCACGAACCGATCAGCGAACGGATGCAGAACTCACGTGATGGCAGGACAGGCAACGGCGGCGGCGCCGGCGCGGTCACGCAGATAGCATCGATCGTGGGCATCAATCTCGCCACCACGCGCGCCTTGACGCGGTCGTCGAAGTCTGGAATCAACCGCGCTGGCGCTCGGCCGGAGGCGGGAAGATGAGGAATGGAAGCGTCCCAAGCTCTGGCCGGCCTGCTTCCTCTTCCCTTTTGTCGTGCAACAAGCATCCGCCGGCGCGTGCTCGACATGGACGTGCTGCTGTTTCTGCATGGCTGACACGGGCCGGAAGCCGAAGGCGCAACCAATCGATTTTCTCGCGGCTCGTAGGCTGGTATGGTCAGGTTCGGATCGTAGGCTGGGCGATGGAATCCGGAGCGAATTGGGTTTTTTTTTTTTTGAACAGGAAGCGAATTTAGTTTGCTGTACGTCCCGGTTTGTTTAGCGATCGGTTTTGATCGAGCGTGCGTGCGTCGTACCATACCAGAACTGGATCGGAACTGGATTTGCTTGTTCTCTTAACGTACCGCCGCCAACCATCACCTTTAACGATATTATATAGTAGAGATTGTTTATATGTGGGTTGTCTAGTAGTATGTTTTTGGCACCAACACGCCGGCTTTTGTCTCTGAGTCTAAACTATCTGGTACTAGCCCTGGTTGACTCAGCTGAAGTAACTGCGCTGCGGTACCGCCAACATACAAAAAGCTAAGCATATATGCCAGATAAATATTAAGGCGGGCCACATAAAATTTACAACCCCTAAGTGTTTGTGCAAAAACTGCCGGCTTAGGCCTTAAAATTATTCAGCTTGCATTAAAAGTACATGTTAATGCAGCTATGTTTACTGTGCAGGATACTTAACACTCGAGGGCTGCAGTCGCAGCATTTTCATCAAGGCGGCACAAACCTCGACAACTACAGTCATTCGATCTACAACGCCACAAGTTCTTCTGAGCATCGAGCCGACTTTAAAGTACGTCGACTCAATGCTCGGGGGCTGCAGATAGGCAGATCAAGAAAAACTCTGGCAAACAAAGCCCGGGGGCCCGACATCGACACTGCCCCTCGCCAAATACTCGGGGGCTTGACATCGACAATGCCTTCGCCTGATACTTGGGGGCTGCACGACATGCAGCTCCATCATCAGCGATGCAGTCGCCTTGTCGTCAGTGACACGGCCGCCTCGTTTATCGCCGCATTCCAGCTTAGTTGCTAACGCGGTGCGGCGCCTCCATGGCACGGCCGCCTTGTTAACAGCAACAAGGCCACCTCCGTGGTACGGCCGCCTTGCCGTCAAATTTCAGTCTAACCGTATCTGCAATGTTAGGCGGGACGCCGCCATCATCGCGTTCGGTGTAGGCAAATCGATCGCCAGATTGCTAGCTGTTGTTTCCGATCGCCCAAACCTGGCCAGTTTGGGAAGATATCGATTGTTACAAAATAACAAAGCTCCGCGTTCCGGCTTAATTGCTAACGTGGCACGACAGCCTTGTCGTCAGCGACACGGCCGCCATCATCGGCTTTGTGGCACGGCAGAAATGCCATCATGACATCGCTCCATCTCTCCTTGAGTTCAAACTGTCGTGGACCAAGGATGACATGGACACGTCAACTATTGACTTAACCTGTCAACTTGACAAGACACGACACAGAAGATTCCTCTGACAGGAGGCTAGCCGTCTTTCCCATGTTGGCGGCAATGCGTCCGACTACTTTTGTCGGAACGCCGCCTGATTCAACTTCGGAATGCTTCAAACTCTTCAGCCGCCTACTACAAGAACAAGGCGGATATCGCAGATGAAAGAAGACGGCGCCTGGAGAATTTCAACCCTTTCGGGGGCTAATGTTGGGGATATACCGACTAGGGGTATCACCAGCATGGATCAATCCGGCTAGTCCAAGGTGGCCCGTAGTGGTGGTAAAGGCTTTGCCTACCGGGCGGCCCAGATAGCTGACGACCAAGGCAGGCGGATGCCGGCAAGGAGGAGGCCCAAGACCGAAGCCCATGAAGCCACCAAGACCAAGACGGAAGGCGGCAGACTGGCCGGCTAGGTTTAGGACTCTGTATGCTTGTCGGATACGTAATCACCTTGTAACCCTAGGTCCGGCCGCCTATATAAGCCGGACCTCGGGACGCCTTTAGGGCATACTTTGATACGTTCAACATACTCTCATACTCATTGTAACCCGATCAAGGCTATTGCCATTATAGTGAGTTGTAGCAGCACGTAGGATCTCGCCACCGCCGTGAGATCCGAAGCTGGGTAAACTGCCTTGTTCGATCCCGACCTCGACGACGTCCACCTTCTTGCCCTACGTTCACCCTCGGCTAGCAGGACCCCGTCTCCTATCTCAGATATCGATACGACGACATATCACGCTATGAATTCTTGATCAAATTTCTTTGACTCAAGACACAATTCGAATTACCTTTCAGAATTGTAGTTAGCATATTCATACTCATGTTTATTAAATTCTATCTTACAGACAAAACTTTAATAAGACATTTTCTGACCTTTTATTAAAACTCTTTTAATTCACAAGATATATATTTATTAATTCGGCCTAGCCTTATTCAACAAATATAATATGAGCTCCCACTGACTTTTAAGTCCCTTCGATTTATATAATGAAAAGAATAGAATTCTTACTCATTAACACGACTGACTTCAAACACTCATGTTTATAATTATCTAGATTATACTCATAATCCAAATGAATTATACTTAGCAATCAATTTTGCTATTTTAGTCCAAAAACAGCATTGAGCATTTGATATGATAAGTTTTGCAACTTCTCACTATCATTTATTCGTCCTTGATAAAACAATTTTAATCAAGACTAGCTCTATGAATATTAAATATTCACCTCTGTCCTTTCTTTATGAAATATTCATGCCCAGTGATTTCACATCACATCCTAACTACTCTCAAGATAGAATCTTGGAGTTACATGAATTTTTCTTGAACTCCTTTATGACATATACCGTCATTTATGAGTATTCATAACTCTATTTGTAATTGCTTTGCTTTTATCATGCTCCTGGACATTTAAATAATTTCAATCACTAGGTGATTTAATCATTAAATTCCTCACATGATTTTCCTTTTAATACTTAATTCGAACCATGCATAACGTACATGTATTCCTAGACAAAGTAATGATATGGAAACATTTGCATGTTTACCCTCTCATTCTAACACTTGTCCAAAGACTCCCAGTCTTAATTTAGTATTATGATTTCCACTCTCTCTTTATGAGAAGACACTTTTCTCCAATTCTAAAGTCAACATGCATTTAGAATCATGTGTGGAATATCATTGCCAATAATACTTTGGACTTTAATGCAAAACATATTTTCAATTCGAATTCAAACTTGAAATCAACAATTGAAAACTTGGAACTTCCTATCAAAATAACTCTAAGTTAAAATTGATATCGGTCCCCTTAATACAAACAAAATATTCTATTTACTTTAGTGGGTAATTTGGATTTTCTAATTTCACAACACATCGAACAAGACCTTGTAACATTTCCTTTTAATCTTTATCTTGCAAAAGATTTCATTACCATGATGATTTGGACTTACCAAAATCCATCATATGTAATTTGACTAAGAAAACTTTCTTTTATCAACAATGTTACAATATTTCATTAAGTCCTTTTCTTTAACTTTAATCAAATACCTTTGATTACTTTATTTTGATTCTCACATTCTCCCACTGAATTATATGAAATATTGAAACTTCAATAATTTCATTAACTCTATTTCATTAATATGAAACTTCATATTAAGTCTTCAATAGAATTGAATTAATGGGATGATTCCACTCCTTTATGTAAATCTTGAAATTTACTAGTGCCCAGCACTTTGCCAAATTCGAGTCTACCAAATGCCTAGCATTTTGTGGATTTCGATTTTCATTAAATGCCTAGCACTTTATGAATTTCGAATTTCTCCAAGTGTATGACACTTTGTGATTTTAGTTTTATCCATTTAACTTTAGAGATAACTTTAAGAGTCTCAAAGAGAACCAACGAAAAGTGTAACTCCAAATTAAAGATTAAACTAACTTTAATTATTACTCAAAACTTTAAGTAATATCTTGAATCAAAAACAATAAAGACTTAACAAACAAAATTAATGACATATTACAATAAAGAAGATATAAACTTTGAATTCACAAAATTGGAATTCCCACACATACTTTATTATTCAAACATAAACTTTTTTCCAGAATATAAAATATTCATTACATAATGATCGAACTGAAAATAACTCTTATTTAAAGTCCTAGTGTAAATCTTCTTCATTGACTTGGATTGAAGACATAGTGGTGATCATGGCTTATCAGTCGCCTTCTTTCGCCACTTCCTCCAATTCTTCCTTAATCTCTTGGCTCTTTTCCTTTTCATATTGCGATCATACAACATGAAAATTTTAGTATTAAATACCAAAATATATTCGAGCCGAGATTATGTCAATAACTTGTGTATAACTCTTATACCTTTTGTGGACTCGCCACTGGTCTTGTAAGAAGGATGCTGTCATCAGATGATGCACACAGATATCCAACTCAGCTGATAAGAGCATTTCGAAGACTTCCTTGACTGTCTTCACCACACCCATCAATTCATAACACGCCACAAAAGCGTAGTAGTATGATGGTAGTGATCTCAGAAGTGTGTCAACCGCTTGATTTTCTGGAACTGGTTTCCTAATGTCCTCAAGCCTCCTGAGTATTTTGCAGAACTTAATCTTGTGATCCCTCATCGAGCCACCGCTCGATAGTTTGCAAGATCTAAGTTCCCCATTGAGTTTGTAGTTAGTAAGATATAACTGGTACATGAACCGAGCTTTCAAAGCTTCCATAAGACGGAAGGGGTGATAGTGTGGATAACTGTCGCTAAGCTCGGGACACATCACGTCTAGCATAACCATACTCACTTCATACTCATCTTTCTCCATAGGAGAATATTCTTCTTCTAATCCTGGAACTGGTGTGTCCAGAACATGCTCTAACTTGCGTTTCCTGAGATTCTCTCTCAGTCCGTGAAGCCAATCCGCAAAGATCACGCTTCCCGCAGTTAACTTTCCTAACAACTTATCTTCATGCACATTTTCAACGGGATCCATTTTCTACAACAAAACAAGTTTATTCAGACTTTTAGTTTACTAGCAAAAGTGCCCGTGCGTTGCAACGGAAAGAAAATTATATCATACGTCCCTAAAAAACCAATAATATACCAAGTATAAACCAAGTGAAATATCCAGTCAGTTCCCTAGACATGAAGGATGTAAAAAAAGAACAATAATGAGAAATACATATCGTTGGCGACTTAATCATTTTTTTTCCTAGTCAAACCAAGTGAAACATCCTGTCAGTTCCCTAGTCAATCATTTTTCCTGCATGTTTTCTCCATACCGTTGCTTTGGCACAATTTCAAAATTCAGTGTTCTAAATAAGTAAATATGCATGTGCTTTGCAATGGACGGAAAAGTATCCCACGCCCTCCTGCTTAAAGAACATAACGTGTAGGCTGGGATCTGAATTTCTGACCATCCAATATCGCACGTAACCAAATACATGCATCCAGCAATTAGCTAGCTCCAATCAAAGAACTAACTATCCCGCACCGCACCCGTCGACCGTCGTGGAGCAGAGGGTTAGGAACGCCCAGTGGCCGTATGTCTTCCTCGGCGGCACCGGCACCGCCGCGCCCCGCCCGCTCGGCAACGCCGTGCTGAATGGCATCGACTTCGACATGGAGGCCCCGTCCAGGTACTACGACGACCTCGCCAGGAACCTGACGTCGCTCTACAACGGCGCTGGCAACAACGAGAAGAAGTACATGCTCACCGCGGCACCGCAGTGCCCGTTCCCGGACGCGTCCCTTGCGGTCACGCTCAGCACGGGGATGTTCGAGTTCGACCACGTGTGGGTGCAGTTCTACAACAACCCGCCGTGCCAGTTCGCGGCCGGGGACCCGAGCGCGCTGCGAAGCGCCTGGCTGCAGTCAGTATTGACCTGAACGACCACGATCACGGAGCCGGCAACGGCCGCCGGGACGCTCGCCGGCACCGGCAGACTCTGTTAGCCGCGTCCTGGTAGCCGCAGCAGGCCATCATTGCTAACAGCACGCCCACGATCACCCATGTGGAGGCGATGCAAGCCACCATCAAGCCGTGGCGCGGCTAAAACCGGTGCCGCCGTCTGCATGCACTTATACGTACTCGATCGACTGTAGGGCCGGCGCCGAAGTTGAACCACTCGATCCATTGCTGGTTGCTCTGTGTCCTCGTCGTCCTTGTCGGTCGAGGGTCTTGCGTCCTTTCTATTGCCTTCGGCCACCCATTGGAGCGTGCTCTGAGCGGATTCGTGTCAAATCAGAGCTCAAGTTGGATACTTGGATTTTCTGGTAGGCGGCGGCTCGTGTAGGATAAGGACGTGCTTTGCAATGGACCATAGAAAACTTGGTTGGTCTCGGACTGGGCCGGCCATGCCCAACGATCAATTGGAGACACCCACGACACATACGAATACGCAACGAACACAGCGATCGAGCGAAGGCGACCGCACGAGGAACTTTTTTTTCCGACTTACGGGGTGGCACAGCTGGATAATTATTTACAACTTTAGGGGCAAATTCAATGACCTACCAAATCAAACGGCGGAAGCCTTTGCGCTTTTATTATTAGGTATAGATTACTAATTTTAATGCACTACTTTAACTCAATTTAAATTGAATCCAAGATATGCTCCCACTAAGCCCAATAATCCTCTTGATTGGCGCTAAGTGATTCAGGACCCGATTACCCTACGAAGCAAGCATGGATACATGTCATGTCCGTTGGCCAACCGGTAAGCACTATGCTAGTTGTAGTAGCTACAACTCTTGTTCGTCTTTCGACGTGTGTGTTCCGAACTCATAACTAGTTATGCCTGGACTTCAAGATAACCAACCGATCATGCTGCTGAATGGTTCGTGCCCACCTCCCAAACCCTTGGCACACATTACTCATGGATACATGGCGTACGGTGACAAGCGACTGGTTTGACGGTGACACGGTTGGATGAACACGATCGTCTTGATATTTTTACTTGAGGATTCACCCTACTAAACGGCTACTGCGCAATCAAGGTGCAAACAACAAAGGATAAACATCACAGGTAATTAATAATTCATGTGCTTTGGTATAGCCTTTGTTATTCTCCGGAAGTCCTTGGCGCTCGTCCTTGAGGATCACCATCTTCATAATTCCCGGTCACGGCAAAATCCCCGAGGGAAAATTACCGCATCCGAAAACTCGCTAAGTACATGTCACCAGCATCACGGCCGGCGCCTCCTCCGGACCTCGCGACGAACTCTTCTTCGCTTGATTGTCGATGACGAACTCGATCAATTGTTTTGGCTCCCACCATCATGTTAAGACACCGTAACAAAATAGCTATACCAAAACACATGCACACAATCCTGCAAAACCAAGTTAGACGCTTCTAACGTTTGTTTGCAAGTTTTACGTGGCTTTGTAGGATCTACGGAAGAACTGTCACTACCTACGAATTGAAGCACGCTTAGTCTAGTTGCTAGATTAACTTTGCGGGGTGATTGAGATCCCAACATTACGAAAATGTTGCGAACCCCAATCTAAGCGATCGCACTGCGCGTGGCCCCCGTGAGGCGTCCAACCCTCATGCCCAGTCCATATATACAACAACGTCCATAACTAAAGGTATAGACCCGAAGCTACTGAAGCACTTCGTTGGAGCCAACAAGCATACTAGAAGCAGCCGGAAGGTCCGCGGATTGCCAGAAGTCCATAAAGATCTTGCCAATGCCGCCATGGAATATGATGTACAACTTATTGGGAAGCAACTAAAATAAACTTAATGCAAGAACCATGCAATGCTCGCACCAACTTGTGCTCTAGATCAAATCATACCTACGCATAGATCGGCTCTGATACCACTATTTGGTTGCGGGTAATACTTTAAAAATTATCCATAACCTTGTCGCCAAGATCTATTCTATGAAGATATGCTGCACCCCATAATGCGATGATCAAGATACTTACAAACACCGTTGCTGAAGATCTTGTGTTTGTCGAAGTAGATGTCGTTGAAGCCTGATGAAGAATCTCACGTCCACACCGGGAGGTGATATTGTTGCCGTACGTCGATGTAGACGTTGAAGAAGCTTGATGAAGAATCACACGTCCGCGCCGGGAAGTGAGATCGTTGGCGGTCCGTCGTCGAGGAACTGCTGGCGCAAGTCCCGCCCTAACGGTATCCACACGTACACCGTGTAAACCCGCCAATGCGTTCGCCGCCTAGAGCTAGTAGCACCGGCGAAGAGAGACAGCCTTGCGGCGTAGTTTAGGTGGTAGATCTAATCAACTTGTGTATTTCTTGTCTCTTCAACCCTAGGGGGTTTGTGGTGCTTATATAATAGGCCAAAGGGTGGAGGTGCTTGGGGAAGGGGGCAAACCCTTCCCCCTTGGTGCGCCGGCCCTAGAGGAGGAGTCCTCCTCTAGGCCAACTCGGATTGGGAGTTGGAGGAGGACTCCTCCTTCCCAAACCGCCTCCACCTGAAAGGAAAGGGGGGAGGAGTCCTTCCCCCACCCCAACTCGGATAGGAGGGGGACTCCCCCTCCCAAACCGCCTTTGCCACCGCCGTCGCCGTCCCCCCCATGGGCCACGTGGCCCACTAGGGTTTCGGCCATGGGGGGGAACCTTCCCCTTCCCCCCCTCTTTGGCGCCTTGGCCCACCATTACCTTGGTGGGCCTATATAATATTATTCTTGTTTAATTAATTAAATAATTAATTAATTGTTTTGTCAAAATTAATTCCTCCTTGAATATTTCCTTTTACAGAAAATTCCTGGAATTAATTACTTATCATATAACTCATCTATACTATAATATTCCTAGCTGCCGTGATGGTACGTCTCGGTGGTACGTCGTCCCGCGAGAGTTTTATTTGTCCAACGAGCACGCGTGACCTTTTCCTATCTTTGTCCACTGGAGTTCGAGTCAGAAAGGAAACAAATAATCGCTAATTAATTAATTCGGGACATGCAGACTAGCCTTTCCGGCGCTCCGCCCCGGCGATGGTCGATGGATCATGGACGGCCGGAGGTCAATACGAGGGCACGAGGCACCATTTGTTCTACGTAGTAGTTTTCGTGCGCGTTGATCTCAAGTAAGATTCCAGCAGCAAACGATTTCTTAGTCAGATTCGTCCAAATCTTTGATCTAGCTGATCTCAAGTAAGATTCCAGCAGCAAACGATTTCTTAGTCAGATTCATCCAAATCTTTGATCTATAAATTAAAGAGAAGTGGTTCTGTTTGGATGGATCGGTGACCGGATCCACTTCGAACCACGCCGCCGCCGCCATAGGCCACGCCGGCCGCCGGCCTCCGACCGCCGTAGACCGCGGCCACCTTAAATATCTCCGGCCTTCCCCAGGCAGCACGCGTCCCCACCGGTGCTTCTCTACCTCGGCGACCCCTGTTCCTTCGGCTCGGCGCAGGCCAGCTGCTCCTCCGGCATGGAACGACTCCGGCTAAGGGCGACCGCCGTCCGTCCGCCAGTGAAATGGAGAATCGAGTTCGAGCCATCCAGATCCATGGTCCTCCTCTATGCCGGCGACTACGACGGTGTGGTGGATTCTAATTTGGCATCGACCCGTCGGCAGTTTGAGGACAAATCCAGAAGGGAGACGGGAAGGACCACCCCGGCTGCTGCTCTGCAGTTCGCCAAACTGGCATTCGTTTGTGCGAGCAAAAATACTGCTTCACTCTTTCTTTTCCGTTCGTCAATGCAGAACATACAGGGCCTTCTGGGTTGCTGCTCCACTCTTTCTTTGCCTGGTCAATGGAGAACACACAAGATATATATATATTTTTTTGCGAAAACAGCCCCAGATCTAATAGCCAGCACTGAAGGTACAACACACCCCAACAAACCCATAAATTACAACCGGGTCCCTGGGATCCCAGCACTCATCCACCACCGAATTGATTTGCTACATTTGTTCAAATTGTAGTACATATTTTAATCAGTTAATTTTTTAACTTCATATGGTGAAGCTTGCTTTTCAATGATGGCATATAGTATTTGTTTATGGTCGGTGCATCAGGTATTTCTGATGTCACCAAGGCTCATGAGTCATGACCAACATAAGAACCACGAGATGCAGCATACTACAGTAGCACATATCCGTTCTTCACAAATGGGAAAGATAGACGTAGTGATGTTTCCCACTTTCATTTTCTATTGGAGTTTTTTTTTACAGGGTGAGTGGTATTTGAAGCGCAGCTCAAATTCATTTGCGAAGCTAGGGCAATATTATGGTAATCAAAACTATGGAGACATGAAGGAGGAAAGATTTAAATATTCATGTTTGCCAGGTTAATTATTTTGGTGACTCTACAACCATTCATCGTGGGAGATGATGAAAGTCGGGAGGTGGTTTCCCGAAATATGAAAAAACACAAAAATGATGATATGGTGATGCAATATGGAATGGGAGCACGACGAAGTTGGGTAACATCACAATGGTGGGGCCAGATGCAGTCTAGGAGTGTAACAAGACTACAAAAGGAAGAGATACAGTTTCTTTTCTATCCAGGTGAGGGTCGAGAAGAAAATACAAAACAAGCACATACATTTGAGGCTAAATGAACACAATGTTATGTCAAGGAGGCCACATATTGTTATTTCTCACTACTTAATAGAAACAACTCTACATGTCTTTTTTCCCTATTCCGTAGCAACGCAAACATATTAATTTAATTAATAGTTCCAAATTGAATCGTATGAGTGAAACATATCATGTTCAATAAACAGCAAAGTTAAAGCTAAGATGTTTGATCCATACAAATTGAATTATTTGTTACATTGTCAACTCACATTTATTTATTTTATACCCGTTGCAACGCACGGGCATTTTGCTAGTATTTATATGAACCGGAATACCTAGTATCCGCCGACAAAACACTCGGAACAATATTTCTACCTTTATATAAACCTTCGGAATAAATCCAATGATGATAGAAACCATTCCTATTATCCCGGGACATTAGATGTCCGCCTTCTATCTAACTTATACTTCACCGGAACAAGTCCCAGCGACATCGGAGCTACTCCGACACAATCTCATTACCACAAAGACTACAACTTTATTCTCTCAATAAAAGGTTGACTCACAGCTTAAGTGCGTGACCCGATAGGTTCAGTAAACACAAAGTCATGTCCAGGAGCTTACCAGACAATAACCAGCAGCGGGACCTAGACATCCGTACTGGCTCCCTTGTGTTTATGAGTGAACGACAGAACCTGTGTGTTACTCATTACACTAATTCCCTTACGTACACGATACCAATGATATCTCGAGATTGAGACAATGTGCTCTAGTGTGATCAAACCATTCGATCATAACACATATAATTCTCGTACCAATATCATTCTCTTTTCCCATTCCGTATATATGTTGTCCCGTGATTAATCACACTGTGTCTGGCCAGACGATTGGGTGACAACAATAAAACTGAGATGGCCTAGAGGATGTATATCTCCATCGTCTGGAGGAGTAAGTGCCATTCTTGAATAATCTCTGTTCCAATACATTATTCTAGTTCACGCCCAAAAGCCACCTTTATGATCCCCAGTTATGGCCGGACGTTAGGTGACAATCAAAGCTTGAGTGTCGAATAAGCGGTCACCAGATATTCTCATAGCATAGGAATATAGCTAACGATAACTAAACATATGATCAATTGCTATCTTCATCGTTGACGATTAGTCTCATAGCAAGATCATACAATGGGTCGGTTCAGTACTATTATCATTCAGATAATAAACTCCTATAGTTGTATGACTTATACAAAGTCCATCATCAAGAAAACATGATCATCAAACAACAAGATAGGCTAGTCTTAGAGACAAGACCAGGAACGTTTTTACTTGTTCGTATCTCTACACGTGCATTGGAGGTTTTACTCTTGAATACGTTGTATTTGCTATTCAAGTACCCAATGCAGTTATAGCATAAAGATATAAATATTAATAATAAACTTGGAGATAAATAATAACTTAATTATTATTGTCTCTAGGGCATATCTCCAATAGCTTCATTCCTGAGTATGCAAAGAACACTAGCTTGAGGTAGTAAACCATCCATGGGATCATCGAGAACGTGCAAGGATAGGAGTGTGTTCACCTTGTCATGTAGGACCTTGACTCTAGATCTTGTCATTGGTCCAATGGAGTCGCTTAGGGTAGGTTGCACTACATCATCTCCCCCCTTGGGAAAGAGTCGTCCTCAACTCTTGGTCATCCTCATCACTTGATGTCCCATGGTATGGCAAGAGGTCGGCGACATTGAAGGTGTCATGGACCAAGTACTTGGAGTTGGAGATGTCGATCTTGTAGGGGTTGTCGTTGATGCGCTTGATAACCTTGAAAGGTCCGTCTCCTCGAGGGTGAAGCTTGGACTTCCTTGCATCTGGAAAGCGATCTTTGTAAAGATGTAGCCAAACAAGGTCTCCTCCTTCAAATATCATGGCGCGCTTGTGCTCGTTCATCTTCTTAGCATGTGCTTCATTGTGCTTCTCTAGCGTAGTTCTTGTGTCTTCATGTAGTTTCTTCACGTACTCGGCACGCTTGTCGAAGTCCAAATTAACTTCTTCATGGAGAGGAAGAGGTAACATGTCCAATGCGGTGTGGGGGTTGTAGCCATAGACAATCTCGAAAGGGCTTCTCTTTGTTGCTCGGTGTAGTGCTCTATTGTAGGCGAACTCGGCATGAGGAATGTACTCTTCCCAATTCTTCAAGTTTGGCTTGATCAACATGCGAAGGAGTGTAGATAGACTTCGATTCACCACTTCGGTTTGACCGTCCGTTTGAGGGTGGTAGGCGGGGGAGAATAGTTGCTTGATTCCCAACTTGGCCATCAAAATCTTCCAAAAGTAGCTCACAAACTTGACGTCGCGATCCGAAACAATGGTCTTTCACACTCCATGAAGACGGACGATCTCCCTAAAAAACAAAGTGGCAATATGTGAAGCATCGTCGGACTTATTGCATGGTATGGAATGTGCCATCTTAGAGAATCGATCAATGACGACAAATATGGAATCCTAGTTTGTTTTGGTGTGTGGTTGTCCTAAGACAAAATCCATAGCAATGTCGGACCACGTTGTGTGTGGAATGGGCACGTACGTGAAGCTAGACACCGTTTGATTCCGGCAGGAAGCAAAGTACATAGTACGCAAGACATGGCGAGCAAGCAAGGATCGTCGGCGGCCAAAGCCATGGCGGCGGATAACGGCCATCCCGTGTATGAGTGAGTCGATGGCGACGAAGGCAGCTATCTCCTCCGCCTCACCCTCCCAGGTATGTGGCGTTCGTGTAATTGATAGTGGACCAGGTGACTAGGTGAGATCGATGAAATGGAGAATAAACCGATTTCTTGACTGAAATTGTGTTGCAGGGTTCAAGAAGGAGTATGTCCGGGTGCACATCGACCCCGCCGGCCAGCTCACCATCATCGGCCACCGCCCGGCTGATGGCGGAGCCGGGAGCGTGCGGCTGCACAAGGTGTTCCAGCTGCCGTCTGCGTCCGACCTCGACGGGATCACCGGCCGGTACGACGGCACCATTCTCACGCTCACGGTGCCCAAGCTGCCATCTGGCGCGGTACCGCCGCCGCAGACCCCCAAGGAGCAGGAAAAGGAGGCCGCGGCGCCCGACGTCGCTGATAAGCCAAACGAAAAGAAATCCAGGGTTGGGCGAGAGGCGGAGTGGCTGATCGAGGCGGCGAGGGCGAGGTTGCAAAGGAGGCCGAAAGAGGAGGCGGTGAAAGAACAAAGTACAGGGAGTAGCAAGAAGTCTCCTACCGCGAAAGTAGATGGAAGGAAAGAGGAGCCGAAACCGGAGGCGACAGCGATGCCGGCGGAGAAGGCGGTTAAACGGGAAGATGATCACGACGAGAAGGCCAATGCTGCTGCACACAAGACGAAGTTCGAGCGTGAGGCGGAGCGGAGAATTGAGGCGGCCAGGGCGAGGTTGCTTGCGGCGGAGAGAGATGCAGAGAGGGAGAGGGAGAAGAAGGGCTGCTAGAAGGAGCGGGCGACGGCGGAGGGCTTCAAGTGGGCGGAGGCCATCGGCAACAACAAGGAGGTGATCGCCACCGCCGTGGCGGCCTTCACATTAGGCGTCTTCGTTTCCCATAGGCTCTTCACCAGGAGCTAAAGAACCATCTCAGATGAATAATGTGAACTTAATACACGGATGCATGGACGTACGTAGATGGAAGGATACATACTTAACGCTTCAATTGTGTATTCATGTACTGTACATACATACGATGTGTGGTACTGTAGTTACTAGCTACTGATACAACAAAGTGTCACAGCCTGCTACCTGCCTGAAGCTCTGAAGGTGAAGGAGGATATTGATGAATGCCAACGATCTCGGCGTGCGGGATTGCAATGGAAGGGATCGTGTGGGATTGTAATCTAAACCCGGTGGGGCTAATTCTCCTCTTCGTCTTCCCTGGAACCCAGCGTCCATCGGATTCCAGTGATCTCGGACGTGACACTGCGAAAACAGTACAAAATATATCTCACGTAAAGTTAAACTTAGGCCACTAGTAGAAAGTAGGGGCTTCGGATCGGAGCTTTAGTCCCGGCCATGTTTGGAACCGGACTAATGTGAGAATTAGTCCCGGTTCCAACGGATAGGACGCTACATGGCTCTTGGAGTGGAGATTAGCTCAACTGGTTGGGGGAGTGGATGTACAAGCCCAACACCTAGGTTCAAATCCCCAGGGATGCGAATTTAGGTTCCTATTTATACTTGAGGATGAGGCCTTCCTAATACTCATGCAAGTTTACCTGAGTACCAGGCTTGGTTATTAACTAAGATAAAATCCTGGTACTCATGCTTAAAAGGCTGTGTGCATCCTTAGTTGGTGCAGAGGCCGGGGAAGTGAAATTCTCCCCCAAACAAAATTTTTTGGCTCTCCGGCGTCACAATGTGGCTAGGATCCTGGTGGCCATCCGCAACCCCAACTTGTTTAAGGGAGGTTAAATCCGATGTCTTCCTGTTACTTAAAGGCTACTCTTTTCGGTTCACCAAGGAGGTGGCGGACTATGTCGCCAAACCGGATTTTGTACCCTTCATTTGGAGGCGAAATGAGAAGGATGATGATGCAAAAGGAATGGAGGAAAAAGATCATGATGAGGCACATATGAGTGAACCGCCGAACACCGCGGATGGAGATACCCACATGCCTCAAGCTAATGCTACGGGGCCTGGGGGTTCGACGCTGGGGCTCGTTGGGTCTGTTGATATGCTCTGTGGTATCGCTGTGACCCCGTTCAAAAAAATCCACAGACTCCTAGAGGCAAAGAGATCGTGGAGCAGCTGGTCTCGGCCGGGAAATTCACGTTTGTTACTGTGCAGGAAAATGTGGGGAGTAACACCGGCTGTTCTGGGCTGGGGATCACCCGTGCTGGTCACCTAGGCTGCCCGTCGTCGCCCGGTGCAGCAGGTAGCGAGGCGGAACAGCTGGCAAGCATCGGCTTGCTTGCGCCTGCTGCTGGTCTGCACAAGACGAACACTCCGTCGCCGCCCTGGGCTACTCCAGCCAGCCCGGGGGGAGGTGTCGATGGGCCCATCACGGGAGGCCCCCTGTCTGCACCTGGTGGCTCCACTACTGGGCTGCGCGCGGGGGCCGCAGCGCCGTCGCCCGGGGCGGAGGAGACGCCCAAAGCGCTACTTGGGCCGGGTGAGGAAGGGCACTCGGGGCCAGGCGGTGCTCCTGCTGCGTTCCGACGCGACGCCCGTTGTCCCGTCGACGGAGGTACGGCGGCTCCAACCCGCGGTCGCGCCGCAGCCGACTGCTGGGATGTCCATCGACGACACGATGACGGTTCGCGAGTTGACGCGGGGGGAGGGTTGTACCTCACCACTGCCTCCCCCGGTGTCGACTCCGTTGAGGAGGAGCGAGAGGCACATCGTGGCCATCGACGGCTCCTCCGCTACGTACGAGGACTCCATGGCGAAGGCGATGAGACGCAAGGCTGAACAAAACATGGACACACCAGGTATGAACACGCCCCCAAAGTCATTTCTTGCATTCTCAAAATTCAAGCATTGCAACTAAATTGAATAGTGTAGGACTTTCTTTGGGTAGTAATGTTGAAAAAATTGCAATGTCGACTAATGCACTAAGACGTTTGGAATACGACCGGTTAACAGTCCCCCAAAAGTCTCGTGTAAGTCGCACATTGCCCACATGGACGAGGGGGAGCAAAATGACACAATTGATGTCCAGCTTCTCTCACATCTAGTGGGTGATGTATCAGAGGGTGGCTTAGATGAGGCCAGGCTAAGTTCATTATTTGATCTAAAAGCATCTGACTGGAAGTCAAAAGCCGACTCTCAGAAGAAAAATAAAAAATCGCCACGGAAAAAGGCGAAGTTCTCCACTACTCCAGTTGTTTCCCGATGAATGGCATATTCGAGAATAGCAGAGGTTTTCGTGACTTGGCTAAACACGCTCGTATTGCTGATTTGGTTCGGAATCATCGATTGGATTTTGTGGGAATTTCCGAGACCGGTAAACAGGACTTCTCTGCGAGCCTACTTAACCGCTTGTCTGGTGGGGTAGAATTCACATGGAAGTCCCGTCCGCCACGTGGAATGTCTAGGGGCATTTTACTAGGCGTCAGAATGGAAACCATGGATGTATTGGCTAGTTCGGAAGGGGAATTTCATATTAAGTTCCACGTCCGTAACAAAGCTGACAACTTCACATGGAGTCTCGTTGCTGTGTATGGTGCCGCCCAGGATGAGCATAAGTCTGCTTTCCTCAGAGAATTGGTTAACCTGGTAAAAGATAATCCATATCCAATAATTATAGGTGGTGATTTTAATTTACTACGGTTCCCTCATGAGAAGAGTAGGGGCAGATTTGACAACCGTTGGCCTCTCTTATTCAACGCTGTAATTGACAGTCTTAGTCTAAGACTGTCTCCATGATTGGGAGGCAATACACTTGGGCTAATAGCCTCCCAGAACCAACATACGAAAAGTTGGACCGTGTATTGATGGACTCGGATTGGGAAATTAAATACCCAATGGTCTCAGTACGGGTTCTCGAACGTATAGAGGCATTGTCAGATCATGCACCCATACTTCTAACCACGGGAACACCTAACCCGTCTTGTAGACACCAATTCAAATTCGAATTGGGCTGGCTACATAGGGAAGGCTTTTTCGAAATGGTCAAGACAGTGTGGGAACGACCAGTGTCTGGTCTTACTCCAATTCAAAGGTGGAATAACAAAATAAGCGCATTGCGCAAACACCTGAAGGGTTGGGCTAGGCATATGGTTGGACAGTTAAAAAAATGAGAAGCTTTAGTTGTCATCTATTATTGATGAATTAGAAGCTTTTGCGGAGTGATTGCGTGGATCACACGTTCACTGGGAGACCCCAAGAGGAAGGTATGATGCAGTGTAGCAGCAGTTTTCCCTCAGTATGAAACCAAGGTTTAATCAAACCAGTAGGAGCAAGAAATCACTTCGGAAGGTTGTCAGTGTCGCGCTGACGTGGAATCTGCACACAACAGAATCAAACTACTTTGCCCCAACGAAACAGTGAGGTTGTCAATCTCACCGGCTTGCTGAAAACAAAGGATTAAACGTATGGTGTGGAAAACAGTAGTAAATTGCAGAGAATGAAAAGGAACAGTGTTTGCAGTTGGTTGTATTATCAGTGTAAAAGAATGGACCAGGGTCTCACTAGTGGTGTCTCTCCATAACAGATAACTAACATGCTGGGTGAACAAATTACAGCTGGGCAATTGACAAAATATTGAGCGCATAACAATGCATATATATGACATGATGATTACTATGATATTCATGTGGGCATTACGACAAAATACATAGACCGTTATCCAACAGCGTCTATGACTAATAATCCACCGCCAGGTTGTCATACCGAGTTCCCCGTTGGTATTAAGTTGCAAGCAACGGATAATGGCATTAAGTAATGTGCGTAAAGTAAACAAATGCATTAGACCTAACGGCGTACCCTTAAGCTAAGCATCGGTTATTTTATCCCTAGTGCCAACAGCACATCCACAATCCTAGAAGTTATTGTCACTCTCCCAGATTACCGGAGGCATGAACCCACTATCTAGCATAAATACTCACTCTTGGAGTTACAAGCATCTACTTGGCCAAAGCATCTATTAGTAACGGAAAGCATGCAAGATCATAAATAACATATAAGATAGATTGATAATCAACTTGACATAGTATTCAATATTCATCAGATCCCAGCAAACACAACATGTAGCATTACAATAAGATGATCTTGATCATGATAGGCAGCTCACAAGATCTAAACATGATAGCATAAAGTGGAGAGACAACCATCTAGCTACTGCCATGGACCCGTAGTCCAAGGATGAACTACTCACGCATCACTCCGGAGGCAGGCATGGTGATGTAGAGCCCTCCGGTGATGATTCCCCTCTCCGGCAGGATGTCGGGAAGAGCTTCTGAACCCTCCCGAGCTAGGGCTGACGGCGGCGGCGTCTCTGGAACTTTTCGTGGATAATGGCTCGGGTATTTAGGCTTTTCGCGTCGGGAGGAATAAATAGGCGAAAGGGCGGCGGCTGCGGAGCCACGAGGGCCCCACACCACCCCACGGCGCGGCAGGGGGCCGCGCGGCCCCATGGTGTGGGCGCCACGTGGCTCCCCTCCGTGTCTCCTCTGGACTCCATCTTCGTGTTGGAAAAATAGGAGGTTCTGTCCAAGTTTCGTCCAATTCCGAGAATATTTCCAGACTAGCTTTTCTAGAATACAAAAACAGCAGAAAACAGGAACTGGCGCTGTGGCATCTTGTTAATAGGTTAGTCCCAGAAAATGCATAAAAATGCTATGAAGTGTATATAAAACATGTAACAATTGGTATAATATCAACATGGAACATCAGAAATTATAGATACGTTTGAGACGTATCAAGCATCCCCAAGCTTAGTTCTACTCGTCCTCGAGTAGGTAAAACGATAAAAACAAAATAATTTCTGAGGTGACTGATAACCCCCAAGAGCAGGGGATCACTATAGCACCTCTCAATGTGGAAGTAGGGTATCGATCCGCAGGAGCAAGAAGGAAAAGTTATCTATTCCCTACAATTAAAGTGTCACAAGTTTTAGTTGATTATGCACTAAACAAGTTTAAAGAACAAGGTGGTTGATTTAATTGATGGAAGCTTAATGTAACAAAACAAGAATGTAAAAGTGTCCCAATCCTCTTCAATGCAAGAGGACAAGACAAAGGTTTTCTCTTATTGGAACAATAGACATGGGTTCATGGGTTCACTTAATCCTCTCTCTCTCTCATCTACGGTGATTATCATGTTATAGATAAAGTACACACAATTGTCATGTTTTAATCGTAGTTTTTATGACGGCTATATGTCCTAAAACACATAGTTGAAAGAAGTACTCATTTGTGTTGCTAGGTCACCCTCGCAAGGCTAGCGTGGTTGATGTCACTCCCACATCATACTCTTCCTTTTTACCCCCAGATAAAGGATGTTGGGCTGTATTTCACATGTCACTCAATACATATGCCGTGTCACATCGGCCATCCCATACCTACAGACATCATACTTCATAATGGACAATATTCTAAACACTAGTGCAATGATTCATAATTCGTGTGCATGACCACAACTCTCTCATCTATCCACACTTGGTGGTGTCAATCACCTCATGACAAGGATAAACAAGGCATTATGCACAAATCAAACCATCACATGTATCATAGAATATCTCCAAAGTATGACAAATCATAAAAGCTCCAACACAACGGTAAATGTATAACAAATCATCTCATACCACAATATCCAACATAAGAATTACAAAGATAGTTCCATAATCCTGCAAGGCACATCATATGGACTTCAACAATGATCATACATAGAGAGATTGGATCAAGCTAAGATATCTAGAATCTCTTGTTGGCAAGCTCGCATTTTTTGTCATATCTATTGCATCATGTTTTTCACTCTTGGTACTCTTAACCTTAAGTTACCAAAATCTATTTAAAAACATATCAGCTTGTATGCCAAACATTACTATTTGTCACTTGAATTACAAAGGTTGCTGTTCTCTGACATGTTGTGGGACATGAGAAGGAAGTTGCAGCTGAAGAACGTATAAAGCATCTAACCTGCACGCCCATGCGGTTCATTGCTCTTTGACAACAGCTGCATCTTGTCGAGCTCCAACCACATGTATACGCCCTGCTCCGATGAACGGCCGGCCACTTTTTCTTGTTAGCTCTGCCGCTGATGATGCACCTCCTCTCAGATGGAGGCAAAGGATTGCCCAGGAGTGTGCTTATAACTGGCTAAGATGATCTGGGAGAGTAGCGTTGACAAAGGTACTTGTCAATCCATACGAATACTTACTATTGCAGCAGGCATGGAAGGAATCGATCAAGTACTCACACGTACTGCGGCCGCCGGCCGGTCGGCCGGCAACGCACATGGACGTGGATGCGATGCGTCATTCACGCAGTAGCGGCAGCGCCTCCTTGCTTCCTCCATCACCCCGATCCCGTTGACCTGTAATCAATCAGCCAAAGATCAATCACCATAAAAAAAGGGAACAACTCCAGCGAAGATTGGCTTGAGGCGGCCCATGCGACCACGCAAGCAACAGCGGCCACCGCTGATTTCTTTCATTCTTTTGGGTAGTACGTACATGACGCACTCCATCTGGAGATCAACGTCTCCTAGGTTTTTAGATTGTCGACGATGTCGCAGCCGCCGTGCGAGGAGGAAGCTGTAGTTTTTTTATTTCACGGGAATAGGAAACGAAAAGGTATTTTCCATAATGGCATAGGTGGGTAATTTTCAACTTCAGTTATCAAGATCAATTGGCTGTGGTTTATTGGGGTAAAAATTAGACGGTCAGATGTTTCTGATTTTTGTGGTAATTTCTAGCGTAATTCTCTTTTTTCTGGTGAGCCCGTAATTTACTTTTAATATATAATAGATGGAAGTAGGATCATTGTAAAGAACTCGAACATGATAGACAAGTTGTATATTAATTGGATGGTTTTGGGTGATCCTTCCATAACTATGACAAGTTTTATGAGGATGATTGTAATTATTAGCATCATCATTTTCAGAATTAGTACCAAAGAGATTTTCAATATCAAAAGTACTATGCTTTTCCCAATCATGATCACTACTATAAGTAACAGGCATAGGATCATCATCGAAATCAGACTCATCAGCAACAACTATAATAGGAGCAACATGCTTAGGGGAAGATACCGTTTCCTCTTTTTCATTAATAAGAGTAAAACAAACATTAGTCCTTTCATATTTTGGTAAAGTAGTTCCATCTTTTATAATATTTTGTATGTAAGTGTTGGCATGGCAATTATTAACACAATAGAGATAACATCCATGTAACACGCTATTCATATCAAAAGCACTCATATCTAACGAAGAAGTTTTTCTTGATAACTCTTCACACCCCAAAAATAATGTAAGTTCATCATGTTGATTAGGAGTGATCATGTTATCACAAAAGTCTCCCGCAATATCCTTATTAGAACCTGAGCATTGAAATTCGAAATGCCCCTCTTTATAGCAAAGTCCACAAATAAAAGGATAGGTGGCACAAACTTTTTCACCAAGATCATATAGAGCCTTGCTCCACATTCTAGTTTTTTCATTCCTATGATGGATACAATATTCTTCTTCGATTTGATTCTTTTCACAAGGTCTAAGTGCTCCACAAAAATTAACATGCTTATAAGAAATAGTATTTTCAGAAGTTTGAGCATGTTTATTGCAATCATTAATAACAATTTCATTTTTGATGCAAGTGTCTTTAAAAGGTTCGTGATACATGTCCCAATTTTCTTTAGGAACATTAATATGAGAAGCAAAGGTTCTACAACAATCAACAATAATTTGAGAATCAAGACCAAATTTAGCACTAAGCTCATGAAAACCAGCAGTTTCACTGAAAGACTTAATGCAATCATAGACATAGTTTATACCTGATTCTTTACCTTTGTCGTTATCCCAATCTTCAGTATTGCGTTGAATTGTTTCAAGAAGATCCCAATTAGCTTCAAACTTCTTACTTGTGAAAGAACCTCCTGAACATGCATCTAGATAATCCTTGTAATGACCTGAAAGCCTTGCATAAAAATTAGTAACAATTATTTTCGCAGGAAGCTCATGGTTAGGACATTTGAGTAATAATGTTTTCAGCCTTCCCCAAGCTTGAGCAATGCTTTGTCCATCATGAGGATAAAAATTAAAAATGTAACACCTATCTAAATACATTTCACAAGGAGGATAAAATTTAGAGTAAAAGAGAGATTCAAGCTCCTTCCACTCAAATGACGAGGATCATCCAGTAGCTCATACCACTCCTTTGCTTTGTCCTTAAGTGACAATGGAAACAATTTATTCATGGCATTTTCTCTTGATAAACCTACAACTTTAAACAACCCACAAAGTTTTTAAGTTTCAGCAAGTGATCACTTGGACGGATTGTTCCATCCCCTGCATAACGTTCATCCATAACCATTTCAACAATTTCCATAGGTATTTCAAAAGGAATACTTTCAGTAGGTGGATTTAGAATATCACAAGTATCATTAGAATTATCACATATAGGAGACAAAGTATTATCAAAGCAAATTTTCTCCTCCAAAGCTGGGGAACTACAAGGATCATTTTTATAAAAACTAGCTTCCCCAAGCTTAGACTTTTCCATAGCATTAGCAATAGTGTGCAAAGAATTTATAGTAATAACATTGCTACCATCATGCAAATGATTTTCCATAGATTTTTTAATTTTCTGCTCAAACTCATCATGTCCTAACTCAAGATAAATTTCATAAAGCTCTCTAATTTTTTTTTTTTCCATTTTCTAATTTTTATGGGTTTTTGATATATATAAAACTAATGAGAAACTCACAACCAAACAAGTTTAAAGGAACCTCCCAAGCTTAGATGATTGCAAGATATAAAATCTAGTGCACACAAGAATAGAAACTTAAGCGCTACGCTCCCCGGCAACGGCGCCAGAAAAGTACTTGATAACCCCAAGAGCAGGGGATCACTGTAGCACCTCTCAATGTGGAAGTAGGTATCGATCCGCAGGAGCAAGAAGGAAAAGTTATCTATTCCCTACAACTAAAGTGTCACAAGTTTTAGTTGATTATGCACTAAACAAGTTTAAAGAACAAGGTGGTTGATTTAATGGATGGAAGTTTAATGTAACAAAACAAGAATGTAAAAGTGTCCCAATCCTCTTCAATGCAAGAGGACAAGACAAAGGTTTTCTCTTATAGGAACAATGGACATGGGTTCATGGGTTCACTTAATCCTCTCTCTCTCATCTACGGTGATTATCATGTTATAGATAAAGTACACACAATTGTCATGTTTTAATGGTAGCTTTTATGACGGCTATATGTCCTAAAACACATAGTTGAAAGAAGTACTCATTTGTGTTGCTAGGTCACCCTCGTAAGGCTAGCGTGGTTGCTGTCACTCCCACATCATACTCTTCCTTTTTACCCCCAGATAAAGGATGTTGGGCTGTATTTCACATGTCACTCAATACATATGCCGTGTCACATCGGCCATCCCGTACCTACATACATCATACTTCATAATGGACAATATTCTAAACACTAGTGCAATGATTCATAATTCGTGTGCATGACCACATCTCTCTCATCTATCCACACTTGGTGGTGTCAATCACCTCATGACAAGGATAAACAAGGCATTATGCATAAATCAAACCATCACATGCATCATAGAATATCTCCAAAGTATGACAAATCATAAAAGCTCCAACACAACGGTAAATGTATAACAAATCATCTCATACCACAATATCCACCATAAGAATTACATAGATAGATCCATAATCATGCAAGGCACATCATATGGACTCAACAATGATCATACATAGAGAGATTGATCAAGTTACCACCACAAACCCAAAGTCCAGGGGGTGGACTACTCCCCCTTCATCATGGAGACGGTGGAGAAGTCGTTGGAGAAGATGGAGACCACCCCGGCAGCGCCCGCCGGAGTTTTCCCCCTCCAATCTGCAGCTCCAGGTCTCTGTTTCGTGGTTTCTGTGTTTCGGCGGCGCTCCTTCCAGAGAACGTCGGGGGACTATTTTTATAGACGTTTTTAGGTCAAGACGAAGCCACGGAGACGAAAACAGACGGCATCGGAGCCACGAGGAATAAAAGAGGTGGTCCCACACGGCCTATGTACCTGGCCGCGTGGGACCATCTAATTTCTTCCTCGGACTTCCTTTTTCGTGGATTCTTGGCTGGTACGTCTTCTTATTTCCAAATATTGGGCCCCGTAAAATATTAGGTCATTTGGACGTCGTTTGGTCCCTGAAAGTCAAAAACATGAAAAAAAGGGTTTTCTGCCTGTGCAGGGTTAATTCCATAAAAATAGGAAACATACCAAATATTCCCAAAATCATTATAAAACAGTGATATAACCCTTATATGATGCAAATATGACTGGAATATAAGTAAAAATAATGCAAAGTTCATGTATGCATTTTACATGCATCAGTGACATGCTACAATCATAATCTTGATCAAATAATACTGTAAAGCACATGTTATGAATGAAGTGATCCAGGTCAATGGTCTATAGTTTGCTAGCAAGTAGATAATGAGCAAACAACTGAATCGTATAAGCAAAAACT
Source organism: Poa pratensis (assembly GCA_947311845.1). Taxonomy (NCBI): domain Eukaryota; kingdom Viridiplantae; phylum Streptophyta; class Magnoliopsida; order Poales; family Poaceae; genus Poa; species Poa pratensis. The sequence goes on along the minus strand of CAMZMU010000061.1, from coordinate 4,416,542 downwards.
TTTCATGAATAGTACTTTCGAGACAAGCATCAAAGAGTTTTGCATAAGAGTTAAAGCATGTGTGGTGATTGATTGTTCTTCCGTTGTTATGCTTCGATAGATCAAGTAGCCGGGGTTACACCGCAATACCCCGACGATCCGTACTACCAGCACGTTGAACAAGGCAAGCGTAATCCCCCTCTGAGCATGTCTTATCCTATTTTCCGCAAATATTTTCTCCACTATAATATTGCATGCGGTTCCAAATGTCAATTTGTTTTGGATAGAGTATCCTATAGTTGCATTAAGTTTCCGATGCCAATACCTGTTTTCCCTCCTATTATCCATAGGTTTGTATTGTTGGCCTGAGATACTTAACTATGCAATGTTGATGCTTAGCCATACTTAGTTAACGGCGAGCTCGGTCCGGCATTGGTGGGGAAAACAAGAAGCGAGGAAACGAGAGGAAATTTCGGGGGAGCGGTGTGGGCAGGGCGGCCTCGTGGTGCTGGTCTTCCTGCAGGTGGAGGCAGAGCAGAGAGGGGCCCGGCGCAGCGCGTCGTGCGAGCGCGGCACGGCGGCATGGCGCCAGTGCGGGGAGAGAGACGATGGCGGTTTTGCAAAAACCCCCTGGAACTTTTGTTTCTATCACAGACAAGTCCTTTTCAGTTTTAATTTTTAAAACCTGTGGCATTAGGGATTTAATTAGGGCACTAAATCATTTTAGAAAATTATGAAAATATTTGGGGAGGCTCCCCTTAACCTGTAGAAGCTCCACAAATTTTGGTGTCCCAAAATAAAATAGTTTGGGCCCATTTTGTTTAGCAAGGTTGGTGTCGTGGTGGGATCACGGCAGATGCCATAGGTATGGCTAAGATGGGGCCGAATGGTCGTTGGGGGAATCCGGGGAGGGTTTATGCACTCAAGAAGTGCACACGCAAGAACACGCAAGAACACGAACGAAGAACCAAGCAACCAAGAACACAAAGCACACCACGATGTACCCTGCTTCGCGGCCCTCTTGCGGAGGTAACACCCCTACTGCAGCACTATCCTACTCAGTGTATAGCTCAAAGTGACAAGTACAAGCTGCTCCTCGAGCTGTATGATGATACAATGGTGAGAACTTGAGGTAAAAGATGGAGCTAGACGGGAGGAAGAAGGCACTCCGAGCTAAATCCGAGGTGTTTCCGGGGTGTTCCGAGGTTCCTCTCTCTCTTTCTTTCTCTCTTGATCAACTCGTTCCTCCGCTCTTCAGCAGGAGGGGGTGAAGCCCACTATATAGGCCAGCCGGGTTACCATTGTGCCCCTCGCTGAACACTGTTGCCATGCCTCTGCAACGGTCACCACCGTACCACCGTACCTCTGTCAGGGACAAGATGTGGCTTGCCCATCTCCTGTAGCCTAACGGCAGAACTAGCATGTCCCCTCTGACTGAGACAGGACGTGGCCTGGCAGAGCTACCTCGTAGCCTTTTCCCAGATCCCGCGTGGTCAGCGGTCAGAGACGTGCAGGCCCGCCGAACCCGGGGCCCGCCTCTGCCAGGCTCCTTGACAGACGCTCCCGTGTCAGGCGCTCTTGTACCCGGCTGGAAGTGACAGGAGCATTGACTCCTGCCCGACCTACTGCCTACCACCTCGGTTAGCTCGGCACGGATGTGACGAGCTCCGTACCTCGGGTCTTGCGCTTAAGATCTTTACCAGGTCGGATCTTACTTCCTCCCCACAGCTTCTCCTTCTCTCACAACACAAACCATAGCACCGAGGTAGTTAGGTCGGCTGAACGTAGCTCGGACAGTGAACCTCGGCCCAGGCCGACGGGATACCTCGGATCCCTCAGGGCTAAGATAGGTCGGCCTTTAAACTCTCCAGGTCATAGTGAAGCTCGGATTCTCCTAGGCCTAAGCAGGTCGGCCCTTTCCGTACCTCGGCATGTCTTTAAACTCATCCTTATACCAAGCCTTGACCCTACCCGGGGGTAGCCCCCCGACATTAGTCCCCGAAGCTGGTGCGGTCCTACGACCTCGGATGGAGGGCCGTAGCAGGTTCAAAAATAACCAAGGCACCACCTCTAAACCGACCTCCAACATAGCTCCGCCGAGGTACTTCCCACAGACCTTAATCTCATCCGAGGTTGATCTGCAATTGAACCTTCCGAGCTATGTGACTCAGCACAATCTTGCCTCAAGATTTTCCGAGGTACGTGGCGAAGAATCTCTGCCCGGACCTCGAAACCCGGACCTCTGAAAGACAGGTCCTGACCACACGCCGCCCTCGTCAGCCGGACCCACCAAACAGCGCACCTGCGCACTCAAGTGCGAGACCAACTTGACCGCCCGCGACTCCTCGATTCTCGCGCTGACCGGCACAGGAAATCCGAGGTTGGCGGTTGCCACTCTGCGGCCCCGATGTGGCCGATCGTGCGGCCACCAACCGTGCAACCGCTTCTCCGCCCGCACACGATCCCGCGCCTTCCCGATAACCGCGCGGTAGTGCGCAGTTAATGCACGCCGTAACCGCACGTGGCTTATAAATAGGGGCCCAGGGGTAACTTCATCGTCTTCCTCCCTACTCGCCCACTGCTCCGTGCGCTCTGCCTCCATCGCCGCCGTCAAGCACTTGTCGCTGCGACCTCGCCGTCTCGAAGAATCTCGCCGGAAACGCGCACCGCGCCTTGCGCTGCCACTCCGTCGTCGATCTTTCCCCGATCTTCGAGTACCTCACCGGTGAGTTCCTTATCTCCCTCCGTTGCCATAGCCATGAACAGGTTCATCCTTCGATGAACTCGAGGATCTGGATGAATCCGATGAATTTGAGGAACCCGATGCTCTATCTTTGCACTCTTTTTGCCATTTTTAGATCTTATCTAGACTTGTATCAGACACACCCGTAGCACTGTCTTTTTAGGTTTGCCCCTTGATGAACTCGAATTTATCTCCCTTTTTAGCTCACCGGTAGATCTTTGCTAGTATCTCACCATGGTAGAAACATGTTTCCCGCCTAAATCCTTTAGCTCGGCTGTCTTGAATGATCCGAGGTATCTACCCCGGCTGAATCTCGACCTGTCCGAGGTACTTACCCCGGTTGAACCTCCCTCTTCTGCAGGAAAGCGTCAACATGTCGGCAATTGCTACGTCAAACCGCGCCGAGGTTTCCGCCAGCGAGAGAGGTGGATGGGATGGCTCGGACGTCACTGACGATGATATCAAATGGCTCAAAGAAACTCATCGAATCCCAGCCGAACTGCTATATCGGCTTCACACTGGGGACGGCGAACCGATCACCAACCCCGGCGAGAAAGTGGTGTTTGTCTCTCACTTCGAGCGCGGATTCGGACTTCCGGCCAGCAAGTTCTTTCGGGAATTTCTGAAGTTCTTCGGCTTGCAGCCGCACCATCTCCCTGCTAACTCCATGCTACAGCTGTCGTGCTATGCAGCTTTCTCTGAAGGATATCTCGGCCTCTGGCCGAGCGTTGAGGGCTGGGCCAAGTACTTCCAGCTGAAGAAACAGAGCATCCCCAACAAGGAGGTTGTGAACAAAGATATGACTGCCTGTGGTGCGGCCTCTATCTCACCCCGGCTGTTCTCCGAGTTCCCACGGATCAAAGGCCTGGAGAGCTGCAAGAAGTGGCAGCGATCCTTTTTCTATGTGAGGAACCCCGGTACTGTCGACCTCATCAACCTCCCGGACTTCCAGCTCGGCCCTCCCACTGCACAACTCAATTGGGACTTCAACCCGGAGGACGCCTACGCCGAGGTTCAAGAGATCCATGAATACATGCTGGATCTCAAGAAAAGAGGGTGGGGTTCCGATGACATCCTCCGGACTTTTGTGGATCGAAGAGTCAGCCCCCTTCAACAACGAGCCCATAAGATCTGCCATATGGAAGGTCTACTCGATCCTACTCGGATCAGCAGCAAGGCGCTCTCCAAGGCCTCAGTTTGGCGCCGGGTCAAAGCCGTTGCCCAGACTGAGATGGACGAGGAGTGGACATGGGGCGTGGAGCCTCACGACAGAGAAAATCTTCCGGAGCAAGTGAGTACTTACTAATTTCCGAGCTTACGCTCCGGTCTTGCACACCTCGGTTGCTTCTTAACTCAATTCTTTTTTGCCACTCCTGCAGCGGTTCGCCCGGCAGCTGATCGAGGACGGCGCGGAGCTGTCGAACTGGGCGCCTGCCCGCCTCGCCCTGGAAGGTCCAGAGACTGAAGACCCGGACAATGAGGATCACCTGCCGATCCCTAAGGCCGTTCCGAGGTCCGCCCCAAGACTAGCTCTCCAACCCGGGTAAGAAACAAGTTCCCAGTTCCATCAGAGACTGGTCTGACGACGATGATGACGATGACGATTGCCAAATTCTGGAACCTGTCAACGTTATTCCCATTTCATATGCTCCTCCAACATATAAGAACTTTCATCCAGCGTCTGCAGCTTCCCGGAAGCGCTCAGGACCTGGTACCTCGGATGCCGAGGCTTCCAAGACCTCGGAGACTGCAGCGCCCAAAGCCAAGCGTGCCAAGAAGACCTCGGCGCGGCGCAAGAAACGAGGTCCCGTGGAGGAAGATGCGTAAGTCACCTTTGCTCCTCCTTACTTCTCACGCTGCTCCAAGGTTAAGCTTTTTACACTCTAACTTAATCTTTCTCTTTCGTCTAGCCCGGCTCGGCAGGTCAAACAGAGCCATAGCTCGATACACTCACCACTGCCTCCAGTGGTTGAAGCCAGACAACCGAGGTCGAGGTTAACCTCGGCAGCCCCGCCAGAGCCTCTCCTCCAGACGTCCATTGACCTCACCAGCCCGGAGAAGACCATCTCCTCCCCGCGCGCGTCTCCTCCGCCGAACTTCCACCGCCGAGCTCTGACTCCGGCCTGGGGCACTCTGCTCCCCGCCGAGATCAGACTCCTCCGCCTCCTCAGAAGGATGCGGAGACAGATCGCGCCAAGACTCCGGTTAAAGCCGTGCAGGAGCCTCGGCTCCCCCAAGTCTCAAGCTGCGCGCAACCAGCAGCAACAGCAGCAAAAGAAGAAACAACAACAACAACTGCAGAAGCAAAAGCTCCAGCAGCAGCAGAAAGATTCAGCTCAAAACGTTGAGCCCCCCAAACAGCCACAGCAAACTCCGATGCCGCCACCGTCATCAGGCCCCTTGACTGCGAGCACCCAACTGGTGCCGCATGTTCCCGCTTCTGCGCCGAGGTCCACCTTGACCAAGGCCGCGCCCTCGAGCTCTCAGGTCGCCACCTCCCGAGCTTTATTCGCTGCTACTACCCAGCCGGACATCAGCAGCTGGGAGGTCGGGCAACTCCGGACCAAGAGCGGGAACAGCCTAGGCTCGGAGAAGCACTATGACATGGACTGGAACTCGGCTGACACTGTCGAGGTCTCCTCCAACCCGAGCTCTGAGCATCAAGTTGGACCCAGCGCCGTGCTCCAATCTATCTATAACATGCAGACTGCAGTCCTTGATTGCAGCAAGAAGGCCTCGGTAAGTTTCTTTACACAGCTCTCTTTCTTCCTTTGAAATCAAATGACAAACATACACTATTCCCAGTCCCCGAGATTCGGGTTGAGCAATTGACACTCCACCGAGTTAAAATTGCTCGGCTTGAATCTCAAAAACTTGTCATTTCTCCCATGCTGAGTCCCCGAGGCCAATGCCAAGTCCCCGGGACTCAATTGGGCCTCGGGTGCTAGAAATACCTCGGATTTATCCGAACTGATCTCTCTATTTTTTCAGGAATGCAACAATGCTCGGACAAAGGTCTTCAAGAACCTCCTGCTGGATCACAACAGACTGAAGAAGTCTCACCGGACTCTTCTATCCGCAAGGAGCAGAGCGACAAGATTACGCCTCCAAGTTGAAGACAGCCGAGGATGAAATAGCTCGGCTGCAACAAGAGCTGAACCGGGCTAATGAAGCCAAACTGCTGTGGAGGACGCTATGAAGGTTAAGGACCAGGCCGCCGAACAGCAGCAAAAGCTTGCCAAGACCCTGGAGAGCCGTGCCACCTCGGCCGAAGCCGAACTTACCGCCCTCCGAGCTATCTCGAAAAGCTGGTTGTCCGAGCTCGCTCGGATTAATCATCAAATGGACAGTAAGTTCCTTCTCACCTTTTCCTTATTTTCTGCCGACCTACACCCCGTGCCACCGTATGCCTTATTTCAGCGACAGCCTTTTTGTCTTCTTCAGAGAACTTCGAGCACTCCAAGGACAAGGCTATCCGCGAAGTTCAAGCAGCTCGGGCAAAGAGGGCTGAGACAGAAACTCTCAGCGACAGCTGGGATATCCAGGACCACCTTGTTGCCCTTAATGCTCGGATCAGGCCGCTCCGGCCATTGGAACCAAGCTTGTTGATGCTGCCATCGAGGTCCACCGTGCCCTCTGGCCCAAGGTCAAGACTCCCACTTGCATCGACGAGCTCGCCACGAAGCTGAAAGGAGCCGAGGCTAGACTTCGGGAGTGGAGATGCTCGTCAGCTCGGGCTGGAGCGGACAAGGCCCTGGTGTTCGTGCTGTCCTGGTATGAGGATGTTGAGATCCACACTGTTACCTCCCTGCGCAGGGGCTCTCCTTGGAACTCCACCCCGGATGGCATTGCGAAACGCCAAGCAGCAGCCGACCGCTTTGCTAGTTACGCAAACACCCGGACCTTTGATGACGGGCGCCTCTACTCTGAGGACGAAGAGAGCTCGGACGAGGAAGCAGCGTCCGGTGAAGAAAGTTCTGAAGGCGAGGACATTGACTTTGACGAGCCTGAGAGCTCCAAGGGCAAGGCCGGCAAAACAACCGAGGTGGCTGAAGGCTCTGATGATGACTTCAGCTTCGACGAACCTCCGAACTCCAAGGGCAAGTCCGGCAAAGCTGTAGCCACCGAGGTGATTTCCTCCGACGTGACGGACACCCCGGCAACCACCCACAACCGAGGTTGCTTCCGCGACCGAGGTTGTTCCTGCGCCCGAGGTTGCTGCGCCCGAGGCTCCCACTGCCACCACTTCGGCGACCGAGGTCTCTGGTTCCGAGGCCTGAATTTATCTTAAGCAAAACATTAAATCCCCGGTATGCCGGGTGCAGATGTAACAGACCTTAAGTAGTTTGCTTGCTACCATACTATTAACTTGCTATCCGAACCAAGCTTTTCTAAGAATTTATGCCGAACCCTTTTGGAACGAGTCCCCGAGTTCACTTTCGTGTTTACTATATCTGGCATTCTTTGCTCTTGTCTACCATTTAGGCGTTCGACAGTCGAGTCACAAGATTGTTATTTATAGCATACAGTACTTAGCAAATCTCGAGTGTGTTTCAAAACCATCCGACATAAACGAAAGGTAAAGACAGGGGTTAGTAAACGACACATGCCGAACTATATTTTTGGACCGAGTCCCCGAGTTCATTTTCATGTCTCCCACGTTTTTTCATCTTTGCTCTTGACTACCATTTAGGCAGATGCCAGTCGAGTCACAAGATTAGTTACACAGCATACATTACTTGAAGTTTGAGACGAGGTTCAAAATAGTTCGGCATATGAACGAAACTGACAAACAGAAATAAAACACAAGCACAAGAGCGAGGCAGTCCCCGAGCTTCAACCTCGGAGTGCCGACATTTTATTAAGGATTAACCGAGGTACATACATTGCGCCTTTCATGAGTAGAAAGGTCGGAGTAGAGCTACGTTCCATGGTCGCCTGACCTCTGATCCGGGGTTGTCCAGCCCATCTTCCCTTGGTTCCTGCGCATCTATTAGATAGTACGAATCATTGAGCAGAGCTCGGGTCACAATGAACGGTCCCTCCCATGGAGGTGACAACTTGTGCCGACCTTTCTTGCGCTGCACCAACCTCAGCACCAAATCTCCCTCGTGAAACACACGAGGGTTGATACTCCGGCTATGATAACGTCGGAGACCTTGTTATATTGCTGACCGAGATGAGGCCAATTCTCTTGCTTCCTCAAGCAGATCTACTGCATCCTCCCGAGCCTCTTTTGCCTCGGCTTCAGTGTACATTGCCACTCTGGGCGCATCATATCGATGTCAGTGGGTAGCATAGCTTCTGCCCCATAGACCATAAAAAATGGCGTATAGCCAGTTGATCGATTTGGCGTGGTCCTTAGACCCCACAGTACTGCTGGTATCTCATCTATCCAACACCCCGGCGTTTTCAGCAGTGGTTCAATGAGCCGAGCCTTGATGCCGGCCAACACTAGAGCATTTGATCTTTCCACTTGTCCATTAGACTCCGGGTGTGCCACCGAGGCTATGTCCAGCCGGATTCCCTTGTTCATGCAAAACCGAGCAAATCTCCAACAGCAAAGTTTGTGCCGTTGTCCGAGATAATGCTATGGGGGTAGCCATATCGCAGAATAATCTCCTTCAAAAAGTCACTGCTGAATGACCATCCAACTTCCGGATTGGTTTCACCTCGATCCACTTGGTGAACTTGTCCACCATCACCAATATGTGCGTCATGTTACCTCGGGCTGGTTTGAACTCTCCCACCATATCCAAACACCATACCGCAAACGGCCAAGTGATAGGAATTGTTTTGAGCGCCGAGGCTGGCATATGCGTTTGCTTGGCAAACCTTTGGCATCCTTCACATCTCCGGACTATGGCCTCTGCATCAGCAAGAGCAGTGGGCCAATAGAACCCATGCCTGAACACCTTGGCCACCAGAGCTCTTGTGCTGCAATGATGACCACACTCTCCTTGGTGGATCTCCAAAAGCATCTCCTTGCCTTCAGCTGGCTCGACACACCGTTGCAACACCTCGGTTACGCTTCTTTTATAGAGCTCCTTGTTGATGATGGTGTACGCCTTGGCCCTCCTTTGAATTCTCCTAGCCTCGGTTGTGTCACTTGGCATGCTTCCCTCCGTTATGAACTTCATGATTTGCTCCGCCCACTCCGGCACTGGGTGCAAAGGAAAAAGTTCCTCGTCCACCTCCATTGGTTCGGCCACCATAATCTCCTCCATTATTTCCTCCACCATCCTGCGACCAGTCCCCGAGTCTTGATGAGCAGTCCCCGAGGTTCGGTGCGCAGTCCCCGAGCTCTGCCACGCAGTCCCCGGGTCCGACCAAACGCACCGACGTCTACCTCCATTGGAACAGGTCCGGGCTCTTGCTCCGCCGGGATGAAAATAGATTCGGATTCAGGAGAAGGTTTGATTGAAGGAGTTCTCAAGTGATTCAGGGCTACCCCTGGTGGTACTGCCTCTTTCGATGAACCGAGCTTTGACAACACGTCGGCAGCATCATTTTCTGCCCGAGGTATATGCCTGTACTCACACCCTTCAAAGAACCCGGATATCTTTTGCACATGGAACCGATATAACGCCATGTTGGCATCCAGAGCATCCCAAGTTCCAGAAGATTGTTGCACCACCAGGTCGGAATCGCCGAAGCACTCTACACGCCGGATACCGATCTCCTTTGCCACCTTGAGGCCATGGATTAAGGCCTCATACTCCGCCACATTGTTTGATGCTGAGAAATGAATCTGCAGCACGTACTTCAGCTGATCTCGCTTTGGCGAGGTGAGGACTATTCCAGCCCCCAGCCCGATCTTTGTCTTGGACCCATCAAAATGCATTTTCCAATAATTATAGTCCGGCCTGGGTGGCTCATACTGCATCTCGGCCCAATCACAAAAGAAGTCCGGCAACGCCTGGGATTTAATTGCATCTCTTCTCTCATAATGTGGTGCATATGGAGACACCTCAATCGCCCATTTGGCAACTCGGCCAGTTGCATCTTTGCACCCGATGATCTCCGAGATTGGAGCTTCGCACACCACCGTCATGGGATGCTCCTGGAAATAATGCTTCAACTTCTTGACCGCCAGGTAGACACCATACGTCATCTTCTGGTAGTGAGGGTAGTTCTGCTTCGAGGTAGAGATCACCTCGCTCAAGTAATACACCGGTCTCTGCACCGACCTGCCACCTTCTTCGCGCTCCACCACCACTGCCACACTTACAACTCGGTTTGTGGCCGCAATGTAAAGTAACATCGGCTCATTGTGCAATGGTGACGCCAACACCGGGGCAGTGGACAACATCTTTTTCAGCTCATTGAACGCCACGTCGGCCTGCGGGGTCCATGTAAACCCGGTACTTTTCTTCATGAGCTGGTACAAAGGTAAGGCTTTTTCTCCTAGCCGAGCTACAAATCGGCTCAACGAGGCTAGGCACCCTGTGAACTTCTGCACATCTTTCAAACACTTCGGTAACTTCATGTTCTCAATAGCTCGGATCTTGGCCGGGTTAACCTCGATACCTCGGCTAGACACCAGGAATCCGAGCAACTTTCCAGCCGGGACACCAAAGGTGCACTTGTCCGGGTTAAGCTTCAACCGATATTTTCTCAAATTCACAAATGTCTCCTCGAGATCCTCGAGGAGAGTACGTTTCTCCTTAGTTTTGATGACGATATCATCGACATACACTTGCACATTTTTGCCCATTTGAGAGTGCAGGCATTTCTGCATACACCTCTGATAAGTTGCCCCGGCATTTCTCAGACCAAAACACATGACACGATAGCAATACGCCCCATACGGGGTAATAAAAGCAGTCTTTATTTGATCCTTTGGGTTCAGTGGTATCTGGTGAAAACCAGAGTACGCATCGATAAAAGACAACAGTTCACAACCAGCAGTGGAATCGATCACTTGATCAATCCGAGGTAATGGAAATGGATCTTTCGGGCACGCCTTGTTGAGGTTAGTGAAGTCAATGCACATGCGCCACACCTTGACCACGGCTGGCTCGTCTTTCTTCTTTTCCACCAAGACCGGATTGGATATCCAGTCCGGATGCAGCACCTCCATAATGAACCCGGCTGCAAGCAACTTAGCCAGCTCGTCCAGCACCACTTGTCTCGGTCGTCTGAGAGACGACGGGTCGGTTGCCTCACCGGTTTCACCTCTGGCCTGACAAATAAAGAGTGCTCTGCCAACTCCCTCGGAACACCAGGCAGGTCCTTAGCCGACCATGCAAAGATATCCCGATTCTCACGGAGGAAGTGACAGAGCTCGCCTTCCTATTTCTCGCCCAGCCCGGTCCCAATGATGGCCATATGCTCTGGGTGCTCCGGGTCAATGGGGATCTTCTTGGTCTCCTTGGGCACCTCGAATGCTGCAGTTGAGTCCGGGCTCATCAGTCCGGACAGGCCGAGCTGTGTTGACTGCGCCATTGCCACCACTTGATGCAGCTTCTTCTTCTCAGCTGCGATCACCAAAGACTCGGCCAGATTAGACCCCGCCGAGGCACACTGAATGGCTCGCTTGTAGTCACCCGAGATGGATATGATCCCATTAGGCCCTGGCATTTTCATCTTCAGGTATGCAACATGGGTGGAAATCATGAACTTGGCCAGAGCCGGCCTTCCAAGCAATGCATGGTATGCACTCTCCAAGTCCACCACCTCGAACTCGATACTCTCAACTCGGCAATTGTCCTTGGTTCCAAATGCTACATCCACCCATATCTTGCCCATGGGTGCACAGGAAACGCCAGGCACAATCCCATGAAAAGTACAACTGCTTGGCATCAACTGATTTGGCGATATGCCCAATTTCACCATTGTGTCTCGGTACATGATGTTGATGGCACTGCCATTGTCCACCAGAACTCGGGTGAACCTCACATTGTTGGTAGGCCCACACAACGTTGGATCTACCACCAGGGCATACTTTCCAGGGCTCGGCATGATCCGAGGTGTGTCTTTCTGCTCCAAGTGATCTCCTGCTCAGACCAGTTCATATAGGTCGGCACCACCGGCATTACTGCATTCACCTCCATGGCACGCCTCTGCACGCTCTTCTTGTCAGTTGGCTCGGTCACAAAGACCACATAGCTCGCATGAGCCTCTCTATAGTCATTTCCGGGGTATTCATACTGCTGACTTGGTCCGGCACCATTGTTGTGTTATTACCTCGGACATTCACAACATTCACGGGTCTTGCTGCTGCAGGCCTCGGAAGAGGTGCAGTGGTTATCGGGGTAACATTTGCTCCGGACAGATTTGGGTGGGACCTCGGCTGAAATCTCTGAGGTGGTGGTCCTGCTCTGATTCCTCCGGCCTTCGCCCCTTCTTCTCTGATTCTGCGGTTCCAGCTGCACTGCCGGGTTGAATGGTTGGCTGGCTTGCGCGGGTCGGTCGTATGGTAACAGCACGGACCATCTATCATTGATTCATAGGTCAAGGGTGGCTCCGGGTTCGGACTAAATGCCGGACCATTGATTTTTGGCCTCTGGACACCTCCAGCTCCGGGCTGATCCGGGTTCACCGCTGCAACTTGGTTCGAGGTGTATGGGTAGTCCGGCTCCCTCCTCTTCTGTCCGAACTCTGGCGGTCATTACACCTTGGTCCGAGCCGGTTGTTTATTGGCTCCCTCCTTCTGTTACGTGCCCTGCCTCTGCTGCTGGCTGCATCGGATCACCCAGAGCATAAGAATCTGCAATCCGGATTGTTTCTGCTAGGGATTTCGGCATATCTCTTGGAGCCTCTGCCACAGCATGCTGCCATGTCGACAACCATCTGCAAACCAGGAAATGGCCTGTGCCTCTACACTCCTTCACAGGAATTCCGAACATTGCTCCACCGAGTTAAGAATTCTCGGTCAGTTTCATGATCATCTTGCTTACATGCCGCCAGGAGCTGAGGTCGGTTTGGCCTCTTGTATGTACTAGCAAAGTTGCTGTTAAACGCCAGCTCCAAGTCTATCCAGGAGTTGATACTATACTCCGGCAAATTATTCAGCCAGATCCGAGCTGGACCTTCCAACATGTGCGGGAGATACCGGACCGCCCATCGGCGATTGCCCCCCGCTATGTGCACCGAGGATACATAATCTGTCAGCCAATCTTGTGGCTTGGTGCTCCCATTGTATGGCTTGGTGTTCCGACCTAACTGGAACTGAGATACTGGTGGTGGTGGTCCTTCATGATCCGAGGTCCAAAACACGCCGGACCAGGAGGGCCTTCCTCCTCCAGTTGCTCAGACAAGTAGATTCTATCCAGCTTGTTACGACATCGCCTGGAGCTAACATCCGACCTCCTATCCGAGGTCCCAACGCCCCATCCACTCTGTGGTATCCAGCTCGCGCCATGGCCGAGTCTCCATCATCGTATCGGTCATCGCCTTGACCGACATTCTGAGGTTGCTGAACATACTCCGGCTCTCGCTGATATTGCCCCTGCGGCCGGGTTGTTGCTGATACCTCGGGGGCGGAGGTGGTTTACCTCGGCCAGCCGACGCTGCTTGCCCGCCATTCTGATTTCCCTGACCGGAGTTACCCTTAGCTCGGCTTGCATTACCTGGGCCGGGGTTTCCCTTAGCTCGGCTAGCATTGCCCTGGCCCACCTTCTGCTTTGCTGCTAAGACTGGATCATACATCTGCAGCTGCTTGTTCTGACCCGAGGTGACACTCCGGGCTCGATCGGCTCCTCCGACGAGTGGAGACGAGGCTTGCCCCTTGGACACCTGACTAACTGGCCTAGCTGAATAAACCATCTCTGAATCACCAGCCCCGGCATATGCTCTGCGGAGAGCCTCATTCTGCTGGTTAGCTACATACACTAACTCATTGACTCGCTTCTGCTGCGCACGCCATGCATCTCCAGTTAACCCGGATAGCTCGGCCCTGCCTGCCTCGGCAGCTCTGAGGTTCTTAGCAGGGGAACTATACACCGGCCTTCCAGTCGACACGCGACTCTCACTCCTAGCCGAGGTGGTAGGTCGAGCCTCCCTGTTTATCTCATCATTGAGCCCCTTGCCTCTCTGCCGCACCTCGGCTCCCCTATGTGTATCAACTGCTACCGGGGTGAAGCCATTTGCCGCATTGTACTCACGCAGATCTCTATTGAACTCATCTCTAGCTGTTATCATTGCTACAGCCTCCTTCTGCAACAGGACACGCTTTGCCTCTAGGTCGGCCACAGTCACCACTACATCCACTCCTGGATTTACTGGGTCTGCCAGTGTCTCCACTATCTCTACCAGGGTCGCACCTCGGCCCTGCACCTCGGGGGTACCAGGCAGCTCTTTCTCTAGCCTGGGCTTTGCAGATCTCACCTTAGCAACCTCGGCCGCCTTGGATTGGCTGGCATCTACTTTGCCAGCGGCGTCAACCGGACCTGTCATCATCACCTCCACGCAGCTCTCGGGGCGAGTGATACGCCGACCTAAAGCCGCGAGGAGAGGAGTTTCGTCGTCCACGAGCACCTGCTCCGGGTACCCGCGAACAACCTCGACAGCAACGTATGTGACGAAGCTGCCGAGCATCATGGTGAAGCCGTGCTCGGGGAAGGGCTTGCCGGCGAAACACCCCGCGTTGTCGCTGATGAAGGTGAACTCTCCGATCTTGGCGACAAGCCCGGAAAGAACACGCTCGCCTGAGCCCGTCCGGATGAAAACTCCCTCCAACGCCTCAATCTGCCCCACGGTGGGCGCCAACTGTCGTGGTGGGATCACGGCAGATGCCATAGGTATGGCTAAGATGGGGCCGAATGGTCGTTGGGGGAATCCGGGGAGGGTTTATGCACTCAAGAAGTGCACACGCAAGAACACGCAAGAACACGAACGAAGAACCAAGAAACAAGAACACAAAGCACACCACGATGTACCCTGCTTCGGGGCCCTCTTGTGGAGGTAACACCCCTACTGCAGCACTATCCTACTCAGTGTATAGCTCAAAGTGACAAGTACAAGCTGCTCCTCGAGCTGTATGATGATACAATGGTGAGAACTTGAGGTAAAAGATGGAGCTAGACGGGAGGAAGAAGGCACTCCGAGCTAATCCGAGGTGTTTCCGGGGTGTTCCGAGGTTCCTCTCTCTCTTTCTTTCTCTCTTGATCAACTAGTTCCTCCGCTCTCAGCAGGAGGGGGGTGAAGCCCACTATATAGGCCAGCCGGGTTACCATTGTGCCCCTCGCTGAACACTGTTGCCATGCCTCTGCAACGGTCACCACCGTACCACCGTACCTCGTCAGGGACAAGACGTGGCTTGCCCATCTCCTGTAGCCTAACGGCAGAACTAGCATGTCCCCTCTGACCGAGACAGGACGTGGCCTGGCAGAGCTACCTCGTAGCCTTTTCCCAGATCCCGCGTGGTCAGCGGTCAGAGACGTGCAGGCCCGCCGAACCCGGGGCACGCCTCTGCCAGGCTCCTTGACAGACGCTCCCGTGTCAGGCGCTCTTGTACCCGGCTGGAAGTGACAGGAGCATTGACTCCTGCCCGACCTACTACCTACCACCTCGGTTAGCTCGGCACGGATGTGACGAGCTCCGTACCTCGGGTCTTGCGCTTAAGATCTTTACCAGGTCGGATCTTACTTCCTCCCCACAGCTTCTCCTGCTCTCACAACACAAACCATAGCACCGAGGTAGTTAGGTCGGCTGAACATAGCTCGGACAGTGAACCTCGGCCCAGGCCGACGGGATACCTCGGATCCCTCTGGGCTAAGATAGGTCGGCCTTTAAACTCTCCAGGTCATAGTGAAGCTCGGATTCTCCTAGGCCCAAGCAGGTCGGCCCTTTCCGTACCTCGGCATGTCTTTAAACTCATCCTTATACCAAGCCTTGACCCTACCTGGGGGTAGCCCCCCGACATATGCCGTGTCACATCGGCCATCCCGTACCTACAGACATCATACTTCATAATGGACAATATTCTAAACACTAGTGCAATGATTCATAATTCGTGTGCATGACCACAACTCTCTCATCTATCCACACTTGGTGGTGTCAATCACCTCATGACAAGGATAAACAAGGCATTATGCATAAATCAAACCATCACATGTATCATAGAATATCTCCAAAGTATGACAAATCATAAAAGCTCCAACACAACGGTAAATGTATAACAAATCACCTCATACCACAATATCCACCATAAGAATTACAAAGATAGTTCCATAATCATGCAAGGCACATCATATGGACTTCAACAATGATCATACATAGAGAGATTGGATCAAGTTACCACCACAAACCCAAAGTCCAGGGGGTGGACTACTCCCCCTTCATCATGGAGATGGTGGAGAAGTCGTTGGAGAAGATGGAGACCACCCCGGCAGCACCCCGCCGGAGTTTTCCCCCTCCAATCTGCAGCTCCAGGTCTCTGTTTCGTGGTTTCTGTGTTTCGGCGGTGCTCCTTCCAGAGAACGTCGGGAGACTATTTTTATAGACGTTTTTAGGTCAAGACGAAGCCACGGAGACGAAAACAGACGGCATCGGAGCCACGAGGAATAAAAGAGGTGGTCCCACACGGCCTATGTACCTGGCCGCGTGGGACCATCTAATTTCTTCCTCGGACTTCCTTTTTCGTGGATTCTTGGCTGGTACGTCTTCTTATTTCCAAATATTGGGCCCCGTAAAATATTAGGTCATTTGGACGTCGTTTGGTCCTGAAAGTCAAAAACATGAAAAAAGGGGTTTTCTGCCTGTGCAGGGTTAATTCCATAAAAATAGGAAACATACCAAATATTCCCAAAATCATTATAAAACAGTGATATAACCCTTATATGATGCAAATATGACTGGAATATAAGTAAAAATAATGCAAAGTTCATGTATGCATTTTACATGCATCAGTGACATGCTACAATCATAATCTTGATCAAATAATACTGTAAAGCACATGTTATGAATGAAGTGATCCAGGTCAATGGTCTATAGTTTGCTAGCAAGTAGATAATGAGCAAACAACTGAATCGTATAAGCAAAAACTTTTCATGAATAGTACTTTCGAGACAAGCATCAAAGAGTTTTGCATAAGAGTTAAAGCATGTGTGGTGATTGATTGTTCTTCCGTTGTTATGCTTCGATAGATCAAGTAGCCGGGGTTACACCGCAATACCCCGACGATCCGTACTACCAGCACGTTGAACAAGGCAAGCGTAATCCCCCTCTGAGCATGTCTTATCCTATTTTCCGCAAATATTTTCTCCACTATAATATTGCATGCGGTTCCAAATGTCAATTTGTTTTGGATAGAGTATCCTATAGTTGCATTAAGTTTCCGATGCCAATACCTGTTTTCCCTCCTATTATCCATAGGTTTGTATTGTTGGCCTGAGATACTTAACTATGCAATGTTGATGCTTAGCCATACTTAGTTAACGGCGAGCTCGGTCCGGCATTGGTGGGGAAAACAAGAAGCGAGGAAACGAGAGGAAATTTCGGGGGAGCGGTGTGGGCAGGGCGGCCTCGTGGTGCTGGTCTTCCTGCAGGTGGAGGCAGAGCAGAGAGGGGCCCGGCGCAGCGCGTCGTGCGAGCGCGGCATGGCGGCATGGCGCCAGTGCGGGGAGAGAGACGATGGCGGTTTTCCAAAAAACCCCTGGAACTTTTGTTTCTATCACAGACAAGTCCTTTTCAGTTTTAATTTTTAAAACCTGTGGCATTAGGGATTTAATTAGGGCACTAAATCATTTTAGAAAATTATGAAAATATTTGGGGAGGCTCCCCTTAACCTGTAGAAGCTCCACAAATTTTGGTGTCCCAAAATAAAATAGTTTGGGCCACTTTTGTTTAGCAAGGTTGGTTATGCTATTTTCTCAAATACAATTTGATATTCCTTTGGAAATTTCAAAGCATGTGCAAAGTATTATTTTTGAACTATTGGAACTTCCTTGACAAATATAAGAGGTCAAAATAATTTTGTTTTGCAAGTTTGAATGCCTCCATTGTTTTGAGATTGGTTAAAGCAAGTTTGGCATTTTGTTTTTAAATGGTGCCAAACCAACAACAATTCCCTAACCCAACAACACTTCCCTAATAACAATTCCCTAACCAAAAGTTAGAGGTTCCAAGTGATACACACTGATGCATGGATGCCATGATGCATGAGAAAGGAAAAGCGAAAATTTTACTCATGTTTTTAGGTTCTCAAACTTTGGGTTGTTACAATTCTACCCCCCCCCCCCCCCTTACAGGAATCTCGTCCCGAGATTCTTAGAGTAGGAAAGAGGGAAAAGGGGTCACGAGGTACTACACGATCTTCTCGGTGTAGGATGATTCAGCGCATCATGAAGATCTTCATCGGCTTCACTTCGAGGTCACTATCAAAGTACACCATAGGAAAGAAGGAAACCTTTCCGGAAGGATAGGTCTTGGTAGAGATGCAACGACCGAGTACCTCCTAGAGTAGAACTTAGGATGAGGCTTCAAGCATCCCTTGAATTGACAGTTAGGAGACACATGCGGGTGACGGAGATTGATAAGAAGTTTCCGGTTGGCAGACAACTGTTTCTCAAAAGGTTCAGAATATGAACTTTGCACAAGGCCTTGAATTTCTGAAGACGAATGTTAAACCAGATTCCAACAGATGAGGAGGCAACTTCTACCAAACAGATTGAGTAGAACTTTCCTCACGGAGGAGCATTTCAGATCACAGTAGAACGATCGGGAGGATGGACCGAGAGAACTTTAGAAACTCCGTGAACGTTAGTATCGGGAAAACTTATGGATGTTCTAGATATCGAGGTCAAGCTTCTTGAGGATCACCAACCATCATTTCTGATTGAGAGTCAGATCTGGTAGGTGTAGAGATACTTCAGACTCCACATGTAGGAATAGGAAGTCTTTGCAAAGTATACCAACGGATTACAGTTGCTAGAACCCCAAGAGCTAGACTAGAATGTCTAACTCCAAAGGAGGAACGAGATTGCGGAACTCACGTATTAGCAACTGTCAGGAGACAATCTGCACCTACTTGAATTACTTGCAACGGGACACAAATGAGTCCTCGTGGGGAAACACCAACGAAGGCAAAAGAAGTTCTCAAACTTCTTCTCTTTCTGGAACAATTCAATCAGTGGCTTGGATGCATAGATGAAATTCTCAAGGAATGGAGGTAACAACATACTATTTCAAGAATATTCTACACATGCATGATCGAGTTGAAATGATTCCGAGGAAACCAGACAATTCACTCAGATCCACGGCGACATCTTTCAGCAATTGCACGTGAACCAGGGAAAGTCACTTCTAACTTCCAGAGCACATACCTTGTGACGACACAAGTTAGTTCCGACAAGTTTCCAATGCTAACGCCCAATATCCAATATGAATCTCCTCAACATGGAGAGAATAGGAAGGTAGTTGATGGGCTCAACAACAAACTTATCCAGATACTCCAAGACGGTAGACTCATATGCCACATGAACGGGCATAAGCATTGGTCAGGCTAACACATTCAGGTAGGTCGGTCTGAGTTTGATTTGACGATAGCCCAATTCAAATCAAAAGATTTGGAGGGTAGCATATCCAAAGAGGAGATACCACCTCGCGTCAACACGGACAGACTGGACATCCCATTGGAACTGAACTATATCGGATAGAGCTTTTATCTTCTAACTCTCCAAGTTGTTAAGCTCAACCGAATAATTCAGGACATCCAGCACGATTTTCTTGGAGAAGGGAGTTGTTCAGAGAACCAGCTTACTCATAAGCTCAACATCACGGTCAGGTGACAACCTGGCGATACTTCTGGGAAGACCTCTAGAATATCACGATCCACCGATATGTCTTGAGTTCGAGAGAGAAATCATGCCTTACAAGGTAAGACGATGTGGTCTTGGGAGCTTCGGCGCAAACCTAGATCTTTGTCCGAGGAAGGGCACCAGCGAGAATGAACTCGGTAACAGAGTCGAACTCAACTTATTGATCGGCTAACCAATCATGATAAGAAGGACAATGAATGTCCTTGGATTTCAGCGCCATAAGAACTGCTGAGAATATCTGATAGTTACCTCATTGCTCACGTCTTATCATTCTTGAGTAACAAGTCACTCGTCGAGCGGAGAGTAACGAAGAGTAAGAGCATCACTTCATCAAGAGGATCATGATACTTAGCACGATACCCTGATATCAAAGAGTGAGACACTCTAAGGTGGAGCAGAACAAAAGCTAGACAAGCCCCTTATTCCGCAGATTAAATTACTTCGACCTGGTCCGAGAAGTGGACAAGATACTAGAGTTTGTTTCTCCTAACAAGACGAAGTGGAAAGTCTTGACGGATCAGGAGAGTGACTTGCATCGGAACATACCAACGCACGATAAAACTTTACTGTCAAAGACAGACAAATGTCGGAAAACAGATCAGAGTATGAAACATGCTCAGGAGAATCCTAAGATGTTGAAGATGCACCGGTTATTACTCAATTGTGATAACCATGCCCAAAAAGGAGAGATGCAGCAGAGTCACGAACATAGTTGGGAGACTCGCTAAGGGAATCTTGGTCGTAACCCAGATGGTTCCAACACAGAATCTCCAGCTATGGCAGGTTAAAGTTACATAGTCATCCGAGGTGTGGTAAATGGTTGAACATTACCAAAAACAAGGACTTGGGTAAAAGGGCAGCTTCATGTACTGGGATTCACAATTAGCATGAGGATCACATGGGTAACAACCCACATAATTCAACACACCAGAATCAAAGTACAATCCGGGACCTTCGGTTCAAGTCCTTGGGTTAGAACCCAGAGAAAGATGAAGTGATCCGACTCAGTAGAATAACAGTGTTCAAACATCTGAGTTGATTTTGATTGCAACGCAGCGGGAGCAACCGGACACATAACACTAAAGGTAGAACCCAACCTCGTGATCCTAAAGTTTTGAGGTAACAGACGAGAAGTAAAACTTTAACTCAAATCGAGGTAAGATTGCTCCGAGATTAGAGTGTAACCAGTAAGGAGTAAAAAGAATCCTAAGATGGTTTTCACAACTCATTTTTAGGTTAAAAATATTTTCACAAACACTAGACTCAACGTCGACCAGTAGAAGGGTTTCCTACAGGCAGTCCTGCTCTGATACCAACTTGTGGCGCCCCGACCCGACTGCTATACAGTGATGCTGTGTGTCACCGGTTAAGCGATACAACCGGAGGTTACGGGTTTACCAATCCCCGGCCAAAACCTTTGGCAGGCGTTGCTCGGAATTGATCATCGGCAACGCAACACCCCGATTGATGCCTTAACACAGGCACAACTATCAATGCATAATAGAGAGATCAAGACTTGTGGAACAACTGGCACATCACAGACTCTACGACACAAATCATTATAGTTCAACTCTTATAATAGAGAAAGATAGCAAATTACAACCAGAGGTCACAGACCCAACATTACAACATGCGGAAGCGAATTAAGTTGTTCTAAACAACAAGATCCAAATTATGGCCTAAGAGGCCTACAGATAAACATTCAGCGCCAGCTGTTCCGGGATGTCCCAAGCTGCCACCTGGGAACCCCAGACTACTCGTCGACGTCCACAAAGAACCCACCTTCGAGGTCGGTGAAGTCCTCCTCTGAAACAAAACAAACGACGTTGAGTTCGACGAACTCGCAAGATTATATATAGAGCTTTAGCTCGATGAGGCTTTCAAGGTTTTATGGCTGTTTTGCATAAAGCTGATTTTATTTATAAAATATAACTCCATGGCATCGACTAACAGAGTATTTTCAAAAGAGGTAAGAAGTAACTCTTTTCTTTATCACTTTCTCATCATCAACCACCATCACACTGTACCTGTTCTACAAAGGCACCTCCCCGAATCACCCTCGAGGAAGCTAACCTTGCATTCTTGAGTAGTACCTTTAGTACTCAGTTTTTAATCATTCCGTTCAAGTTATTCTATGGTCTTACCATCACTTCCCAAGTTCGTCCATAACCGCGGACACGGCTTTTCGAAAAGATTTAACCCTGCAGGGGTGTACAATGTTTGCCACACGTACCGTCCGGCCCATTTCCTAGCTTTTAGCTCTCTTCCTTGGAGAGCCGGCTGGGTGTTAGCGGTGTCGACTTCTCCCTCGTTAAGGACTAACCCAGGATCATCAGTGAGGACGGGACAGGTTCAGTGCCTCCAACACCCTGCCCCGTGGCCACTCATTTTTCTAAACACCACCATCCTCATCCCAGTTCATACCACCATCATCACGCACGCGCAAATGGAAGCTCAAACTAGAGGACCCTGGCTAGTCCCGCCCGAGTTATTTAGTCTATGAGGGTTCCTGCAATTGCATAGGCCTCACGCATGGTTGCACGCTCAGTCTTGGTTCAAGAGGTAAAGAACTCGCACCTAGGCGACGAGAATGAGACAAAGCACCACAACCACAGTGGCCTCTCATCCCCGCCTTTAAGCATTTTATTACCTGTCACCACCATTTTCTCCACCATCATCCGAACATTTCCGCATCTGTTCCCAACATGACATATCCATCGGACGAATAAACATTTAACTAAGCATGGCTAAGCATCAACATTGCATAGTTAAGTATCTCAGGCCAACAATACAAACCTATGGATAATAGGAGGGAAAACAGGTATTGGCATCGGAAACTTAATGCAACTATAGGATACTCTATCCAAAACAAATTGACATTTGGAACCGCATGCAATATTATAGTGGAGAAAATATTTGCGGAAAATAGGATAAGACATGCTCAGAGGGGGGATTACGCTTGCCTTATTCAACGTGCTGGTAGTACGGACCGTCGGGGTATTGCGGTGTAACCCCGGCTACTTGATCTATCGAAGCATAACAACGGAAGAACAATGAATCACCAGACATGCTTTAACAGATGCAATGCGCAAACACATGATGGCATGACAATTTAAATCCCCGAGACGAGGATGATTCAACTATTCAAATTAAACGGAGTTCGGACGCTTAGAGGGGCGCATCCCGAATATACCATGGAGTTAGGTCATGAATCATCTTTACTTGTTGATTAAGGTAGTTGAAACCCTAGGGTTAACTTGCAGATGAAATGACATGATCAGGTGCAGATGCAAGGTTTAGGTGATTAACACAGTCTTGTAATCCAATTAAAAAAAAGAGCTGAAAGCATTTGTAAAACATTTGAAAAAGACTAATCGGATTATCTGATGTTGTTAGAATCGGATTATCCGATCCATCGGGCTCGAAAATACGGCTAAGGACCTTAACCTGGAACAGTGGTCTGGGGTACTGCCCATTTTCGGAATATCCGAATTTGCCCAAACCGGATTATCCGATGGACACAAAAGGGCTGAAAAATCTAAGGACCAAAGGTCCAAATGCACTGGAATACTTCGGATATTCCGAGTTTTCCAGTTTCGGAATATCCGAGCAGAGACTCGAGCGGCGCTGCAGCGCACTGCGACGGCGATGTGCGACACAGAGGCGAGGACACAGAGCGCTAGGAGGAGAGGGGAAGGGTGCTACGGCTCGGAGAGCTCACCACGAGCATGGTGGAGAGGTCGGGGAGGCCGGAGGAGGCTTAACGGCGACGAAATCGGGCGGCGGAGCTTCGGACGGCCGCGGGGAAGACGGCGATGGCGCGGTGAAACGGTGGTGTCCCGGGTCAATTCCTTCGGCTAGGCGGAAGAAGACGTCGAGGCGGAGCTCTCTGCGCTCTTCGATTCGTCGAGGGCGGCTCGGAGCGACGACGACGCGGCGTCAACGGCGAGCTCGGTCCGGCATTGGTGGGGAAAACAAGAAGCGAGGAAACGAGAGGAAATTTTGGGGGAGCGGTGTGGGCAGGGCGGCCTCGTGGTGCTGGTCTTCCTGCAGGTGGAGGCAGAGCAGAGAGGGGCCCGGCGCAGCGCGTCGTGCGAGCGCGGCACGGCGGCATGGTGCCAGTGCAGGGAGAGAGACGACGGCGGTTTTGCAAAAACCCCCTAGAACTTTTGTTTCTATCACAGACAAGTCCTTTTCAGTTTTAATTTTTAAAACCTGTGGCATTAGGGATTTAATTAGGGCACTAAATCATTTTAGAAAATTATGAAAATATTTGGGGAGGCTCCCCTTAACCTGTAGAAGCTCCACAAATTTTGGTGTCCCAAAATAAAATAGTTTGGTCCACTTTTGTTTAGCAAGGTTGGTTATGCTATTTTCTCAAATACAATTTGATATTCCTTTGGAAATTTCAAAGCATGTGCAAAGTATTATTTTTGAACTATTGGAACTTCCTTGACAAATATAAGAGGTCAAAATAATTTTGTTTTGCAAGTTTGAATGCCTCCATTGTTTTGAGATTGGTTAAAGCAAGTTTGGCATTTTGTTTTTAAAATGGTGCCAAACCAACAACAATTCCCTAACCCAAGAACACTTCCCTAATAACAATTCCCTAACCAAAAGTTAGAGGTTCCAAGTGATACACACTGATGCATGGATGCCATGATGCATGAGAAAGGAAAAGCGAAAATTTTACTCAGGTTTTTTAGGTTCTCAAACTTTGGGCTGTTACAGAAGCCCTATATAATGATCTAACAAAAAAACCTTGTGCTTCTTAATTATATGTCACATTGTCAACACACTCTCCCAATGAAATGCCAACACATTCATTCTTAATTAAGATCTTCCCACATATGTAACACTTCACCTTTCAGAGCGCAAGGAATACTCAAGACCTGCCACCTAGAAACAAACACTTGATGTAATGTAATTTCAATTTTCTCAAAAATGGCATTTAGATTCCTAAGTTTTATAGCAAAATGGGTATTCCCTACCCTGGCTTCCTCTGAAGCGTGTTCTTTTCCCATTCCATTTTGGAAAGTGCAGAAGGAATAGAACAAATCATGGACTTTCAGTAAACTTTTCCAAAACCAAGAGTCACTATTGCAAACATTCACCCCACGCAGAATTGTATCCCGAATATATTTATTATAAAGCATGCTCTGCCACGATATATCTGAAGTTTCGAGCCTCCAAAGTCATTTACACAGTAAGGCAATATTCATACAACTTAAATCCTTGACACCAAAACCCCCTACATTATTTAGGTGTGCACACCACATCCCAACTCATCAAATGATAATTCCTAGTTCCCAAATCCTCTCCCCAAAGGAAACAATATCCAACAAACATCCACATTTTTTAATTCCTTCTGTAAGAGAATTGAAGGACATCGTGTATAGGGGGGTGTTGCTAAGGCTAGATTGAACGAAAACCAGCCTACCCCTATAGGCGTGCGACTACCGAGTTCGTCAATCTACGGTGAATAGGATAAATTTAAAAAGTTTTGCTAAATCTAAGACAAGACTAGAAATTAAATAAATCTCAATGGCCTTCGTATCCGTTGGATTTTTTACCGTGATTCGTGCTGATATGGGAGTTGCACATGGTTTGCAAGTTGCAACTATGTGCAACCGACGACTCCTTGGTAGTCACATTTGCATCGTAATTCGTGCTAAACTCAGAGTTGTGCATGAGATTAATTGTGTGCAACTCACTGAGATTTAGTTAAATCTAAGTCGACTCCTTGTACATTAAATTTACGTCGTGATTCGTGTTAAACTCAGAGTCGCACACGTGATACAAGAGAATCCCTAAAACGAGGAACCAATTTTGGGTTCATCAGTACAACATTGGATTATTCCCGCAGATAAATTCCTGAAACGAGAAGACTTGCACGCATGCGGAAAGGTACCGGCTGAAGAGACGAGAGATGCTACTTTCAACAGAAGAGATCCCTATCTTTGACCCCCAGCTAAAGTTTTGCAGCCCCACACACGACAAGGTTGGAATAACCAGGGAAGCACAACACCTGAAGCACCATTGCTGTGTAATCCGTATTTAAGTTACGCATTCAGGCAGCAAGCAAGGAAACCGCTGCGCGCGTAGTATCACGCGAACGCCAGCTTCAGAAACTCCATCGTCGATCTCGGTCGGTCGATCAGCTGAGCAGACCATGGCGAGCTTGCCGCAGTTATCGGCGAAAGCCGCGGCGGACGGGCACCGATGCGATGTGGACTTGGACCTCAAACCCCGTTGGGACGACGGGGCCACGACCTATCTCATTCGCTTCGACCTCCCAGGTAATCTATTTGTCTACTAAACCCGGCGTGATTGAACTGTTAATTAACTATTACGTACACGCCTCAACCTGGATAAATTTTGTTGTGCTGAAGGGTTCAAGAAGGACGAGTTCAAGGTGCTCGTGGACGCCGGTGGCCGGCTGACTCTCAGCGGTCAGCGCCCCTCCGGACATGTGCGGGTCCACAAGGAGCTCCAGCTGCCTCCCACGGCCGACGCCGACAGAATCGCCGCCCGGTTCGACGGCCGCGTACTCTGCCTCGCCGTGCCCAAGATGCCGGTCGGCGCAGCCGACATGGCGCTGGCAAGGATGGATGAAGCGAAAGAGGTTTCCGCGTGGGAGACGGGGGCAAAGAAAAAACGAGCCGCATGGGGCCGGGGACAGGTGATCGCGGTTGCCGTCGCCGCCTTCGCGATCGGCGTCGTCGTCACTCACAAGTTCATGTCG
Organism: Poa pratensis; assembly: GCA_947311845.1. Lineage (NCBI taxonomy): Eukaryota > Viridiplantae > Streptophyta > Magnoliopsida > Poales > Poaceae > Poa > Poa pratensis. The sequence goes on along the minus strand of CAMZMU010000061.1, from coordinate 4,390,312 downwards.
GCAAAGTATCTCTAATCACATCGATCAGATCATGGAACAGTTACCATGCAAAAAAATAAAAATAAATCGTGGAACAGTTGAGGCCTGGCCTGGTGCCATCGTGCATGCGTTCATGTGTAAGTGTAACGGAAGCTGGCTAGTGTATCGACGGCGCATGTAAAATGGTAAAAGAAGGCTGGTCTTCTCTTACACCCTTCAAATTATTTAGAGAAGTTAATGAATACCAATGGTACAATGTGTTATGTCTTATTGTCATCTTTAGCAATTAATGAGAATTAATTAAATTTTGGTATAAAATTATGTTAATAAGGAAGAGCATACGTTACAATGGATAAAATAACCTTCTTTTACTTTTTAAAAAATTATTTCTTAGCTAAGGGAAGACAACCCTCTCTCTTCGTTCTCTCTCATCTAACTAAGCAAAAATCTATCGTGTCATCCCTAAGGAATGGCTGATGTGACATGCTCTTATGGACGGCCAGATGATATTTGCAGCTGAGGTGGCATGTATATGCTCCTTGTAACATACTGGCATGGATCTCTCTTGGGCTTCCACGACGATCACAATATTTATTTTTCTTTTCGAACCATGCATGCAGGAGCACTGCATGTGTTAATATACTCCCTCCGTTCCGGGATGTCCCAAGCTGCCACCTGGGAATCTCAGACTACTCGTCGACGTCCACAAAGAACCCACCTTCGAGGTCGGTGAAGTCCTCCTCTGAAACAAAACAAACGACGTTGAGTTCGACGAACTCGCAAGATTATATATAGAGCTTTAGCTCGATGAGGTTTTCAAGGTTTTATGACTGTTTTGCATAAACCTGATTTTATTTCATAAAATATAACTCCATGGCATCGACTAAACAGAGTATTTTCAAAAGAGGTAAGAAGTAACTCTTTTCTTTGATCACCTTTCACATCATCAACCACCATCACACTGTACCTGTTCTACAAAGGCACCTCCCCGAATCACCCTCGAGGAAGCTAACCTTGCATTATTGAGTAGTACCTTTAGTACTCAGTTTTTAATCATTCCGTTCAAGTTATTCTACGGTCTTACCTTCACTTCCCAAGTTCGTCCATAACCGCGCACACGGCTTTTCGAAAAGATTTAACCCTGCAGGGGTGTACAATGTTTGCCACACGTACCGTCCGACCCATTGCCTAGCTTTTAGCTCTCTTCCTTGGAGAGCCGGCTGGGTGGGAGCGGTGTCGACTTCTCCCTCGTTAAGGACTAACCCAGGATCATCAGTGAGGACGGGACAGGTTCACTGCCTCCAACACCCTGCCCCGTGGCCACTCATTTTCCTAAACACCACCATCCTCATCCCAGTTCATACCACCATCATCACGCACACGCAAATGGAAGCTCAAACTAGAGGACCCTGGCTAGTCCCGCCCGAGTTATTTAGTCTATGAGGGTTCCTGCAATTGCATAGGCCTCACGCATGGTTGCACGCTCAGTCTTGGTTCAAGAGGTAAAGAACTCGCACCTAGGCGACGAGAACGAGACAAAGCACCACAACCACAGTGGCCTCTCATCCCCGCCTTTAAGCATTTTATTACATGTCACCACCATTTTCTCCACCATCATCCGAACATTTCCACATCTGTTCCCAACATGACATATCCATCGGACGAATAAACATTTAACTAAGCATGGCTAAGCATCAACATTGCATAGTTAAGTATCTCAGGCCAACAATACAAACCTATGGATAATAGGAGGGAAAACAGGTATTGGCATCGAAAACTTAATGCAACTATAGGATACTCTATCCAAAACAAATTGATATTTGGAACCGCATGCAATATTATAGTGGAGAAAATATTTGCGGAAAATAGGATAAGACATGCTCAGAGGGGGGATTACGCTTGCCTTGTTCAACGTGCTGGTAGTACGGATCGTCAGGGTATTGCGGTGTAACCCCGGCTACTTGATCTATCGAAGCATAACAACGGAAGAACAATCAATCACTAGACATGCTTTAACAGATGCAATGCGCAAAACATATGATGGCATGACAATTTAAATCCCCGAGACGAGGATGATTCAACTATTCAAATTAAACGGAGTTCGGACGCTTAGAGGGGCGCATCCCGAATATACCGGGAGTTAGGTCATGAATCATCTTTACTTGTTGATTAAGGTAGTTGAAACCCTAGGGTTAACTTGCAGATGAAATGACATGATCAGGTGCAGATGCAAGGTTTAGGTGATTAACACAGTCTTGTAATCCAATTAAAAAAAGAGCTGAAAGCATTTGTAAAACATTTGAAAAAGACTAATCGGATTATCCGATGTTGTTAGAATCGGATTATCCGATCCATCGGGCTCGAAAATACGGCTAAGGACCTTAACCTGGAACAGTGGTCTGGGGTACTACCCATTTTCGGAATATCCGAATTTGCCCAAACCGGATTATCCGATGGACACAAAAGGGCTGAAAAATCTAAGGACCAAAGGTCCAAATGCACTGGAATACTTCGGATATTCCGAGTTTTCCAGTTTCGGAATATCCGAGCAGAGACTCGAGCAGCGCTGCAGCGCACTGCGACGGCGATGTGCGACACAGAGGCGAGGACACAGAGCGCTAGGAGGAGAGGGGAGGGGTGCTACGGCTCGGAGAGCTCACCACGAGCACGGTGGAGAGGTCGGGGAGGCCGGAGGAGGCTTAACGGCGACGAAATCGGGCGGCGGAGCTTCGGACGGCCGCGGGAAGACGGCGATGGCGCGGTGAAACGGTGGCGTCCCGGGTCAATTCCTTCGGCTAGGCGGAAGAAGACGTCGAGGCGGAGCTCTCTGCACTCTTCGATTCGTCGAGGGCGGCTCGGAGCGACGGCGATGCGGCGTCAACGGCGAGCTCGGTCCGGCATTGGTGTGGAAAACAAGAAGCGAGGAAACGAGAGCAAATTTCGGGGGAGCGGTGTGGGCTGGGCGGCCTCGTGGTGCTGGTCTTCCTGCAGGTGGAGGCTGAGCAGAGAGGGGCCCGGCGCAGCGCGTCGTGCGAGCGCGGCACGGCGGCATGGCGCCAGTGCGGGGAGAGAGACGACGTCGGTTTTGCAAAAACCCCCTGGAACTTTTGTTTCTATCACAGACAAGTCCTTTTCAGTTTTAATTTTTAAAACTTGTGGCATTAGGGATTTAATTAGGGCACTAAATCATTTTAGAAAATTATGAAAATATTTGGGGAGGCTCCCCTTAACCTGTAGAAGCTCCACAAATTTTGGTGTCCCAAAATAAAATAGTTTGGGCCACTTTTGTTTAGCAAGGTTGGTTATGCTATTTTCTCAAATACAATTTGATATTCCTTTGGAAATTTCAAAGCATGTGCAAAGTATTATTTTTGAACTATTGGAACTTCCTTGACAAATATAAGAGGTCAAAATAATTTTGTTTTGTAAGTTTGAATGCCTCCATTGTTTTGAGATTGGTTAAAGCAAGTTTGGCATTTTGTTTTTAAAATGGTGCCAAACCAACAACAATTCCCTAACCCAACAACACTTCCCTAACCAAAAGTTAGAGGTTCCAAGTGATACACACTGATGCATGGATGCCATGATGCATGAGAAAGGAAAAGCGAAAATTTTACTCAGGTTTTTTGGTTCTCAAACTTTGGGCTGTTACAGAAGCCCTATATAATGATCTAACAAAAAAACCTTGTGCTTCTTAATTATATGTCACATTGTCAACACACTCTCTCAATGAAATGCCAACACATTCATTCTTAATTAAGATCTTCCCACATATGTAACACTTCACCTTTCAGAGCGCAAGGAATACTCAAGACCTGCCACCTAGAAACAAACACTTGATGTAATGTAATTTCAATTGTCTCAAAAATGGCATTTAGATTCCTAAGTTTTATAGCAAAATGGGTATTCCCTACCCTGGCTTCCTCTGAAGCGTGTTCTTTTCCCATTCCATTTTGGAAAGTGCAGAAGGAATAGAACAAATCATGGACTTTCAGTAAACTTTTCCAAAACCAAGAGTCACTATTGCAAACATTCACCCCACGCAGAATTGTATCCCGAATATATTTATTATAAAGCATGCTCTGCCACGATATATCTGAAGTTTCGAGCCTCCAAAGTCATTTACACAGTAAGGCAATATTCATACAACTTAAATCCTTGACACCAAAACCCCCTACATTATTTAGGTGTGCACACCACATCCCAACTCATCAAATGATAATTCCTAGTTCCCAAATCCTCTCCCCAAAGGAAACAATATCCAACAAACATCCATATTTTTTAATTCCTTCTGGAAGAGAATTGAAAGACATCGTGTATAGGGGGGTGTTGCTAAGGCTAGATTGAACGAAAACCAGCCTACCCCTATAGGCGTGCGACTACTGAGTTCGTCAATCTACGGTGAATAGGATAAATTTAAAAAGTTTTGCTAAATCTAAGACAAGACTAGAAATTAAATAAATCTCAATGGCCTTCGTATCCGTTGGATTTTTTACCGTGATTCGTGCTGATATGGGAGTTGCACATGGTTTGCAAGTTGCAACTATGTGCAACCGACGACTCCTTGGTAGTCACATTTGCATCGTAATTCGTGCTAAACTCAGAGTTGTGCATGAGATTAATTGTGTGCAACTTACTGAGATTTAGTTAAATCTAAGTCGACTCCTTGTACATTAAATTGCGTCGTGATTCGTGTTAAACTCAGTGTCGCACACGTGATACAAGAGAATCCCTAAAACGAGGAACCAATTTTGGGTTCATCAGTACAACATTGGATTATTCCCGCAGATAAATTCCTGAAACGAGAAGACTTGCACGCATGCTGAAAGGTACCGGCTGAAGAGACGAGAGATGCTACTTTCAACAGAAGAGATCCCTATCTTTGACCCCCAGCTAAAGTTTTGCAGCCCCACACACGACAAGGTTCGAATAACCAGGGAAGCACAACACCTGAAGCACCATTGCTGTGTAATCCGTATTTAAGCTACGCATTCGGCAGCAAGCAAGGAAACCGCTGCGCGCGTAGTATCACGCGAACGCCAGCTTCAGAAACTCCATCGTCGATCTCGGTCGGTCGATCAGCTGAGCAGACCATGGCGAGCTTGCCGCAGTTATCGGCGAAAGCCGCGGCGGACGGGCACCGATGCGATGTGGACTTGGACCTCAAACCCCGTTGGGACGACGGGGCCACGACCTATCTCATTCGCTTCGACCTCCCAGGTAATCTATTTGTCTACTAAACCCGGCGTGATTGAACTGTTAATTAACTATTACGTACACGCCTCAACCTGGATAAATTTTGTTGTGCTGAAGGGTTCAAGAAGGACGAGTTCAAGGTGCTCGTGGACGCCGGTGGCCGGCTGACTCTCAGCGGTCAGCGCCCCTCCGGACATGTGCGGGTCCACAAGGAGCTCCAGCTGCCTCCCACGGCCGACGCCGACAGAATCGCCGCCCGGTTCGACGGCCGCGTGCTCTGCCTCGCCGTGCCCAAGATGCCGGTCGGCGCAGCCGACATGGCGCTGGCAAGGATGGATGAAGCGAAAGAGGTTTCCGCGTGGGAGACGGGGGCAAAGAAAAAACGAGCCGCATGGGGCCGGGGACAGGTGATCGCGGCTGCCGTCGCCGCCTTTGCGATCGGCGTCGTCGTCACTCACAAGTTCATGTCGGCAAAGTATCTCTAATCACATCGATCAGATCATGGAACAGTTACCATGCAAAAAAATAAAAATAAATCGTGGAACAGTTGAGGCCTAGCCTGGTGCCATCGTGCATGCGTTCATGTGTAAGTGTAACGGAAGCTGGCTAGTGTATCGACGGCGCATGTAAAATGGTAAAAGAACGCTGGTCTTCTCTTACACCCTTCAAATTATTTAGAGAAGTTAATGAATACCAATGGTACAATGTGTTATGTCTTATTGTCATCTTTAGCAATTAATGAGAATTAATTAAATTTTGGTATAAAATTATGTTAATAAGGAAGAGCATACGATACAATGGATAAAATAACCTTCTTTTACTTTTTAAGAAATTATTTCTTAGCTAAGGGAAGACAACCCTCTCTCTTCGTTCTCTCTCATCTAACTAAGCAAAAATCTATCGTGTCATCCCTAAGGAATGGCTGATGTGACATGCTCTTATGGACGGCCAGATGATATTTGCAGCTGAGGTGGCATGTATATGCTCCTTGTAACATACTGGCATGGACCTCTCTCGGGCTTCCACGACGATCACAATATTTTTTTTCTTTTCGAACCATGCATGCAGGAGCACTGCATGTGTTAATATACTCCCTCCGTTCCTAAATATAACATGTTTTAGCAATTGTCTACATTCATATATATGTAGATGTATGTAGAGACATATTTTAGTGTGTATGTACACTCATTTTAGTATGCACATAGACAACATGTTGAAGAACTAAAACGTTTTATATATTGGAACGGAGGGAGTAGATAGATATAAAAAAGCCAAGCCATTTTTTTGAAACAATGGCAAAGGATTTACCATTTTCGATTAAATAAGAAGGAGAGGTTCACAAATTAAATTACAAAGCTCGGACTAAAACCAGGGCGACACAACGGATTACTTAGGAGGGATTACCAACTCCAAGGTGGGATGCACCTGCCTTTAACCATAAAGCCGCCTTCACTCTTAATTCCGGCGAAAATGAGTGTACGGAGAGAAGAAACATTGCAAAGCACCTGGGCATTACACTCGTTCCAGCCATTTCCCTCTGCTAATATATATGGAAGCCAGCAATTGCTGAACCTTTCGAAAAAAATACACTCGTTCCAGCCATGCCACTAGCATAAGGCGGGCCGTCGTGGCCTTCGAAGGAGAACCGGGGCCCTTGATGACGAGAGACCACCAATCCTTAACCGAGTCAACACCAAGCCACAAGGACGGATCAAGATCGGGTCACCCAAGCCAATGCGGACATGAATCCAAATCCTTGTCGAATAGTGGCATTGGAAAAACACGTGGGCCGCCATAACCGGGTCGCGCCGACAAAGTTGGCAATGACCACTATGCGGCCAACCTCTTCTAGCAAGGCGATCATTTGTCCACACTCTTTTTTGATTTATGACCCAAGCGAAGATGTTGCACTTCGGAGGGCCCAAGGCTTACAAATATATTCCTTGTACATCGTAATCGTCAGCCCAAGAAATTGAAGGTTTTAAGCTGAAGCGGAAGAGTAACAAGCATCCGTCGTGAGGCGCCAAAAGAGATCATGTCATCCACCCCATCACTCAACTCCAGTTGAGTAATACACGACCAAAGGATGAAGAATTCATTGATATGGTTTGTCGTGAGGCCCTCAGTCGGGTCAACTTGGTCTACCCAAGAGCTGTGTAACAATGCATCTTCTATGCTTTCTTTCTTTTTATTTGACAAGGCGTATATGAGAGGAGCAATCTGTTTTGGCCTTCGTCCATCAAGCCAAGAAGAATCCCAATAGTTAGCCTTTTGCTCATTTCCAACAAGCACCCTTGGCCGCATGAAAGAGCACCATGTCCTCTTTGTTGCAAGGGGTGCCGAGGTCCACCCATGTTTTCTTTGGCGCCGTCTACTCCTCACGTGAGAATCAGCTGGAGGCCGGCGCATTGCGCGGAGCTCCTCACACGGTCGCATGTGTGTTTGACCGATAAAGGATGGCAATGGGACAAGATTGGACGCATATACCAGTTCCAAATCCATTAGCCTCACTATGGCCTGCCCACAAAACTTTCCATGGCCATGGATGTCGCCTAGGGCTGGAATCGAGTAGAGCCGAGCCGGCTCAAGCTCGGCTAGGCCAGGCTCGGGAAAAGTAAAGCTGAGCCTGGCTCGGCGTGCCTCTAAAACTTTTCTAATTTTGGGCTCTAAAACTTCTCTAAATATTGTCGCCCCAAATCCAATCCCGTCGGCTACCCGGGTATCCATGGATATCCATGAGTGTATGACACTTTGTATATCAACATAACAATATATACAAAACGGTTTTTTACAAGGGCATATGGTGCCAGGGGCAAATCTGGACCGTCCGTCCTAAGGACCAGATTTGCCGCGGACCGGTCCGTTTTCGTCCGTCTGTCAACGAGTAATCTGGTCCGTCGGATGGACGAAACGGACGGCCTAGATTTACCCTTGGAACCATATGCCCTCGTAAATCTCTTTTCGCAGTATAAGCGCATTTTAGCACTCCAGTGTCGTTTTTGCGGAAGAAGAAGGGTGGCCAGGTATGTGGGACGGCTGTGAGGCATCTTCCAGGTTCCAGCCAAGGTGCACCAAAGGAGGGGGCGTTGGTCTGGATCACTATCTTGGAGAGGAGTCGAGGCGGCTGAGCACTCAACGCTCGGTGTAGCTGGGTGGAGGCGTGCGTGGCTAAGGCCGCTTCTGCTTGTGCTTTTGGTCTCCAAAAGCAGAAGACCAAACAAACAACAGGAAATTGAAAATCGGCCGTGGCAAAATGCATTAGAAGAGCGAAGAAGCGCGGAAGCAGGCCGGGAGCAGCTTCCCGCAGCTTTCTACCTAAGTTCTGAATCGTTTTTCTATATTACCCACGCCGTTGCCCGAAATTACGATCGCGCTGCCACCGCGAGCCTGAACTGCAACATTCGTTCGCTTGGCACGCATGTACGACCTTGCTTTCTTTTTTCATGTTCTTGTACCGTACTTGTATGGAGTAACCATACTCCATCTCACATAAATATATTCTGATTCGAAATTATTTGTATATGAAATATGTGCGTTTTTATGAATACGTTCCATTCTAGTGATCGCTTTTGAGTTTCGTGGACTGCACGTTCTTAATTTTGGACTAAAATTAACAACATGTTTAAACTAATTTTAATAAATTCGTCGCACTCGGTTGTCCGTTTAAAATTTCCTTTCAAAGATAGATTGATCTCTCCATTTTTCATAACTTTTGTGTTATAACTTTTTTTGTTTCCATGAACATAATTTGGAATGACATGATTTAACTCCCTAAACATCATAATTAGGAATGAAATAGGTAAAACACAACGATTTCGTTTCAAATCAGCACTTGTATAGCATCTTCAGCACTCAGGGGCATTTCAGACATTTCAACCAGAAAATCAACAACAACCGCTGCGAGCAACACTTTTACCAAACATCAAATCTCTGCTTCGCACAGCTGCTTCTCACAGTTGCTTTCTCACAGCTGCAGCCCAAACAAACAGACCCTAAGTCCTTCAGGAGTAGTAATCAGGTGGGCCTTTGGGTAAGTTGGGCCTTGGTTGAGTCCCGCCTCAGGGATAGGGAGAGCTGGGCCTAGGAAAATTCCCTTGTCTTGCTCACATGTGGGTCCCACATGTTAGCCGGGTATCATTGGATATCCACGGGGTGAAACCTTTGCCTGTGCCCACCACATGAGCTAGTGGATTCCGCCCCATGAAATTTGTGGGCTTAACTGGTCCTCCATACTTGCCCACCGGCCAGATATCCATGAATACCATGATATCAGTGGATAAAATAGCCATCCTTATTAACCAACTTTGTTGCGTATGTCTACATGTCTGTATGTTTTTCTTACGTTTGCTCCTAACATGGAGTACCTCGTTGCATACGACACGACAATTGAAAAAAACACTCCAAGGACACTTCACTACCTCGAAGTGAAATACCAACTTACCGAAGTACAAAATCTTAGAAGGATAAAGTTATTGAAAGTACAAACCTGTAACTACGAGAATGCTGAAACCGAAAGTACAAAAACAAAATTCCCACACGGAGTACAAAGTAAACTGAAACCCGACTACAAGTTAACTCAAAACCAAAGTACGAAATACAAGTACACTAAAACTTAAAGTACAAAAAGTACACTAACAACAAAAAAATGTCGGCTAAACTCCTAGCTCCATCTGGACCATCTTCAAACATGACAACAGTGTGGTCATCATATTATAACATAGTAAGACCTCTTCTGTAGCATGATTAAACACTTATCGCTTGCTGTATTTACCAAAATAGCTATCATATCTACAGTAATATTAAATAAAATTGGAGACATGGAATCCCCTTGCCTCAAGCCTTTTTAGTTGGAAAATATTTTACCAATTTGGTCAGTAGCCATTAGAGCAACTTTATCACCACTAACAGTGCTCATGACCCACTCCATATACTTGTCAGGAAAACATTTCATAAGCATTACAGTTTTAGAAAGTTTCAGTTGATCTTGTCATAAGCCTGGTCGAAAACTACCTTAAACTTAAACAGTAATGCATCTACTTTTTGGTTGATCTTGCGACACAAAAAAGGTCACGGCCGACCAGATTTCATGCTTCTGTTAGGAGGCGCACGCACGTTTGTGGTTGCTTCAGCTTATCCACATACGGATCAGTTTATTTTTGTGACGTACACGGCCGTCAGCTTATATCCAGAAGTCACGGCTCGTCCACGTGGCCATCAGGACGTCCACGTCATCCATCGTTAGTTGAGAGGGATCAGGTGGCGCCAAGAGTTGCCAGCATCATCCATGGCTTCTACTGTAGTTGCGCAGTCTTGCATTTCCAGATCTTTCTGAACCCAGGTTTATTTAGCTATCACGCGTACGCAGCAAATCTTTCTCCTAGCTACATAGGCAGCAAATCTGGCAGTCGGCTGCCTATGTGAGTGAGTGACAGCATAATAGATTCCACCTTCCCAGCTACGGAGTACACCGCGCACCGGAGGGCCAACGAAGGCCATGAATATATGAGGCTCTCAACTATCTAATTTTAGCTCACAGAATTGTCGGCTACGTATTGAAGTTAATCGCAAGTTTGGTTACTGTAACTCATACTGTATATGGAGGACACGAACAAAAGTCAGCGCTGCCGGTGTGAACCACCAGCATAGAGTGCGACAATGGAAGCAGCGGCGGCAACAACAAAACACATCACCGCGGGCGCGCGCACGGCCCGCCGAGAAAAGCAAGCAAGCAGCAGACAGATGAGATTCTACGGGAGCAAAGCGAGAGCTTCCATGTCAAGAAAGCCACCAACCTCCGAATAATCTCTCTTACTCCATTGCCTCACTCTAGCTCAGATTCTCTCTCGCTACCTCCAATGGCCTTCTCCTCGGAAAGAAAGGAGACCAGAGCACTCGGTAGCTACGTGCTCGATCCCTCCAAAAGCAAAAGCATTCGGAAACCACTCCCCTCCACATCATAAGGAACCCTATTCCATTCGCTCGCCACCTCCCGATCGCTTTCCCATCATCACCACCACGCGCGCGCCGATCTCCCCTCCCTGCTTCCATGGCGGACGGGGGGCCGCCGCAGATGGTGCGGAAGCTCGCCGTGGAGGTGGTGGACGCGCGGGACCTCGTGCCCAAGGACGGGCTCGGCACCTCCAGCGCCTACGCCGTCGCCGACTTCGACGGCCAGCGGAAGCGCACGCGCACCGTGCCGCGGGACCTCAACCCGCAGTGGCACGAGCGCCTCGAGTTCGCCGTCCCCGACCCGCCCACCATGGACGCCGAGTCGCTCGACGTCTCGCTCTACCACGACCGCCGCTTCAACCCCTCCGGCGGTGGCGGGGGCAAGAACAACTTCCTCGGCCGCGTCCGCATCTACGGCTCCCAGTTCTCGCGCCGCGGGGAGGAGGGCATCGTCTACTTCCCGCTCGAGAAGCGAAGCCTGCTCAGCTGGATCCGCGGCGAGGTCGGCCTCAAGATTTACTACTACGACGAGCCGGCGGTGCCGCCGCCGCCTGAGGACAGGCCGCCCGAGGGAGCTGAGAACGCGCCTCCGCCTGAGGTCCCGCCGGAAGAGCCCAAGGAGCTACCGGAGGTCCCCGAGCCGACCGAGGCGGCGGTCGAGGTGCAGCAGCCACATATGCAGCCTCCGGTCATCATCGTGGAGGACGCTCCGATGCACGGGCCACACGGCTCAATGATGCCGCCGATGCACGGCCACATGATGCCACCGATGTACGGGCCACACGGCCCGATGATGCCGCCTATGCACGGCCCGCATGGCCCTGGCCCGGTGATGCACGGTCCTAACGGCCCGATGATGATGCCACAGATGATGCACGCCCGAATGATGCCACCGCAGCCGGAACCGGAGCCAGAGCCGGAGCAACCACGGCCGGATGGGGGAGAGCCGTACCCTCCTGAGCTCCGCAAGACGCGGATGGCTTCCAGCACGGAGCGTGTCCGCATTCCAAGAGACCCGAGCGGCGGCTTCGGGCCGGACTACTACACCGCCTCTCCCCGCGTCATTTCCGGCCGGTTCGTGTCCACCGGCGAGTCCGTCGAGCCGGTGCAGTCAACGTACGACCTGGTGGAGCCGATGCGGTATCTCTTCGTGCGCATCGTGAGGGTGCGCGGCATCCGCGCCTGCGAAGGCCCTTACGTGAAGATCCAGGCAGGGCCGCAGTGCCTCCGGTCACGCCCCGGCCGTGACGTCTCCGGCACCGGCAATCCCGAGTGGAACCAGGTGTTCGCTCTCAGCCACGCCAAGCCGGAGCCGACGCTCGAGATATCCGTGTGGGACGGCGGGGCGCCCTCTCCGGCGGACGCCTTTCTTGGGGGCGTCTGTTTCGACCTCTCCGACGTGCCGGTCCGCGACCAGCCGGACGGCCCGCTGGCGGCGCAGTGGTATCGGCTCGAGGGCGGCGAGCCGGGCATGGTTACAGGGGACATCATGGTGTCGGTGTGGATCGGCACGCAGGCCGACGACGTGTTCCCGGAGGCATGGAACACCGACGCGCCCTACGCCGCGTACACGCGCGCCAAAGTGTACCAGTCGCCAAAGCTCTGGTACCTGCGGGCGTCGGTCATCGAGGCGCAGGACCTGCGCGTGCCGGCGCCGCCACCTGGACTGCCATTCGATGTACGCGTGAAGGTTCAGCTCGGGTTCCAGTCGGCGCGCACCCGTCGGTCTGTTGCCAGCAGCAGCGGCTCGGCGTTCGCTTGGGCCGAGGACCTCATGTTCGTCGCGTCCGAGCCGCTCGACGATAACCTTGTCCTGCTCGTCGAGGACCGATCGATGATCAAGGAGCCTGCTCTGCTGGGCCATGCCACCATTCCAGTGAGCTCCGTGGAGCAGCGCCTCGACGAGCGGCAGATCGTCGCGTCAAGATGGTTCAATCTCGAGGGCGGTATGAGTCATGGAGACGGCGGCGGGGATCAGCAAGGACAACCTGCAGGGTTCTACTCCGGCAGGCTGCACCTTCGGCTTTCCCTGGAAGGAGGGTACCATGTGCTCGACGAGGCGGCGCACGTCTGCAGCGATTACCGGCCGACGGCGAAGCAGCTGTGGAAGCCACCGTGGGCGTGCTGGAGCTCGGCATTGTCGGAGCGTGCGGCTTGCTCCCCATGAAGACGAAAGGGGGATCGAAGGGCTCCACGGACGCCTACTGCGTGGCCAAGTATGGCAAGAAGTGGGTGCGGACGCGCACTGTCACGGACAGCTTCAACCCACGGTGGAACGAGCAGTACACGTGGCAGGTGTACGACCCGTGCACGGTGCTCACGGTGGCCGTGTTCGACAACTGGCGCATGTTTGCCGGCGCCGGCGACGACAGGCAGGACTACCGCATCGGCAAGGTGCGCGTGCGCGTGTCCACTCTCGAGAGCAACAGGGCGTACACGGCGTCGTACCCGCTGCTGGTGCTGCTGCGCTCGGGCTGAAGAAGATGGGCGAGGTGCAGCTCGCCGTGCGGTTCTCGACGGCGGCGCATCTGCCGGACACCTGGGCCACGTACACGTCGCCGCTCCTGCCGCGGATGCACTACCTCCGCCCGATCGGCGTCGCGCAGCAGGAGGCGCTGCGGGGCGCGGCCGTGCGCACCGTGGCGGCGTGGCTAGCGCGCTCCGAGCCGCCGCTCGGTCCAGAGGTGGTGCGGTACATGCTGGACGCGGACGCGCACACGTGGAGCGTGCGGCGCGCCAAGGCCAACTGGTTCCGCATCATGGGGGTGCTCGCCTGGGCGGTGGGGCTGGAGCAGTGGCTGGACGGCGTGCGGCGATGGCGCAGCCCTTACACCACTGTCCTCGTCCACGTCCTGTACCTCGTCCTTGTCTGGTACCCGGAGCTGGTGGTGCCCACTGCGTCCCTGTACGTGTTCCTGATCGGAGTGTGGTACTACAGGTTTCGGCCACGGGCGCCGGCCGGCATGGACGCGCGGCTGTCGCAGGCCGACACGGTGGAGGGCGACGAGCTGGAGGAGGAGTTCGACGCCGTGCCGGCGGCCGACGTCCTCCGGCTGCGGTACGAGAGGCTACGTACGCTGGCCGGGAGGGTGCAGCGCGTCATGGGCGACGTCGCGGCGCAGGGCGAGCGGCTGCAGGCGCTGGTGAGCTGGAGGGACCCGCGGGCAAGCCGGATCTTCGTGGGCGTCTGCCTCGCCGTCGCCGTGGCGCTCTACGCGATGCCGCCCAAGATGGTGGCCGTGGCGAGCGGGTTCTACTACCTCCGCCACCCCATGTTCCGGGACCCAATGCCTGCGGCGGCCGTCAATTTCTTCCGCCGGCTGCCGAGCCTCTCGGACAGGATGCTCTGAGAGTGGCTGGAAGCACGGGTGCATTTTTTTCTTCTGTTGCCGTAATAAGGAGTGTGCAAAATAGAAATATCGGAGGAGAGGATAGGAATAACAAATGATTGTATTCATAAGGATATACGGAGTATATAGAAGACACAACAATGTTAACAAATGGGGAAACTATGATTGTGTTAATAGGAATACCAAAGGGAAGTATGATTGTTGCAACAATTGCTAAGCTTACAACTTGGAAGCTCATAAGTCTTAACTCTGTTTCATAGGCATCGGTAGTGCTCCAGTTGATCTGATATCCTGATCAAGCTGCATCAACATGCATTTTAGCTTAAAATTGATTAGCAACCCGGAAGCAATAGATTAGTCTCCAAATTGGAACCGACCGACATGCTTGCACTTGCACAGACACTCTCACGGCAATCGCTGGCACTGACAATAACTCAGCCAAGCTGCATTTAGCTTCAGAGTTCAAGCAGAGCATATCACTCACTCAAACCCCTTTGCTTAGGTCAGCGAGTGGTCAGGTAACCAGGTCCAAATCCAGATAACAGATTGCGACCCATGCATCGTCCATGGAGCACACGAATTTATGTCTACCACTGTCTATCGGCTAATATTCGTACTCCCTGTTCCACAATGCAAAACTCGAGAAACCCCAAATGGAGTCCGAGCTCCATTGGTCGCTTTTTATTTAATTCAAAAACATAGGGTTAAGTTTCAAAAAAGCCGAAACAAAAAATTTAGGTGTACATCCAAATTTTCAATGCGAAAGTATTATTTTAGGCTAAACAAAAATGACAAATCTGACAAAATTTCAACCTTTTCAAATTGTGTACTGTTCGCAGATCTAGATCCACTCGTTTGTCATTTTTACTCTGCCTAAATATAACGAATTTTGATTAAATTTTTACACACTTGTAGATTATAATATTATTCTAAATCTAGTTTTTTTATTGAAACTTAAAAATGCAAAATTTGAATGTTTGAAATACCGAGCTCCATGGAGCTTGGCCTCCAAAACTTCACTCATGCAAAACTCTGCTTCGTGAGATATCATCCAAAACATTTCACTCATGCAAAATCTGCTTCGTGAGATGTGATCATATGTGTCATCTTCATGTCTAACAATCCACCTGAATGTTGTTCCTTGAATAGTGCTTGTTTTGTCGGTGAAGCATTTCATTGTAGAGGTAGTGCATTAGTTCTTCATGTGATTTAGCACTGCTTCATTGATCCTTACATGTGTCGGTATTTCCTTGTTGTTTTTTCAAGGAAGCTTGTGTACCGAACGTTGAGTCTTGTTTAGTTAGTATCATTGGACAACTATATATGTTTCAACCATTATTTGATCCGTTTGGATTTGTCTTCAACATGACGAATCAACATGATAGTGGTCAAATCCAACTGTCAATTCAGACATCGTTCCCTCGTATATGATATGAAATTGTTAATCTCTTAACCGTGTTGTTTTCTATCACCAAAAACCCACATGGGAGGGCATAAGATAAAGTTTCAGACACCCTGGTAACTAAATCATCACCATGGTGGAAATTTAATTCAGAGAACCTGTTAACTACCTCTAGAATTAGAAGACGTAGTCATTGAGTAGTTGAGGAGGTGGATTTGACGAGCTCAAATTCATGGAGGTGGAGATAGTCCCCTTATTTTGAGTGTGCATAGTAAGCAAAACTAGAAAGATACCACACGGGTTACAACAGAAACCTTATAGTATAAGGAAAGGATACTTGATGCATGAAATAGAAAGAGTTCTCGAGAATATGGAGGATTTGATTAGCCACAATAGTAAAAATCTAAATTTAATTAATATGTACAAATTGGTGATGTGCAAAGTTGTATAGCTACGTGAATAACTTGCATGTATGGATGAATATCATTAATAAATATGAAATAACATGAATAAATTAATGTCTCAAATAGTGGATGATGTGGTGATGACACGGATAAATGAATGAGTCGATGATGTGGACACCTTGCATGTGGGTATACAAGATCTATAAATCCTGTCTTAAGTCAAATTGTATTAGTTTTTGGCAAGATTACTGTCGGGGAGTATCCCCGGGTAGGGTCAAGGCTTGGCATAAGGTGGTGTTCGAAGTTGTGCCGAGGTACGGAAAGGGCCGACCTGTTTGGGCCTGGGAAGGTCCGAGCTTCATCTTGACCTGGAAAGTACAGGCCGACCTATTTAGGCCCAGAGGGGTCCGAGGTATAGTTGGCCAGGGCCGAGGTTCACTGTCCGAGCTATGTTCAGCCGACCTAACCACCTCAGTGAGTGGTTTGTGTTGAGAGTGCAGGAGAAGCTGTGGGGAGGAAATAAGATCCGACCTGGTAAAAGATATTAAGCGCAAGACCCGAGGTACGGAGCCCGTCACATCCGTGCCGAGCTAACCGAGGTGATGGGCTGTAGGTCGGGCAGGAGTCAATGCTCCTGTCACTTCCAGCCGGGTACAAGAGCGCCTGACACGGGAGCGTCTGTCAAGGAGCATGGCAGAGGCGTGCTCCGGGTTCGGCGGGCCTGCACGTCTCTGATCGCTGACTACGCGAGGTCTGGGAAAAGGCTACGAGGTAGCTCTGCCAGGCCACGTCCTGTCTCGGTCAGAGG
The DNA here is from genome assembly GCA_947311845.1 of Poa pratensis. NCBI lineage: Eukaryota > Viridiplantae > Streptophyta > Magnoliopsida > Poales > Poaceae > Poa > Poa pratensis. The sequence continues at coordinate 4,373,224 of CAMZMU010000061.1, read as the reverse complement.
GGACATGCTAGTTCTGCCGTTAGGCTACAGGAGATGGGCAAGCCACGTCTTGTCCCTGACCGAGGTACGGTGGTACGGTGGTGACCGTTGCAGAGGCATGGCAACAGTGTTCTGCGAGGGGCACAATGGTAACCCGGCTGGCCTATATAGTGGGCTTCCCCCCTCCTGCTAGAGAGGATCCAAGATCGAAAGAGAGACCCCCCCCCCCCCGCGTGGATCTAGTTGATCAAGAGAAAAGAGAGAGAGAGGAAGCTCGGAAACCCCGGAAACACCTCGGACTCAGCTCGGAGTGCCTTCTTCCTCCCGTCTAGCTCCATCTTTACCTCAAGTTCTCACCATTGTAGCGTCATACAGCTCGAGGAGCAGCTTGTACTTGTCACTCTGAGCTATACACTGGCTAGGATAGTGCTGCAGTAGGGGTGTTACCTCCACAAGAGGGCCCCGAAGCAGGGTACATCGTGGTGTGCTTTGTGTTCTTGCTTTCTTGGTTCTTCGTTCGTGTTCTTGCGTGTTCTTGCGTGTGCACTTCTTGAGTGCATAAACCCTCCCCGGATTCCCCCAACGACCATTCGGCCCCATCTTAGCCATACCTATGGCATCTGCCGTGATCCCACCACGACAGTTGGCGCCCACCGTGGGGCAGATTGAGGCGTTGGAGGGAGTTTTCATCCGGACGGGCTCAGGCGAGCGTGTTCTTTCCGGGCTTGTCGCCAAGATCGGAGAGTTCACCTTCATCAGCGACAACGCGGGGTGTTTCGCCGGCAAGCCTTCCCCGAGGACGGCTTCACCATGATGCTCGGCAGCTTCGTCACGTACGTTGCTGTCGAGGTTGTTCGCGGGTACCCGGAGCAGGTGCTCGTGGACGACGAAACTCCTCTCCTCGCGGCTTTAGGTCGGCGTATCACTCGCCCCGAGAGCTGCGTAGAGGTGATGATGACAGGCCCGGTTGACGCCGTGGCAAAGTAGATGCCAGCCAGTCCAAGGCAGCCGAGGTTGCTAAGGTGAGATCTGCAAAGCCCAGGCTAGAGAAGGACTTGCCTGGCACCCCAGAGCTGCGGGCCGAGGTGCGACCCTGGTAGAGATAGTGGATACACTGGCAGACCCAGTAAATCCAGGAGTGGACATAGTAGTGACTGTGGCCGACCTAGAGGCAAAGCGTGTCCTGTTGCAGAAGGAGGCTGTAGCAATGATAACAGCTAGAGATGAGTTCAATAGAGATCTGCGCGAGTACAATGCAGCGAATGGCTTCACCCCGGTAGCGGTTGATACACATAGGGGAGCCGAGGTGCGGCAGAGAGGCAAGGGGCTCAACGATGAGATAAACAGGGAGGCTCGACCTACCACCTCGGCTAGGAGTGGGAGTCGCGTGTCAACTGGAAGGCCGGTGTATAGTTCCCCTGCTAAGAACCTCAGAGCTGCCGAGGCAGGCAGGGCCGAGCTATCCGGATTATCTGGAGATGCATGGCGTGCGCAGCAGAAGCGAGTCAATGAGTTAGTATATGTGGCTAACCAGCAGAATGAGGCTCTCCGCAGAGCATATGCCGGGGCTGGTGATTCAGAGATGGTTTATTCAGCTAGGCCAGTCAGTCAGGTGTCCAAGGGGCAAGCCTCGTCTCCACTCGTCGGAGGAGCCGATCGAGCCCGGAGTGTCACCTCGGGTCAGAACAGCAGCTGCAGATGTATGATCCAGTCCTAGCAGCAAAGCAGAAGGTGGGCCAGGCAATGCGAGCCGAGCTAAGGGTAACTCCGGTCAGGGAAATCAGAACGGCGGTCAAGCAGCATCGGCTGGCCGAGGTAAACCACCTCCGCCCCCGAGGTATCAGCAACAACCTCGGCAGCAGGGGCAATATCAGCGAGAGCCGGAGTATGTTCAGCAACCTCAGAACGTCGGTCAAGGCGATGACCGATATGATGATGGAGACTCGGCCATGGCACGAGCTGGATACCACAGAGTGGATGGGGCGTTGGGACCTCGGATAGGAGGTCGGATGTTAGCTCCAGGCGATGTCCGTAACAAGCTGGATAGAATCTACTTGTCTGAGCAACTGGAGGAGGAAGGCCCTCCTGGTCCGGCGTGTTTTGGACCTCGGATCATGAAGGAGCCACCACCACCAGTATCTCAGTTCCAGTTAGGTCGGAACACCAAGCCATACAATGGGAGCACCAAGCCACAAGATTGGCTGACAGATTATGTATCCTCGGTGCACATTGCGGGGGGCAATCGCCGATGGGCGGTCCGGTATCTCCCGCACATGTTGGAAGGTCCAGCTCGGATCTGGCTGAATAATTTGCCGGAGTATAGTATCAACTCCTGGATAGACTTGGAGCTGGCGTTTAACAGCAACTTTGCTAGTACATACAAGAGGCCAAACCGACCTCAGCTCCTGGCGGCATGTAAGCAAGATGATCATGAAACTGACCGAGAATTCTTAACTCGGTGGAGCAATGTTCGGAATTCCTGTGAAGGAGTGGTAGAGGCACAGGCCATTTCCTGGTTTGCAGATGGCTGTCGACATGGCAGCATGCTGTGGCAGAGGCTCCAGAGAGATATGCCGAGATCCCTAGCAGAAACAATCCGGGTTGCAGATTCTTATGCCCTGGGTGATCCGATGCAGCCAGCAGCAGAGGCAGGAGCACGTAACAGAAGGAGGGAGCCAATAAACAACCGGCTCGGACCAAGGTGTAATGACCGTCAGGAGTTCGGACAGAAGAGGAGGGAGCCGGACTATCCATACCCTCCAACCAAGTTGCAGCGGTGAACCCGGATCAGCCCGGAGCTGGAGGTGTCCAGAGGCCAAAAATCAATGGTCCGGCATTTAGTCCGAACCGGAGCCACCCATGACCTATGAATCAATGATAGATGGTCCGTGCTGTTACCATACGACTGACCCGCGCAAGCCAGCCAACCATTCAACCCGGCAGTGCAGCTGGAACCGCAGAATCAGAGAAGAGGGGGCAAGGGCCGGAGGAATCAGAACAGGACCACCACCTCAGAGATTTCAGCCGAGGTCCCACCCTAATCTGTCCGGAGCAAATGTTACCCCGATAACCACTGCACCTCTTCCGAGGCCTGCAGCAGCAAGACCCGTGAATGTTGTGAATGTCCGAGGTAATAACAACAACAATGGTGCCGGACCAAGTCAGCAGTATGAATACCCCGGAAATGACTATAGAGAGGTTCATGCGAGCTATGTGGTCTTTGTGACCGAGCCACTGACAAGAAGAGCGTGCAGAGGCGTGCCATGGAGGTGAATGCAGTAATGCCGGTGGTGCCGACCTATATGAACTGGTCTGAGCAGGAGATCACTTGGAGCAGAAAGGACACACCTCGGATCATGCCGAGCCCTGGAAAGTATGCCCTGGTGGTAGATCCAACGTTGTGTGGGCCTACCAACAATGTGAGGTTCACCCGAGTTCTGGTGGACAATGGCAGTGCCATCAACATCATGTACCGAGACACAATGGTGAAATTGGGCATCTCGCCTAATCAGTTGATGCCAAGCAGTTGTACTTTTCATGGGATTGTGCCCGGCGTTTCCTGTGCACCCATGGGCAAGATATGGGTGGATGTAGCATTTGGAACCAAGGAAAATTGCCGAGTTGAGAGTATCGAGTTCGAGGTGGTGGACTTGGAGAGTGCATACCATGCACTGCTTGGAAGGCCGGCTTTGGCCAAGTTCATGATTTCCACCCATGTTGCATACCTGAAGATGAAAATGCCAGGGCCTAATGGATCATATCCATCTCGGGTGACTACAAGCGAGCATTCAGTGTGCCTCGGCGGGATCTAACCTAGCCGAGTCTTTGGTGATCGCAGCGAGAAGAAGAAGCTGCATCAAGTGGTGGCAATGGCGCAGTCAACACAGCTCGGCCTGTCCGGACTGATGAGCCCGGACTCAACTGCGGCGTTCGAGGTACCCAAGGAGACCAAGAAGATCCCCATTGACCCGGAGCACCCAGAGCATGTGGCCATCATTGGGACCGGGCTAGGCGAGAAATAGGAAGGCGAGCTCTGTCACTTCCTCCGTGAGAATCGGGATATCTTTGCATGGTCGGCTAAGGACCTGCCAGGTGTTCCGAGGGAGTTGGCAGAGCACTCTTTATTTGTTAGGCCAGAGGTGAAACCGGTGAGGCAACCGACCCGTCGTCTCTCAGACGACCGGAGACAAGTGGTGCTGGACGAGCTGGCTAAGTTGCTTGCAGCCGGGTTCATAATGGAGGTACTGCATCCGGACTGGATATCCAATCCGGTCTGGTGGAAAAGAAGAAAGACGAGCCAGCCGTGGTCAAGGTGTGGCGCATGTGCATTGACTTCACTAACCTCAACAAGGCGTGCCCAAAAGATCCGTTTCCATTACCTCGGATTGATCAAGTGATCGATTCCACTGCTGGTTGTGAACTGTTATCTTTTATCGATGCGTACTCTGGTTTTCACCAGATACCACTGAACCCAAAGGATCAAATAAAGACTGCTTTTATTACCCCGTATGGGGCGTATTGCTATCGTGTCATGTGTTTTGGTCTGAGAAATGCCGGGGCAACTTATCAGAGGTGTATGCAGAAATGCCTGCACTCTCAGATGGGCAAAAATGTGCAAGTGTATGTCGACGATATTGTCATCAAAACTAAGGAGAAACATACTCTCCTCGAGGATCTCGAGGAGACATTTGTGAATTTGAGAAAGTATCGGTTGAAGCTTAACCCGGACAAGTGCACCTTTGGTGTCCCGGCTGGAAAGTTGCTCGGATTCCTGGTGTCTAGCCGAGGTATCGAGGTTAACCCGGCCAAAATCCGAGCTATTGAGAGCATGAAGTTACCGAAGTGTTTGAAAGATGTGCAGAAGTTCACAGGGTGCCTAGCCTCGTTGAGCCGATTTGTAGCTCGGCTAGGAGAAAAAGCATTGCCTTTGTACCAGCTCATGAAGAAAAGTACCGGGTTTACATGGACCCCGCAGGCCGACGTGGCGTTTGGTGAGCTGAAAAAGATGTTGTCCACTGCCCCGGTGTTAGCGTCACCATTGCACAATGAGCCGATGTTACTTTACATTGCGGCCACAAACCGAGTTGTAAGTGTGGCAGTGGTGGTGGAGCGCGAAGAAGGTGGCAGGTCGGTGCAGAGACCGGTGTATTACTTGAGCGAGGTGATCTCTACCTCGAAGCAGAACTATCCTCACTACCAGAAGATGACGTATGGTGTTTACCTGGCGGTCAAGAAGTTGAAGCATTATTTCCAGGAGCATCCCATGACGGTGGTGTGCGAAGCTCCAATCTCGGAGATCATCGGGTGCAAAGATGCAACTGGCCGAGTTGCCAAATGGGCGATTGAGGTGTCTCCATATGCACCACATTATGAGAGAAGAGACGCAATTAAATCCCAGGCGTTGCCGGACTTCTTTTGTGATTGGGCCGAGATGCAGTATGAGCCACCCAGGCCGGACTATAATTATTGGAAAATGCATTTTGATGGGTCCAAAACAAAGATCGGGCTGGGGGCTGGAATAGTCCTCACCTCGCCAAAGCAAGATCAGCTGAAGTACGTGCTGCAGATTCATTTCTCAGCATCAAACAATGTGGCGGAGTATGAGGCCTTAATCCATGGCCTCAAGGTGGCAAAGGAGATCGGTATCCGGCGTGTAGAGTGCTTCGGCGATTCCGACCTGGTGGTGCAACAATCTTCTGGAACTTGGGATGCTCTGGATGCCAACATGGCGTTATATCGGTTCCATGTGCAAAAGATATCCGGGTTCTTTGAAGGGTGTGAGTACAGGCATATACCTCGGGCAGAAAATGATGCTGCCGACGTGTTGTCAAAGCTCGGTTCATCAAAAGAGGCAGTACCACCAGGGGTAGCCCTGAATCACTTGAGAACTCCTTCAATCAAACCTTCTCCTGAATCCGAATCTATTTTCATCCCGGCGGAGCAAGAGCCCGGACCTGTTCCAATGGAGGTAGACGTCGGATGCGTTTGGTCGGACCCGGGGACTGCGTGGCAGAGCTCGGGGACTGCACACCAAACCTCGGGGACTGCTCATCCAGACTCGGGGACTGGTCGCAGGATGGTGGAGGAAATAATGGAGGAGATTATGGTGGCCGAGCCAATGGAGGTGGATGAGGAACTTTTTCCTTTGCACCCGGTGCCGGAGTGGGCGGAGCAAATTATGAAGTTCATAACGGAGGGAAGCACGCCAAGTGACACAACCGAGGCTAGGAGGATTCAAAGGAGGGCCAAGGCGTACACCATCATCAACAAGGAGCTCTATAAAAGAAGCGTAACCGAGGTGTTGCAACGGTGTGTTGAGCCAGCTGAAGGCAAGGAGATGCTTTTGGAGATCCACCAAGGAGATGTGGTCATCATTGCAGCACAAGAGCTCTGGTGGCCAAGGTGTTTAGGCATGGGTTCTATTGGCCCACTGCTCTTGCTGATGCAGAGGCCATAGTCCGGAGATGTGAAGGATGCCAAAGGTTTGCCAAGCAAACGCATATGCCAGCTCGGCGCTCAAAACAATTCCTATCACTTGGCCGTTTGCGGTATGGTGTTTGGATATGGTGGGAGAGTTCAAACCAGCCCGAGGTAACATGACACACATATTGGTGATGGTGGACAAGTTCACCAAGTGGATCGAGGTGAAACCAATCCGGAAGTTGGATGGTCATTCAGCAGTGACTTTCTTGAAGGAGATTATTCTGCGATATGGCTACCCCCATAGCATTATCTCGGACAACGGCACTAACTTTGCTGTTGGAGAGTTCGCTCGGTTTTGCATGAACAAGGGAATCCGGCTGGACATAGCCTCGGTGGCACACCCGGAGTCTAATGGACAGTGGAAAGATCAAATGCTCTAGTGTTGGCCGGCATCAAGGCTCGGCTCATTGAACCACTGCTGAAAACGCCGGGGTGTTGGATAGATGAGATACCAGCAGTACTGTGGGGTCTAAGGACCACGCCAAATCGATCAACTGGCTATACGCCATTTTTTATGGTCTATGGGGCAGAAGCTATGCTACCCACTGACATCGAATATGATGCGCCCAGAGTGGCAATGTACACTGAAGCCGAGGCAAAAGAGGCTCGGGAGGATGCAGTAGATCTGCTTGAGGAAGCGAGAGAATTGGCCTCATCTCGGTCAGCAATTTACCAGCAAGGTCTCCGACGTTATCATAGCCGGAGTATCAACCCTCGTGTGTTTCACGAGGGAGATTTGGTGCTGAGGTTGGTGCAGCGCAAGAAAGGCCGGCACAAGTTGTCACCTCCATGGGAGGGACCGTTCGTTGTGAGCCGAGCTCTGCTCAATGATTCCTACTATCTTATAGATGCGCAGGAACCAAGGGAAGATGGGCTGGACAACCCCGGGTCAGAGGTCAGGCGACCATGGAACGTAGCTCTACTCCGACCTTTCTACTCATGAAAGGCGCAATGTATGTACCTCGGTTAATCCTTAATAAAAATGTCGGCACTCCGAGGTTAAAGCTCGGGGACTGCCTCGCTCTTGTGCTTATGTTTTATCTCTGTTTGTCAGTTTCGTTCATATGCCGAACTATTTTGAACCTCGTCTCAAACTTCAAGTAATGTGTGCTATGAAACTAATCTTGTGACTCGACTGGCATCTGCCTAAAAGGTAGTCAAGAGCAAAGAGGAAAAAACGTGGGAGACATGAAAATGAACTCGGGGACTCGGTCCAAAATATAGTTCGGCATGTGTCGTTTACTAACCCCTGTCTTTACCTTTCGTTTATGTCGGATGACTTTGAAACATACCTCGGAATTTACCAAGTACTGTATGCTATGAACAACAATCTTGTGACTCGACTGTCGAACGCCAAATGGCAGACAAGAGCAAAGAATGCCAAATATAGTAAACACGAAAGTAAACTCGAGCAATCATTCAAAAGGATTCGACGTAAAGCTTAGAAAAGCATGGTTCGATAAGCATGATAGTAACAGAGGTAGCAAAAGGAACTACTTAAGTTTGATTACATCTGCGTCCCGGCATACCGGGGATTTAATGAAGTTTTTTGGCCAAGCATAAGTTCAGGTCGAGGCATCAGGAATTACGTCGGCAGCAGCCGATGCAGCAGGGATTTCGTCCGGAGCCGAGGTAGCCTGGGAGGTGCTGGCAACGTCGGCAGTAACCTCGGCACCAGGTTGTGGAGAAGCCTCGGTTTCTGCTTCGCGGGTGTCACCATCGTCACCTTGCTCGGCTTCGACGTCGGATTCTGTTTCGTATTCCTCTTCTGGCTCGTCATCTTCGGCGTCGGAGTAGGTGTCTCCCTCGCTCAAGTTCTTGGTGTTGGCATATCCAGCGAAGAAGGCAGCCATCTTTTCGCGCGCTGGATGAGAATTGGGTCCGTGGACCAGGGCGAGCCTCGGCGAAGAGTGTCCATCTTTTCGAGGTCGATCTTCTCGCACCAAGTCATGATGAATTTGAGAGCGGCATCAGCTCCAGCGCGAGCGAAGATGAGCGCCACTCTCGAAGTCTTTGTTCGGCTTCACGAAGCTTGGCGGCGAGCTCAGGCGTAGTATTGGGAGCATCGGCAAGAGGCCACAAGGCTCGGAAAGCAGACACACCTGCATCGAGGAGTTCGGACCCAATGGTTTTCAAGGGATGGATCCGAGCTTTGATGGCCACGATGTGGTCCTCAATGGTCCAGACGGGGTTCGTCTCGTTACGCCTCTTCCTGTGCTGATCAGTGATATTGCGGCCGAGATTTGGGTGTAGGTGAAGTGCTCTGCAGAAGGATAGCCTGTTAATAATGAAAGAAACAGTTCGGCAAAGAGCCAGTACTGTTGAGGACAAAGCAAGGATAAGGGGGGCAAGAAGCTTACCGTCCATTTCTTGGTTGATGCGTTCCAGCGTCGGGAGGAGCTGGTTAACCGAAGCTTGAAGGGCTTCATAAGCCTCGGTGGCCGAGGTGGCGCGGGCCTCGGCTAACTGGAGCGCATTCTCATGTTCCTTGGCGGCATCCTCCCGAAGTTTCTTCTCTGTTTCAACAACACTGGCCTTTTCCGCCTGCAGCTGCTCTTTTTCCGACGTCCGCAGCTCAGTGATGCGCTTCAGTTCCTTTACCAGACGAGCTACTTCGGCTTTTCTTGTTGGAGCTTCTCCAAGAGTTCTTTTCTGCAAGGACGGCCTTGTGCTCGTCGTGGAGTTTCTTGTGGTCAAACAGAGGGTATGGAAAGATGTCCGTGCGGACGTTCATAGTATTCTGCAAGGAAGAAAAACATAGCTCGGTTAGAAAGGCTATACCTCGACAAGAGTCTCGGGGACTCGGAGTCAAATCATTGGGAAAATGTTGCCGGGGTATGCCTCGACAGGAGTCTCGGGGACTCGTACCCGAGGTGCATGCTAAGTAAGGTAAAATGGTTTGGATACGTCGGATGAAAATTGAAAGTTGAGATTCAAGCCAAACAATTTTAACTCCGGCGGAGCGTCAATAGTTTACCTCGAATCTCGGGGACTGGGAATGGTGGATATTAGATGAGATACTGCATGAAAGTAAAGAGAATAGGACTTACGTCGATGTTTTGAGCAGCACGCAGGGCAGCACTTGTAGGTCGTACGCTTCGGCCGCAGGCGCTGTTTCCCGCAGGTGCTCAGCCACCGGAGCAGCTAGGGAGGCCGAGGAGACCTCGTCTGCAGAATTCCAGTCTGCATTGTAGTGTTCCAAGGAGCCGAGGCTCTGGTCACTGTCAGTGCGCAGAGGAGGATATCCCCACGGTCCGCCCTGCTCGATGCCCCTAACCGAGGCCTCCAAGGCCAAGCAGCCTCGGAGCTTGAAGCAGGCCGGTTATCCAATATAAGAGATGCCCTCCGAGCATATTCTTCGGCCGGAGGGCAGTCTCATCAACGGGTGCGGCGAATGGAGGAATTCGGCGTGTCACCGGGGGAGGAGACCTCGGTTGCATCCTTGAAGGAGAAGAGATAGTCAGGGTGCCAGACCCAGATGTTGGTTTGGGGGTGACCTTAGACTTCACCGTCTCTTTCTCTTTCTCCTTGCCTTCTCCAACGGCAAGGTAGTCTGGCGAACTGGTTTTTGGGGCTGTTGCTTGGGCTGCTGCTTGGGCTGTTGCTTCTGCTGTTGCTTCTGCTGATGCTTTGTGTTGCTGCTGTTGGTTGCGGGCAGTCTGGCTGCGGGGGGAGAGTCGAGGCTCCGGCAAGGCGGTAGCCGGAGTTCTGGCGCGATTGGTCCCCGCATCCGTTTGAGGACGCGGAGAAGTCTGACCTCGGGTGGGGCAGATTTCTCCAAGGCCGGGCCAGACCTCGGTGGAGGAGATCCGGGGCGAGAGTTCGTCGGGGTGGTCGTGGCTTCAGAGGCACCAACGGGTGCAGTCATGGAGGATACCTCCTGATCCACGTCTATGGGGTCACTGCAACGAAGGGAAGATGGTTAAGTGTTAATACCGAGGTAATATGTTTAAGCAACAAACATGTTGGCTATAGAGCAAAGCATTACCCATCCGAGTAGGAAACCTCTTGCCCCCTCGGGCATGAGGAGGATTTCCGGACTTCTTCAGCCGACGTCTCTTGACCGGAGCCTCAGTGGGTCCGGAGGCTCCAGTGGCGGATGGTTCGGCGGCCGAAGTTGCGGCACCAGCGCGTTTCCGGCTGGTTGCTGGAGTAAAGTTCGGAAGGTGAGGAAGGCAGGAGATAGGTACCGCGTTTATTGGTTCCATGACGAGAAATCCCTCCTCGTCATCCGAAATCTCTTGAACTGAAGCTTGTGCTTGAGGCTTACCCGCGGTGGTGACGCGGGCCGAGGCAATGGGCATGTAATCCTCGTTGTCAGGATCCACGTTGGATGGTGGGTCCTCGACAGGGAGATCCTTGCCGAAGTGGTCCGCAGGATGGACTCCATCCTCGGCGGTCTGGCGGGAGAACAGCTATATGGCAGACATATGAAAAGGAGTTAGGAAGAAAATGGTCAAGATGAACGTCGGTAGCAAGACCTCGGTGGTAAAGGAGTACCGAAGAAAACGTCGGAATAGCGTACCTGTTTGGTGGCTTGGTCCTGTAGTGGGGTTCCCTTCCCCATGTCCAAGCGTCAGGATCTTGGACTTGGTGATAGCTCGGACTCGCCGAGCTACCGCGGCGTTGTCCAGTGCAACGTGCGTATGGCGGGTTGGATCATAAAGACCGCTCATGTGGCAGATCTTGTGAGTCCTCGCCTGGAGAGGGGAGACCCTGCGCTTCACGAATGTGCAGGCCAGATCGTCAGCCGTCAGGACTTTCCCGTCGTTCGCAGGGTCCTCCGGGTCCTGCCATTTCGCAACATACCCATGGATGGACTTGATTTCGCTGTGAGGGGGAGTGTAGTCCCAGTTGAGCGGTTCTGTAGGAGGGCTGAGGTTAAACGCCGGCAGGTTGAGGAAGTCCTCTTCGCCGGAGTTCTTCACGTAAAACCACGTCCGGAGCCACTTGCGAACGGTGTCCGGAGTAGCGATACGTGGGAAGATGGAGTTTCGGCGAGGAGCTACGATGGCTGCTCCGCAGGCGGTTAGTAGCTTGGGCAGATCCTTGTTTTTGGATCCGGGATCACTTGCCGCTTAAGTTGGAAGTAGCGAGAAAAGAGGTCTACCGTGGCTTTGAGGCCGAGGTATCCCTCAGAGAAGGAAACGATGCAGGAGAGAGTGGTGATGGCGTTGGCGGGGAGGTGATGAACCTGGAGTCCGAACTTGTCGAGGAAGCTCCGGAAGAAATCACTAACGGGCAGTCCGAAGCCGCGCTGGAAGTGCGCGACGAAGACCACCCGTTCCCCTTCCTTGACTTGAGGCTCGAGTTCGCCCTCTGGCAGGCGACACTCTACCCCGGCGGGAATCCGCCGAGTCGCCCTGAGCCACTGGATTTCGTCCGGAGTTACATCCGAACCTTCCCAGCCGGCTCGTTCTCCGACCTCCAGTTCGAGGTCTGGAACCTCGGTTTGTTCCGAAGTCTCAGGAGGAGACATCTCGGCAGAATCAATCTGCAGAAGAATGCACAGAAGTTTAGCAAAGAAAAAGTAAATCTGGAATCTAAGGCTATATCTGGCTAACTCAGGAGGAGTTGGACGGCTATCTAATGTACTAGAGGCACATATATGCTAGGCGAACGTCAGTCCGAGGTATGAAACTCGTTTCTACCCAAAAAAGTATGCAAGTAAGATCTACCGGAGGAGGTAAATAGAGTTTTATTCAAGAACATATGAAGAACCAAAGCGCAAAGAGGAAGAAACCTAGGGCAATGCCTAGGGTATCAAGAAAGGGAGTGCATACCGTGAAAACGAGGTGCTGAAGGGCGGCGCCGGTGACGCGGTCGCAGCGGCGACGAAGGAGCTGCTCGTCGGCGGCGGCGGGAACACGTTTCTTCTCAACGGAAGCGGCGGCACTGGTTGCGATGGAGGCGAGACGGCGAGTGAAGGAGGAAGAAGATGGCGAAGTTGCCCGTGGGGCCCTACTTATAGCCGCGTGCGGTAACTGCCGCATTAACTGCGCCACTACCGCGCGGTTATCGGGAGGCGCGGGATCGTGTGCGGGTGGGCGCACGGTTACGCGGTTTGTGGCCGCACGATCGGCCACATCGTGGGCCGCAGGTGGCAACCGCCACCCCGGATTTCCTGCGCTGGTCAGCGCAAGAATCGAGGGGTCGGGGCGGTCAAGTACTTGAGTGCGCAGGTGCGCTGTTCGGTGGGTCCGGCTGACGAGGGCGGCGTGTGGTCAGAATCTGCTTCAGAGGTCCGGATTCCGAAGCCCGGGCAGAGATTCTTCGCCACGTACCTCGGAAAATCTTGAGGCAAGATGGTGCTGAGTCAGATAGCTCGGAGAGTTCAGTTCGCATATCTACCTCGGATTGGATGGTGGTGTGTGGGAGGTACCTCGGCGTGACTATGTTGGAGGTCGGTTTAGGAGGTGGTGTGATGCTTGTTTTGAACCTGCTACGGCCCTCCTTCCGAGGTCGTAGGACCGCACCAGCTTCGGGGACTAATGTCGGGGGAGTATCCCCGGGTAGGGTCAAGGCTTGGCATAAGGTGGTGTTCGAAGTTGTGCCGAGGTACGGAAAGGGCCGACCTGTTTGGGCCTGGGAAGGTCCGAGCTTCATCTTGACCTGGAGAGTACAGGCCGACCTATTTTGGCCCAGAGGGGTCCGAGGTATACTGTTGGCCAGGGCCGAGGTTCACTGTCCGAGCTATGTTCAGCCGACCTAACTACCTCAGTGCAGTGGTTTGTGTTGGGTGCAGGAGAAGCTGTGGGGAGGAAGTAAGATCCGACCTGGTAAAAGATATTAAGCGCAAGACCCGAGGTACGGAGCCCGTCACATCCGTGCCGAGCTAACCGAGGTGATGGGCTGTAGGTCGGGCAGGAGTCAATGCTCCTGTCACTTCCAGCCGGGTACAAGAGCGCCTGACACGGGAGCGTCTGTCAAGGAGCATGGCAGAGGCGTGCTCCGGGTTCGGCGGGCCTGCACGTCTCTGATCGCTGACTACGCGAGGTCTGGGAAAAGGCTACGAGGTAGCTCTGCCAGGCCACGTCCTGTCTCGGTCAGAGGGGACATGCTAGTTCTGCCGTTAGGCTACAGGAGATGGGCAAGCCACGTCTTGTCCCTGACCGAGGTACGGTGGTACGGTGGTGACCGTTGCAGAGGCATGGCAACAGTGTTCTGCGAGGGGCACAATGGTAACCCGGCTGGCCTATATAGTGGGCTTCCCCCCTCCTGCTAGAGAGGATCCAAGATCGAAAGAGAGACCCCCCCCCCCGCGCTGGACTAGTTGATCAAGAGAAAAGAGAGAGAGAGGAAGCTCGGAACACCCCGGAAACACCTCGGACTCAGCTCGGAGTGCCTTCTTCCTCCCGTCTAGCTCCATCTTCTACCTCGAGTTCTCACCATTGTAGCGTCATACAGCTCGAGGAGCAGCTTGTACTTGTCACTCTGAGCTATACACTGGCTAGGATAGTGCTGCAGTAGGGGTGTTACCTCCACAAGAGGGCCCCGAAGCAGGGTACATCGTGGTGTGCTTTGTGTTCTTGCTTTCTTGGTTCTTCGTTCGTGTTCTTGCGTGTTCTTGCGTGTGCACTTCTTGAGTGCATAAACCCTCCCCGGATTCCCCCAACGACCATTCGGCCCCATCTTAGCCATACCTATGGCATCTGCCGTGATCCCACCACGACAATTACATGAATCAACCATGTCTTGTTTGGTTGAAACAGAAAGTGGATAAATATAATGTATAAATAGAAAATTATCCTAACATTGATACTATTAATCCGTTTGGTTCAGAAGAATTGAGGAGAGAAAAATACATGCAATTTTCTTTTGAACTCCGATTTAAAGAAAAAACTCAACAATTTTACAATATGTTCAGACTTCTGTTTTCAAAATCCTACGCATGAAGAACATGACTGAATCTCTGGTTGCATAAGAATATGCTAATTACACTTTCTCAAGTGGTTTGACTTTGATTGACCATGGTTATTAGTAATCTTGTGTTTTTTATTCATGTGAACCAAACAACCAAATTTAAATAATTCATGTGTTTTCGCAATTCTCTGTTTTGTGTGTGCATTCTTATCATTTTTCCGCTAACATCCTGATACCAATAATGAAAAATCGATAGATTTTTTTATACCGTATGACGCAAATTTGAGTTCAGAAGACAAATTTGGCGAAGTTGTTTCCTAATCTGAATCGTTAACACATAAATAAATAAAAAAGTAAACGGTTTAAATCTTTGTCCCTGGCTGGCCTTGTCTCGTGCGCACGGGCCACCGGTGAGGGGCGACGTGCCTAGCCCGGATCTCACAAGCCAGCTGAGCCCCGCACGACCTTCCTCTCTGACGAGTTCCGTCTCGATCTGATAAAATCTCCACCACATCCTCAGGCGCGAACTCCCTCCCGGATCTGCAACTACGCGCCTCCCGATCCCTCTCGCCGCTGCCGGCGACCCGCTGCCACCACCGCCGTGATCCTTCGGTCGGCAACAAGCCAAGATGTATTCGTGGGAGATGCTCTCGTTCAACATCCACGACGGCTTCCTGGAGGCGATCGTGCGGGGGAACCGCTCGGGACTCCTCACCGCCGCCGATTACAACAACCTCTGCCAGTGCGAGACCCTCGACGACATCAAGATGCACCTCTCAGCCACCGAGTACGGGCCATACCTCCAGAACGGTAAGGATTTCTACCACCTAGCGCGGATCTCCTCCTCTTCATTCGGGTTGGATTGTGTGGGTGCTGCCATGCTGCGGTGCTGTTGGCTGCTCGGTCTACCTTGATAGGGGTTCGCGATTCCCGATCCTGTCCATGCGAATTGCGACCTCGATCACCCAATCGGAGTTTGGGGATTATACTACTCACCCGTGCCCTGCTGTCCTTCTCAATATAGAATACCCGTGCAATGTCTTGTTATTGTTTTTCGCTTTCTCTAGGATTTCGGCATGATAGCTCGTAATCCAGGCTAGCTTCTCGAAAGTTTCTCTTGCTCTTAGGGAACCGTAGGAAATAGGGGTGATGGGCTATACTTAATGTGAGCAACCAAATGGGCAGTTTGAATCTACCCCGTTCCTGCAAGTTAGCTACCTAGCTCTAGGACTAATCTTATTCGTGTGGACCACTAGAAAGTATTCTCTGTGTTCCTAAATATAAGACGTTTTGGTAGCTCAATTGTTAGTAGTTATTTTGAAAGATCTTTTGCCGTCTTCAAAAGACCTATATTTCCCAGAACCGACATGTCAACACAACTCTAGCATCAGCACGATCATCCTTGCCCCTTGGTTAATTTTGATGCTGCCTTGCAATATGTTCCCTATAATCATCATCCCTACACTGCCACCTTTCATTTTCAGCCATCTGTGATGTGTTCCAGGACGAATTCACCCAATTTATTGCAGTATATTTATTTCTGAAGATCGTGAAATGCCTTTTCTCATCTGTTACTCACGCCATGTAGTGTTAATGGCCCTTTGTGATGCGCTGTTGTCCTATGATATGACTGTGTATGCTTGTTCTGATAGTACTGTACTCTGATCTTATTTCTGATCAATTGCAGAGCCTTCTCCATTGCACACGACAACTATTGTGGAGAAGTGCACTCTTAAGCTGGTTGATGAATACAAACACATGTTGTGCCAGGCCAATGAACCTCTATCTACATTTTTACAATACATAACGTAAGTGATACTATGATACCTTTTGTTTCTGTTTCTTTTGCACACGTCAACATATCAAAATCTAGTGCAGGGCAGAGTTAGCTTGTTTTTAATGGGATATTGTTTTCCACAGGTATGGGCACATGATCGATAATGTTGTCCTTATTGTTACTGGGACATTGCATGAAAGAGATGTGAATGAACTGTTGGAGAAATGCCATCCACTGGGCATGTTTGACAGGTTCTTGTGGTTCCTATCCGTTTCTGTTAAATGGGAGATCTATCAAAATACTGACTGTTCATCTTTTTCGTCAATCAACAGCATTGCATCACTTGCAGTCGCTCAAAATATGCGTGAGCTTTACAGGTTGGTTCTAGTTGATACACCCTTAGCACCGTACTTCTCAGAGTGCATTACATCTGAGGTAAAACTTTGCAGTCATTTCTGCTGTCCATTAATGTATACACAGTTAAGTATACCCTGGTATGAGATCTTTACCTGTATTGTGTAGGATTTGGATGACATGAATATTGAAATCATGAGGAACACACTCTACAAAGCTTATCTTGAGGATTTCTACAAATTTTGCGCGGTATGTGCTACTCACATATGATGGCTTCTATAGTGTTTTCTGACTGGATATTTACTTTGCTCTAAATTTTTTTGGTTTGTAAATAACTTCTTTGCAACAGAAACTAGGTGGCGCGACAGCTGAGATTATGTGTAATCTTCTTTCATTTGAAGCTGACAGAAGAGCTGTTAACATTACAATAAACAGGTAAAGAAGTAAACATTCCACTTTCGAGTTGACATGTTTCAGTTTTGTGTGCGACATATGTCACATGTTTTCCATAAATGTCCGACTTTCTTAATTTCCCTGTCATGTTTTTCAGTATTGGGACAGAGTTGACTAGAGATGACCGCCGGAAGCTGTTCTCCAACTTTGGTTTATTGTACGTTGTAGCACTAGCTATACTTTTAGCTTAAACATGTCTGTTTGGCATGTAGGTTATAATATTTTGATTTCTCCAGGTTTCCATATGGTCATGAAGAGTTGGCAGTCTGTGAAGATGTTGACCAGGTTTGTCTCTATTTATGCTTTTGAATTCAGTTTCAGTCATTCTGCTACATACATATTTTCACTTATTTAGACGCAAGTTATAATTCAGTCTTATTTCATTATAAAATCTCTTTCCAAGTGTTTGTTATAGGACCATTGATAATAAGTGACTCCTTATGAGGCCTTTTAAACATACCATGTGCCCAGCCTTATGAGGCCTTTTAAATATACCATGTGCCCAGATGAGCGCGTTCTCCTTGAGAATGGAGAATCTTCATAATTACCAGGTCCTTGAATTAACGGATATGGGATCGCCGCTTGCGGGCGGCTTGAAGCGAGGGTTAAAATGTGGGATCCCACGCCGGTGAATCTAACAATGTATGTGAAGACAGAGAGCAAAGGGGAGAAAATGGGTACCTGGCTAACCCAGCCCTAGATAGAGACTTCCTTGCGCAGACTGCTCAGTCCCAAAAGCCCTCCTTTTGCATCCCTTTGTCCATGCTTGCAAGACTGCTGTGGGATCTGTGCTGCTAAAGCCACCGCCTCCATCTCTTCTCTGCTTCTTTGTTGGAATTTCTCTTGTCTGACTCCTCAAGCAGCCTCTCCTTTTGTGTGGACTGCCACTTAGCTTCAGCTACAGATTTTACGCGTCGATAGTTGTTGGGGCAAGTCGTCTGTATATCTCTTGTTGATGATTCGGACGGTCAGGTAAGCCTCCGTGAATTTGCCTGCAAATTTCGTGCTCCCAATCTTCCATTAGGACGGTTCAATCCTGGGGCTGGGTGAGGGGGACAGTCCAGTGTTCCGGGCTTATCCAAAAAGCATGGTATTCCACGGAGATGCTTTTGTGGCATACATTTTATGTGTGATGGATATACATGAAACTTGGCTTACTGGCTGCTCTTCTATATCAGCTGTAGTATGAATGTTTGGATTGGCCAAGACATTATGCAGTCATTCTCATTCTAATATCATATGGTTCTTTTCTCGCACAAAATCATCGTCACATGGTTCTTATGGAATTTGCGTGTGTGCGATATTCTGTAAGCACATGCCAAACTGTCTGTTTATCTTTTTGTGGATCATCAGCGCTTGGAAAGCCAACATTTTAGCCAACAGAAACACACATTTAATTATGATCCTATTTTGTTGGCTTAATGGACACATAATTATTCTTTGCTTCTTGCTCTTTGGTCTCTCGTTAGGATAACTTTCTGTTTCCTGTTCTGATTTATGCTCTCTAGTATATGATACTACATTTTCGACACTCACTTGAAAGTTGAATTTGTGTTTTTTGTTCTAATCTACCCAAGAATTCAGAACAGTTCCCTCTTCATGAAAGTGAAATCTGTGCCGATGCATTAGTTAATCTGACTGACGTTAACACTTTTTCTGCCCTCGTCCTGCAGGTGCGTGGTGTAATGGAAAAGTATCCTCCATACCAGTCTATTTTTGCCAAGATATCATATGGCGAAAGCCAGATGTTGGATAAGGCCTTTTACGAGGAGGAAGTGAAGAGGTTGTGCCTGTCATTCGAACAGCAGGTACAGTTTCTTAGGTTTATCTTTTATGTAGGTTTACACAAGCTACTTCTGTATATAAACTATCTGATTGGAATAATGACAGATGGTCAAAATGTAAAAGATCCAACCTTGTATGTTGAATATAGACTAGTTTGCTACAAGGTTAATGATTATATGCTCAATAAAGATTAGTTGTAAACAAGAACTACTGGTAGACTGATTTAGTCAAGTTCTAGCCCAGCCACCTGCGGTACTGATGCAGGCATACATGCTTATAAATGTACACTAACAAGACACTACTTTGCCCTTGATTTGAATCTATTGATTCGTCGCAACTACATACATGTCTGAACAACTTGTGAGCGCTATGCTCAGCCCACCCAGGTTCTGAGTCCTGGACTCCCTGTGGTGCTCGGTAGGTCTTTTAAATAAAAATGCCACAGGTGCTAGTGCCTATTGGTCAACATGTTTGTTGGAGAAACTTGATGTCTGATGTTTTCAGACCTGACTCCTAGAATTGAAGACGAATTTCTGATGTTTTCTTGTTTTTGCAGTTCCACTATGCCGTTTTCTTTGCATACATGAGGCTGCGAGAGCAGGAGATAAGAAACTTGATGTGGATCTCCGAATGTGTGGCCCAGAACCAGAAGAACAGGGTCCACGACAGTGTCGTGTTCATCTTTTGATCTCCCTCTGCTACTCTGCATATGGTTGTACAGAAGGCCTACTTTGATGATGGCACAATCGATTGCACTCGTTACAAACTCAGGATTTGTTATTCCCCTGTTCTTCTTTCTACGAGGCCAAAAAGCTAGACCTGGAGTTATGTATTATTATTTGTTTCTTTATAGTAAAATAAGCGCATTTGTCTGATAAACTAAATAAATCCCGTCTATTTACGCAGCGGGTAGCAATATTTGTGCAGTTTGCTGACAATTTACATCAAAGTATCATCAAATGGTTTATTGGCAAGATCCTAGTTTTAACTTTTTTGTTCTGTTAAGTTCTGTACTTTTGGTATGTTAAACATGGTGTAAAGTTATGAATCCCAGTGACAGCGTCGTTATCTATTCTGTACTTTCCAAAGCCCGGTGACCTTGTCCCGTCAGTTCTGTATTACAATCAAAAGAAGCTAAATGCATTTTGTTGATAACTGTGGATGGAAAAGTGAACCTCTATTTTTTAACAGAAATACTTGTATGCTATGGAAAAAAGAGAAGCAAGGTACATAATTGTTTTTTTTTAGGGAAACGTACATTGTGCAGGCGTACAACGCACGTGCAAGTAGGCAGCCAATAGAGATTCTGAGATCGAAGTTAGGTAGTTTTCCTCGGATGTTGAATAGTAGGATTCAGAAAAACGGTTAGGGTTTTATTGTCCTCCGGCGGCGGCGGCGACGTCTCCGAGTTTCTACCGCTCGTCTCCGACGAGTTCCCGTGATCTGGCCCTCTCTTGACCCTCCTGTGGCTGTGGTGGCGTCTCGCCCCTGCGGCCTTGTGGTTTTGAGACGGGGAAGCTTGTACGGTGGGTTCGTAATGGCGGACCAAGCTGAATCAAGCGGCTCTTCAAGGCCGCGATCGAAGGGGGTTGAAGATCTCCTCGGTAGGCTGAATCTGATAGAAGAAGAACAGGACGATTTCATCTGGGAAGAAGAAGTGGTTGAATCATTGGAGGCTGCCAAGTGGTTGGCGATTGCTAGGGTTCACACAACTAAGGGTTTTAGCCCTAGTGCCCTTTTCGCCGACATGCGATCTGCTTGGAATCCAGCAAAAGAGGTAAAGTGGCGTCAGATTGAAAATAATTTATTACGGTCCAATTTGGTTGTTTGGCAGATTGGAACATGGCGATGAAGCAGGGTCCATGGATGTTTCGTAATCAAGCTCTCCTGATCGAAGAATATGATGGTTTTGAGAACCTAAAACTGTAATCTTGGACAAGATGGAAGTCTGGGCGAGGGTCTTGAAGCTCCCAGACAACTACCTCAAGGAGGCGATCATCAAGGGTTTATGCAGAACAGTAGGGGAAGTGAGGGAAGTTCAGACCAAACTACCGGCGGGCTTTGCTGGTGAATTTGTTCGTATTAGAGTCCGTGTTGATGTCAACAAAAAGTTGTCCAGGTTTGTCTCTATGACTAAGAATCAGAAGAAGGAGTACTATCAAGTACAGTATGAAAGACTTCCTGTTTTTTGTGGGCATTGTGGTCTGATGGGGCACTGGTACCAAGAATGTGGTACGGGTGAGCATGATGAAGAGAAGTTGGAATGGGGAAACTTTATTTTTGTCGATGGTGGGCGTGGAAGAGGCCGAGGTCGGGGACCTGGTCGTGGTAACACAGCAGGTCGTGCCCCATTCATGGGACGGGGCCGTGGAAGGACTAGGTTATATGATCCAGAGGAAAATCTTTTCTCTCAGCGTAATCATGGGGACCGAAGGTCTGATACTGATCTTGATGAGCATGATGGACAGGGAAAAGAAAACAACACCAGGAAGGGTTAACTTACGGTTCAGCAGAAGAGGATGTTGGAGTGGTTAAGGAGAAAGCTCACACGAATGAGCTTGCTCTGCTTGAGGATGGACAAAATAAAGGGGCGGTGGATTAAAGTCTGGATGTGAACTCTACTCCAGAAAAAGTACAGCCGCCCAAGAGAACAAGAAGGACGGATGATGACAACACCCATATGACATCGGCAACCTCCGAGCGGGGGGTTGACCGGACACAATGAAAATCTTGAGTCTTAACTGTCGTGGCCTAAAAAAGGCCACGGCAATTCGGGCACTGCTGAAATTAATTAAGCGGTGTTGCCCGGATATTGTATTTCTGTCAGAAACTCATCTTGATGAGTGGCCGGCGGAATGTTTGCGTCATAAGTTGGAGATGGATTTTAAGGAGGTGGTGTGCAGTGACTGTAGGAGTGGTGGACTCCTTATGTTGTGGAAGAAAGAGGTGACGGTCTCTCTACGTCATAAATCGTAGAATTATATTGACGTTTTTGTGGGCAGTAGGCAGGATAACATCTGGCGCTTCACTGGCTTGTATGGTGAACCTCGATGGCAGGACAAACACCAAACTTGGCAGGCTCTGAGAGACCTCCACGCTGCTGTTAGACTCCCATGGTTAGTAATGGGGGACATGAACGAAATATTGTACCAATTCGAAAAAGAGGGGGGCAATCCGCGCCCTAATCATTTTATGCAAGACTTCAGGTCAGCTATTGAGGACTGCAATCTGTCTGACTGTGGTTATGTCGGCGAGAAATTCACCTGGCATAGGGGTGGCATCAGAGAAGGGCTGGATCGGGCTCTTGCTAATGACACATGGAATAATAAATTTGTTGGAGCTATTCTTCAGAATCTAGATTATAGTCGGTCGGATCATCGTCCAATTCTTATGTGCCTTGAAGGTGAAGTGCAACAGGAAGTTCGGGGGCCCTCGTTCCTTCGCTTTGAGGCAAAATGGTTAATGGAGACTAATTTCCAACAAGTAGTTGAGAATGCATGGGCACGTTCCTCGAGGCATGCAGGAGTTGAAGGGCTCGCTAGGAAGCTAGCTGCAGTTCATGAGTGTCTTCACCAATGGGACCGTACTGTTCTACAGAAAAATAATAGAAAAATTCGCTATGTCCAGAAGGATTTTGAAAGGGCCGCTTCAGGTCCGTTAACAGATGAGAACATTGCAAGGCAAAAGGAACTGGCCCAAGAGCTTGAGTTTCTACTCGAACAAGATGAAATTCGTTGGGCTCAAAGGAGCGATTGAACTGGTTGCAGCACGGTGACAAGAACACAACGTATTTTCACAATTTTGCAACTGCCCATCGCAAAAAGAATATGATAAATAAACTTAAGGATGATTCGGGTGCCTGGAGGGAAGGCAATGTCGTGCTGAATCCGATGATTTCACAGTACTTTGTAGGGCTGTTTTCAACTGAAGTAGAGGAGCCGGACCCCAATGTCCTTGAAAAAGTTGTTCCGAAAGTCACTGAAAATATGAATGCTGATCTGTTGAAGCCCTACTCAGCAGAGGATGTGAAGAAAGCTCTTTTTTCTATTGGTGATATGAAGGCCCCGGGTACTGATGGTCTCCATGCAATATTTAAAAAAAAATGTTGGAATGTTTTGGGGGCAGAATTAACAGAGGAGGTTTTACTAGCAATAAATACAAAAGTAATTCCGCTGGGTTGGAATGATACTATTATCGTTCTAATACCTAAGGTCGCGGATCCAGAGCGTATAACTCAGTACCAGCCCATCAGTCTATGCAATGTGCTTTATAAAGTGATATCAAAGATGATTGCTATCAGGTTAAAGGGGATCCTTGATGAAGTTATCTCACCGGTTCAGAGTGCTTTTGTTCCCGGAAGGCTTATTACGGATAATATTCTTCTAGCTTATGAAAGTATGCATACAATTAAAATAAGAAGAAGGTCAAATGGGGGTATTGTGCTGTCAAGCTTGATATGCACAA
Source organism: Poa pratensis (assembly GCA_947311845.1). Lineage (NCBI taxonomy): Eukaryota > Viridiplantae > Streptophyta > Magnoliopsida > Poales > Poaceae > Poa > Poa pratensis. Next base: position 4,350,066 of record CAMZMU010000061.1, on the reverse strand, counting down.
AGCTTATGATCGGGTTGAGTGGAATTTCTTGGAGAGCGTGCTGGCTCGGTTGGGCTTTGATCAGAGATTTGTGGATCTTTTGATGGCGTGTGTCCGTTTAGTCACGTATAAGATCCGTTTTAATAACCAAGAGACGGATGGTTTTATACCAAGTAGAGGGCTTCGGCAAGGTGATCCATTATCTCCATATTTGTTTCTTATTTGCGCAGAGGGATTGTCAAGTTTGCTGGCTCATAAAGAGGAGGTTCGTGGCATCGAAGGTGTTAGGGGTTTGTAGAATGCACCATCAGTTTCTCTTTTTTTTTGCTGATGATTCTCTAATCCTTATGAAAGCGGATATGAATAATGCAACCTCATTGAGACAAGCTCTTGACCAATATTGTGCCAGTTCGGGACAATTGGTTAGTGAAGCCAAGTGTAGCATCTTTTTCAGCCCTAATGTGAATGTTGATGTGAAGGCACAGATTTGTACTGAGTTGAATATCATGACCGAAGCACTTTCTGACACTTATTTAGGCTTACCTTCCATGCTTGGCCTAGACAGGAGAGACAACTTTATTCACCTACTGGAAAGAATTATCAAAAGGCTTGCGGTGTGGAATGAGAAGTTATTATCCTTGGGAGGTAAGGAAAGTTTACTGAAAGCTGTCATCCAATCCATCCCCGTTTTTGCTATGTCTGTCTTCCAGATTCCGATAGGTTTGTGCAAGGAGATGACCGATGCAATGTCTAGTTTCTGGTGGGGAGATAGTGAAGAACATCGTAAGATGCACTGGATGGCATGGTGGCGAATGTGTATTCCGAAAAATGATGGAGGGATGGGTTTCCGAGATCTCCCACTAGTACAGAACGACACATCGGAAACGGGCCAAAAAGCCCATCGGAAACGGAAAAAGGGTCCGTGTCCCCGACCCTGTCACTGATGTGAAGGCTCTCATCAGCAACAGACAAGAAAAACCGTCACCGATGAGGCTTGATTTTGGCTACGGTTGCCATCCAGTCTCCGTTGCCGATGTATCTGGACATCAGAAACGGAGATTTGTTTCTGCTCGTTTACATTGAGGTTTCTTCATAAGCCTAGAGCAGGAATAGATTTGGCACTGGACATTTAAAATTTCACAGCAGAAGCACAAAAATGCTAACAAATTCATTCATAAGGTATAACAAATGTCACCGATACATTGCATCACAAGACAACCAATTACTTATCTTCATTGTCATGCCTCTCTAAATCTATCATTGACATGTCTAGCTAAATCTATCTATGTCATGCCTCTCTAAACTTATCCTTGTCATTTCCAACTTAATTTATCTTCATGACTATCTGCTATAGTTCATGAATTGAATCTTCTTCTTGGACGGTGTCGCCAAAATATAATCAACTCGCCGCTTTGTCCCCGACCTTGTAGTTAGCTCATTTAAATGAGCTAAACGGATCAGCACCATGCTCTGCACATAGTGCAATAAGCGAGTGCTGATGTACTGAAGGTGCCTCTTTTGTAAAGTGGTCACTGAAATGCAAAGAGAGAATATATGACTCCATGTTAGCTCACTATACATCTAGCATAAAGGACATACAACACAAAAGGATGCATAAGACAGAATAACAAACTTACAAATCCATTGCATAGTTGTTGTGTACCAACAATTATGCCGGACGACAAGCGCACCTTGGCTAACGACCGGCTTTTTATACAGTGTCACCGAAATGTACATCTGTTTTGCAAAGGAGATAAGTCAGCCATGAGTTTCATACACTACCGATTTGTGCTAGTTATGTTCTTTTCGAGCGACACTACGTAGTCGTCCTCATCGTCCTCGGATGTATTACAACCCTAGTTCTAGTTCTGTTCATGAGTGTCCTATGGAAGAAAACCTAAGCAGAACAATGACAACAACCCTAGTTCGTCGGCACGACGGCTGGTCACAAATAGATGTATTACCATTGGATCTGGCGGCGGGAGTACGTAGTTGTCCTCGTCGTCCTCGGATCGACACGCCATGCGCCCTCCAGCTACAGATCAGGCGACGAGATCTGCCCGGGTGGAGCAAAGAACGGGTACGCGCTGCCATGGTCGGAGGAGAGGAAGATGCGCGCCGCCACGATCGGAGGGAGGGAGATGCGCGCCGCCACGGTCGGAGGAGAGGAAATGCGCGCCGCCACGGTCGGAGGGAGGGAGATGCGCGCCGCCACGGTCGGAGGGAGGGAGATGCGCGCCGCCACGGTGGAGCTAAGATCTGGTGCTGCGTGGAGGCGCCGCCACACTTTGAGAGTGGGGCTGAGAGTGAGCGATAGAGTTTAGCGCTGTGTGAAGGGCGCATTTATAGCAAAGTAGAACATCGGAAACGGAGGGTATAAACAACCGTTTCCTTTGATTTTTTCACTGACACACAGGGCTTATACTGATCTCTACTAGTATTGAAGTTGAAGAACATAAAAATAAATAACTATAACTACTCCTCGGCCTCCGCCTTCTCCTGCTCGCATGCGAGGAGAGCCTCGTAGTCGTCCATGTCATCGCGCGGCTCCTTGCCGACGATGTCATCGCCGCCCGTGCGCCCCTCCCACATCTCGTCGTCATTGTAGGCAGGATCGTCGCGCAGCTCCGGCGGGAGGAGGAGCCAGCGGCTCTGAAGCAGCTCAACTCTTTCCGGCGGCATAGGCACCGACGCGCGGTTGAGGTGCCAGCCACCGGGTAGCCGAACCTTTGACCATGGCACTGGCCTCCTATATTGCTAGTGCCGCTCCGCGACGGCCTGCCCGACGATGACGCGGTTCCATCCAGGCGACCGCGGACGAGCGTCTCTCCGCCGCGGCGAGCGGCTGCTGTCGCGGGCGCCCGAGGATCCCGCGTCCTCTTCCGAGGCATAGGCACCCTCCTGTCGTTGACGCGCCAGCCAGCGGGGAGGCTAACATTTGACCAGGGCACTGGCCTCCTATATTGCCAGTGCCTCTGCGCGACGGCCTCCGGCGCGACGACGCGGTTCCAATTCAGCGAAAGCGGGAAACTGCTGCGGCGAACGCCGAGGAGTTGCTAGAGTATCCATGGCTGCGGCGAAGTGGCGTACTGAGATGGACGGTGCCGCGGCGCCACTACACCATAGCAGTTACTCCGCCTCGCTTCGAATTCCAAGAAGATGGAACGTGTCCACATTGGAAACGGACACCCAAAAGTCTCCGTTGCTATAGAGGCACATATCGGAAATGGAGCCAGAATTAAGACCGTTGCCAATACTATGGGTAACGGAGTTAATACTTTCTCCGTTACCTATGTTGACGGGCCAGCCACGTCCCAGGTCAGGTTTGTACGCACTGGCCGCGCGGAAAGCGCGATTCTCCGTCGCCTAACGCCTGCCGTTTCCATAGAGGGGTATCCGATGTGTCGTTCTGTACTAGTGTCCATTCTTTCAACTTGGCCATGCTTGCTAAACAATCCTGGCACGAATCCAGAATCATTATGTGCTCAAGTCTTAAGAGCGAAGTATTATCCACATGGAAATGTAATGAAGGCAGGACCGAAGAGTGGCTCCTCTTTCACCTGGCAAAGCATTGTTGCAGGTTTACACTCTTTCAGGAGAGGTCACATCTGGAGGGTTGGCTCGGGTGAATCAATAAAAATTTGGGAGGACCATTGGGTTCCTGACAGCCATTCAAGGATGGTTATTTCTTCAAGAGGCCAGTGCTTGCTACGAACGGCAAATGAGTTGATAAACCCACTGACCCACACCTGGGATGTACAGACTCTAGAGGAGAATTTTCTCCCGATCGATGTTGCTAGGATTCAGAAGATTCCTCTCAATGAAAACATGATGGATGATTTTGTTGCTTGGAACCTGACCAAGACGTACTCTTTCTCGATTCGTTCTGCCTACTATGCTCAATGGAAACATGCTTTCGGCTTGAGACTAAGTCGGTCCGATGGACAAGGTAACGCGGAGCGCAACCCAGTTTGGAAAATTCTATGGAAACTCAAAGTACCGACAAAAGTGAAGATATTTGCTTGGAAGGCCCTTCATGGTACATTATCGGGACTGGCCATTCTAGCGAATCGACATATTAAAACTTCGGCTCAATGTCCAATATGCATGCAAGGACCAGAAAACATCAAGCATCTGATGTTTGACTGCTCTCGGGCTCGCGAGGTATGGAGTGCTTTAGGACTTCTTGATGTAATTGTTTCTGTTCTTCCAGGGGAACTATCGGGTTCGGTAATCCTTGAGGAAATCTTGCGAAGCAAAAACCCTACTGTTGCCGAGCTGGGCCAGATTGGTTCAAGGAGGCAATTATAGTGGGCTTTGGTACATCTGGTGGCAGAGACGTGAGGCAGTCAAGGGAGCTCCGGTTGCTTCTCCTAGCAGATCGGGATTTTCCATCTTAGCTCTGGCAGCGAATTTTCAAGGTGCAGCTCGTGGCGTTGAACCACATGCGATAACATGGACAAAACCGATGGCTAATACTTACAAGCTGAACATCGACGCTTGCTTCTTTCTGAATGGCGATGGCGCAGCAGGTGTTGTTCTCAGAAACGACAAAGGAGAGGCGGTGGCTGGTGGGTACTGGCCTTTGAGTAATTTATTGGATGTTACCACTTCTGAAGCAACGTCGTTACAAAAAGGGCTCATTTTGATTGAACAACTAGGATGCTCTCCGGTGACTATTGAAACTGATTCTTTAGAGCTATGTCAAGCATATAATGGTGAGATCAAGATTTGGAGTCCTTACACGGCTATTTTGGCTGTTTTTTGCGAGCTTCCAGAATTGGCTCTGTCACGGTCCAGTTCTGCGGACGGGAGGCAAACCAGGTGGCGCACAAATTAGCTCGTTTTGCTTTTGACTCCAATTCCTTTTCTATTTGGGACTGTGATCCCCCTAGATTCATAATCCCTGATGTAATTAAGGATGTAACTCTGTTTGAACTGTAGCCAGCAAGTTTTTTACGCACTCTTTTCCTTACCAGGTACCCGTGAAATCCATGTATCGGCGCACGATGGATAACCACGGATCAAGATTGGTCGTGATAAACTGAATTGCATGGCCATGACTATGAGATTGCTTCCTGGTAGTTAACCCGCGTGGCCTTGGCTATGCGCGACGCGCATCCTGTGTGGGCCCCATGCCACTTATCTCTCCTACCACGTTATGTTTTCCCCCACCCTACGGTCAAAGTACGTGTACTTCTTCCTCCCTCCGTTCACATCCTCTTTCAAATTGCCATGGATGACGCTGTCCTCTCCTCATTGCCCCTCCAACTCATCCTCCCCAAGATCTCGTCGGAGCCGTCGTCGCCGCAGCAAGCCGCGGTGGAGGGGAGCAATAATCTTAGATGTTGATGGCCCTTGACATAGTTACCTGCGTCAAAAGAATATGGGTTAGGTTGAGACTCCAAGTGCAGAGTGTATAGTATAGGAAAGACGGTTTTCCCCACGAGGGGTGACTCGAGGGTTTAATATCGAACTCTCGGGGAATCAGTAGTGAAAGATTTATCTTCTTATCCTTCTCTTGAAAACCTACAAAACAAAGTAAATTGTTTTGGCCCTCAACCTCACCAAGTGGTTGTCAAGCACAAGGTGTGAGAATGATATCAAGATAAATGAATGCAAAACAGTAAATAAATATGCAATGATGATAAATAAATATGCAAGGATGGTGGAAACAATGATGGATGATATTTTTGGGTTTTGTATTGTGAATGCAAGATGTAAAAGTGTTTTTGTATTTTCGGATTTTTAAATGGCAGAAAATGTAAAGTGGATAAAAGTTGTTGGAAAGGTGTTTCTTATGATTAAAAATGGACCGGGGTTCATGGTTTCACAAATGCACTCTCTCTTTAATAAAGTGGTAGACAATGGAACACTAGAATTGACATATGAGATTGCAACAAAAAGGTTTCATGACAAGTTACTAATTATATGGGCATCACGTCCTAACATAGAGATCTTTTGTTTATTAATCTCTCTTATACTCCACCAAGATGCGAACTAAATCATAACACCTTAGTAATTAAGATAAATCAGAGCATAGCATTAAGTATCATGACATGAAGTTAAAATAAGAACATGCTAGATCTAGTCATGGAGTAGTGGCAATGGTCACACCCACATCTCCGGTAGCAAGGTATTTTTCTTTATCCCTAGTGAGGCAACAAAGTAAGGTAAAAACCCAAGTGGATCGCGGAACTTTCTCTCACGTTCACCGCACTAGCCACCCCCCGTTACTCCAACTAATGCACACGTTCCCCCTCACACGCTCTCATACACATGCTTGATCAAACAAGTAAACAAGAACGGGGTACATAATATGCATCTACTTTCATAACTGAAACAAAACTATTGCAATCTCAAACATATATTAACTCATAAAAAGATCCACCACAAAGGTATTACATAGATGACCGTAATCATGTTCAGCAGCTCATACGGTACTAATTAGTGAAGCTCAAAGAGAGAGATACATAAGTTACTTCCACAAACCCATAGTCCAGGGTGGACTACTCCCTCTTCATCATGGAGACGGTGGAGAAGTCGTTGGAGAAGATGGAGACCACGCCGGCAGCGCCCCGCCGGAGTTTTCCCCCTCCAATCTGCAACTCCAGGTCTCTGTTTCGTGGTTTCTGTGTTTCTGCGGCGCTCCTTTCCGAAGCGTCGGGGACTATTTTTATAGTCGTTTTTAGGTCAAGACGGAGGCTCGGGAAAAAAGATCGACGGCAACGGAGCCACGAGGCCCAGATGATGGGTCCCACGCGGCCAAGGAATCTGGCCGCGTGGGCCCACTCATCTTGGCCCTCGGGCCTCCGTTTGTTCGCTTCCTTCGCTCCCACGCTTTGTTCCTTCCAAAAACTGATGCTCGTAAATTTCAGGTCATTTGGACGTCGTTTGGGTCCCTGAAACATCAAAATATAGAAAATAGGGTTTTCTGCCTGTGCAGGGTTAATTCCAGAAAAATAGGGAAACAATGAAATATTCCCAAAATCAATATAAAACAATGATATAACCCTTATATGATGCAAATATGATTGAAATATAAGTAATATAATGCAAAGTTCATGTATGCATTTTACATGCATCAACATCCCCAAGCTTAACCTATACTCGTCCTCGAGTATGAAGGTGATAAAACTAACATGGACTTTGCAATTTAATACTATCAAAGGATATCAAAGATGATTACTATTGCTACATAGAGTCAAATGATTCATTCTTCAAAGGAGTAGCAATATACAAGATAGATTATGAAGTGATATCAAATATTCAATGTAAGGATGTTCAATGATAATTCACAAAGTGTAACATAGAAGAAAGTACTATGGACCAAATGTATGCATAATGAAAAGTAAAAACATCCTATAATGGTCATAGAGTATTCTTATAAATCTGAATATAAAAGGTGGACACTTTGGAAAGATATATAATGAGTAGAGGTAAAACATGAATAAGTTTCATCTAACTTCCAAATGCTTCTACTTAAGTTAATGTTTGCAATGTGGTATTGGTGTCAAGCTCTCATTACCCCTATCATAGCATCTTGAATGGTTAAAGTTTAAAGTGAAAGCAAATATGAGTAGTGTGCTTGACAAAGTATGGGTTGAATGTCTCATGCCCCGTGAATACGAGTACCTACACCACGGTGTTACTCAACTTGGGACAAAAAGCAAGTTCAAGTTAAGGTCATTGTAAGTAATATAATAGCGTCATCAAGAGCGTCAACTGGGGTACCTCTTGTCCCAGGACATGGAACAAGCCCATGTCAAAATGACAAGACAAACAAACAAAATGAACAATCTCCACACCCTTTTTATTTACTATTGGTATAGCTTTTTATTGTGGGTGCATCACTGAAGGTTCACCATAGCATGTAAGTAAATTTCCACCATGAATGATGCATGGCTTAGATTAGCGGCCCAGGCGTCTCTCTAGCCATTTATACAAACTCATTAAACTCACTAAGTTTCCGCATTTATTTGGCACCATGATAAGCATCCATAAACAAAAGTACATGATATCAACAAAATATAAAGAGCACGTTGAAAGCTTGCCATGTGACAGCACATATGAGCTAACTCCCAACCAAGACTCTTGTCAAGCTCACAACTTCATAATTTTAATCACAATGGGTCATGTTTATTAAGTGCAATAAAAGTAAGGTGTGCATCAAGTTCGTGAGAGCTCTTTAACCAACTTTTCCCATAACAATCAATAACATAAGCATTTTAATTCAGAAGTATAGATAATACAAAATAACATGATAAACATACTCGGAATAGCATAAAGCTAATAGGTAGATATGGTGGACTCACTGGAAAAACTTTGGTTGAAGGTGTTGGAAAACAAGTTTTTACTTGTTGGAATTTTTGGGCTAGCAAGAGGGAGAAAGTTGACCGTCTAAATGCATGCATAAGTGTCCATAGAACTAACCAATCCATGTTAAACAAAGTAAAGTAACATTCAGCATCAAAACATGAATAAAAGATAGCTCTTGATAAAACACTTGCAAATTAATATTCATTAAAAGCATATGAATCATGCAACTATATGTATCTTTTTGAATCAACTCAAACATCCCTTTCCCAATCTTTTTAATAGCATCCAACTTAATTCAACCCAAATTTCCAGTAGCTCTCTCATATATAAATGATAGTGGTGGTCTCAAGACAAACAAAAATCAAACCGAAATAAAAAGCAAATAAAAGACGCTCCAAGTTTATGCGATAAAGTGCATTGATCGAAAAACAGAAGTTAGACGTGTGCAAACCGAGAGTGTGTTGGTCCAGTGGGGTTGTCTTCACATCCCCAAGCTTATGGTCTTCACCATCCTTGGATAGCTCTTGGTGCATCTCCTCTAATCCCTGTGAAAAAACTTCAAAACACCGTTTCTCCCATTTCTTTTCTGTGGGGTGACATTAGTAGTGATAGACAAAGAATTGCTTGCTGCATAAAATCCTTAAACAAAAATTCATATGAATGTCCAGAAAGTGTATAATGTTGTATGCCTACTTATAAACTCAATTGGATCAAAAAGATTCAAGTTAAAAGTTCAAAGAATGCATCAAACAAAATGGGACAGAATCTGTCCAGAAAAACAGCAGCAGCAAAACGTATTTTTCTACCCTACTTAAATATGTCGAAAAATTCTAAAAAATTCATGCTTACAGAGGATGAAAAGTTGCAACTACAGTTCAAATATCAGCTCATTCGGAGTTACAGAATAGGAATTAAAAATCATACCGTGCACAGATTCGTGCTGGAATAAAATCTCCGAATGCAAATAGCAACTTTTTCAAACCAAAATAGGTAAAACTTGGCACTTTATTAAAAATTCCAGAAACAAAACTAAAAACTAAGTCTCTTGTTACAGCAAGAGGACACAAAGAAAATCAAAAATAAAAACAACCGGGTTGCCTCCCGTAAAGCGCTTTCTTTATAGCCATGTAGCTAGGCTTCTTACTTGATATTTATTGTGGACGAAGCTCATGAGGGAGCTTGAACTTTGATGTGTCCCTCTTCCTTGGGAAGTGTTCCATGCACTTCTTGTGTGGAAACTGAAACTTCACATTCCCTTCTTTTGAATCAATGATAGCACCTGTGGTACGAAGAAAAGGTCTTCCAAGAATAATTGGACTAGAGGTTTTATTCCCCATATCCATGATTAGAAAATCAACAGGTACAAATGTCATATGCAACTCTACCATAACATCACTTACTTTTCCTAAAGCATGTTTAATGGAATCATCAGCAAGTGCAAGTTCAATAGAGCATTTTTCAAGATTCTTTAATTCAAGTACTTCATATATTCTTTAGATAAAACAGAGACACTAGATCCTAGATCTAATATAGCATGGTGTGTCTCTTTTCCAATGGTTACTAGTACTTTGGGAATCCATATATCCCCAAGCTTAGGTGGTATCATAGCTTCTTGGTTGTACCTAGCAATCTTTTCTTTTAAAACATGATTAGCAATATAAGAACCAAAACCTGCTTGGTTAACATTGATGGAAGGATCACTTGCAAATTTTTGTAAGATAGATATTAATTCATGCAAGCTACAATTCTCTAAGTCAAGCAATGGTTCCTTGACTTCACTAAGCATTTTAACTTCCTCAACTTCTTCTCATTTCTCTTTCTTAATAATATCCAAAGCTATATTGAGATCTTCTTTAATAGATTCTTCAAGATTCCCTTCCAAGAGTTCTAGCATAGAAAATATTTTGTCATTAAATTTCTTAGTTGCTCCCTTTTTAGACTTGGCATTGTTTCTATCCTTTCCATTCTTGAAGCAATTTTAGAAAGGGTGTCATTAGTTTTCTTCATACTAGTTTTTGAGTAAAGGATGAAAGAGCGTATTTCATTTTTAGTAGGATACTCTTCCACATAGGTTTGTAGATCTAATATTGACCTATCAATAGAAACTTTTAGTTGTTTGATCCCAGTTTCATCTTTTGTTTCTATATAACTCCCAAATAAATTTTCATTAAATTATTAGCATGTGAGGGATTACCAGAAGCAAATCTTCCATTAGTCAATGAGTCTAGAAAACATTTTGACCAGCCATCTAGACCATTATAAAAATTTCTTATCAAAGTGGCAGGGGTATGCTTGTTGACACCATTTTTATTAATTCCTTCATTCTATACCAAGCATCCATTAATGACTCTCCATAATATTGACCAAAATTTTCACTTCAACACTAGAATCCATTTTGATAAAGTTTTTATGTGTTTTTAATTTTTTTGAAAAACTGAAAATAAAAATGCAAACCGAAATATAAATATGATATGCAAGACAATAACAAAACAAAATAAATGCTTTGAAGGTAAAGATGGATAAGATGATGCTCACGTAGGTGCAACCTCCCCAAGCTTAGGTGTTTGCACAAGTTGGTGATGAAGTTGACTTTGTTGTGAGATACCCTTGGATAAACCTTTAAGCAATGATTCCCCGGCAACGGCGCCAGAAAACTGTCTTGATGGCCCTTGACGTAGTTAACCTGCGTCAAAAGAATATGGATTAGGTTGAGACTCCAAGTGCAGAGTGTATAGTATAGGAAAGACGGTTTTTCCCCACGAGGGGTGACTCGAGGGTTTAATCGAACTCTCGGGGAATCAGTAAAAGATTTATCTTCTTATCCTTCTCTTGAAAACCTACAAACAAAGTAAATTGTTTTGGCCCTCAACCTCACCAAGTGGTTGTCAAGCACAAGGTGTGAGAATGATATCAAGATAAAATGAATGCAAAACAGTAAATAAATATGCAATGATGATAAATAAATATGCAAGGATGGTGGAAACAATGATGGATGATATTTTTGGGTTTTGTATTGTGAATGCAAGATATAAAAGTGTTTTGTATTTTCGGATTTTTAAATGGCAGAAAATGTAAAGTGGATAAAAGTTGTTGGAAAGGTGTTTCTTATGATTAAAAATGGTCGGGGTTCATGGTTTCACAAATGCACTCTCTCTTTAATAAAGTGGTAGACAATGGAACACTAGAATTAACATATGAGATTGCAACAAAAAGGTTTCATGACAAGTTACTAATTATATGGGCATCACGTCCTAACATAGAGATCTTTTGTTTATTAATCTCTCTTATACTCCACCAAGATGCAAACTAAATCATAACACCTTAGTAATTAAGATAAATCAGAGCATAGCATTAAGTATCATGACATGAAGTTAAAATAAGAACATGCTAGATCTAGTCATGGAGTAGTGGCAATGGTCACACCCACATCTCCGGTAGCAAGGTATTTTTCTTCATCCCTAGTGAGGCAACAAAGTAAGGTAAAAACCCAAGTGGATCGCGGAACTTTCTCTCATGTTCACCGCACTAGCCACCCCCCGTTACTCCAACTAATGCACACGTTCCCCCTCACACGCTCTCATACACATGCTTGATCAAAACAAGTAAACAAGAACGGGGTACATAATATGCATCTACTTTCATAACTGAAACAAAACTATTGCAATCTCAAACATATATTAACTCATAAAAGATCCACCACAAAGGTATTACATAGATGACCGTAATCATGTTCAGCGCTCATACGGTATTAATTAGTGAAGCTCAAGAGAGGAGAGATACATAAGTTACTTCCACAAACCCATAGTCCAGGGGTGGACTACTCCCTCTTCATCATGGAGACGGTGGAGAAGTCGTTGGAGAAGATGGAGACCACGCCGGCAGCGCCCCGCCGGAGTTTTCCCCCTCCAATCTGCAACTCCAGGTCTCTGTTTCGTGGATTCTGTGTTTCTGCGGTGCTCCTTTCCGAAGTACATCGGGGACTATTTTTATAGTCCTTTTTAGGTCAAGACGGAGGCTCGGGAAAAAAGATCGACGACAACGGAGCCACCAGGCCCCAGATGATGGGTCCACGCGGCCAAGGAATCTGGCCGCGTGGGCCCACTCATCTTGGCCCTCGGGCCTCCGCTTGTTCGCTTCCTTCGCTCCCACGCTTTGTTCCTTCCAAAAACTGACGCTCGTAAATTTCCAGGTCATTTGGACGTCGTTTGGGTCCCTGAAACATCAAAATATAGAAAATAGGGTCTGCTGCCTGTGCAGGGTTAATTCCAGAAAAATAGGGAAACAATGAAATATTCCCAAAATCAATATAAAACAATGATATAACCCTCATATGATGCAAATATGATTGAAATATAAGTAATATAATGCAAAGTTCATGTATGCATTTTACATGCATCAGATGTGTGTGTTATAGGCCGCTGGATTTGAGGTGCGGGGTGGAGGTTGATGTCGGAGTATTTTTCGAGCAACTAGGGCTACATACCTGCGGATATCCGAGGGATACCTTCGATCCCGATTACGGATGCAGTATAGTAGTCTTTTCCCTTTAGACCTAGATTTTATAAAAAATGTACTATCTTGGAACGTTGTTTTCTAAGAAGTCTATTAAAGTCTAAAATAATTTTATCTACCAGGCCAACTATGTTCTTTTTAAGGGGTTTCATCAGTGGAGGAAAATAGGCCAAGGCGCAAGTTTCCTGCAGCTATGGACACACGTAATGGGATAACACACCTGGAACATCACCGTGCATTGCCTAAGGCATAGTGATGGGGGGAATATAACCCGGTAGGCCCATGGAGAGGGAAGCATGACCCGCCAGACAGGAGGCCGGGCGAGGCCAGCCACCCTCATCATGGGCCGGGTTATACTGAAGGGCCGGTGAGCTTGTCGGTAACCCGGCCTATGCAAGGAAGATTCTAGAAGACCGGAGGCAGTACGCGTCATGAAGTCCAAGACTTGGAGGATACGAAAGACAAGACGAGTTAGAGTAGGATTCCAAGTACGGGTATAACCCGGCTTACCTTGTATGCGACTAGGAGACCCGGATGTCTTTATAAGCCGACTCCTAGGTCATAGATAGACAGATTCGAGAGAGAGGTTTCAGGCCGAATAAGATAGACAAAATAGAGATAGCTCGAGAGAGAGCTCCCACGCCGGAGTTATCTAAACCCGGTAATCATCGCCATTGGCGCACCATGTAATATGTGATCATATAGTGATTTATAGCAGGACGTAGGGATCCTCCACCGAGGGGACCTGAACCTGGGTAAAAAATATCTTCTCCCCCGTAGAGCTAGACCATCTCCTGAACATCAGAGTCGCTTTGCCCTCAATCTCAAGTTACCTCGTGTAACATCTGCCGTTGGAACTTTACGATCCAAGCTTAGGCGAGAGAACCATCGAGAGAAACACCACAACCTTGTAACCTAGATCGAGATCCGGCTCTGTTGTGGTAGCCGGGTTATCGAGATCGAGATAAAAAACAAGATAGCAGGAAGTAGGTCTTTATCTCCAATGGAGAGGCCGAACCTGGGTAAACCTTTTGTCCCTGCAGTGCTAAACAATCTCCCAGACGCCAGTGTCGCCTTGCCCATCAACTCAAGCTACCCCAAAGTAGCATCTGCCGTGTTATCTACCCCACGACAGTTGGCGCCGTCTGTGGGAAACGCGTCCAAAGGTGTCACCATCATGGGAGAAGCAAGGCAAGGAGTAGAGAACTATGTTTTCGGCGAGATCACCCTCAATTCGCAAGGAGAGCCCATCGTTGATGATTTTGGCTAGGGGCCGGAATCAGATCTACTTGAATCAGGTGATGTTATTCCAATTGGCAAGTTTAACGTTTTTGTTGGTATGATTGCAACTAGATCTGCTAATGATGGAGACTATGAATCTGTGTCAGGAGCTGCCACAATTGTTCAATCTGATGGAGAAGAGTCAGTTCGTACGGCTGAAGATGAGCTGCCCCTGGACGTGCATGAGGAAAGATCGGGAAACCCGGCTCCAGTCCCGGGTGATGTGGTGGACTATGCAGATTCAGAATCGATCCTGCCCTTGTTCGAAGGCCGGTTCGGATATGGAGTAGAAGAAGAGGACGAAGAGGAGCAAGAGTCCGTTCCAAGCCCGGTTAGGAGGGTGGCGGTTTACACCGCTCCTTCGATCAACGCTGGGGCATCACCGTCAACGGTTGTGCCACCAGCTTTTACTCCGGGTCAGCAACAGCAACAATTGCCACCAGTGTTGGAGCTGGCGGGCCAAAGGGTTGATGGAGACCCGGCTTCGGTATCAGAGGAAAGTGAAAACATGGCGCGCTACAGGAATAGCTTCGGTTTTCTCAATAACCGAGCTCAGGGTGAGGAAAGAAACAATGCAACTGGGGTTCGGGCCATGTTTAACAATGGCCTGGTCCTAGATCCAACAGCACTTACGAGGATTGTTACTCCAGAGAACGCGGCAGCAAGAGCTATAGAATTGGATACAGCACGCCGGGCCTTGGAGCAGGTGCGCAGAGACACAATGGCAGAGAAAGAAGACATGGAGGTTAGGCGAAAGCAATTAGAGGATGAGGAAAATCGTCTCAATGAGATGACCAGGGCACACCGGAGGAGCACCAGAGCCGGCTGGCTCCTGGAGAAAACGCCATAAATCAAGCAGTATTGTTTAGGACCCCAGAAGATCAACCAGTTGGTGTAACCCAGGTGGCTCTGGTTGTTAGAACAAATATAGAACCAGACAGAGGAACAGCAGCAGCTGGGGTTGCAGTTGCAGCGGCGTCGGGTCTTCTCGCTGGGGGAGCCAGGGGAAATCCGGGTTTGCCGCCCAGGACACCAAGGTTTCATACGCCGGCGGGTCACTATTCCAATCTAGCCCAAGGAAAAAATATACTATAGCAATGGATGAAAGTTCCAAGGAAAAATTACAGCGATCCGGAGGGTTGCCCTCGAGTGCTACCCCCGTGCATCTGATCGTCTTTTGGAAAAAGAAGAAAAAAAATTGGATTTAGTTGGCTTGTTGCGTGATCATGCATGCAAAAGAGCTGCTCACGCAATAATGAAAAAAGAAGATGTAGAAGTGCAAGAGCATCGATCAAGGAAACCCGGCCGCGAGCCAGCTTCAGGTGATGATGACCCGGCCGCGAGCCGGCTTCAAGCGACGATGACCCGGCTCCTTCAATAAACGCGGGTGCCTTTAGTCTCATCGTGGCTGCCCATGACGATCCGCGCATTCACTCTGTGTCTTCAACACAGGACAAAACAAGCTAAGTTGCATTTATATTTAAATTTCGTGTTTTACTTTATTCAGTCAATTAAATCTGAGTCGATCCTTAGAGTTAAATATATTGTTTATAGGGAAATTACAAAGATCATCCAAAGGATTGCAGGCCACCTTTTAAGGTCGAGCTATCTATCGCTCGCAAATGGATTTATCAAAGTCGAGTTATTTATCGCTCGCAATGGATTTCTTAAAAAGTCGAGCTATTTATCGCTCGCAATGGATTTCTTAAAAAGACGAGCTATCTATCACTTGCAAATGGATTTATCAAAGTCAAGCTATTTTATTGCTTGCAACGGATTTTTGGATAATAAGGTTGCCACTAAAAGCGCCATCAGCATGTTTCGGCTTAATCGCCGATCTTCGGATTATAGGGTATCTACGTCAAGAACATCCAAACAAGCTAAGTCATATGATTATCTAAACTTTTTCATATCAGTTATTTTTCAGTTATCAATTGTTGGGTTGAAGACATGGAAAATCCATGAAACATCTCCCGGCTTCAGTTATTTTTCAGTTATCAATGGTTGGGTTGAAGACATGGAAAATCCATGAAACATCTCCCGGCTTCAGTTATTTTTCAGTTATCAATGGTTGGGTTGAAGACATGGAAAATCCATGAAACATCTCCCGGCTTCAGTTATTTTTCAGTTATCAATGGTTGGGTTGAAGACATGGATCTTACCATGAAACATCTCCCGGCTTCAGTTATTTTTCAGTTATTAATTGTTGGGTTGAAGACATGGGAAGTCCATGAAACATCCCCCAGCTTCAACTATTTGCAAATTGTTAGCGTGCCCAGGAGTGTTTCACAACTTCGGTTAGCGTGCCCAAGAGTACTTCGCAACGTTGTAAACATTGGGTCTTGGGGCTGATCGCTCGAATAGCGCAGTTACAAACTCAAGACCCGGCATATAAGCCACTTTGGTCATGGGGGTTGATTATCAGTTATTGGTATAGCTGCAATCCCATGACCCGGCCAAATTCAGAGCCACTATATTCTTGGTTATCTAAACTTAAGCTCGATGTGAAACGCAATTATATGGCCTGATTGCGTGCCTGTAAATTCAATCAGTCATGAGGCCCACTGGGACTTGACTGACCCTGTTTTTAACAGAGAGGTCGCAACAGTGAAGATCCATGCGAAAGCCGGCTTACAGTTTATAGAAACCAAAAGGGTCATCTAAACCAAAGGGATTTGCAGAACGACATATCACGTTCATCAAAAAAGCAAACCCTCAGGGTGCACGTACACCATCAGCATAAATATTCATCAGTTACTAATTTATTACAAGTCTGTCATGCTGTATAATGTTATTTTGTGCCTAAGGGAAATTTTTTGCAGGATGAATTTATAACCCGGCAGTAGAAACCGGGCCCCTCAAGTTTGATAATTGGGAAGTCAGAAAATTTCATGCTAAGAGCAGCAAGATCATGTGCTATTGTCTCCAACAAAAGAGAGTAACAGGAATTTCCCGCCTCGATGTGATGATGTGTGCTGCGGCTGGTGACCCAAAAACAAAAGATGTTATATGGAGTGCTATTAGCAATTCACGTGGATATCAAGGCATCATTCCAGCAAAGGACAAAATTATTTGAGTTCCTATTTTGCTACCACGCTGGATGAGTTTTATATTAAACAGCTAGTCATGGGAGAAAATTAAGCCTAGTTTTTCAGAATTGCAGACTGGTGTAGCGAAGGCAGCAGTTGCACACGCCTGACGGCTCGTCATTTAAGTATTCAAGAGTTTGGAAAGTTTCATACTGAGTATAAAGGATCAGAATCATGAAGAGATGAGTATGCGAGTTGCCATAGATTTGTGCAAGAAGGGAAATAGTGGCCGGCTTTCGAAAAGTGGGCACATCTGTTTCTGCAATCATCAAGCGAGTCAAGATGAAGAAATAACGACAAGCAGGATACTACTAATGTTCTTGCGAGTCAATTAAAGCGCGGATGGAAGAAACAGAAGTTACAACAGCTTGATCGCCAGTACAGTACAGATGCATGCAAGCCAAGAAAAGTCACATGACCAAATCAGCTGTAGGAAGGTCACCTAAACAAATCGACAAGAGGAATATCGGATGATCAATCAGCGATTATATGTCTCAGTGAAAATAGAGGGAAAAGCGGATGGCACGGATGCAGGCTGCTGAATTTGAATCAGACAGTATTGAAGGGCTGTCACATGCATGGGATGATTAAAGTGCAAACCGGATACGTACAAAACCCAGTTAATGGAAAAGCGAGCACGGTCAAACAAAAGGAAGTCTGAACTTGAAGAAATCATGTTACAACAGCTTTTCCAGTATCAGTCGGACATGGTTAATTAGAAATCAGATGGAGTTGCTGCCTGGTTATGAGAATATGCATGTTGGGCAGGAGTGAAGAAAACAGAAAGAAGAAACAGCCGGCTTACGAAAGATTATGCATGTCCGTTTCAGCCTTGCCTCAACACTGCCGGTTCTGCTCAGCATGGTCGGGTCTTCATCATTTGCGTCCATGGCCGGCTTTACCTACAGGTGTATGAGTTGCCGTATTTGAAGCTGAAAGACAAACTGAGCTCCGAGTTGTTACAGGCGAACGAACTGACACTTGGGGGCTACAAGAGTTGAAGTATTCTAAGGTGATATAAATATTGAAGAAACAAGCTCCGAGCTGTTGCAGGCGTACACCTCGACGCTTGGGGGCTACACTAGTCAAAAGTTTATCCAAAGCAAATTATCAAAGTCTCAGGTGGCTGTGGACAGCTAAGCCGGCACTTGGGGGCTACAGTATTTGACGTTCAAAATTTATCTACGAGGTGAAAGATGAAAAAGTCCCAGGTTGCTGCAGGCACACAACCTGGCACTTGGGGGCTATATGGGTCAAAGTGTTTATCTATCTATCACAAGCACCAAGTTATCGCGAGGTGATAAACTCGGAGCTTGGGGGCTACAGGTTATATACACGAGAAAAATCAAAATTCAGATTCTTGAGAGCCAGTAAAACTGGAAGTATTTTCGCCGGGTCTTCAAAAGCCGGGTCTTGAAAGATAGCCTCCATGTGAGTAGGCTTCATCAGGTCCGGATTATCAAAAACCGGGTCAAAGGACCCATGAAAGAAAGTATGGGAAATATTATTGGCAGAATAAGCGTGAGTTAAACCTGGAGGCATATGAATCCAGGAAGAAAAACTCGGGTTATAAAATGGACCGTCAAATCGAGCTGGCCTAGAAAGTGTGACCCGGGTTCTATCCCTTTAATATTTATTTTTCTTATTTCAGGAGGTTACCCTGGATACTCAAAGATTAAGCGTTGAACAGAAAACCGGAGGCGTATGAACCCGGTAGACATTGGCCGGGTTATGATATGGACCGCCAAGAAGAGCCTGCCTGGCTAAAGAAAAAGCAATCTAACTTTATATTTTGTGAGTATTTCTTATTTTCAGGAGGTTAACCCAGACATCAAGGATGGCGGTTCCCCTTGAGAGATAAAGTTTGAAGTTAAAGGAAAAGCACGCCAAACCCGATGTCCAAGTTAACCTCGGGGCAACTGATGGGGGGATTATAACCCGGTAGGCCCATGGAGAGGGAAGCATGACCCGCCAGACAGGAGGCCGGGCGAGGCCAGCCACCCTCATCATGGGCCGGGTTATACTGAAGGGCCGGTGAGCTTGTCGGTAACCCGGCCTATGCAAGGAAGATTCTAGAAGACCCGGAGGCAGTACGCGTCATGAAGTCCAAGACTTGGAGGTTACGAACGACAAGACGAGTTAGAGTAGGATTCCAAGTACGGGTATAACACGGCTTACCTTGTATGCGACTAGGAGACCCGGATGTCTTTATAAGCCGGCTCCTAGGTCATAGATAGACAGATTCGAGAGAGGTCTCAGGCCGAATAAGATAGACAAAATAGAGATAGCTCGAGAGAGAGCTCCCACGCCGGAGTTATCTAAACCCGGTAATCATCGCCATTGGCGCACCATGTAATATGTGATCATATAGTGATTTATAGTAGGACGTAGGGATCCTCCACCGAGGGGACCTGAACCTGGGTAAAAAATATCTTCTCCCCCGTAGAGCTAGACCATCTCCTGAACACCAGAGTCGCCTTGCCCTCAATCTCAAGTTACCTCGTGTAACATCTGCCGTTGGAACTTTACGATCCAAGCTTAGGCGAGAGAACCATCGAGAGAAACACCACAACCTTGTAACCTAGATCGAGATCCGGCTCTGTTGTGGTAGCCGGGTTATCGAGATCGAGATCAAAAACAAGATAGCAGGAAGTAGGTCTTTATCTCCAATGGAGAGGCCGAACCTGGGTAAACCTTTTGTCCCTGCAGTGCTAAACAATCTCCCAGACGCCAGTGTCGCCTTGCCCATCAACTCAAGCTACCCCAAAGTAGCATCTGCCGTGTTATCTACCCCACGACACATAGGTAGAACAGGCAAACCCTATGCGGCGCCCGTTAGCGCCGCATAGGGGAAGCGCTGCCTGCGTGGTTCCTGTCGTGGGCCGGGCCCAATACACACTCCTCTTCTCCAACCTCACGAGCCGGCGTCGGCAACGCCGCGCCGACCGCCAGGGAGGCGCGAAGGAGAAGACGCCGGCGAGTCAGGACCGAGCCGGAGACGGGGCCGACGCGGCCAGCCGCGGCGGCGCCGGAGTAGGCTCGGAAGAACCTTAATGGTGGGTGGGGTGGTGGCCAGGGTTAGAGGGATGGCCTTGGGCGGCGGAGGGTGATACGTCTCCAACGTATCCATAATTTCTGCTGTTCCATGCTTATATTATACCATTTGCTACATGTTTTATATACACTCCGTATCACTTTTATGCATTTTCTGGGACTAACCTATTAACAAGATGCCACAGTGCCAGTTCCATGTTTTCTGCTGTTTTTGGTTTCAGAAAGTTACTTCTGGAAATATTCCCGGAATTGCACGAAACAAAAGGCCAGGTCCCTATTTTTCCAGCGCGTACACGGAGTCCGAAGGAGAGACGAAGACTCGCCACGAGGTGGCCAAACCACCTGTAGGCGCGGCTGGGCCCACAGCCGCGCCTGGGTGTGGTTTGGGCCCCTCGGGGGTCCGCCGACATCGCCCCTTCGCCTATTTATTCCCCGAGACGCGAAAACCCTAAAACACCGAGCCTTTCATCCAGAACATATTCGCTGCCGCCGCCGTCGTCAACCCTAACTCGGGGGGTTCCTGAAGCTCTTCCCGGCACCCTGACGGAGAGGGGAATCATCACCGGAGGGCTCTAGATCGCCATGCCCGCCTCCGGAGTGATGCGTGAGTAGTTCATCCTTGGACTATGGGTCCATAGCAGTAGCTAGATGGTTGTCTTCTCCACTTGTGCCATCATGTTTAGATCTTGTGAGCTGCCTATCATGATCAAGATCATCTTATTGTAATGCTACATGTTGTGTTTGCTGGGATCTGACTTATATTGATACCTATGTGGAGCTGAATATTATATTATCATGTCTATGTCATTTGTGATCTTGCATGCTCTCCGTTACTTGTTGAAGCCTTGGCCACGTGAATACTTGTAACTCCAAGAGGGGGTATTTATGCATGATAGTTGGGTTCAACCTCTATTTAACCTGGGATAGTGACAGCAAGTTCTAAGGTTGTAGATGTGTTGTTGCCACTAGGGGTAAAACATCAATGCTTTATTCAAGGATGAATGTATTGTTTACATTACGCACATTACTTAATGCAATTGTCTGTTGCTTGCAACTTAATACTGGAAGGGGTACGGATGTTAACCGGAAAGTGGACTATTTAGGCATAGATGCATGCTGGATAGCGGTCTATGTACTTTGTCGTAATGCCCAAATGAATCTCATAGTAGACACCACAACTCACACATGCATGTTATATGCACTTATCAATTGTCAATTGCCCAGCTGTAATTTGTTTACCCAGCATGTTAGTTATCTTATTGGAGAGACACCACTAGTGAACTGTGGACCCCGGTCCATTCTTTTACATCTGAAATACAATCTACTGCAATCATTGTTCTCTACTGTTTTGTGCAAACAAACATCATCTTCCATTCGATACGTTTAACCCTTTGTTTTCAGCAAGCCGGTGAGATTGACAACCTCACTGTTAAGTTGGGGCAAAGTAGTTTGATTGTGCTGTGCAGGTTCCACGTTGGCACCGGAATCCCTGGTGTTGCGCCGCACTACACTCCTCCACCAACACCTTCGAAGCAAACCTCGTTTTCCTACTGGTCCGATTAAACCTTGGTTTCATACTGAGGGAAAACTTACTGCTGCACTCATCATACCTTCCTCTTGGGGTTCCCAACTGACGTGTGACGTACAAGCAATTGTTTCTGGCACTATTAACCTAGAGCCACCAGAGGGCGGAACGGCGAGGCAACGCAGGAGCGGATCCGGCCGTGGGTGGCGGCCGCAGGTGGTCTGGCCGTCGTTAGCGGCGGGGGATCGACGGCACACGTACGCAGCGTGGGAAAGAAGAAGGGAAGAAGAAGGGGATCGAGGCGGTTGGGCCAGCCCACGTACGCGGCGCAGGGCAAGGCGTGTAGGCGCAGCAAGGACTATGCGGCGCTAACGCGCGGCGCAAAGGCGCTCCCGTAGAAACACATGGAACAGTGGTACCGCTCACACGCGCGGTAGTACCGACTAGTACGATTTCTGTGAGGAACGCCGTAACGGTTGAAAATGAGGGCCCCTATAAATAGGGCCCTCCTCTTCCCCAAGAGGTACGCACGAATCCGAGTCTCTCTTCTCCATTTATCCAAGAAATAAATGCCCTCAATCTCCACTCCTTTGGTCCAAACTCTTTGATTATTTGAGGGGTGACGAAGCAAATCAAGATCTAATGATACACCGAAGGAATTTTGAGTCCAACCTACTAATACCTAGTTGATCTTGTTACTATTGGGTCTTAATTTGTAGCCCTAGACAAAAGTGGATGTCTGGGAGCTCAGTCTTCGTGTGCGAATTCTTGGTGTTGTTGGGAGACTCCAATTGAGTTATGGAGATAGCCCCAACCATGTTTATGAATGTTCGGTTGCCTCCTTCAAGTGCCACTTAGTGGAATCATGAACTTGCTTTTTGTGAGGGCATAAGGAACTAAGATGAGCCTTTGTGCCAGTGGTGAAATTGTGTCGTCGTGCACCTCTCGAACGGAGATGTACATCCCCTAAAAAAGAAGCAACTCAGAATTACATCATCGTCTTCACCTTGCGCTTGTCTATTACCTTTGACTACGTGTTACTAACTTGCTTTGTATATATGGTGAGCTTGACATACATGTTTTTCACCTAGTTGCATATCACGACAACTTTTTATTTAATTGTATCCCTAAATTGAAAAGACGGATAAAGAGGTTATTAGTCGCATATTCACCCCCCAAGTCGACCATACTTGTCCTTTCGCTCTCACTCAGGCTCTAGCATATTAGTTTGATCTAAACAAGAATAAAAGAACATGCTAGCAATATGCATCAATAAAGTACTCATACCACACACAGAAATTGCATTTCATTACTCATCGCCTATCAAAATATCCAGCAAGAGAATAATAGAGATATCACCATAATCATTACGTTATTCATATAGTTTTAAACATGGTAGTACATAGATAGGGAGACATCTGCCACAAACCAGTAGTCCATCGGTGGAATACTCCCTTTATCATCGTGGAGATGATCGCGAAGATGTTCGAGGGGCCGAAGAGGCAACCAGAGGCGATTCTGGAATTGCTTCCCCCTCCAATCTTCGTCATTGGTAGAGTTCTGTCTCATTATTTGGTACTTCTCTATTTGATGCGCCTGTCGTGGGGTAATCACGGCAGATGCCATACGGGGTGGCTTAACTCGGGTGTGAGCCAGGCGACGTAGGATTCACAGAGAGGTTGCACACGCAGAGTTTACCCAGGTTCGGCCCCTCTGTATGAGGTAAAGACCTACTCCTGCTTATATGTATTTGGATCTGAATGGGGTGTACAATGGTGTGCGCACCAGAGCTTGCGGGTGCTCCGGAGGCTATGGAATGAGATGAGTCCGCCTCTAGGGTTGCTCCTTGCCGGCTTTATATAGGGAGCCGGCTAGGGTTTACAGGGAATGACGGGTTCCGCTGGCGGCGCTAGCTATCCTGCCTACAAGTGCGGCTTCGTGGAGCGCACTCTTCGGGATACATAATCGCAGACTGATTCCAAGATATCTGCTGCCGCCTCCCCGAGCCGTCATACCGGGATACTCGGGGACCCGGTATCCTGGAAGATGTACACCGGGTGGGCTTTGGGCCACCCGGCCTTGAAGGCCGACTCGGGGTTCTGGGCCTACCCGGTTGGGCATCCCCCCATCATTAGCCCCCGAGTTCGTCAGGGACTCATCTCCGGCTTGGTCTTCGTCTTGCGAACTGCCGGGTCGTGTCGTTGAACGAACTGAAACAGAGAAAAGAAAACAACGGCTCGGAGTGGTGGATTTTGGCCTTTAATGTCCGGTCTAACTCAAGTTTTTGTTTGATGCCGGCTTGCGCCCGTTGGGACGTTTGCCATCCCGACTCGCCTCGGTGCGGGTTGTCTCCTCGCCTTCTCCGTCTGACGTCACGGCATCTTTGACCGTTTGTCCTGTAGTGTTTGTCTGTCTGGCGCCGAGTCGATTGATGGGACTTGACGGCGCATCGACTGCCTCCACCTCGGGATGGAGCAGTGGCAATGATGACGCTCCTTGACCCGCACGCGCCGATCCATCGGTCCAAATGTCGTGACAGAGCGACGTGGCCGAATCTGAGCCGCATTTTTCGACACGCTCCCGTGGAAACCGAGGCGTCGCGCGGGAATCGAGGAGTCGTGCGACGTGGCGATAGCGGGCGACGTGGGCGGCGGCATTTACTGCGGTAACGGCTCCACTACTGTGCCTATTAAAACGGCAGGGGAGTGCGGCTGGGTGAGTTCATTCTTCATCCCTTCCTTGCGCTCACCGTCTCTCTCACAGCAGCTCGCGCCTGAGTTCTTCGCCGCATCGCCGCCGCAGCCATTGGACACTCTTGCTCCTCCGCCTCTCTTCCGGCCAAGATGGTGGCGCCCAAGAACAAGTGGGAGAGGTCGTCGGTGACGGCGCAGGCGCTGGAGCAAGCCGCCAACGAGGGCTTGTTGCCGCCGTCGTCGGAGCGTCGGTGGCGCATCGCCTCCGCGGATCCTCGCCCGCGGCCATCGCCGGGCGAGTTCGTCGCCTTCCTCGCGTTCCTCGAGCGCGGGCTGGGCTTCCCCACGTCGGAGTTCTTCCGGCGATTCTTGGACTTCTACGGGCTTCAGGTGCATGACCTGACGCCCAACTCGATCTCCATCTCGCCTGCTTCGTCACCCTGTGCGAGGGCTACTTCGGGTGCGCCCCGTTTTTCCCGTTGTGGCTGTGGATCTTCCACGGCAAGTGGGGAAGGGCGGCGACATGGCGCCCTGCGGCGGCCTCAACTTCCAGGTCCGCGGCGACGTCGACTACCTGGATCTCGGCCTCCCCTCCAAAGTGTATTGGAGGAAGTCGGGCTTCTACATGCGGGAGCCGGCGCCTGACGGCGAGATCGGGATCCCCTGCTTCTCGCCATCGCCGAGCCGGCCTCGCAATCTTCAGGAGCTGCCGCGCGACGCCGACTTGCCCATGGTGCGCCGGCTGATGGCGCGGCTTCAGGAGCTGAAGAACGGAGGGCTGACGGGTCTGAACCTCATCGCCACTTGGGTGAAGAGGAAGATCGCACCTCTGCAGCACCGGCCCTCGCTGATCTGCGAGTACAAGGGGACGAAGGACCCGCAGCGCCATGACCCGACATTGTTCGAGTCGGTAGAGCAATTCACGCTGCGGATGAAGCGTGTCACGGTCCACCCGGCCCCCGAGTGGATCGTGGGCGGCCTGGAGGCCTACTCCGCCAAGCATCCGGCTCCTGAGGTGAGTCCCTTTGCTTGACGATTCGAAACACTTTCCTTTTCTTGGTCTTTTTATACCGATCTTTCCTGCTTTGTCGAATTCAGGAGTTTCGTCGCTTGTTGGGTTGCCTCCGATCCGCGGAGACGCTCCCACGGTGCTTGCCGGCCCCAACGACGTCGTCGAGCGCGACTCTGACGACGAAGCCGACAGCGCCACCATGGGCAACGAAGCCGCCTTCTCCTCCCGCCAACCGATCCCCATCCTGTCTGAGGATGAGGAGGAAGGAGAAGAAGGAAGAGAAGAACGCGCCGGGTCCAAGAACCCGGCGCCTGCTGAAGAAGATGATGAAGATGATCAGCCGCTCCGCATCCGGCGGAGGCGTAGGCCTGCGGCTGAGGACGCCGGGCCCAACTCCAAACGCTCCAAGTCGGCGAACCCGACGCCGCCGCCACCGGAGCGATCGGCTGGGGCTGCCGTGCAGCGCACCGTCGTTGCCGAGCGGAGGCAGAAGGCCTTGCGGGACATCCCTGCGAGGGCTCGCGCCGACTCGCCGCCTGCGCCTCGCTTCCGAGGAGTTCGGACCTCAACTCTTCCACCTGCGGGTGACAGGTCTGCTGCTGATCCTCATCCAAAGTTCCACTGGAAACGCTATCTTGAGTTTGACCCGTTCGAGTGACATGGAGGACGCGCTGGAGAGCGACTCCCAGCGGGCGGAGCCTGCCGCGCACGTCACGGAGCCGACCACGAGAGCGCCGAGTCCTCCGCCTTCCACCGGCGGAGGCGACGAAGTTATTGTGCCCCCTCGACCCGAGGGGGCCACTATTGATGACACCGTGCCGGCTGGCACAGTGGATGCCACGCCTCAGCCGGAGACGGCGCTGGTGGTGACGACGACCCGCGCCACCGCGACGGCTTCCTCGTCGGGTGGGCTGACTGCCCAGCCCCCGAGCTCCGTCCCGGGTGCATCTGCGCCCCGGCCTGACTTCCGAGCCGCCATCCAGACAGCGATGGATGCGCACCAGGTACGTAGAATCCTTCTTGCACCTGTTGCGTCCGTAGCGTATATGTAGCCCCCAAGGCCCGAGTCGCGTTCGTAGAAAGCGGCTTGGGTCTTCATAGTTTTCTGGATGCAAAGTTTGGCGAATAGTGTAGTCCTTGGTTTGCCAATGTCGATGTAGAGGCAGGCCGGTGCGGGTGTGTATGCCACTCGGAACGTAGCCCCCGGGTTCTGACCCGGCGTATTATTTTTTTTTTTTGTTGGGGCTAGCCCCCGGGTTAGCAAATGTTGGTGTAGAGGTAACCCGTGGCGTAGCCCCCATGCCTCTTCTTGATTGTTTATTGTCTTGTGAACTGCAGGAGCTGTCCTGGCTCCTCGAAGCCGAACAGCAGGAGACCCGCCGCCTGCAGGAGGAGCTGAAGAAGGCGCGCGACGGCTTCATCTCCGTCGCTGAGCACCAGCAACTGCTGGCCGCGCAGGAGAGCCGGCACACGCAGGCGTTTGCCGCGGTGCAGGAATCCTGCGAGCGGCTCAGCAAGCAGAAGGAGGAGGCGGACGCCGCCCTCACCCAGGCGACCAAGGGGTACGGCGAGGACCTCGAGAAGCTCGAGCGCAAATCCGCGAGGCTGAGCGCGAGATGAAGGAGCTGACCGAGCGACTTGCCACCCTCGCCGTTGGCATCTGGGGTAAAGATTTCATGCGACCCCTTTGCAGTTTGTGCCTAGTTGACTTGTGGCCTTGTTGTTGATTTTTGTTTTGTTGAGCAGGCGAGGAGACGGCTGGCCTGACGGCTTCGGAGCATGTCCACCGGCTCGGAGTCTTCGCCCGTGACGTTCACGGCCGGGCCAGCAAGGTCGTCCAGATGCTGTCGCCCAAGGAAGGCGTCCCCGCACCCGTCTGCAAGGTGTTGCGGGTTCTGGAGCTGATGCCCCAGGTGATCACCTGGGTGCGGGAGTCGTCGGCCCGAGCCGGCGCGTGCATTGCCCTCGGGCTTGTGCGAGGCCGGTATAGGCAGACGAACGTGGACAAGATCACGGCCAGCATCCCCACCGATAGCAGCGGCCGGGAGATCGATCTGCAGCCGGTGCTCCAGTACTGCGCCCCTTACGCCTGCCGGGCTGCCAAGATGGTCGACCACGACGACTTCGTCTTCGACGTGGTGCCTGAGGGCAACGACCTTGGCGAGGTGGCGGACAGGGAGCCGGCGTCGGAGTACCTTTTCGAAAGGGCTTCAGCTCTGCCACCGCCGGCTGCGACGAACGAGGCGTCGACGTCTTCTGCTCGGGCGGCTCCTCCGTCTTGAAGTTTGCTCCCCTGCTTTCAAAAGAGGGGTTATTTTGAAGTAGTTAGGGTTTGTCGCCTGCGGGCGAAAAATATTATGTAATGAAACAAGTATGATATGTGCCGGGTCGCGTTTCAGCGTGCGCCTCTGCGGCTTATTAATGTTTGTTTTGGCACTCCCATGCTTGTTTTTTGTGCGCTTTCCGTCACTTTGTTTGTTTTTCGCTTGTTTTGTAAGCTAGTCGATCGTGCGACCTCGCCAAGTGTGCTTCGCGTGATTTTTTCGTGACGCGCGCGGTACCCATGGTGACAAAGTCCGAGTGCGGCTTCATTGTCAAGTTAGGTTTGAACCGGCTGCACTACTTCTTCACTTTGTGCGGGTAGCTGACGACTTGGGAGAAAACAACAATTTTTGTGATTTTGCTTCGTGAGCAGGGGGTCCAGTGGTGAGCCGCGCATCGTGGCATCCGGCTCTCTTTGACAACCCATCAATCATATAACGTGTGAGTAGGAAGAATAAAGACTCGAAAGCATAATTGAATCGAAACGATAGCCCCCGAGCGTGCCGGGTGTGTATCGACTTTATTTCCTTGATTGATTACACAGTATTACAATGGATACTATGTATAATAGGGGCGAAGCAGGCTGATGTTCCATGGACGCTTGGTCTCCTCTTCCGACTTGGAGCTTTTGTTTGGCTCACGCAAGTCGACGAGGTGGTAGGAGCCGTTGCCCATCGCTTTGCTAACGACGAACGGTCCTTCCCATGGTGCCGAGAGCTTGTGCATCCCTTTCGACTTTTGGATGAGCCGAAGAACCAAGTCGCCTTCCTGGAAAGAGCGACTTCTAACCCGGCGGCTGTGGTAGCGGCGCAGGCTTTGCTGATATATCGCCGTCCTGGAGAGTGCGAGTTCGCGAGCTTCTTCCAGGAGGTCGACGCCGACCAGGCGGGCTTCTTCATTTTCTTCCTCGTTGTAGAGGGCGACCCGAGGCGAGTCGTGCTCGAGGTTGGTCGGCATGACGGCTTCCGCCCCGTACACCATGAAGAATGGCGTGTAGCCGGTGGAACGGTTTGGAGTCGTTCTGATGCCCTAGAGTACGGCTGGTAGCTCGTCCAACCAGCAACCCGGTGTTCGCTCCAGTGGAACTTGAAGTTGCGGCTTTTGTTTGCAGAAGGCCTTCATCTCTCCTTCGGAAAAATTTGTACCGTTGTCAGTGATGATGCTGTGCGGGTAGCCGAATCGGAAGATGAGCTTCTGGAGGAACTTGGTTGCGGTCTTGCCGTCGAGTTTCTTGATAGGTTCAACTTCGACCCATTTGGTGAACTTGTCGACTGCGACGAGCAAATGTGTCATGCCACCGCGAGCTGTCTTGAACTTGCCCACCATGTCTATTCCCCAGACTGCGAATGGCCATGTCAGAGGGATGGTCTTCAGAGCCGCGGCGGGTAGGTGATCCTGCCGGGCGTACTTCTGGCACCCGATGCACCGACGGACGATGTCGACTGCATCCTGATGAGCAGAGAGCCAGAAAAAACCGTGCCTGAACGCCTTGGCGACCAGGTTGCGAGCGCCGACGTGGTGGCCGCAATCTCCCGAGTGGATCTCATGAAGGATGCGCCTTCCCTCTTCCGGCTCGACGCAGCGGAGGAAAACTCCCGATGTGCTGCGTTTGTAGAGCTCGCTGTTGATGATGGCGTAAGCTGAGGCCCGGCGCACGACTCGCCGTGCTAGGACCTCGTCGGCTGGCAGCTTTTTGGTGGTGAGGAACTCGATGTAGGGTTCCCTCCAGTCGTTTGTTTCTTGGGTTACCGCCACCAGAATTGCATCTGATGATGGCGGGTTGGCGATGTCGACTTCGGCCGGCGGGCGTACCGACGGGTTGTGCAGGTGGTCGAGGAAGACGCCGGGTGGGACTCGGTCCCGCTTAGACCCGAAGCGAGAGAGTGCGTCAGCCGCCTCGTTCTTCCTTCGGTCGACGTGCTCCAGCTCCATGCCGGCGAAGTGGCCGCCGACTTGATCGACGAGCCGGCGGTAAGCCGCCATGTTGGGATCATTTGCATCCCAGGTCCCCATCGTTTGCTGAACGACGAGGTCGGAATCGCCGTACATTTGATACGGCTAACTCCCATCTCCTTGGCCACGCGTAGGCCATGTAGGAGGGCTTCGTACTCGGCGACGTTGTTAGTGCACGTGAAGTGTATCTGCAGCACATATCGCATCTTGTCGCCTTGGGGAGAAGTGAGGACGACTCCAGCCCCCGAGCCCTCATACATCTTCGACCCGTCAAAGAACAAGGTCCATCTGCCGGCTTCATAGGTTGGAGCCGGCAACTGTGTCTCCATCCAGTCGACGAGGAAGTCGGATAGTGACTGCGACTTGATCGCAGTGCGGGCTGCGTAGCTGAGGCCGAAAGGCTGCAGCTCAGAGGCCCATTTGGCGACGCGCCCAGTTGCCTCTCTATTGCGGATTATTTCAGCTAAGGGAGATGAGCTGACCACCGTCATCGGGTGGCCCATGAAGTAATGTCGCAATTTTCTTGAAGCAAAGAAAACACCATATACAAGTTTTTGGTAGTGCGGGTAACGTTGCTTCGAATCCGTCAGGACTTCGCTGACGTAGTAAACTGGCCGCTGGACCAGTTGCTCGTGGCCTTCCTCCTTGCGCTCGACGACGACCACCGCGCTGACGACTCGGTTGGTCGCAGCGATGTAGAGGAGCATCGGCTCCTTTTCTAGTGGAGATGCGAGGATCGGCGCCTCGGCCAACGTCTTCTTGAGTGCCGTCAAGGCGGCGTCTGCCTCGTCGTTCCAGGTGAACGTGTCCGACTTCTTGAGGAGCCGGTACAAGGGCATGGCCTTCTCGCCGAGTCGTGAGATGAAACGGCTGAGGGCAGCGACACAGCCTGTGAGCCGCTGCACGTCCCGGAGGTTTTCCGGCTTCTTCAGAGCTTCGATCGCCTTGATCTTCTCTGGGTTGGCCTCAATGCCTCGCTCGGAGACGATGAAGCCCAGGAGCTTGCCCGCGGGTACGCCGAAGACGCATTTTTCCGGGTTGAGCTTTATCCTGTACTTGCGGAGGTTGGTGAATGTCTCCGTGAGGTCGGCAATCAGGTCTGTCTTCAGCTTGGACTTGACGACGATGTCGTCCACATATGCGTGGACGTTGCGGCCGATCTGCTCGTGCAAACAGTTCTGTATGCACCGCTGGTAAGTCGCTCCGGCATTTTTCAAGCCGAAGGGCATGGAGACGTAACAAAACGCGCCATAGGGCGTGATGAAAGACGTCTTCTCCTGATCTTCGGGCGCCATCTTGATCTGGTGGTACCCGGAGTAGGCGTCGAGGAAGCATAGCGCCTCGCACCCTGCCGTCGAGTCGATCAGCTGATCGATGCGTGGCAATGCGAATGGATCCTTGGGACAGGCTTTGTTCAAGCCGGTGTAGTCGATGCACATCCGCCATGTTCCGTTCTTCTTCAGAACGAGCACCGGGTTGGCAAGCCATTCCGGGTGTATGACTTCGGCGATGAACCCGGCAGCTAGGAGCCGGGCTATTTCTTCGCCAATAGCCTTCTGTCTCTCACCAGTGAAGCGACGCAGGAACTGCTTCACTGGCTTCAGCTTGGGGTCAACGTTGAGCTTGTGCTCTGCGAGCTCCCTCGGGACGCCTGGCATGTCAGATGGTTTCCATGCGAAGATGTCCCGATTCTCACGGAGGAAGTCGCAGAGCGCGCTTTCCTATGCGACGTCCATGTGCGAGCCGATCACCGCCGTCTTGGAGGAGTCGCCCTCGACCAGCGGGATGCGCTTGGTCTCCTGTGCCGACTGGAACTTGTCGCGTGAGTCCAGAGTCGGCTTCTTGACGATGGTCATGTCGTTGGGGTCGACTTGCAGCTTGAGTTGCTCCAGCTGCTCCGTGGCGATGACGGACTCGGCAAAGACGGCGTTGCCCTTTTCGCACTCGATGGCGCGGTCGACGTCGCCGTGTACAGTGATGATGCCGTTCGGACCCGGCAGTTTCATCTTCAGGTAGGCGTAGCAGGGCCTTGCCATGAATTTGGCAAAGGCGGGTCGCCCGAGGATCGCATGGTAGGAACTACGGAAGTTCACCACCTCGAACCAGATCTTCTCGAGCCGGAAGTTCTTGGCGGTGCCGAAGACGACGTCGAGTGCGATTTTGCCTAGCGGGTAGGCCTTCTTTCCCGGGACGATGCCGTGGAAGGTGGTGATGGTGGGTACTAGCTGTTCGTCACGCAATTTCATGCGTTGGAACGTCTCGTAGTAGAGGATGTTGATGCTCGACCCTCCGTCCATCAATGTCTTGGTCAAGATGTAGCCCTTGACCTGGGGCGCGACCACCAGAGCGAATTTGCCCGGGTAATCGACGCGGGGCGGGTGGTCTTGACGGCTCCATGTGATCGGCTGCTCTGACCAGTCGAGCCACTGGGGCACGTCTGGCAGAGTCGCGTGGACGGCGCGCCGTATGACCTTCTCCTCCCGCCTGGAATCGAGGCCGACGAAGGTGTGGCCCATGAAGCCGGCAGTGGGAGGCATGCCCTGCTGCTGCTCACCGTCGTCGTCTCCGTCGGGTGCCCGCTTCTTGGCACCGGTCTTGGCCTTGACGATTTCTGCAGTCCAGCTGCACTCGTCAGTGGTGTGGCCGGCTGGCTTGCCGGGTAGGCTATGATACCTACACGGCATGGCCAGGATCTCCGTGGCGGTGAGCTTCTTTCGCGGGAAGTTGCCGCGTTGGCTCTTGAAGCCGCGGCCCCCCGCAGCCGTGGCGGCTACAAGCTCGGAGCCGCCGTCACCCTTGCGTTTATGAGCGCTGGAGTGCTTGGCCTTGCTCTTGTTTTTGCCGCCTTTCTTCTCGTCGTCGTCCTCCTCGGAGTCGTCCTTGGTGACGTCGGACTCGGCGTACTTGTGCACGATGGCGAGTAGCTGGCCCATCGTCATGTCACCCTTGTGCGAGCGCCGCAGCTTCTGCTTGAGCGACTCGAAGGTGGTGTTGTCCTCGAGGTGGGAGTGCACCGTGTCGACGCTGAGGTGTTCTGCCGAGTTGATGAGGTCGGCGACTCGGCGATACCACTTTCTAGTGGACTCGCCCTCCTTCTGGACGCAGCGCTTGAGGTCCTCGACCGTGGCCGGGCGCTTGCAGGTCCCCTCGAAGTTGGTGATGAAGAGCCTCTTCAACTCGCCCCAGGAGTTGACGCTGTTCCTGGGGAGGTTGTTGAGCCAAGTGCGAGCCGTTCCCTCAAGCATGAGAGGAAAATAGCGCGCACAACAGAGCGAAGACGCGTTCTGGATGCTCATGGCGGCCAAGTAGTCCTGGACCCAAGTTTCCGGGTTCATGGCAGCGTTGTACTTGGGCGCCTCTCTCGGTCCTTTGAAGCTGCTAGGGAAACGCTCGCCTCTGATGGCGGGTCCAAAGCATCTAGGGCCGACGTCGTCGTCGTCGTTGTTGTTGCGCGTCGCCTCGGCGCGCTTGTCGTTGAGGTGGTGGCGCAGATCCGGAGCGGAGTGATTGGAGCGTGCCTGCGCCTGGTTGTTGTTGATGGTGTGCCGGGCGTCGTTGCGGGCGAGCCGAGGCGGGTTGCCTCCAGCCCTCGCGTTGCTCGACACTGCCGGCTCCTCGTGCCGACTGCGTGGCGGCTGTGGGGCAGCGTCACGCCTGGGGGAACCCTTGTTTCCCTGGCTTCGGTGTGGTGCCGAGGCCGTTTTCTCGCTGGGTGGCGATCTGGAGTAGAGCTTGCCGTCAGATTGCGACATGTTCTCCTGCAGCTCCAGCGCCTTGTCCACCAGCTTGCACCCCTTGCTCCAATAGGGGTTGTCCTTGACCCGGATCCTCTTGAAGAGAGAGGCGGCTGCAGTCATGCAATCGACTGGGGTGCCGAAAATCGCGAGGTCGGCGTCGTCGTCGTTCCGCGGCTGGGGTTGAGGACGAGCCGGGTTCGGAGGAGGCCGCGGCGCCGGAGGCGGCATCGTCGGGCGAGGTTGAGGCGGAACTTGACTCGAGCCGCCGGGCTGGGCCCTGCGGCACTCGTCGCGCTGCCTTTCCAGCTCTGTCTCGCGCGCGAAGGCGTTGTCGAGCGCGCGAGTTGGTGCATCAGGATTAAGCCGCGACTTGCGGTTTTTGTGATGCCGAGTGACCGCGGAGAGAGCGGTCGACTGAGCATCGACCTCCAGCTCCTTCTGGCGGATCTCCTCCTGCTGGAGGGCCATCTTCCGGCGCAGCTGCTCGAGCTGTGTCGCCTGGTCGACGACGTTCGCCGGCGTGATCGGGGTGCTGAGCGGGTCAGCCGCCCGACCTGCTTGTCCTCGCAGGGCGGCGAGAGATTCGTCGCGTTGCTGCTTTTCGCGAGCCTCCTGCTCGCGCCGTGCCTGGTCGCGCTGCTTCTGCGCGTTGGCCTCTGCTGTGGCGGCGTTTGTTGCCGCAGGTTTGGCGGCAGCAGAGTTTGCCGCCTCGCCCGTCATGTAGATGTGGGCGGGTGTTGCCGTGCCGTCCGAGGCCAGATCGGTCGAGCCCTCCGACTCGTAGTCGAGAACGGGCAAGATCGACCCGGTGTCGTCGTCGTTCGAGATCTGGACGGTCTCGGCGGATGGGGCGGGTGCAAAGTGGTTTGCAGCCGCGGTGTCGACAGCGGCTTCGTCAAGCGGGTCGACGGGGGAGGAAGTACCATCGTAGTTGTTGGCGACTCCTTCCTCATCCGAGCCGCAGAAGCCGACGTAGGCGGTGACGGCGGTCCCGAACGGGATAGCCATCGCGCGAGTGATCGGGGCGTAGTTGGGCCTGCCCCAAGTGTGTGGATCGGCGACGTAGCCGATCCCTCCGTGCTCGAAGTAGCTGCCGGTGACGATGTCACCGCGACCCGACATGGCTTGAGGGCTGAAGTAGACGCCAGTGCCGGGTTCAGGACTCTCCATGAAGTAAATTCCAGCGATCGCTGGCCCCACGGTGGGCGCCAACTGTCGTGGGGTAATCACGGCAGATGCCATACGGGGTGGCTTAACTCGGGTGTGAGCCAGGCGACGTAGGATTCACAGAGAGGTTGCACACGCAGAGTTTACCCAGGTTCGGCCCCTCTGTATGAGGTAAAGACCTACTCCTGCTTGTATGTATTTGGATCTGAATGGGGTGTACAATGGTGTGCGCACCAGAGCTTGCGGGTGCTCCGGAGGCTATGGAATGAGATGAGTCCGCCTCTAGGGTTGCTCCTTGCCGGCTTTATATAGGGAGCCGGCTAGGGTTTACAGGGAATGACGGGTTCCGCTGGCGGCGCTAGCTATCCTGCCTACAAGTGCGGCTTCGTGGAGCGCACTCTTCGGGATACATAATCGCAGACTGATTCGAAGATATCTGCTGCCGCCTCCCCGAGCCGTCATACCGGGATCCTCGGGGACCCGGTATCCTAGAAGATGTACACCGGGTGGGCTTTGGGCCATCCGGCCTTGAAGGCCGACTCGGGGTTCTGGGCCTACCCGGTTGGGCATCCCCCCATCAGCGCCTGCTATGATAAGTTTGCAAAACCGAGCCTTATACAGATGGTTTTAGCTCAAAACAAAGCGAAATGCGAAAGAACGGTGGCGATTCGACGTTGAGGCCTCCATAAGGCTCTTGGGCGCGCCTGTTGGGGCCCGACACATCCGTGAGGCTATTTGGAGCATCTGATCTCGTCTGTACTCCGTCTTGATCTCAGAATTTGATTTTGCATAAAGCTTGTGTGGCAAGAATCTCAGGTTCAACTGAGGGTTGGAAGGTTAGTTAAAGTCCAAAATATGAAGAAAAAAAAGGTTTCCTGCTTTCTATTTAGATGACGAAACAATGAAATTTTGTAGGAAATTCCGTTAATTATTAAATCTAGTAGTATAAACTAATGATATGATGCAAACATGTGAGCTTATCATATAATGAACTACAAAATTTATAGATATGTTTTCGTCATATCAACATGTGCTAGATCTGATGGTATTTGTTACTTGTGCATGTCTAGTCTGATGATTTGCTGTGAGAACTTTAGAGGTGTAAACGGATAGGATAATTTTCCCGCTGAATCCGCCGCTGAATCTGTTTTAAAGAATCCATATCTGGTTTCAAAGAATCCGTCGGATAAGGATATCCGATTCTGAACTGAACAACCGGATACGGTATAGGATATGGTATGTAAAATAGCATGCAAATATGGATTATCCGAAAATTAATTAGGATTATCCGACATTTATAATCTGAATAATCCGATTTTCTACCAAAATGTCTAAACTAATAGAGCACATTGTAGTTATTGAGTTGTGGAGTTTATCCTTTGAACAACAACTCACTTGCATGGTTATGGTACAGACTATGGAGTACAACGTTATTAAGTTGTTG
Source organism: Poa pratensis (assembly GCA_947311845.1). Classification (NCBI taxonomy): domain Eukaryota; kingdom Viridiplantae; phylum Streptophyta; class Magnoliopsida; order Poales; family Poaceae; genus Poa; species Poa pratensis. The sequence continues at coordinate 4,313,979 of CAMZMU010000061.1, read as the reverse complement.
AGCTATTATTTTTGGTTATGTGGGTTGATAAATACCGCCCCGAATACGCTCCGTTTCCGTTCTGAATCCGCGACCATATATATCCGCCACCGAATTCGCAACCCTTCATTATCCGATCCGATCCGAATCCGAGAAAAAATGTGATAAAAGATATGATAGAGACAAAATCCGATCCGATCCGTTTACATCTTTGAGGGCGTGATTGACTGTGCATGTCTATGCATGTGTGTCTGCCTATATTTGATCAACTTATCCTGTAGTGTGCGATTTTCATAGCACTCCACGTATAGGGTGAAGCTGGAGTCGCCTGCCAAGAGCAGTGCCAACGCCTGAGAATCTGATGTGTCGTGAGAATAGAACTAACATGATTTTTCTGTCAACATTTGTCCCGAGTAGGATGCGTGAAATCCGGCTTGACTCCGGCTTCAGAGAAAGTAATCTAGATGTTGGTACCAGTGCTCTATTTGAGTTCAACGGACAGATTTACAAAAACCTGAGAAAGTGGAGAGCCAAAATGGATGAAGGCATGTAAAGGGCATTGAAGTAGCCCACTAGTGTTTGAACACCTCAGCCATTACGATGGAGGAGGAAGCAGTTATTACGGCACATCAGGGTTAGATACCCTACCACAGTTTCTTTGTTTCACTTGTTCATAGCCTACGTACTAAGCACAACTAACACACTACCTTGTCAATCTTAGGGCCGGGTACCAAGGACACAGAGTATCTGAAAAAGCCCATAGAGAACTATGCTTAGATGGAGATGATCTACTCCCCTCATGTGCGCCCTCCTCGTATTGTTCTTGCCTTCTATGCAGGGGCACTGATACTGCCTCTCAGACACCTGATGGACAACAAAATGACATAGCCTACGTACTAAGCACAACTAACACACTACCTTGTCAATCTTAGGGCCGGGTACCAAGGACACAGAGTATCTGAAAAAGCCCATAGAGAACTATGCTTAGATGGAGATGATCTACTCCCCTCATGTGCGCCCTCCTCGTATTGTTCTTGCCTTCTATGCAGGGGCACTGATACTGCCTCTCAGACACCTGATGGACAACAAAATGAGAGGTATCAACTATACTGGGATGACACCTGCACGCATCTCTAAGAATACTAAGCTCCCTAGGAATAGAGGCCTCTCCTTGATCGTGGCCCCACTTGTCAGGTTGGAATAAAAAAATCTGAAAATATATAGCTCTTGATGTTTGTGGCCCACGTTTAAGCTATCTACAAAAAATTAAGATATCTTCTTAATTGTGGCCCCAATTTTTAGGTTGTTCAAATAGATAGCTCTCCTTAATTATGGCCCCACTTGTCAGTTAAGATAAAAGGTAGAGCTCCAAAAAATAAAGATCCAATCTTAATTGTGGACGCACTTTCAGTTTGTGAATTTTTTTTCCTAAAATATATATTGCTTCGTGCTTGTGGTTCCACGTTTCAGGTCGTAAAAAAAGCGGTTTTACCTTGTATCTGATCTCGGGGCGTTCTGCAATTGTGTGGCCGGTTGCACAGAGAGATGTTTTTTAAGATGCACTTAGCCGTACACCCTATTTTTACCATCCATTCGTGTTTAAAATCTTATAGATAGGTTATGCCCCTGACATGAATTTGCATGGTATAAAAATGAGCATACAATTTTTTATTATATTATTCAACAAAGTCTCACAAAACAAATATATCAATCGGTCAAAGTCATTTTTCTCGATATCTGTCGCAATGCCAAAAAATATTATGGAGTGGTCCTGATCGCTGCCAAGTGCCCTAACCTCACACCAATACACATCATCTAAATCAGATGACTCACAAAACCAACCAACGGCGAGCCGGGAATCTAAACCGGTCCAGTAAAGTACGCATAGCTACGTACGCACTAGAGGTTGAAAAGATCAACACATTGACCTTGCCTGACATGCCGTCGACGTCGCGACGACGTGCGCGAGACAACGCCACCCTCCTGCGTGCGGCCATCAGCACTGGTCCGCCATCGAGAACCCACTGCACTACGCTGTCGAGACTCGCTATTATGGACGTGCGCCTCAACGCAATTCTCTCTCCTGGCGCCGCATACCGCCATCATCCGATATGGGAGACCTGACTCTAGAGTTCTCCCTGGAGCAGCGTGGGCGAGAAGATAACCATTGCAGTAACGATGTCTTCTACAAGTTTTTTTTTTGCTAATTCTCAATTTATTATGATTTTCCTAAAGAATGTTCTCAAAGAAATACCATGCATTTTTTCTGTTTTGTTTCATAGCGTGGTAGTGGTAAATCAAGACAATTATATCTACGATCTGATGGTATTTCTTCTAACTTTTCGGAATGACTTAGAATTTCAAATAGTAATTGTTGTTGTTTGAATCTTTTTGGTACAAAAACGGTCCCCTCAATTTTATTAAGCAACATTTTCCGGTTTAAGATAGTTAAATGTGTCTGCATGCACAAGTATTTTTTAATACTAGTGACTTTTATTATTTCAAAACCTACCAAGATATATCTATAGCTTCTATTTTTTTGTTCACCTATAATGTTTTGTGTGAAGTGGATTTGGTTTGTGACAGAAAAAAACGGTTAATAGACAATCAAGATGACAAAATAGAAACAAATAGGTATACAGATAATACACTTATTTATATGTATGGAGTATTAAAGACATGTTATACTCTAATATACATTAGGCGTGGCATCGCGCGCCTTACCCTTCTAAGACGTCTTGAAACATGGTAAAGTTCACAAGTTCTCAGGTTTGGACGGGTCACTCTAAAATCTAGCAAACAGAAATCCAAACTATTTGAGCCGCCACAACCCCTGTTTCCTCCATTTATAAAAACAAATTACACTAGAATCTGTGTTGGTCATTTTTTTATGTTGCGCCATAAGTTTCAAAAACAATTATCAACGGTGGCACCATCAAATAATACTACTAAATGAATCATGATAGATGTTTTCGTATTTGTATAAGGGCCTCTTTGATTCAACGGATTTTATACCGATTTTGAAATATTAAAACCTTTACAATTTCTTCCTAATAATTCGGTTGTTTGATTCAGACGGTTAATCCCATATGTATTTTACGAAAGGTTCATTTGTAGTTATTTCAAATTATTCCGAAATATTAGGGTTGTTCCAGCGGCACTCCAAATTTTTGGCAGTCTGGTTCACTAGGGCTGCTCCAGCGGTACTCCGAATTTTATTGCTCACAATTTAAACAAAAGCCTCAATTTTGATTGAAACATAGACAAATTACAATCAAATTTTACTAAAACCTAATATAGGCATCCCTACCGGAGAGTGCTCGCTGGGTCCAGCCTCGCGGTTGTCCGGTTGCAGTCTTCGTGTTCAGAGGTGGCGTAAGAGGCTATCAAGTCGGCCTGCTCCAACAAGCAGGGTGGGTCCTCCTCCTCCTCACCGTTCCTCATCGTGGACATCATCTGAAGGCGGTGGAGTTGGCTCCGGTGGCGGGAAATGCTCGGACGCGACTTTGGTGAGGGTGGTGCATGTTGTAGGTAGGCAAAGAGGCATTTTTGCTGGATGGCAGGAAGTGAGAACGGTTGACGTTGGCGGCATAATGAGACATTATATATCTGACACTTAGGGCAGGAAATGGTAGCGGAAGCGGTGGCACGGGCGAAAAGTGGCGGGTGGGTGGGAGGAGTAAATGCTCGAGACACGTGGGGAAGACATACCTCCGCCTGGGCAGAAAAGAAAAGGATTGATGAGGCACCATTTAAGTCGATGACACCGGTGTGCAGATGACAAGACGGGCCCACCTTTCTGAGGCTACGTGGCGGGTGTTTCCAGGCCTTATATGGTGGCTCGAGCCGGCCCCGAAATTTGTTGGCAAGAACTGAGTGTCGTACATTTTCTGATGGTTCGGACAGATGGGGGCCCATTAAACCTATCGGGGGCTCTATTGAGAACACCATCAACTAACGGGTCATTACTAAAAGTACCATCAATAGATGTACACCTTCAACTGATGTCTTTTTACTAAAGGCTCGCGAGTGGAAGTCTTCACTATATAACCATACATTCGGAATTTAAATTTTATGTTGTCTCTAATAACTTTTTATACATTATGAATTTGAAGTCGACTGAAAATGTCCAAAAGAAAAGATGCTTCCCACCTTAATTAATATGGTACGTATTTATCGAACATATTTAAAATTTTGAATAATTTATTACAGATTTTTTTCGCATTTTATTAAGTTACAAATACATGTTTTGAATAACCACATTCTTCAATAAATGCATGGGATGGATTTTTCGCATATTCAAAATTCGTACCACATATTTGTGGTATGTTAGAAAGTTGTTTTCAAACTAGTGATATATAAATGCTTAGGACCTTCCCGCACAAGCACATCCACTGGTGTTAGTGCTTTGTTGTGAGATGGTGGTGATCTGGTTACAATGGTTACCACATCATCCATGTTTCGGACACCTATGCTTAGATGGAGATGATCTACTCCCCTCATGTGCGCCCTCCTCGTATTGTTCTTGTCTTCTATGCAGGGGCACTGATACTGCCTCTCAGACACCTGATGGACAACAAAATGAGAGGTATCAACTATACTGGGATGACACCTGCACGCATGATATATAAATGCTTAGGACCTTCCCGCACAAGCACATCCACTGGTGTTGGTGCTTTGTTGTGAGATGGTGGTGATCTGGTTACAATGGTTACCACATCATCCATGTTTCGGGCAACCAAACGCTAAATAAAATGCAGCCAACCAAAAAGTGTGATTCAATTTCAGTTCTTGACGTGGGCCTACCTATCGGGTGCCCCACCAAAAAGGTACCTGGTGCACGTAAGGACTAGGACCCAGCTGGCGGCCTATTGGAAGACGACGTTCAAGGCCCACTAAAGGAGCCCAAGGAGGATAGAGTATGCATCAAGACAGGCGAAGCTTATGTCGGTAGAACCTACCATACCTGTAAACGTTAGTCGGTTACAAACTCCCGAGACCCAGGCTCCTTTATAAAGGCTGGGAGGGCCGCCGATCTAGGGTACGCTCATATTCCACCACCGAAACCCTAGCGAGATCGACATCTCGCCGGGATCGCCATTGTAACACCTCCAAACTATCAATAACAGACAAGCTGAAAGTATGGTATTATCCTCCGGGAGCCTGAACCAGGGTAAATCGCCTTGCTTGTCAGCCGTGGTAACTACCAGCACTCCAACCTTTCTCCCTCTCAATCAACCTGAGGTACTCGACCTTGGGATTTGCCGTGGCCACCCCACGTCAACTGGCGCCGTCTGTGGGAAAGAAGAGTGCTGGAATCATGGTTGCACCAGCTCCATCTGCAATGACCATCGACACGTTGACAATCGAGGCGCCGATCCGCTTCGGCTCCTTCGAATTCGTCCCCCACCCGCCGGCCCACCGATCGATGTACGCCGATCTCTACGGAGGTATGTGCCTTACTTTCGGTAGCATGAAATTCCATGTGAACAAGTGGGGGACGATTCGACTCTCCGACCGCGCACCTGCATCTTCGTCGACTACGGAGATCGCGCCTGCTTCGACTGCATCACCGGCATCTTCGTTGACTACGGATATCGAGCCTGCTTCGACTGCATCACCGACATATTCGTCGACTACGAAGATCGCGCCTGCTTCGACTACATCACCGGCATCTTCGTCGACTACGGAGATCGCGCTGCTTCGACTGCATCACTGATTACGGAGATCGCGCCTGCACCAACTACCCCGTTTTCACCTCCGACCGCGGAGATCGCATCTGCTCCGACCACGGGACTCACGTCTTCATCGACCGTGGAGATCGCATCTGCTTCAACTACATCCGCATCTCCTTCAACTCCGGCACCCACGGCACCATCGACTGCTGCTTCGCCGGACGAGTTCTGCATCGATTGCGGCGTCTACCACGTCGCCTCCACCTTCGGCTCCGAGGACAGCCCTGGCGGCGAGAGCAGCAGGAGCAACGCGCATTCGACTGCGCAATCTTACCCCATCCAAGTCTTCATGGTGGACGCAACAAATAACAGGACACCCGCAACCGGTCCCCACCGCGAGGAACCTACGTTCCCAATGGAAGTCACCATGCCGGACAAAGTAACTACCCTAGTGATCACTCAAGAGATGGGAATCCGGGCCATGAAGCATGTCCAAGAGTGTACTTTTCCTCCTACGGAAGCGACTCGAGAGGACATGATGGCATACCAATACCTCGTGTGGAAGGAGAACGAGAAGCTGCTACTAGAGAAAGCCGAGTTGGCCCGGCGTAAAGAACTCGCTGATGCGTCGAGTGCTCACCGCATAGCTTACTCCTTCTCTTCCTCGGGACCCACCGTCATGCAAGGACATGGTTGTTATCGATCACGTGCCCGTATAATGACGGATGTCGAAAGAGCTGCGACCACCCGCAACCTCGAGTCATCCTTCATATCAGAGGACGCAGATGGGATTCCCATCCCCAAAACAGCATCGGGTGCTCTCATGTCGCTGTCTACGTACCTGTGGGCAACTCAGCCTTCGGAGGGCGACCCTCGCGCAGCTCTACATCGGCAACAAATCCAGGCGCTCCGCTTAGCAGAGGAGGCGCTGATCCCAGGAGCCACACCCACAACAACAACAACCCAACCACGCGGAGATCGCGACAGACGCGACCGTGACGCGCAGCGCGTGGAGATCGACCCGTTCGTCACCTGCAAGAGGGGGAAGACTTGCGCAACATCATCACGCAGCGAACAGTCGACCGCAATCGCTCCAAACGACCCGTCAATACCCCGACTGAGGAACTTTACTCGGACGATGACAACGAACCTTGCGGTCTTGCCTGTTTCAACTACTGCATCCGCGCCACAAGAATACCGCGAGGTTTCAAGCTCACGTCTGAGTCAGTCAAGTTCGACGACACACAGGATCCCAAACTCTGGCTTGATGATTACATCATCGAAGTCAACTGTCAAGGAGGTACCACGACAACAGCCATGCAGTATGTCCAGCTGATGCTTGTAGGATCAGCACGCACCTGGCTCCAGAACCTGCCCCGGAACTCTTTCAATTCTTGGGACCAGTTCGAAGATGCCTTTGTCAAGAACTTCCTAAGCACATACTCAAGACCTGCGACGTTCGCAGAACTGCAAGCCTGCAAGCAACGGAAAGACAAGCCTCTACGATCATACATCCAGCGTTGGACACTCATGCGCAATTCTGTCGGAGTCGTTTCAGAGGACAGAGCAATCGACGCATTTATCCGTGGAGTCACTCGACACGATCTTCGAGAGGCCTTCGGTCGCCTTCAGCCGCAATCCATAGTCGAGCTCATGAAGATCGCCAACGAATGGGCGAACGGCGAAGACTCTGTACGCAATGAGTTCCCGAATGAGGAAGGAGAACCAAGCAACTGGGGCCGCAGAAACAACCGTGGCAGCGATCGCCGCCACAAGCGCAAGGCCCGTTTCGACGAAGGCGAGCCAGCCGAGTTAGTAGCGGCCGGATTCACTGACGCCCGAGAAGACCGGAGCTGTGACAACAATCGCCAGAGTAGTCGAAGCCGAGAAGAGTACAGGACCGATGGGAACCAGAGACGCGAGTGACGACGCAAGCACCGCGACACCTCGCGACCAGACCTTACACCCGAGCAGGAGCTCGAAGAACCCTGCAAGTTCCATTTATTCAGAAGCGAAGAAACCGGCAAGCTAGTCTCTACTCACCTGTTGAAGGACTGTCGGAAGATGCTTCGCATTAACGGCGCATTCGCCAAAATCTTGACTCCGGTCCCAGCATCGCAACCAGCACCGCAGCTGGCTCTCCCAGGACCACCTGCAGCAGCACCTCACCCTGCGCATATAGCAGGAGCGATCCAGTACCAGCCAAGACAGGAAGCACCTCCTGCGCCAGGAGAACAATACCCTCAGGCTCGAGGGCAAATGAACATGATACATAAGGGACGCCCATCAAACAGACGCCAGAAGTTGATCACCCGCCAAGTCTACCAGGCCGTGGCAATGCCACCAGCCGTACCCGAGTACCTCAAGGGCTCGGAAACCAGCATCACCTTCCCTCGGGAGGACCACCCTCCACAGGTACCACGCCCAGGCCACGCCACGCTGGTACTCGAAGCACAGATCGGCAATTCCACATGACCAAGGTCTTCATGGACGGCGCCAGCGGCATTAACATCATCTTCGCGGACACTCTCCGGAAGATGGGCAGGTCACTGGAGAGCTTAGCAAGATCAGACAACACCTTCCACGACATCGTACCAGGGAAAGCAGTCTACCCTGAGGGAGTAATCACACTCGAAGTTATCTTCGGCACATCAGATCATTTCTGAAAGGAGATGATTGACTTCGAGGTGGTGGACTGGAAATCGCAGTACCATGCTATACTTGGGCGCCCGACGTTCGCCCGCTTCATGGCAGTTCCACACTACGCCTATCTCATGCTCAAGATGCTAGAACCGAAGGGCGTCATAACTGAGCGGGGCGACTTCCAGCGTTCGGATAACTGCGATCGCGAATTCAGCAGGATCTCTGAGTCCTTCGGCATGCAGCAGCAGCTCGAGGAACTTTCACTCGGCAACGATAAGACCCTCTTCCCTGCAAGCAAGAAGTCGGCACCTGACGCCTCCTTCAGCACGACAGATGACACAAGGGAACACCCAAGTCCATCCGACCGACGCTTCCAAGACAGTGCTCGTGTCATCAAGCCTGCCTCCCGCATAGGAAAGCGCGCTCGTCGAGTTCCTCCATGAGAACTGGGAAATCTTCGCCTGGTGTCCATCCGACATGCCAGGTATACCCAGGGAATTCGCCGAGCACGCACTTCAAATTTATCCAGATGCCAAACCTGTCAAGCAAACCATGCGCCGCTTCTCTGAGCCGAAGCGCGTCACCATAGGGCAAGAAGTCGACAGATTACTTCACGCCCAGTTCATCCGAGAAATCAAGAAGTCCGACTGGGTCGCCAACCCAGTCCTCGTCGAGAAGAAGAAGACAAAAATTCTCCGCATGTGCGTCGACTTCACCTCCCACAACAAGTGTTACCCGAAGGATCACTTCCCGTTGCCACGAATCGACCAGATCGTCGACTCCACGGCGGGTTGCGCGCGACTGTCCTTCCTGGATGCCTACTCAGGCTACAACCAGATAAGGATGCGAGAGGAGGATGAGGAGAAGATAGCCTTCATCACACCCCATGGTGTATACTGCTACAAAACTATGCCCTTCGGGCTCAAGAACGCTGGAGCCACCTACCAGCGCATGATGCAGTCCTGCCTCAAGGACCAAATAGGACGCAACGTCCAAGTTTATGTCGACATAATAGTCATCAAGACCAAGCAAGAGGACACGCTCCTCGACGACCTACGCGAGACATTCGCCGCGCTCAACGCGTACAAGATCAAGCTCAACCCAACTAAGTGTGTCTTCGGCGTACCAGCTGGGCAACTACTCGGGTAACTCGTATCTGCCAGAGGCATCGAGGCAAACCCCGAAAAGATAGAAGCAATCCTCACGATGCCAGCCCTGACCAAGCTTCGGGAGGTCCAGCGCCTAGCCGACCGAGTCGCAGCACTCAGCTGGTTCATTAGTAAGTTGGGTGAAAAGGCACTCCCTTTCTACCAACTGATTAAGAAATCTGACAAATTCGAGTGGACGCCAGAAGCCCAAGCAGCATTCGCGGACCTCAAGAGGGTCCTGACGACTCCACCAGTACTCGTCGCACCACACGAAAAGGAACCTCTATACCTTTACGTGGCAGCCACCAACAGGGTGGTCAGTACCGTCCTCGTCGTCGAGCGCCAAGAAGAAGGTCATGCCCATCGAGTGCAACGGCCCATATACTATCTCAGCGAGGTGTTATCCAAATCAAAGCAGCGGTACCTGCATTATCAGAAGCTAGACTACGGCGTCTTCATGAGTTCACGTAAGGTGGTCTATTACTTCGCCGAGCACCCGATCACAGTGGTGAGTGCCTCGGGCCTATCCGACATCCTCACCAACCCGGACGCGATGGGACGAGTCGCCAAATGGGTCATCGAGTTAGGCCCGTGGGACCTGAAGTATACGCATCCCAACGCAATCAAGGCACAAGTACTTCCGGACTTCACAACCGAGTGGATCGAAGCCCAGCTGCCCAACTTACCCGACCTGTCCAACGCATGGACTATGTACTTTGAAGGATCCAAGAAATTCGAGGGTGCAGGGCGCAGGCATCATCCTGGCTTCGCCAAAAGGCGACAAACTTTGCTACGTACTACAGATGGACTTCCCCAAGCCTTCCAACAACGAAGCTGAGTACGAAGCTCTACTACACGGCATGCGGATGGCCAAGAACTGCGGAATACAATGCAGGCGACCAAAGAACATGGCTCTGAGGCTGCATGAACCAAACTTATTTCAACATGCTAGGTTAAGGAAGATGGGAAATGACTGCAATCAACTAAACACACCCATTGTGTCTCTAGCTAGGCCACGCGCCACATTCGTACACAACTGCGCAAGGTTGTTTGTAGAGTTTGTCTTTGATGAAATTGAGTATCAAACACATGGAAGTGTTGGTTTCATTTATTTTCTGTATTTTGCATAACAAAATAAATTAAAAACGGAATGGAGTTAGTAAAAGTGCTGGAAAAGTGCGCACAATGTAACAGCAGAATAAATTCTACGGGCATCCGATAACTAGGGAAAGTCATCCTAACACAAAGGAGCAAGTGAGTTTAGAATGACCATAATGGAGAATATGTGCATAAGGATAAAGATGTAAAGGACTGGCCTACGACGCGATCCGTGTGGCGGCGTCCACTTCCACGTGACAATGTGACATGCTTGTACACACCCATCACTAGCGGCGCACGCTGTGTGACCGTTCATGCTACGTGGAAGGGGTCGCACTCAAAAAACTGAGAGTATTGTGGTAGTGGACGCTACCCCGTGTGGCGCGCGTCAACTTCTATGTAGAGATATTTGCACGCAGAAGCGGCTATATTTTTATTTATTTTTTGAAAATGGAGACATGCCCCGGCCAGAAGCGGCGCTTTAGTGACCTGCGGAGGGGATATCACACGTTGATCTTCTGCGTTGCGGCACATTCGTGTGATGATTTGTTTCCATACTTTGCTCTTATATGGTCCCTGAGTTTAAACATTAATTAGTACTAGTTAAATTTTGCGCGGCGTCACGCCGCGGCCTTGCTGAGAATATTCTGTGGTAATTTGTGTTTTTTTTATTGTGTTATATATATTGTAAGGAAAGGCAGTAGTTATAACGTGTATAATGTAGTTAGCGCAAATTCAATTTGAAATCATTCCGTAATTAGAGCGAACAAATTTGTATTTTCTCGAAATATTCATGTAATCAAGCATTTTTTTTTGTTTTTAGAAATGTGAGCACATAATTAGATAGATTTAAGTTATATTGCTTGTAAATATGTTAGCTAAATTGAAATGATGAAATATAGTTCCATCTTGCCCTAATTTTCTTATTTACCACCATATTTAGTGGAATTATATAAAGCGTTATTTAAATTTAAGTTCATATTTAAAGAGATTTAAGTTTACTTGTTTGAGCATTTTGTGAATTCAATTTTAAATTCATAATTTGAGGAAATGAATTTACATTTTCGCCAAATGTGGTGCGGCGTCACGCCGCACTTGTGGTGACAAAAAAAATATATTTGAGTGTATGGTTATTGTTATTGGAAAGGGATGAAAGTGCAAATTTTGGCATATTATTTGTATAATAGAATTGATCAAATACGCTAGTTTTTTCTTTTCATAAATTTGTAATTGAACTTATTAGTCGGAGGAAATATTGTGCATTAGCATTTATTTCCATAAGTTTGTTTGTATTTTGGCATTAATAAGTATCATTTATTTTTGTGAGCATGTCGATATATCTAGGAGTACACTCCAATAGAAAGTTCATTTAGATGACATCTAAATATTTACCAATTTGAAATGTTCAATTTTAGTCCATTATCTGAGGAAATGTATTATATGAGAATTTATTAAAAAGTAAACTTCACATAATTAGAGGATATGCATTTCAATTTTCTCTAATTATTCACCAATTAAGAATGTTCAAATTTGTTTGTTTTTGCTATAAATAGTTGGCATTCATTTTTGTGGGCATGTTGATATATTTTGGAGTATTACATTTTTTTAAGCAAATTGGAATGATCGAATATGTTTATATTTTTCAGTTATATTTATTTTAAGTACGTAATGGATGAAAAATGCACATTTATGTAATTGAATTCCATATTTAGAGGAAGTTCATTTAGATTATATGCAAATATTAACCAAATTGAAATGTCCAATTTAAGTCCATTTTTGGAGAAAATGCATTATAGGAGCATTTATTAAATTCAACTTGCCATAATTAGAGGATGTGCATTTGGTTTTTCTCGAAGTATACACCAATACAAAATCTTCGAACATGTTTGTTTTTTGACGTAAATAGTTGGCATGTTTTTATTTGTGAGCATGCTGATATATTTTAGTGTATTTCTAATTTTTTAGGCAATTTGAAATGTGGAAAATTTATTATTTTTTAATTTAAGTCCACAATGGGCGTCGAGCCATATAGTCGCCGGACTCGCTGACGGCGACCAATCCGTGGCGGCGGAAGGCGCGACCACGCCCGCTGTAACTAAAAATGTTGAATTCCATATTTCGCACTCGGTGTAATTAAAAATGTTGAATTCCATATCTAGAGTAAGGTAATTTAGATTGTTTCCAAATACTTTCAAATGAAAATGTTTATATTTAAGTCCATAGTTAGAGGGCGCGACCACGCCCGCTGTAACTAAAAATGTTGAATTACATATTTCGCACTCGGTGTAATTAAAAATGTTGAATTCCATATCTAGAGTAAGGTAATTTAGATTGTCTCCAAATACTTTCAAATGAAAATGTTTATATTTAAGTCCATAGTTAGAGGAAATGCATTGCGTGAACATTTATTAAATTTTTAGGTAGTTTCCAAATACTTGCAAATCGAAATGTTTATATTTAAGTACATAGTTAGAGGAAATGCATTGCGTGAGCATTTACTAAATTTCAGCTACACATAATTAGAGGAAGAGCAATTGGATTTTTTCGAAGTATTTACCAATTCGAAATTTTCAAACATGTTTGTTTGAAATCTACAATAATTAGAGGAAGTGCATTTGGATTGTCTCCAAATATGTACCAATGCATAATATTCAAACATGTCTGTTTTCTGCCATAAATTATGTTTGTATTTTGCCATAAATAATGCACCACTCAATTTGGCACGGCGGCACGCCGCAGCCGTTGCAGTTCAAAATGTGTAAACATTTTTTTTTTGCCTTAAATAGCTAGAATTGTTTTTCAGAACATGTTGACCTATTTTTCATATTTTGTGCGTATTCATGGAAATAATTCAATATATATTTTTTTTGTCCAAATGTGCACCAATTCAAAATATGTAAACATGTTTGATTTTTTCCGTACATAATTAGCATTTTTTTTCTGACCATTTTGACATATTTTTTCCTATTTTTCGGGTATTTGTAGCAATAGTTCAATTTTCTGTTGTTTTTTTTTTTAAACTGACATGTGGGCCACTGCGGACGTCGTGCTGACGTCAGCAGTGGCCACATCGGCCATGGAGACGGCGGCGGCAGCGCGGCGCATCCGCGCGCGTCCGCGCGATATGGGACGCTCGGGTGCGGGCGGACGACGCGCGGCGACGAGGGCGACCCGCGAGCGGCGGTGCCGCCGTCTTTGGGTTGCCGGAGCGGCGGTGGTGGCGCGCGGAAGCGGCGGCAGCCATAGCGCACGACGGCGGCGAATCCGGCGCGGCCGCGGCGTCCCGGGACGCGGCGCCCAGCGAGGAGGTGGAGGGCGGCGCGGCGGTGCCTCCCGTGGCCGCCGATGCGGGCGGGGAGGGCCGTGGCGGCAGGGCGGCGCGTCGGCGCCGCCGGCGTTTTTCCGCCATCGCGCGAGAGAGGAAGGAAGAGGGAGGCTGCGAGGTCGTTTTACGAAAACGACCCTCATATTTCCCGTAATTGCAAATAAGGACGAATCGGCGAGGAAGTGTGGACTGCGGGTTAATATCGGCTTTCTGGAGGGTCGTTTTTGTATAACCGTCACGGCCACGACGGGAGAGCCGCGCGATCGGCGACGGACAGCTGGGATCGAGGCACTGTTCAACACTGTAGATGAACAGTGTCATGAACAGTGACTCGAGCTCCCACATGCCGTGATTCGGGCCAACTTTCATATAGTGAGTAACGATATATGGGGAAGAAAACCAGCAGTATAGTGCTTGAGGATTTTATCAGCCCACAGGATATCTTACAGTGCAGTGGCGAACCCACCTCCATGGCCCCCGGTTTTCACCATCACACCGAGGTTTTCGGGCGTATATGTAGCCCACTTATACCCTGGGCCTCTGCACCCACCTTCATTGCCTCTCTTCCTCCATCCCCGGCACTGAGCAATCAGTCAATCCTCCGGGCGGCTCGAGGCGTAAGTTCCCAACAATCTTCCTTGATTGTGCTAATTCTAGTGGCGATCTTTAGACGACCTTAGAGGTTCTTGCATGTTTCTTGTGATTTGCCAGGTTCACCGCTGGCTGCCGCGATGCCGCTGGGAGGGAATAAGGTGGCCGACTCCTCCTCGTCGGCGTCCTCATCCAAGAAAAGCCGCCGCCGGCAGAAGCAGTCGGCCTCCTCACCTGCTTCCGTGATGACGCCGCTCGCAGACTCGGCCACGAACAAGATCCAGGCATTGTACGACATGTCCAGAAACGTCTTCGCCGCGGCCAGACCGGGCTTCCTGCCGCAGCCGCCGTCCGTGGCTGAGCTCTCCCGGTTCCTCAGTACGTGATCATCACCTCCCTGCTTGTCTTTTCTTCTTTACGGTTGCGCATGTTTAGCGTTTAGGCAGCATGTGTTTATCTCGTGCTTTTTTGCCCATATATTACTATCATTTCGTTATGCACGGTCTGCCATGCACTCCCCGGCCTGCCGGTGTGCCATGCACGCATTGCTTAACGGTTATGTTTGTCTAGCTAGGATCATAGGATGTGCTAGACTCTCGTAGCGATATATATCTCGATCCCTAGCATGCAGCCTGCGTGAACACTCTGCGCGATCATGCCCTTTTTCTGCCCTTCGTTTGCACAAACAATGCCTCCTACAGTCAAGCATACCCTATTTGTTGGTAGAGCCTGGGGTCTGGGCCAACACTATCACATGAGAAAAATGCCATGATAATGACGTTTGCATGGGAGGTTTGATCCTACCAGTTGTTCATCTTAGAAAAGGAATTACCAAATGTGGGAGAATTCAAATTTCGTTAGGAATCAATATTTATTCGACCCTAGTTCAATATCGAGAATATCTCAATTTTGAAAAAAAAAAAAAAGGAAATATCAATGCAGAGATCTGTGTGCCTCAAGTTGATCTTGATGGTTTCTTCATTTCCTTATATGAACATGATATGCTAAAGATATCGCTTAAGCCGCATTATGGATCACAAGAAGAAGGGTGACGACAATGACAACGCTAAGAGCCAAGATATGTAGTGTCATTGCTTTGATACTTTGTGGCTAATAAATCAAATTAAAAACCAAATAGTCTTTCGAGCAACAGCTGACCTCACCAGGTTGTCTGTAGCACCGCCACTCAGTGGCGACAAGAGGATCGCTGGAGAAGGTGGAGAAGGCCGGGCTGCAACAAAGGTAGGAATTAAGAGGTTGGTGGAAGATGTGGGGCTAACGAATGGAGACTAGTGGGCCATGTATATGTCGCCAATGACGGGTCAATTTCGCCAATGAGCAAGGGTCAATGTTGCCAGTGAACAGGGGTCGACAGATGAGTGGCTAGAGAGAGAGATAGAGACCCACCCCTTAGGTTTACATATGTGGTACAAAAGTACCCATATTTTTGCTAGGAAAAATATATACTAGCATGTTGCTTTAAAATATGTACTAGCATGTTGCTTTACAAAAGTAATTGCTTTTTTTCCTTCCCGGGCAAAAATCGAATCACAAGTTTCTTATTTTTCATGTAACGAGATTTCATTTCTTTCCTTTCTTGCTTTTTGTTTTGTGGTAAGATATAATGCTTTCTTTTGTTGCGAGAAGGGTGGTGCGCAGGGAGGTGAAATGAATGACGGGAGAATATTAGATCCGACGATAAGTAACGATTTTCCTTTAATAACAAATATATCCTAACAAATGTAATATCTCTCGGTTGTGGGCCGAAAATGGCGTCTTCTGGCAAGTAAAGTCAGAAAATATTGCATCGATCTTCTTGATGGCTGTCCAGATATACAAGAAATCCTAAGAAATGTAATCCTCATGTTTGTATTGTTTGTTCTCATAGTTTTAAAGTATAAATCTTTCACGGTCCTCAAAATCACATCGACAGTTCTCGATGTCGGCTGAGAACTAACAAATTTTTGGTGGACCGCGAATCAGCAGAACCGTTACATTGTTTAATTGTAAATCAGGAGGAACTGATTGGAACAAATAAATCGGCCGCCGTGATTGCCCTTAACCATGTGTACATGTATGCAGATGCCCTGACGCCCCAAGACTTTGGCCTTGACGCAAGCATGCCGTTCTTCGGAGGTGACCCTGATGGACGCACTAAAGTGACCTACCTGCACTTCGCCGATTCCCCCAGTTTACGGTAACGATTTCGAGTTATTTCAGCAAACTATGAATGAGTGTTTTGCAAAACGGAAATAGGGTAGCTACATGTGTAAATTTAGTTCTCGAAGTATTTCTACAATCTTTCAGCCGTTTTAAAATAGTAAATCCATTTACAAAATGTTTGCACTGCCTGGTCCGTGTAATTAAACGACGACTCATTTACCATTTCGCAGTTCGGGGTGTTCTGCCTGCCGAAGTCAGCCCTGATACCGCTCCACAACCACCCCGGGATGACCGTCTTCAGCAAGATCCTCCTCGGCTCCATGCACATCAAGTCCTACGACTGGGTTAAACCCCAGGCCGGTGGTGGCCGTCAGTCCACTAGAACACCAGACGGTCAGTTCAACTACACGGCTCGCGCCATATCCAGTAAGCACACACGTTTCTGATATCATTTCCTCTTGTCTCGACACATGATCATGCAGGTACTCGGCTGGCCAAGCTCAAGACCGATGCCGTGTTGGACGCGTCGTCGGAGACTGTGGTGCTGTACCCAGAAGAGGGAGGGAACCTGCACCGTTTCACCGCGACGACCCCCTGCGCGGTGCTCGACGTCATGGGTCCTCCTTACTGCCATGAACAAGGAAGGGACTGCTCCTACTACCGTGCAGTGGGATCAGATGGGCAGTTCGCTTGGCTCAGGGAAGTGCCCTGCAACTTCGACATGGACACCGTCTACGTGCGACCGAGGATCAGGAAGTGATCGATCGAGCTAGTTCTGCCGGGGAGAAGACCACTGGATCTTCTTTGGCTTGGTGTAGATATGCGTGATCCATTGATCTTCAAAAGGATGAGCGAGGATGTGAGTTGAGAGACCAGAGAGACCAAGGCTAGCAAATCTTGGGGAACATATACATTTTTTCTTTTGGTTAATTCGTTTGCTCGATCGCGTGAAACAGTGTCATGTGTAATCCCGGTTAAGTTCGTTTTTTCTCATATATTGTTGTATTTGTGTCGAATATTATGTACGAGTTGGGTTACGCTAGGACTTGGAGTTGTATTAGGTGTGGATAGGATACGAGTAGTATTGGAGTCGAACTCTTATAGCCTGGGCCTCCCATATAATGTGGGGGCACCACACAATTTAACCCATGACGACTTGATAGCAATTGGCACGCAGGGGGAGCCGGCGGCTTGTGCCGGCGCCTAGGGCGGTCGTTGCGGTATCTTGGGGAGGAGCGCCCGTAGTCATGCCCCGCAGATGTAGGCGTTGAGCGCTGAACTGCGTTACCAAACATCGTGCCTCAGTGTCGTCTATGATCTTGCATGGCGGAATTATCGTAACAAGTGGTATCAGAGCCTGGTTGAGGCTATGCGGAAGATCATCTGGAGGTACGAGGATCATGCTCGGCGGGCGCCTGGAAACGTCTGATATGCGCAAGGTGGAGCATGGCGGCGATCGCGGATGCGGTCGGTGGTGTCGGACACTTCGGGCAGGAGGCCTGGACCGTCCGATGGGCTGCAATCGGTAGGGATTGGCTAGACGTAGCAATCGGACCGACATAGTGGCTGTTGAAAACGTCGTGGAGGCGGCGCTTCGGCTCGCGATCAGATCGGCGACCAGACATGGGGACGGACGGATAGATCGGAGTGTGAGGGCATCGAGATGATGCGCTCGGTGTTGCACATGGACGGCGTCGTGACACTGCAGACGGATTGTGTCGACGATGCGGGTGGCCATGGTGCACACGGCTCGTGCACGGGATGATGCACGTGGTGGCGACTGTTGCGGCAGGGTCGGTGTGGCAAGCACGAGCGGCAGGGCGGGCAACAGATTGCTGGCGAGAATCAAGAAACAGACGAGCTGACAGTCGGAATTATCGGCGGATTTTTTTCCCAAGGTGAACGGAAACGGAATCGAGAAGATCAGGCGTTTGGTGGCGTACAACAGTAGGTCTCCGTGTTTGTTTGCAGTACATCACAAGGAAAATCAGAAATAAAAAAGAGGCATCGGTGCGGGAGTCCAGGGGATTACCATCAGTACTATATATGAAAGACGGAGCAATTCGCCCGCTCTCCTCGCTCCTGGCCCCACCGTTACTGTAGATTTCTACAGTAATCTACAGTACCCGCAGGGACTTATTTGCAACTTTTGGAAAACTCAGGTACCTTTCTGCAAAAACGTCTTTCATCTTCAACACGGCGTAACCCTAGCCGTACGGCCGTCGCCGCGGCGCCGCCGTCTCCGGCCTCCCCACGACGAACCGAGGCCTCCTAGAGCTTCGCCGTGCTTCCCTCTCCCTCCTGGTCGACTCGTGCTTGCTGGGAAGCCAGGAGCCCGACGAATTTCGCCGTTCCCTTCCGCCTCCGTCCGCCGCCGGCGAGCTTCATTCCGGCCGTCCTCGACCTCGCCTCAACGATTCAACACCTCCTCGAGCTCCATGGTGAGTCCCCGGTCCTCCAGGACCTATTTTCCCGCTTCCTCTCGCTTTGGTTGCTCCGGCCGACGTGTTTGGTCGCCGCCGGCGACGCTCCGGTGAACCAAATGCAGCGGCGCCGCTACCTGCGGGTAGCCCACGTCCACGCGCGTACGACACGCGCAGCCGCGCGTCCCGGCTCGCGCGGATGCGACGCGTCCGTGCTCGGCAGGGCAGTTCCGGCCAACGCTGACGTCACCACGACATCACACTGGGCCCGGCCTGTCAGAACTTTATTCTTTTCGAAAATATTTTTACAAATTGTTAAATTTCTGACAGGTGGGACCAGTTTAATTAAACAATTTCCAGAAAATGCTTAATATTGTAAAATCAATTGCTTTAAATCTGTCCATCAGAAAATATGAACATTATATCAAAATGCTCAGAAAAATAAGTGCTAACTACTTATGGCAAAATACAAACATATTTGAACATTTCAACCATTTCTAATAGTTCGAGCAATTTGACCATTTTTTACAAAACTACAAAAGGAAACAAACACACCCCAATAACTCTAATCGGGCGCGGCAAAGCGCGCCAATTTCACCTAGTACGTGCATATGTATACAGATTTTAAAAAGGAAGGTGCAAGGTTGATCGATCCAGGGGACAACCACATATGCGTGAGCAATTAAAGATTTGGAAAGGTGACGTGTGTGCATATCGGGTCCAACTTGGACTCGATCGATCGGAGAGTATGCGAAGTCATGACAGCCTAAGACTCGGTTTCTGTGACAGGCAAGGAGAAAAAGGGCCGGTGCCTAGCGAAATAAAAGGCGAGGCGACAAGGCTAGCAGCGCACAGAAAATTAATCTGCAAGTTCAAGAGAAGGTGGAGCAGGACCTGCGTGTTACGATAAAAGGTTCCACGGCTTTCTGAAGGGCGGACAGTGCGGGCTGAGGTTTTCTTGACAATCGTGGCAAATCTTTTCGGCGGAACAATCAATCAGCGATACAGAGGCAGTTCATCAGGGAGGCATTGACGATCAAGGCGAGCCAAGACATTGGAGGTTGAGCATAAGTTATTCTTCACCAGTCAGCGGTCATGGCACCGACTACCAAGTTTGAAGTGCAAAAGTTCGAAGGGATTGGAAACTTCGCGCTATGACAGACAAGGGTGAAGGATTTGTTGGCGCAACATGGATGTTTGAAGGCGTTGCGGGATGTCAAGCCAGCTAAGATGGACAGTGAAGACTGGGAGGAGTTACCGATGCAAGCAGCCGGGACAATACGGTTGTGTCTGTCGGACCAGGTCATGTATCATGTGATGGATGAGAGTGTGCCGAAGAAGATTTGGGAGAAGCTGGAGAGTCAGTTTATGTCCAAGACTGCGACGACCAAGGTGTATTTGAAGCAAAAGTTATATAAGTTGTCAATGCAGGAGGGGTCGGATCTTGTGGAGCACATGAATGCCTTTAATCAGGTTGTCACGGATCTAGCACGTCTGAATGTGAAGATTGACGACGAGGATAGGGCGATTCTTCTTCTTTGTTCATTGCCACCGTCTGATGGTCCCGAAGAGCAAGATCTTGATGCCTGCAAAACAAACGGGATTAGGTTGAGACTCCAAGTGCAGAGTGTGTAGAAAGTGGAAGACAGTTTTCCCCACGAGGGGTGAATCGAGGGTTTAATATCGAACTCTCGGGGAATCTGAAGTGGTAGATTTATCTTCTTATCCTTCTTTTGGTTACCTACAAAACAAGGTTAGATGTTTTGGTCCTCAACCTCACATGTGGTTGTCAAGCACAAGGTGTAAGAATGATATCAGGATAGTTATGCAATGCAAACAAGAAATAAATATGCAATGATGGTGGATGCAATGATAAATGATATTTTTTTGGTTTTTTAATGATGTATGCAAGATGAAAAGTATTTTTGTATTTTCGGATTTAATGATGGCTGAAAATGGAAAAGTGGTATATGGTGTTGGAAAGGTGTTTCTTATGATTAAAAATGGACTGGGGTTCATGGTTTCACAAATGCACTCTCTCTTTAATGATGTGGTGGACAATGGAACACAAAAGTTAACATATGAGATTGCAACAAAGTTTCATGACAAGTTATAATCATATGGGCATCACGTCCTAACATAGAGATCTTTTGGTTATTAATCTCTCTTATACTCCACTATGATGCGAACTAAATCATAACACCTTAGTATTAAGATAAATCAGAGCATAGCAATAAGTTTCATGACATGAAGTTGAAATAAGAACATGCTAGATCTAGTCATGGAGTAGTGGCAATGGTCACACTCACATCTCCGGTAGCAAGGTATTTCTTTTTATCCCTAGTGAGGCAACAAAGTAAGGTAAAGATACCAAAGTGGATCGCAGAACTTTCTCTCACGTTCACTGCACTAGCCACCCCCCGTTACTCCAACTAATGCACACGTTCCCCCACACACGCTCTCATAAACATGCTTGATCAAAACAAGTAGACAAGAACGGGGTACATAATATGCATCTACTTTCATAACTGAAGTAAAACAATTGCAATCTCACATATATATTAACTCATAAAGATCCACCACAAAGGTATTACAACGGTGACCGTAATCATGTTCAGCAGCTCATACGGTGCTAATTAGTGAAGCTCAAGAGAGAGATACATAAGTTACTTCCACAAACCCATAGTCCAGAGGTGGACTACTCCCTCTTCATCATGGAGACGGTGGAAAAGTCGATGGAGAAGATGGAGACCACGCCGGCAGCGCCCTGCCGGAGTTTTCCCCCTCCAATCTGCAGCTCCTGATCTCCGTTTCGGTGTTTCTGTGTTTGTGCGGTGCGCCTTCCAGAGAACGTCGGGGGACCTTTTTTATAGGCGTTTTTAGGTCAAGACTATGTCGGTGGAACGAAGATCGACGGCAACGGAGCCGCGAGGGCCAAACGAGTGGGCCCCACGCGGCTACAGTACCTGGCCGCGTGGGCCACCCCCGTTTGGTCATCGGACCTCCGTTTGTTTGCTTCCTTCGCCCACAGGTCTTCTTCCTTCCAAATATTGACGCCCGTAAATTTCCAGGTGATTTCGTTGACGTTTGGGTCCCTGAAGCATTAAAATAAGAAAACGGGGTTTTCTGCCTATGCAGGGTTAATTCCATAAAAATAGGAAATCATTAAGATATTTCCAAAATCATTATAAAACATTGATATAACCCTTATATGATGCAAATATGATTGGAATATAAGCAATTAAAGTGCAAAGTTCATGTATGCATTTTACATGCATCACCGTCCTATGAGCATTTGATCACTACTTTGACGTACGGCAAGGAGACTGTCGAGCTTGAGGATATCACTGCGGCCTTATTATCCTATGATATGAGGAAGAAGAAGATCACAGAGGAAGTCGCTCATGGTGATGGTTTGCTGGTCAAGGGTGAGCTAGGCAGGAAAGGACATGAGGCAGGGAAGAAAAAAAAGAAGGTGCAATGTTACAAGTGTAAGCAGTGGGGACATTATAAAAGGGATTGTCCAGTTCTCAATGGTGGCTCAAGTGCTAATATTGCAACTCATAGTGATGACTTGTACAGCAACGTTCTCTTAGTTGCAGGTGGAGTCAAGAAGGATGAGGTTGCGGGAGTAGCAGCTGTGTTCCACGGAGGCGGCGAGTTTGAGGAAGACTCGTCGGGTAGCGTTCTGTAAGCTACAAAGAAGACAACTCAAGTCCGGAGTACATGGAAGTTTGACGCTTGGCAAAATTCAAGGTGGTGGAGAATATTCGCCAAGGTGGAGTTTGTTGTATTTGTGTCGAATATTATGTACGAGTTGGGTTACGCTAGGATTTGGAGTTGTATTAGGTGTGGATAGGATACGAGTAGTATTGGAGTCGAACTCTTGTAGGCTGGGCCTCCCATATAATGTGGGGGCACCACACAATGTAACTCATGACGACTTGATAGCAATTGGCACGCAGGGGGAGCCGGCGGCTTGTGCCGGCGCCTAGGGCGGCCGTTGCGGTATCTTGGGGAGGAGCGTCCGTAGTCATGCCCCGCAGATGTAGGCATTGAGCGCTGAACTGCGTTACCAAACATCGTGCCTCGGTGTCGTCTATGATCTTGCATGGCGGAATTATCGTAACAGTCTTCCTAATAATAGAATAATGGGCTTTGTTTTTATTGGTCTTTTCGTGGATTGACTTTTATGATGACTGGTCCATAACGATGATCATATAATTGGGGACTTGCCATTGGGCCAACCGTTTAATAATCCAGGAATGATGATTTGATTCAAGGCTATCTCTCTGTAAAAGGTTGATTTTGTTGACGTGAAGGGCCTTGTGTGCTTCATTGCCTTTGTGTTGCCTTGTTTGGAATTATCTCCACCATTTCACCTTAGCTGTAAACCATATTAAGGAATGCTCTATGTAATTGTTTCAAGGTCATGCTACATACATTTATCAAATGCTCGCTGTGGTTGCCTCCCAGCTCCCATGAGCCGTGTTGATCGCCAGTTGGTCGCTTTTTTTTCGATCGCCAGTTTCATATCCCATACCATTTTTTATTACTGAAACCAAAATCATGTGGCAACACAGTTGTAGACTCGCTCTGATCACTGGTTGCTGCGTGTATCATGTGGCACTGAAAGATAACTGGTTTTTTTTATCGGATGTCCCCGAAAGATAACTGATTATTTGATTTGTTATTGCAGGGGCAATTGCTCAGCTGCTCAAATTCAGGCTACTCAACAGCCAATTCTTCTGCTGTAGTGTGCCTTGTTACTTTTTACATCATCGACCACATTATTAAAAATGTACTCCTTCCATTTCTAAATATAAGATGTTTCAGGTGTTTCACACGATGATTAGATGCATGATGTTTCAGGTGTTTCACATGATGATTAGATGCAAGATGTTTCAGGTGTTTCACACGATGATTAGATGCTGACTAAAGTGAGTGAACATACAAAATAAAACGTGTCTAGATATATTTGAATACATGTGTATCTAGAAAAAGGCTAAAACATTTTATATTTACAAAAAATAGAGTGAGTACTCCGGTATGTCTGAGATCGTGAAAGGGGCGATCGATAGGTGTCAGACGATAGTAACTGCATCTTGTGCTCTTTGGGTGCATTGTTGCAGATCTAGTAGAGCTGAGCTGGCTGCATCAGAAGCACAAGACTTGTGGTTTGCCACAGCTCAAACACATGTACATCAAGGACCCCTCCCTTAGCGGTGAAACCCTAGCGCCGCCCCCAACCCCTACCCTACACTCCATCGTCTCGCTGCCGCCAGAGGTAGCCCGCGGGCAAGCCTGCGTGTCCTCCGAGGAAGGTGGTGGTGAGGCTGTCGCTGCTCCATCGATCCTCGTCCGGTTGTGTGGGGCTCCTAGATCTGAGGCGACAGCCTCACGAGGATGGCATCGACCTAGTGGCAGGTGGGGTGTGTCGATGTTGCAGGTCGTTCACCTAGGCTGCGCGAACAACGAGGTGACGACGGGCGTGGTATCGGATTTGCTCGTCCATACGGTTTGAAGCTCGCGCACCAGGCCACCAGTTTTTGTGACATGCGGTGAATCCCCCATGTCTTGGTTTAGGCCAAATAAAAATAATTCATATAATCAGGTTTAGGGGTATACATAAATATAATTCTTTTAAATAAATATGTTGACATGTATATGAAAAAGTTCATAATCGTCAAAATTAATTGTCCTTCCATGTGTGCCCCAAAAAATGTTGTGTATATATTCAAGCACTTCTGAAAATTGTTTCGATAGAAAAAAGAAACCTGATGGTAAGCCCAGCCCAAGTCCATTAAAAGAATGTTGTAGTGTTTCCATAGAACCTGACCTAGCCCAAGTCCCTTCACGTCGTTTCCCAAAATCAGCACGACTCCTCGGCTCCTCCTCTCGTTCCTGGGGATGGAATCACGGCCGGCGACCATGGCGAAGGCCTCAACGGAAGGAGCGACGCGTACCTGCCGCTGCCTCCCGGAGGAGATCGCTGTTTGGGAGATCCTCGTCCGCCTCCCCCAAAATCGCTCCTCCGCTGTCCCGCCGCATCCCGCGCCTGTCGACGCGCCACCTCCACCCGCCACTTCCTCCTCGCCCACCACGCCCGCCAGCCCTCCCTCCCCATCTTCTTGGGTGAACTCATATCCGGCAACAAGTACGGCGAAGCCCACTACCAAGACTTCCTCGCCTTCGATCACCGGGTCGCCGACGCTCAGCTGCAACCGGTCACCCGGCTTAACTATTACTTCAATCTGGAGGCCTCCTGCGACGGCCTCCTCGTCCTCTCCAATCGTGGCACGTCGTCCAGCTTGTCAATATGCAACCCGGTTACCCGTGAGCATGCTCCTCTAGGGGAGTTCAAACTTTCCAGCGTATTGGGATTGTAGGTGCACCGCCCTACCAGTGAGTATAGGATGTTACTGCATCGAAGGATTGTCACATCTCCGCAGCCTAAAGGTAAAATTGGCTGCTATGTATTCGCGTTGGGTTCCGACCAGTCACCCAGGTGCATTCAGGGGCTGGATGCAGTGTCACCATGGCACTTTAACAAACCTGCCCTGGTCCATGATAGCCTGCATTGGTTCCCACTGGAACCAGTGCAGCATCAGAGCGAAAGACTAGTATTGGTATTTGACACTACAACCGAGTTGTTCCGGCACATGCGTGCTCCAGTTGTTCGCCCTAGGTCAAATATCTTTGAGATGGATGGCATGCTTGGCATCTATAGCTATAACGATGACATACAAGTTGTTTTTATATGGAGGTTGCAGAACTATGAACATGGAATTTGGGAGTTCAAGCACCAGGTCAAATTGCCAGTCGCAGAAATCAGTGGGCAGTTTGGAGGGGGGAATGACCCTTTATATCGCAACATTGTGTTAGCGAATGGTGACATCCTCTTACTGGTCAGTCATGGCGGAAGGATGTTTTACGTCAACACTGATGGCGAACTGGTTGTCAGCTTCCATCGTGATGGACAACTCATCTATGCTTGGGACCTTCAGCTCAAGCAAACTCTTGTTCCACATAACTTCTTCACGGCACTTGAAGGTCGTGCTGTGAACGTTTCGCCCTTCCTCTAATGGCTGTTGAGTGATGTGGTTCTCTCAACGGCCTTATTATCATATCCTCATGAGCTGCAATATATATGCATTGGATCAAGTATGAGCCTAATAGCTTTTTTCTTTTCTTTTTACATTGATGTGTATAAAACTATGATCAGAGGCTCTGAGTGCTAGTGGTTGCATGAAATCTACTCCCTCCGTATCAAAATATAGATACATGTGCGTGGAAAGTTGTTAGAGAGTCTTATATTTTGATACGGAGGGAGTATGTTTTTTATCGATACCTTACCTTTCCGTGATGAAGTGACTACCGTGTGTGTTGGTGCAAAAATTACCAAGTCATTTTGCCCTGATTTTGGAATACTTGCTGGCTGACCCGCCTCATGCCTCTATTTCCTTAGGCTGAGGAATTGACTGCTTTATTTTATTTATCTAGTGGTTTTCACTATTTAATTGTTAGCACTCTATACGCCTCATGCCCTTATTCATTGAGCTGAGTAATCGATTTCTTTATTTTATTTATCTAGTGCTTTTTCTTAGTACTCAATTGTTAGCAATCTATATTCTCATGTCCCAATTCCTTGAACTAAAGAATTGATTTTTTTCTAGTGATCTTAATAGTCAATATGCATATATGATGAGAAGAGGGACGATTTCCTCTTTGTTAACTTGCAAGCATCTGCTTTTTAGAAGACGGTTGGGGTTCTACTCGTGAAGATAAATGGTTGCATCATAAGTCAATTTATCAATGAAAAGCTCTGTTACAATTTCAGTTGCATCTTTGTTAGGTTAGGGACACTAATAAGTTCATCGTTATGGCAAGAATTGAACATGGTTAAATTTTTCTCAAACAGCCAGCGCTGATTTCTATTACTTAAGGAGAATAAAAAAAATTACAGGGTGAGCAGGTTAGCAACCCTCGTGTCGCCCCCGCGCGGCGGCGGGAGGGCGATCCAATCACGCCGCCAAACCTCGCTCCACCTCCGCCCTTCCTCCCCCGCCGCCACCAAGGGCACGGCCAGGCAAAGCTTGGTCGTCGCCGGCGGCGGGAGGGGGGGGGGGGGGGGCCTCCCTGCCATCCTCCTGGCCGTCGCCGGCGGCGGGGGGGGGGGGGGCCTCCCTGCCATCCTCGCGAAAGAGTGCGGCGGCGCGGGTCACCATCGCCCTTTCGCCTGGTTGTGGTGCAAGCCGAGCACCTCGGCGGCGCGGCTCTTCGGCGGCGGCTGCTGTCCGGAGTAGCAGCGGCGCGGCGGCCGGCGTTATGGAAGACTGCGGTCTTCAAGATCGGCAAGGGGGCGGGCGGTTGTGTGGCTGCGGCCACATGATCTGATGGATGGCAGGGACGATCTGTGGCGGCGGGGTTGTGGCCAATCCGTCCTGCTCGTCGCCGGCTGCTTTATCGCGGTCCAATCAGTGCTAGGCTTGGATTTGCACAGCTGCCGGTGAAAACCGAGGTGGACGATGGCGGCGCATCTTGGCGTCGTTCCTTGACGAAGGCATCGTCTTTGCAGCAGCAGATTCTTTGCTCGGGATACTCCGGGAGAAACCCTCGATCTGGGCTTTCTAGATCGGACGTTGATGACACTTATGGTGCCGTTCTACCTCTTGAGGGCAACGTTTTTGGAGTTCATACTGACTGGAGTGGTCTGAAGGTGGAGTGGTGCTGCTTTAAGCGCATCATCGACGATGAGTCTCGGCGGCATTGTGCAGCGGGTCTCGACGTACGTCGCGTGATGGTGGTCAGGGTGGAGGAGCTGTCTGGCGTCGTGGCACGTCGACGGCAGTCTTGGCAAGGTGAATGCATGGATCCCTTTCCTAAAGTTGGGTTAGCGGAAGACGGCGGTGGCAACTTCTGGAGCATGTACGTCGGTGCGCGCCGAGAGTCTGCTGTACCGGTTGTGCCCCTTGCTCGCTGACGGGCGGCTAGTGAGGCCTTCGGTTTTTAGATGATGCGCGTAGGTGTGATGTTAGGGCACATGGCCCTGTTTATGGACACCCCCTTCATCAGTCTTTTAGGTGCGAGCTATCGCTAGTTTGGTGGATTCAGGTCGATCTTTGTATTTCTCTTGTAAGGTTTCGTTGAATAATCTAATAAAACGGCTGTGTGCATCCTCTGGATGCAGAGACTGGGGGTCTTAACGTCCATTTCTAAAAATAAAAAAAAGCAGGAGTCAGAGGTTCAGACTACAAGTACAGTTAGTCAAAGCCAGAAAGAAAAGGCCCTAATCTGGTGGTTCTTGTAACCACATAGCTCCAGGGAGGCGAGCACGCCTCCATTCACGCAGTTCGTCAAGGATTGCACCAGAAATCCTCGCAGTTGCAGCCGCTTTCGATTTGAACACCCGGTTGTTGCGCTCCTTCCAGATATGCCACCAGCAGCAGCCGCTTTCGATTTGAACACCCGGTTATTGCGCTGCTTCCAGATATGCCACCAACAGCACATGATGATTGCGCCCAGCTTTGATCGAAGCAGCTTTGATCGGCCAGCAATAATCTTTAGCCACCAGGTTTCCAGGTTAGCTTCATCAGGATTGGGAGGCACCGCATCAACTTCGAAGTGTCTGAAGGTATCCCCAAGAACTTGTCTGGCTATCGATCATCTCGCCAGCAGATGCACCGCAGTTTCAGGATGGATAATGGTAGAGTGAGCAAATTGGGTTGTGTGAGATTTTCTTTTTCTGTAGCACATCAGCGGTTGAACATCGACCACGAAAAAAAAATCTCGACCTGATTAGTTGTATTCTGTTTAGAAAAAGACTAGTACTGCAACCTGAAAAAACCATTTGCTGAATACAGCCAGCAAGATGGACAGATTTTACACATTCAAGCTGAATCTAAATCCAGCTAGATTTTCTAGTTTTCTCCCGTTGTATTTGAAAACCCAAGTCATTTAGTCAGTGGGCCGATCCACTTGGAAGCTTTGCAAGATATAAACCTATAGCATGGAAACTTGCACAGTGACCAAGGAACAGGACACGGTTAACACAGGAAACTCATCTGCCGCATCAGTGTTAGGGACACCATTTGACAGTTGCTCCAGAGGAAGATCGGCTGGTAAGAACAAGTGAATCAGGGGCGTTAGATCTGTGTGGATGGACCGTTTAGATTTCCGATAAGCCTCTTGCTTTTATAAGTAGTGAAGATGGAGATGCATATTTACATTTGCAAAGGCCGGTAGCTAGATGGAGCAATTAGAGGGCGCCGCCGCTGGGATGTTAGGGCGAGCGCCTATTTGTACGCGGTCGTTTCAGCTGCTAGTTGATGCATGCCAACAACCTGAAGATCGTCGTCGTTATCTTGTTTTGTGGTTCTCGGTACCTAAATATTAGGGTTAAGTGAACTTTTGGTCCCTAACCCGTTGCAAAAGTCCAACTTTGGTCACTTAACTCTATTCTGGTCTAAACATGGTTCTCAAACACTCAATTTGGTCTATATCACAGAGACGAATATTAGTGGTCCTAAGCATGTGACCTAGAAATATAATTTTAATGTTGTGCCTCTCGCTACCTACTAGAAATATTATATTATAGTGAAAAACAGATATTCTAGTTCTGTGATGGATAAAGTTTGCAATATATACATTCAAACCCATCCAATGTGTTGCACTTTTGCAATATGCACATTAAAACCCAACAATCATGTTCCGGGACGTAGTCAACAACGAATATATTTGTATCTAAAATTAGTTTTTGCGACACATATCTATAAGGTTGTGAAGTGTGTGTTGCTATGTAGAATGTAGCTTAAGGTAGATTTATTGGCTTTAAGAATCACAAGATAGCAATTAATTATCCCAAGATAGCATGTCAAACTTGTGGTGTGGCATACCCTTCGATAAAATCTTGGTTGTGCCACGGACAATATGACATGATTTATTAATTATGTAGTATTTGTTTTACTTTTTTATATATGTATTTGTTTCACTTTTTAGGGGATTTTTCGATAACGGGCATTTTATTACTTAAGAGTTTAAACATTACACACGGCCTCTGCATAATTAGGATACACAGCCGCAACAAGCTCGCAAGCTTAAAGAAAATAAAAGGCCAATTACAATAGATCACATGTAAAACGTCTAAGACTGAGGATGACCAATCCGTAGATCAGGCGACCACCCATGTCTCGTAAAAATATTTTTCGCCGTGCCTTCTAACAGTTTAGACACCTCTATCAATAGGTCTCGATTCTCCACGCGTTGTAGAACATGAACAGAAAATACTTGTGCAACAGTAGGTGACCTGGATAAGAGAAAAAATTACCATTAAAAATCATATCATTTCTACATTGGCAGAGCGACCAAATAGCAGCGACCACTCCCACCCTAATAAGAATCCTAAGCTTGTGATCTATACCATGTAGCCAATTGCCAAAAACATTAGCAATGCTAGGCGGAGGATACGATATGAAGCTATATGGATGGCTGACCATATAAAAGGAGTATATTTGCATTCGAAGAATAAGTGTTTGATTGTCTCATCGTGATGAAAAAAGAAACTTTTTTTGCTTCCCTACCAATTAAAAACCAAATAGTCTTCAAAAGCTGACCTCAACAGAGTATTGTTGGAGAAGATCGAGAAGGCTGAGTTACGACAAAGGTTGGAATTAAGAGGATGTTGGAAGAGGAGGGCTAACCAAATGGAGACCAGTGGGCCACGTATATGTCGCCAATGAACAGGGTCAATGTCGCCAATGAGCAGGGGTCAATGTCGTCAGTGAGCAGGGGTCGACACCTGGAGTAGACATAGGCGGTGGTAGATACATATAGTTAGGGATTAGGACCAGAGATAGTAGGATGAGAGAGAGACCGGAAAGTCACAAGTGCACCCGGGAGCACATGCTCCCGGTTTTTTCGAAAAAAAATTGAAAATTGAAAACTTGTCAAAAAATTCCGAAAAAAATCATGCACGTACCTCAGCATGTCACGCACCATCGTGTCAAATTTGGCGACGAAACGACATCACGGCCGCCCTGTGCAAAAATGACAAAATTCTGACAGCAAATAGCATCCAAAATTTTGAATTTTCAGATCTGAGATTTGTCTTTTTTGCACAGGACGGCCGCGATGTCGTTTCGTCGCAAAATTTGACACGATGGTGCGTGACATGCGCAGGTACATGCATGATTTTTTTCGGAATTTTTTGACACGTTTTGAATTTTCAAAAAAAAATCGAAAAAACCGGGAGCATGTGGTCCCGGGTGCACATCGTCCGTGTTCGAGACCCCTTAAGTTGTTATCTCTCGGTGGTACAGAAATACCCATGTGTTTGCTACGAAAAAAATACTCACTCTGTTCACTTAAATTTTAGTTTGGTCTACATACATATAAAAATGAGTGTATCTATACATATTTGGTGTGTAGATTCACTCGTTTTGATATTTATGTAGACCAAACTAAAATATCTATCATGCCTTATAAAAATGAAAGGATAGAGTATATACTACCATGTTGCTTTAAAATAGTAGAATAGTTTTTGTGTTTCCAAACTTTCGTAATTGCTTCTTTCCTTCCCAGGCAAAAACCGAATCACAACTTTCATATTTTTCCATGTAACAAAATTTAGTTTCTTTTCCTTCTTGCCTTTCGTTTTGTGGAAAGATGTGATGAGTTTTTTTTTTTGTGAGAAGGGTGGCGCGATGGAAGAATATTAGATCTAACGATGTGTAATGATTTTCCTTTAATAACACATATATCCTAAGAAATGGTATCTCTTGGTCGTGGGCCGAAAATGGCGTCTTCTGGCAAGTAAAATCTGAAAATATTACATCTTCATGGCTGTCCAGATATATACAAGGAAATGATTAACATGGCATGTTGACACCCACACTGCAGATTCTTAAAGACTGTATTCGGCGCAATATAGTTGGATATAAATATACACATTTTTTTTAGAAAAAAAGGCTCCTAGAGCCCGCCTTTAAATTAATAAAGACCTCAAGTCCAGATTACAACACCGATCAACGCTGGGGTTACCAGCTTACAATAACAGCACAAAACAGAGAAAAACGACATCCAAAAACAAGAAGAGCACGACTACAACAAGCTAAGATAAGAATTTGATGCTTGTGGTCTTCGACTCGAGCAATTGAAGAACATAGGGCGTCGCCGGCAGAACGCGCCGGAATCCCCACGCAACTGACTTCACAAGCGTAGCCTCCATCCACACGGTGAACACGCAGCAGGAAACCAAGAAAGCGACACGGATCAAGGCCTCAAGAGGCAACGCCTCCAAGAAGGGAGCGACACCAGAGTGACGCCGTTGCTCGACCCAAAGAGGGTCTAGGTTTTCACCTAGAGACATCGGACCCTTATGGGACAAAGTTAGGCTCATCAAAGACGCCTCCAAGGAGGGGAATGGCGCCAGCAGGCGTCATCGTCATCGGCACCGGACAGGCCGGGCATAGCTTTCACCCGAGCCATCAACTTTGTCCACGCCTCATCCACTCCAAGAAGAGATCCCAAACACTCATCGGAGCCCTCACCGAGCCCCATCAGACATTGGAGACGCGTATAGAACCGAGCGGAGATTGCATCGACCTTCAAGTGACGAACCAACCGCGACCACAATCGGAGAGGCACGACGGAAGCAGAAGTGTGGACCTTTTCCTCAAAGGACCGACGGAACCCGAGAGAGTAGGAAGGAGATTAGGACATGCTCGTCACCTGTGGGCGGCGCCGCTCAGAGCAAACACGAAGAGAAGGGGGGACCAAGGGAGCACCTGCTCCGGTCCTGACGGCAGCGAGTCACCCTAGACTGCTTGTGCACGCACGCCCATCTTC
This sequence comes from Poa pratensis, assembly GCA_947311845.1. NCBI lineage: Eukaryota > Viridiplantae > Streptophyta > Magnoliopsida > Poales > Poaceae > Poa > Poa pratensis. The sequence continues at coordinate 4,281,089 of CAMZMU010000061.1, read as the reverse complement.
CCGCGTCCTCATCACCAGCGCAGCGACGAAGACGAAGCAACATCCGCACCTCCCGCCGCACATCCGGTCAGCTGCCGTCGATCCAGAGAACTGAACTCCCCCACACTGACCAACCGCGAGGCAAACAGAAACCTTTCATGGCTGGCAACCTTGCTGACCAACGGACCACCAGCTACGGCACCACCACAGGACCCATCAAGAGGCTGCCTAACCAGATCGAGGACAACAAGCACCGGGGCAGCACAGATTGGGAATTGGGTCTGGGTGCTGAACGCTAAGCAGGGGAGAGAGGTGGAGGAGAGGGAGAACCTCCCATGCACGTCCGGAGACTGCTCCCGGCGCCGGCGACGAGTGGACGGGCCCCTGCCGGAGCCACCCGTCTCTCACATCCAGCCTCCTCACCATGGCCGCCCAGGCCATGGCTCCCTGCCGCAACCAGCCAAGCCCAGTCCTTGCCGCTGAAGCACAGGGGCGCCGCCTCCACAGCCGGAATCCGTCGGACCAGCACCGCCGCCGCCGCCCAGATCGGCAGCCGAACTTCGCGATTTCCGGCGCGGGTGTGCTGCCCGCCAGCCAAACGAGCCGCACCAGAGAGATCCCCGCCGCCGCCATCCTTGGGAGCCGCGCAGGCTTTCGAGGCAGCTCGCTCCGGCAGCGGCGAGGCGCGGGGAAGGGGGTGGGAGGAGCTACCGTCGGCTAGGGTTAGGTCGCCTCCCGTGCCGCCCTCGAGAGAGCGACGCGGGGGCCTTTTGTCATGGTCGTGCCCATCACCCATAAATATACACATTGGCTCGTTAGGGATGGCACTTTCGGTGGTGCGTAGATCGGTCGTATCTTTTTTTTAGATAAAGGTACTTTATTACTTAAGAGTTTTAAGCATTACACCCGGCCTATGCATAGTTGAGATGCACACAGCCACAAATTCTCGAGTAACCAATTCGACATAAAAATAAAAAGACGGATTACATATCAAAATGAGAAATTGTAGATCCGCCTATGAAGTTGGTAGATCAATTCGGAGTCTATGCTGCCATCCATGTCGGGTGTATAATTCCCGGACCGCTGCCTCCAGACGTGACGCCACCTCCACAAAAAAGTCCCGGTGCTCTACTCGCTGCAATGCCGACCATGCTCGCAGCGTAGCAGTACACCGATGAATAACCTGCATAACAGAAACATTTTTATCGTTAAAAACCTTGTCATTTCTACATAGTCATAGCGACCAAATAACAGCAATCGCTCCCACCCTACTGAATAGTTTAAACCTAGGATCCACCCCATTTAACCAGGAGCCAAAAATGTTCGCAACCGATATTGGGGGATGTAAGTTAATACCTATCTGGATGGCTGACCATATAGACCTGGCGAACTCGCAATGGAAGAATAAGTGATCGATAGTCTCGTCATGGTGACAGAAGACACACTTTTTACTTCCGTGCCAATTACGCTTGACAAGGTTATTTTTTGTAAGAATTACACCTCGACGAAGATACCACGCGAACACTTTAGTTTTTAGCGGGATCTTCATCTTCCAAATTTTATTATTATTCCTACTATCGACCGGAACTTCAGAAAGAATCAGAGCTCTATACATGGAGTCAACCGAGAATTTACCATTCGTCGTGAGATTCCATTTAAATTTATCTGGACCTTCCGATAGTTAGATTGAATCCAATCGAATTAACAGAGCATTCCAGGAAGCCTGTCTTGTTCCAAGTAAACTTCTTTTGAACGAAACATCTGGTGGTTGAGAACCTAACACCTTGGCGAGCGTGTCGCCTTTGTTTCGTACAATAGAGTACAGAGCCGGGTATTGTTCTTTGAGAGTATATTGGCCTAGCCATTTATCCTCCCAGAATCGAATTTCCGAACCATCCCTAATTGTGAAGGATCCATGTGGGAAAAAGAATTTCTTTGTGGACATAAGTCCAGCCCAGAAGTGTGAATCACCAGGTTTCCAAAGAACCTGAGAAACAGCTTGATCTCCCACATACTTTCTCCTAAGGAGGGATTGCCAAACTCCATCTTCCGACAGAAGTTTAAAAAGCCACTTACCAAGCAAGGCTCTGTTTTTGACCTCAAGGTCATGAACACCGAGCCCTCCTTGGTTTTTAGGGCAGCAAACCACACTCCACTTAGTCAGTCGATATTTTTTCTTCTCACAATCCCCTTGCCAAAAGAATCTCGATCGAAAATAATCTAATCTTTTTAAGACTCCTTTAGGCAACTGGAAGAATGATATCATGTACAGTACCATATTCGTTAGTACTGAGTTAATGAGAACCAGTCTTCCACCCAGGGATAAGAGTTTACCTTTCCAGCTATTTAAATGTAATTGAAGCCTTTCCTCCACCCTTTTCCATTCAGCATTTGTAAGAGTCCGATAATGAATCGGAATACCCAAATAGTTGATAGGAAATTGACCTTGCTCGCAGCCGAAAAGCTCAGCATACAAGGCGGCGTTTTCTTGAGCCTCGCCGAAGCAAAACAATTCACTTTTATGGAAGTTGATCTTGAGACCCGAAAGTTGCTCAAAAGCTGACAAAATCAACTTTAGATTGCGAGCTTTTTCGATGTCATGTTCCATGAAGAGAATTGTGTCGTCAGCATATTGAAGCATTGATAGGCCACCATCAACAAGATGTGGAATCACCCCTTCAATTTGACCCTCGACTTTAGCGCGTTCGATCAGAATAGCCAGCATGTCAGTCACTATATTAAATAGTATTGGCGATAGCGGGTCACCCTGTCTTAGACCTTTTTTCGTTTGGAAGTATCTGCCAGTGTCATCATTGACTTTAATGGCGACACTTCCTCCCGAGACAAAGCTATTAATCAACGCACACCACTCAGTAGAAAAGCCTTTCATCCTGAGGGTCTGTTGAAGGAAAGACCACTTAACTTTGTCATAAGCTTTCTCGAAATCAATTTTAAGTATTACCCCATTCAACTTTTTCCTATGTAGTTCGTGCACTGTTTCATGTAGGACCGCAACCCCATCTAGGATGTTGCGGCCCTGCATAAAAGCCGTCTGAGACGGACGCACTACATGGTCTGCCACACTGTTCAGTCGAATCGTCGCCACTTTGGTGAAAATCTTAAAACTAACGTTAAGGAGGCATATAGGTCTGAATTGTTGGATCCTTTCCGCCTCGTTAACTTTAGGTAGTAAAATAATCTCGCCAAAATTGAGACGAAACAACTCTAGTTGTCCACTGTGAAGATCGGTCGTATCTATTTTTGCTATGTAGGATATGAGTTGGAGTGGATGAGCTATTGAATAAGGAAGATCGAAGAACCTCATATTTGTATTGATTGTTCTCATAGTTCTAAAGATATACTCTCTCCGTCCATAAAAAATGTCTCAACTTTGTCCAAATATGCATGAATCTACACAGTAAAATATGTTTAGATAAATGCATGTTTAAACAAAGTTGTGACATTTTTTTTTGGATGGAGGGAGTAGTAAATCTTTCACGGTTCTCAAAATCAAATTGCCAGTTCTCGGTGTCGGCTGAGAACTAACAATTTTTGGTCGACCGAGGATTAGCAGAACCGTTTCACTGTTCAACTATGAATTACGTGGTTGGAACTTGGAACAAATATACTGGCCGCCGTGATTGCCTTTAACCATGTGTACATGAATGCATATGCCCTGACGCCCCAAGACTTCGGCGTTGACGCAAGCATGGCGTTCTTCAGAGGTGACTCTGATGCACGCCCTAAAGTGACGTACCTACACTTCGCCGATTCTCCCCAGTTTATGGTAACTTTTTCGAGCTATTTCAGCTAACTATGAAAGAGTGTTTTGCAAAACGGATTGTCTCTGTTTAAGTGGACTGTGAGAATTTTATTTTTAAGTAGCCAATGGCAAGTGTTGATTCCAGCTAACGGAAATAGGGTAGTTACAGGTGGAAATTTAGTTCTCGAAGTATTTCTACTACAATCTTCAGCCGTTCTAATAAAAATAGTAAATTCACGTACAAAATGTTTGCACTAGCCGGTCCGCGGCATAATTGAACGACTCATTTACCATTTCGCAGTTCGGAGTGTTCTGCCTGCCGAAGTCAGCCGTGATACCGCTCCACAACCACCCCGGGATGACCGTCTTCAGCAAGATCCTCCTCGGCTCCATGCACATCAAGTCCTACGACTGGGTTAAACCCCAGGCCGGTGGTGGTCGTCAGTCCACTAGAACTCCAGAAGGTGAGTTCAATTACACGGCTCCCGCGATATCCAGTAAGCACACGCACGTTTCTGATACCATCTCGTCTTGTCTCGACACATGCATGATCATGCAGGTGCTCGGCAGGCCAAGCTCAAGACGGACGCCATGTTCGACGCGTCGTCGGAGACGGTGGTGCTCTACCCGAAGGAGGGAGGGAACCTGCACCGTTTCACCGCGACGACCCCCTGCGCGGTGCTCGACGCCTCGACGTCATGGGTCCTCCTTACTGCCATGAACAAGGAAGGGACTGCTCCTACTACCGTGCAGTGGGATCAGATGGGCAGTTCGCTTGGCTCAGGGAAGTGCCCTGCAACTTAATTCGACATGGACACCGTCTACGTGCGACCCAGGATCAGGAAGTGATCAATCGAGCTATTTCTACCGGGGAGAAGAGCACTGGATCTTCTTTGGCTTGGTGTAGATATGTGTGATCGATTGATCTTCAAAAGGATGAGCGAGGATGTAGCTGAGACTAGAGAGATCAAGGCTATCAAAAACCTTGGGGCAACATATATACATCTTTTCTGTTTTTGTTTTGGTTTAATTCGTTTGCTCGATCGGGTGAAACTTTGTCATGTGTGATCCCGGTCAACTTTATGTTTTTCTCATATATTATCTTTGTTGGATTATTAGGCATAATTTTCATGATTAATTCCAGAATATAAAGCATGATCGCAAGAGCTACTAACATGTTAATCTCGAAAATACTAGACGTATTAATTAACATGAACAGCAGCAAGACATCTACGTACACAGCCATCGGAACGTGACGAACGTACCGAACAATTGTAGATGAAGTAGTCGTTGGAGCAGCGACGGCAGCAACTTGAGCGGCGACGGTAGCAGCTCGAAGAAGACGACGTTGGAGACGAGTCGTCCGCGGACCCAGAGATCGTCCAGTAACGAGCCGTGATGAAGAACTTGAAAGCAGTCGCGCGGGGTGCTTCCCAAAAACCTTATTCGCCCTCTCCGTACAGGATCACAAGGACAAGTGGTTCCGGAGACCTGTTGTCCCGTTCGCCGGTGCACGCCGACGCACGGGATGGAGTAGACTACGGTGGCGGCGCAAGGCACGAGATTGGCAAAACCTAGATTGGTTCGGAGAGTGACGGCGCACGCAGTGCACGACAATATATAGTGCGGTTCGGGAAACCCTAACGGGTACAACGTGGGCCGGCCACGTCGCACACGTTCGAGTCGGTGCAGCAGCCCACGATCCGGGAGCGACCCGAACTGGCTAAGCTGTACGCGTACGCTAGCGACTCGATTTTCCTGAACAGCAAAAATATAGGCATCGGCTCATTCCCGCAACCCGCGGCGTGTCGTGACGAGACGGACGGACGGACGGCGGCGGAGGAGGAGGAGGAGTGCGCACGAGAGAGCCTTCTATTCTCAACTAGCACACCAAGTGGTACAACACTCCACTATATAAGGTGGTGTTTGTCTCCTCCAACTAGCAATGTGGGACTAAACTTTAGCACCACTTTGCACCTCCAAAATTCTGCCATGCACATGGGCCAATTTGAGATTTTCAGGAATTGCTTATTGGGCTGCCCAAATGGGCCCAAATTTAACAATCCCCCACCAGATCTCAAATTCCCATTTAGAGATTTTGCCAAACCTCGTTTCTTGTTTATATACCAGTGTTTCAGCAGAGACTGTTAAGTTGAACTTCCGCCTAGAGCTTCAAGCTACATCTACCAGCAACTTGAACAATGGACGAACCTTGAATTGCAAGTTTGGTGCCAATAGACTTCACTCAAAGTCATAACCAGTACGTGGCTGCCAGTAGCCTACCCCGCGGGTGGAGCATATGCGTCATACTCCCTGGTCTCTTCATGAGCTTACTAGAGATCACCCAAATCTCATAGACTGCGACGTTTAACAGTCGGACTCATATAGGTGTGTTCTTTCAAGGTCGCTCTGTAGGATAGCACCTTTGCTACGAATAGCCAACAGAAACACATTAAGGCATATTGCCAACCTGCCTTACAGAATGTGAGAGTTATGCATCTTCCCACGGAGAGGGTTATAAAATAACTCTCCTCTGTTAAACCACTAGCTTGTTCTTCCCAGGTCCTAATTCACGGGATCTCCGATCACATAGGTTGGGTTACCACTATGGTGTAACGCTCACGGGTCTCAACCCCATCTCCCTCGATGCACTATCTATCACATTACGTGATAGTCCCTTCGTAAAGGGATCTGCCAGGTTTTTGTCTGTTTGAATATAACTAACAGTTATTACTCCGGAGTTTCTCATTTTCCTGACAGACTTCAAGCGTCTTTTGACGTGTCTTGATGACTTCGCGTTATCCTTAGCACTGTTCACTTTCATGATAACCGTTTGGTTGTCACAGTTCATAAGGATGGCCGGTAATGGTTTCTCAACCACCGGCAAGTCCATCAAGAGCTCACGCAGCCATTCTGCCTCAACAGAAGCTGTATCTAAAGCAGCAAGTTCTGCTTCCATGGTTGACCTCGTCAAAATGGTCTGTTTGCAAGACCTCCATGACACTGCGCCACCTCCAAGAATAAATGCATATCCACTTGTGGCGTAGAGCTCATCAACATCTGAGATCCAGTTCGCATCACAGTATCCCTCAAGCACCGCAGGGTGCCCTGAATAGTGAATCCCATAACTCATTGTACCGTTCAGATAGCGCATGACCCTTTCAAGTGCATGCCAATGATCAATACCCGGGTTAGACATGAACCTGCTCAACTTGCTCACAGCAAAAGAGATATCAGGTCTCGTCGCGCTCGCAAGGTACATGAGTGAACCGATCACTTGAGAATATCTTAATTGATCTCTCGTTTCCTTTTTGTTCTTTCTGAGTGTCACACTGGGATCATAGGGTGTTGGAGAAGGCTTGCTGTCTATATAACCAAAGCGGCTCAAGACCTTCTCAACATAGTGTGATTGCGTTAACGTAATCCCACTCTCATCCCTAATCAACTTAATGTTCAGGATCACATCAGCTTGTCCCAGATCTTTCATATCAAAGCTCTTTGACAGAAAAGACTTGACCTCATTTATCACTATCATGCTTGTACCGAAAATAAGTATGTCATCAACATACAAGCATAATATAACACTATCGCCCCCACCATGGCGATAATACACACACCTATCAGCCTCATTAATGGCAAAGCCTGCAGACGTAAAGTTTGTCAAACTTCTCATGCCATTGCTTAGGTGCTTGCTTCAGCCCATACAAAGATTTTAACAATTTGCACACCTTTCTCTCTTCACCTTTTACTACAAACCCATCAGGCTGATCCATATAGATTTCCTCTTCCAACTCTCCGTTAAGGAAAGCTGTCTTTACGTCCATTTGATGAACGATAAGACCATAGGAGGCAGCCAGGGAAAGTAGTACACGAATGGTGGTAGTCGAGCAACAGGTGAATAGGTGTCAAAGTAATCTTCGCCTTCACGCTGGGTGTAGCCCTTGGCTACAAGCCGTGCCTTGTACTTCTCAATAGTACCATCAGGCCTTAGCTTCTTCTTGAACACCCACTTACAACCCACAGGTTTGCAGCCGTAGGGTCGTTCAGATAATTCCCAAGTTCCATTAGAAAGAATCGAGTCCATCTCATTATGGACAGCTTCTTTCCAGTCATCAGCATCAGGAGATGCAAATGCCTCTGCAATGGACGTGGGAGTATTGTCCACAAGGTACACAATGAAATCATCACCAAAGGATTTTTCAGTCCTCTGTCTCTTGCTCCTCTTGGGAGCTGATTCATTGTCATCCTTCTCAAGGACTTCCTCAACATGTGGTTGTTCAGAATGATCAACAGATGTACTAGGTTCAGCAAATATCTCAGAAGAAATTCTAGCAATGCTATGCATATCCTTCATAGGAAACATGTTCTCAAAAAATGTTGCATCACGAGATTCCAAAATAGTATCAACATGCATATCAGGTATCTCAGATTTAACCACTAAAAATCTATAGCAAATGCTCCGCTGAGCATAACCTAGAAAGACACAATCCACTGTCTTCGGTCCAAGTTTTCGTTTCTTAGGAATTGGAACATTGACTTTCGCCAAACATCCCCAAGTACGAAAATAAGAAAGTGATGGTTTTCTCCCAGACCACTCCTCGTAAGGTGTCTTCTCTTTATCCTTGTTAGGAACTCTATTCAGGACATGACACGAAGTCAACAAAGCCTCCCCCACCATGCCTTAGATAAACCAGCAGTGTCCAACATGGCGTTCACCAAGTCGGTCAGCGTGCGGTTTTTCCTCTCGGCAACCCCGTTTGATTGGGGCGAATAGGGAGGCGTCCTCTCATGAATAATACCATGTTCCTCACAGAATTCATCAAATACGTTGGAGAAATACTCGCCACCACGATCTGACCTAAGACGTTTGATCTTTCTCTCTAATTGATTTTCTACTTCAGCTTTATAATTTTAAAGTAGTCTAAAGCTTCATCTTTAGTGTGCAACAAATATACATAACAGAACCTAGTAGCATCATCGATTAAAGTCATGAAATATCTCTTATCACCTTTTGTCAACACGCCATTCATCTCACATAGATCCGAATGTACGAGTTCTAGAGGTGCCAAGTTTCTCTCCTCGGCTGCCTTGTGAGGCTTTCGAGGTTGCTTAGATTGCACACAGCTATGGCACTTAGAACCTTTGGCAATGGTGAAAGTAGGAATTAAACTCAAACTGGAAAGTCTACTCATTAAACCAAAATTAACATGACATAAACGAGAGTGCCAAACATTAGCATCCGAATCCACACTGCCACAAATATGGTTTACTGACTTATTACAAAAATCCGATAATGAAAAGCGGAACAAGCCTCCGCACTCATACCCTTTACCAATAAATTGTCCAAACTTTGACACAACTACTTTATTGGACTCCAAGACTAATTTAAACCCATCTCTGCATAGAAGGGAGCCGCTAACGAGATTCTTGTTCATAGTAGGGACATGCTGCACGTTCCTCAGCTGCACGATCTTCCCGAAGTAAACTTCAGATCTACCGTGCCAACACCACGAACAGAAGCATGTGATCCATTCCCCATTAAGACGCTTGAATCTGCGACCTGATAAGAAGTGAACATAGAGATGTCAGCACATACATGAACATTAGCACCCGTATCAATCCACCAACATGGAGATTGAAATACTGAAAGCACAATCGGTAAATTACCGTACCCATCAGCATTGCTAGCGGTCACGACGTTGACATGCTTTGGCGCCTTCCCTTTCTTGTCTGCACGATCTGGGCAGTCCACAGAGAAGTGTCCGGGCTCTCCACAAGTGTAGCACTTTAGCTCAGATTTGTTCAGCATCTTCTTCTTCTTCTTGAAAGAAGTAGTCTTGGTAGGCATGTTGAAGGAAGGCTTGCTCTTTGCCTTGCTCTTGCCATGGTGAAAGTTCTTCTGCACCATGTTGGCGCTAGACTGACCTTCACCACCTCTCTCAGCAGTGTCCTTAGCCCGAGCCTTCTCCTCAACATCAAGAGACGCTATCAGGTTTTCAACCGATATCTCCTGTCTCTTGTGTTTGAGAGTTGTGGCGAAGTTCCTCCATGAAGAGGGCAACTTTGCAATAATGCATCCAGCCACAAACTTGTCAGGTAAGGCACACTTAGCGTGCTCAAGCTCCTTAGCAATGCACTGTATCTCATGAGCCTGTTCGACTACAGAACGTTGTTAGCCATCCTGAAGTCATGGAAGCTCTCCATGATGTACAGTTCACATGTTTAACTCAGGAAATTGCCTATAACAAATATAAGGTTTTTGGATTGTTGGATTATTAGACATAATTTCCATGATTAATTCCAGAATATAAAGCATGATCGCAAGAGCTACTAACATGTTAATCTCGAAAATACTAGACGTATTAATTAACATGAACAGCAGCAAGACATCTACGTACACAGCCATCGAAACGTGATGAACGTACCGAACAATTGTAGATGATATAGTCGTTGGAGCAGCGACGGCAGCAGCTTGAGCGGTGACGGTAGCAGCTCGAAGAAGACGACGTTGGAGACGAGTCGCCCGCGGACCCGGAGATCGTCCAGGAAGTCGAGCCGTGATGAAGAACTTGAAAGCAGTCGCGCGGGGCGCTTCCCAAAAACCTTATTCGCCCTCTCCCGTACAGGATCACAAGGACAAGTGGTTCCGGAGACCTGCTGTCCCGTTCGCTGGTGCACGCCGGCGCACGGGATGGAGTAGACTACGGTGGCGGCGGAAGGCACGAGATTGGCAAAACCTAGATTGGTTCGGAGAGAGTGACGGCGCACGCAGTGCACGGCAATATATAGTGTGGTTCGGGAAACCCTAACAGGTACAACGTGGGCCGGCCACGTCGCACACGTTCGAGTCGGTGCAGCAGCCCACGATCCGGGAGTGACCCGAACTGGCTAAGCTATACGCGTACGCTAGCGACTCGATTTTCCTGAACAGCAAAAATATAGGCATCGGCTCGGCTCATTCCCGCAACCCGCGGCGTGTCGTGACGAGACGGACGGACGGCGGCGGAGGAGGAGTGCGCACGAGAGAGTCTTCTATTCTCAACTAGCACACCAAGTGGTACAACACTCCACTATATAAGGTGGTGTTTGTCTCCTCCAACTAGCAATATGGGACTAAACTTTTGCACCACTTTGCACCTCCAAAATTCTGCCATGCACATGGGCCAATTTGAGATTTCAGGAATTGCTTATTGGGTTGCCCCAAATGGGCCCAAATTTTAACAATCTTCACAATAATAAAATGATGGACTTTGTTTAACTGCTTGTTTTGTCGATCGACTTTTATGCTGGCTAGCACAATAATATGCGTGCTCTTCTCAAAACGCCAGCTACAATAAATTAGGATTGGTTGGGTGAAGAAAATGGCAACGCATGTGCTCTATCATAGAGAGGAGCGCGACGTTGACGAGCAACAGATGGTGGATGTGATCGCCGGTGAAGATGTGACGTCACGTCACACACTAGCACATGTACCCGTGCAAAGAAACGCCTAGCAAAGTGCCGGTGTGTTGCAAAAGATTCAAAACAGATCGACATGTCTCTACGAAATGAAAAAGTTTTGACAGTTATGATAATAAATCGACATGTGTTTACGAAATGGAAAAGTTCACTTATGATAGCAAAGGTGCCTCCCGTTCATCATCGGAGGGGACTTTAACTTGCTTCGTTATCCATTCGAGAAAAGCAGGGGTCGGTTTGACAATCGTTGACCTCTTTTGTTCAACGTGGTCATTGACAGTTTGGACTTAAGAGAGATATCAATGGTTGGGAGACAGTTCACTTGGGCTAATTCTCTCCCTAAACCCACATACGAGAAATTAGACCGGGTACTGATGGACACCGATTGGGAATCTAGGTTCCCATTGGTATCGGTACGGGCTCTAGAACGTATTGAGGGTTTGTCGGACCATGCTCCTATTCTTTTGACCACAGGCATGTCTAGACCACCGTGTAACCAGTGTTTCAAGTTTGAACTTGGATGGTTGCATCGTGAGGGCTTCCACAAGATGGTCCAAAGAATTTGGGAAAGACCAGTTACTGGCGATTCGCCTATCCACAGATGGAACAACAAGATCCGGGCTTTACGCACACATCTTGTTGGTTGGGCTTGTCACACTACTGGTTTACATAAAAAAGAAAAGATACGACTATCCTCGATAATTGATGCTCTAGAGGCATTAGTAGAAGTTCGGCTATTATCTACGCAAGAAATTGAGCTTAAGAGCCAATCTAATGCGTAGATAACAAAACTCCTGCGTGAGGAAGAGTTAAAATGGTATCAACGTTCCAAAACACAATTCATCCTCAAAGGGGATTCGAATACTCGCTACTTCCATAGTATTGCCAATGGCAGACACAAGAAAAAGTGTATTCACTCCCTAGTCCAGGAGGAGGGAACGATTGAGGGCCAGGAACAACTCAAGTCGTATATTACTAACTATTTTAAAGGCCTGTTCGGAGCACCAGAGGAAGGAAACTTTACATTGGATGAGTCTAGAACGGCCAACATACCCCAGGTTTCTGTTGAGGAAAATAGTCTACTTACTAACCCCTACTTGGAGGATGAAGTGAGAAAGGCGGTTTTCCAAATGAAACGCAATAAAGCTCCTGGACCTGATGGTTTTCCAGCTGAGTTCTATCAGAATTTTTGGGATGTAATCAAGTCTGATCTGCTTCAATTGTTCGCCTGTCTCCATGTTGGACAGTTGGAGCTATTTCGGCTCAACTTTGGTGAAATAATTCTATTACCTAAGGTTAACGAGGCAGAGAGGATTCAACAATCCAGACCTATATGCCTCCTTAACGTTAGTTTTAAAATATTCACTAAAGTTGCCATGATTCGGCTGAATAGTGTGGCGGATCATGTGGTTCGTCCGTCCCAGACTGCTTTCATGCAAGGTCGCAACATCCTATATGGGGTGGCAATCCTACATGAAACAGTTCACGAACTGCATAGGAAAAAGCTGAATGGGGTAATTTTGAAAAAGCTTATGATAAAGTTAAATGGTATTTCCTTCAGCAGACTCTCAGAATGAAAGAATTTTCTGATGAGTGGCGTGCGCTTATAGATAGCTTTGTTTCGGGAGGAAGTGTAGCCATTAAAGTCAATGATGACACTGGTAAATACTTTCAAACCAAAAAAGGCCTTAGACAAGGTGACCCGTTATCGCCAATACTATTTAACATAGTGGCTGATATGTTGGCTATCTTGATTGAACGCGCTAAGTCTAAGGGCCAAATTGAAGGAGTGATTCCACATCTAGTTGATGGTGGCTTATCGATCATTCAATATGCTGACGACACAATTCTTTTTATGGTACATGACATCGAAAAAGCTCGTAACATCAAGTTAATCTTGTCAGCATTCGAGCAACTGTCGGGTCTTAAAATAAATTTTGATAAAAGCGAATTGTTTTGTTTTGTCGAGGCCCAGGAAAATGCCTCCTTATATGCCAAATTATTCGGCTGTACGCAAAGTCAATTTCCTATCAACTCTTTGGGTATTCCGATCCATTATCGGTGACTCACCAATGCTGAATGAAAATTGGTGGGGAGAGATTTCAAATCCGGTTAAATAGCTGGAAAGGCAAACTCCTATTCCTGGGGGGAAGATTGGTTCTCATTAACTCAGTACTAACAAACATGGTACTGTACATGATTTCTTTCTTCCAACTACCCAAAGGAGTCTTAAAACGATTGGATTATTTCCGGTCAAAATTCTTTGGCAAGGGGATAGTGAAAAGAAAAAATATCGACTGACCAAATGGAGTGTGGTTTGCCGTCCAAAAGACCAAGGTGGGCTCGGTGCTCATGACCTCGAGATCAAGAATAGAGCCTTGCTTGGTAAATGGCTATTCAAGCTTCTTTCTGAAGATGGAGTTTGGCAAAGCCTCCTGAGGAGAAAGTATGTGGGCTCTCAAGCGGTATCTCAGGTTCTTTGAAAACCAGGTAAGCTCGATCTCTAGCTAGTAGTATATTAGAGCTCGAGATCTGGCTAGTACATTTTGCTAGGATAGCTAGCTTTGATCGATCCGCGGCCGTGCCCGGGATCGATCGGTCGATCAGCCATTGATCGATAACACATTCGCCCGCGAGTTGTGCAGGGGCGCGCTGTACATATTTTGCTAGGATAGACGGTCGATCATATTAATTAGCACTAGCTAAGATCGATCCAATCGTTCGAGGATTTGGCCGGCAGCCGGTGCGGTGAAAATTTGATACCCACTTCACTGTATTTTGCTACTAATTATAATAGTAAGTTATGAACTCTGATTGAATATCGATCTGTTTAATTGCAATTTCTCTGTTCATGATTTTGTTCACGTTTTCGCGCGCACTCTGTCTTCAGCCAAAATTTCCTTTCGTTTTGCGCGCGAGAGCTATTTCTCAAACGGCAACATTTCCAGCCGTCTCTACTGGTTTCTACAAGCGGTGAAGATTTCTAGCCGTCTCTAAACGTTGTCTATGGGAGACGTCGAGCAATATGAGCCGTCTCAGATTATATTAGAGACGCCCAAATAATATAACCGCTTGAGGAGATATGTCCCAAACGGATGAAATATTGTTTTGGTTTGACCGGCTCTAGGTCCCGTCTCCCATTTGAGATTTTGTACTAGTTCCAGCTCCTCTGTGTGTGTGTGGGGGGGGGGGGGGGGGGGTATGGGAAAACAATTTGCTTGCACCTACTCGTTTTTGGGGTAAAACGAGCTCGGCTTGGGAATTTGCAGAACTAGGCGGTCGGCGGGAGCGGAACGTCGGGAAGAGGTGCGGCTGGGATACTCGACAAGCATTGTCTCTACCACATGAGTCAGGGAACGTCGGATCCTCTTTGTTTGTCCCGCAAGGTAAGTGATGCTCGAACCCCAGACTCCCGCATGCGATTTCTCTCACATGCGTACCTGCAGCGATGGTTTTTTTTGTTGGATTTGTAGTTGTTTTTCCATTCTAGCGGTAGGAACTGATGTTTAGGTGTGCTTAGGTGTCGAGAGGATTCTCGTGTAAGGCTTGTTCATCTTCTAGTTCAATCGGTGAGCACCAAATCATCCCAAACCCCTCAAAAAAATAGTATACAACATTGGTTGATCTGCTAGCATGTTTGGCTGAGGAGTAACTGCTCCGGTTTTGCTCTCTGGATTAAATACAGAGTGGATGTAGTTTTAGTGTCAGTTGCTATTTTTGTGGTTTGAGTGGTAAATGATCTGAATTGCAATAGCTTAGCTGCATGTAAGTTATCAAATACAGTGCGTGTAATTATCGTTTTGTGCCTTGTTTCGGCCCACGTTTAGCATGTAAGTTATGGCAGATAGTCGATGTAATTATCACAATTTTTTGCATCCTTCTTATTGCATTTTGGTATCATGTAAGTTATCAAGTACAGTGCATGTTTTTTTGTCGATCTGTGCCTTGTTTCGCCCCATGTTTAGTCGTTTAGTATGTAAGTTATGGCAGATAGTCGATGTAATTATCGCAGATATGACACTTAGTGGATGTAATTATCACACATTTTTGCATTTGGTGTCATGTAAGTTATCATAAATTATGGGGCTACTTCCATGTACATAATTTTCCAATTGTGCATGTAAGTTATCACACATAGTGGATGTATTTTCTGAGAGTATATCTATATGTTGCATGGTAGTGACGTTTTTTTTTTGGCTTGTACATTTATTCCATGGGAGATGTAGTTCTTATACAACAGTTGGTGTAGTTTCAGGTTTTGTTTGTACTTTGGTGATTTCTATTTTTACAAACTAGATTTTGATATGGATGTAGTTTCAATATACACTGGATGATTTTTATGTTCTTTGCAACCTTTTTATTTACAGTTTTGTTGCAATCTGAAATTGGTAGGATGTGGTTCTTAAATTGGTACCGCAACAAGTGATGCCGATGTAAATTTGCCCGAGATGATATTTGCCATGTACATTGATAGGATGAGGGGCATGAGGCGCATGTAAATTTGCCATATTAATTTGCCATATAAAAACTGTTATTGAATGTATTTACCCGGGAACTAGTCAGTGCTTTTAACATGACAAACCTGTTTTCATTGTTCATACGCAGTTTTTCTTGTGTGATACCAAGAGGGATTTAAATCACAATGTCTCCACCAGTACAGAAGGTATAATTAGCTATTGTTTTCAGATATTTCTTATGCTCAGCCATTTTTACTATAATTCCCGTCATATTCAAGATTATTAAGCATTCTTATGTTCTTTTTATGTATATGCTTTGTGCAGAGACATTCCAAGACACCCATGGTTGGACAGTCAAAATTTAGAAGGATGAAGCAAAGGTTGCTACTTAAAAAGTAAGTTAAACTACAAGTTGGTATGGACCAACAAGTTGGTTATGCTTGTAGTCGACCTCGATTCAAACAGTGGCGGCTCATTTGGGAAGTTATCAGTAAGTTAAACTACATTTCGAAGTTTTTCTCTCTGGTTTTACTTTTCTATCCACTAACATGAAGCATTCAAACTTACATCTTAACTGTTAATTTGCTTCTTTTCTCGAGTTAAAGCAATGTTACGGAAGAAGTTGTCCTTTTTCTGGAAAGAACCTTCAGCTGTCGACCTGTTTATTAGAACCCACGTCTGTCCTCACTTGAAACGGTGTGCCCTGTTCCCCCTCCAGTGTCAGCGGATGGACCTGTGTTGTTAATGGAAACTTGAGCTGGTTCGACAAAATGCACCCCTCCACCCTTTACATTCACAAATTGCTGGTTATCATCATCTAAAGCTGGAATGTTCAGGTCAATATCACCAGGTTGAAAGTCCATGTCCATACCTGCAATAAAAACAACAGTTTTAGTAATTTGCTAGTTTTATTACATGTACTTTATGCAGATCTCTTCCATGTTTTCTTCAATCTATTTTGGTACTGCACAAAACTAAATGTTTCTTCTAACATGGTCTATTTGATTTTTTTCTCCTTTTTACAGCCAACAGTACCATCTGCATATCTACAAATCAAGTTGATCTTCACTTTAACAGAGCAAATAAAGCATACAGTTTCACATCCAGGATATGGGTTCAAGAAGATACAGGTTACACATGCTACAGTCCCCTGTTAAATTCATGGTGGGTTCATGAACATACAAATTATGTAGAGAGTACTGACCAGTGCACAAAACATTAAGGGCTATATTTTTGTTTGTGATGTATTAAGAACAACCATGCCAGAGAAACTGCATGAAGTGAGCCTATCCCCATGTTTGTTAAATCTCAAAGCGGGTTGTAACTTCTGATGTAAACATAGCATGTTTCTTACCTGGAGTTTTCTGGACTTTCCTGGCGATGTTCTTTTTAGTGGTTTTCTACTTCCTGACGGGATCATACATCCCACGCTTTGATTCTCCCGCAGTAACTTGTTGATTTTTTTTCATACCTACCACTTGTATATGTATGTTCTATCTGAAACTTCCATCCTCTGGAGGAGTTTTCTGCATGGTGGCGGCTTGAGGAAGAAGAGATGCAGGAATGAGCAAGAAAGAAGCAGGTATGGTTGCTTGAGAATCCACCCGGATATGTTTTTAAATGTATTTTGGGCCTAGCATCCGGTCCTTCCGTGCTGTGCGGGTCGTCTTGCGCGCGATCCACGTGCTTCCGTGCCAAAACCGAGCGCAGAATGCTTCTTTTTCTTTTCTGGACAGCGAAGAACGCACCTTTCCTTTTCTTCCCTTTTTTGTACGGCAGGACCACACTTTCCGTTTGGGGTGGGGCACCGCGTAGGATAAACCAGTGTCCGGGAACTGTGTAGTCTCGTCCCTCAATTTAAATTGTTATTCTTTGTTCAAAAAAAATGTTATTCAATCATCTCGAGTGAACTGGTGGGGTGGGCGCGGGGGTGAGACGTGGCCCCCTACCGTGTACACGTGCCAGCGCGCCGCGTGGAAGCGAGCACCGCACCATCTCTCATCGTATTCGGTTCGTCCTCCACCCCACTTGGTTTGGGAGCCAAGAAATCCAGGCCGGGCTGAGAAGCGAAGATCATAGATCCTCCGAAATTAGCGCCTCCAATCCATTCCCCCTTTACCGCAACCTCCCCCACCCCAAAACCTGGAGGCGGCGTTTCTTGTGGAGGTCTCCCGCAAGCAGCAACCGAGGTGATAACCTCTGTGCTCTTTTTGGTAAATCCGTTCGTCGTCCATGCTGATGTGTGAGTCTGATGCTGTAGTTTGGAAGTTCGGTAGATTTCATCTTGTGCCCCGATTAATCGCTGATTTTCTCGTCCATGGTTTGTTTTTTGTTATGCAAATAAGGGATTTCGCCCGGCAAACTACCCAATAAACTATAGTCTCTTTTTGGGTATTGATTCAGGACATTAAATTGTGTTTGTGCGTAGTTCTGGCAGTTAGATTCACTAATATTTTCTCGTGCTATAATATATTTGCCAGGGAACCTTTCTAGATGCTCTAGTCCTCTATGTGTAATGTACTCTGTTATATGGTGATGATTTGTGGATAGATGTTGCCTGGTGGATAAAATTGGTCATGTATTTGTTGTAGAAATGGCTCTGCCTGAGGAAAACGCGAGGTTCCCTAGCTGTGATGCCTACTTTGACACTATTCAGTCCAAGAAGAAGCTCCCGCTACCTTTGCAGGAGTCACTAACCGCTGCCTTTGCTCAGATTCCGGTTGCATCATTTCCTGATGTTCCTAGTGGCCGAGGTATGCCCTTCTGCAAAAGAAACTTATGCATCTTCATCGCATTCTGTAGTGTTTGTAATCCCCGATATTCTCTCTGCAGTAACTGAAATTCCTGGAGAAACTTCTGTTCTTGATGCTGTGAGAATTTTATCTGAACACAACATAAGGGCAGCGCCAGTGCTGAATCCGGAACCTGGCGCTCCGGCTGATTGGCAAGGGAGGTATCTTGGCATCATTGAATACTCAGCCATCATCCTGTGGGTACTGGATAATGCTGATCTTGCCGCCGTAGCTCTCTCAGCTGGATCAGCAACTGCTGCGGGTGTAGGAATGGGTGCTGTTGGTGCAGTGGGGGTGGCAGCATTAGGTGCAACTGGCCCAGCAGCTGTTGCTGGCTTGACTGCTGCTGCGGTAGGGGCTGCTGTTGCTGGCGGTTTGATTGCCGAAAAGGGTGTTGCAAAGGATGGAGTAACTGCTGCCGATCATTTAGGGAAAGATTTCTACGAAGTTATCCTTCAGCAAGAACCTTTCAAATCAACAACGGTATGACAGTTTACTCCATCTTGAACTTTTATGCCTTACATGAATCCAGGAATGCTCTTTTTCTATAGTTGGTTTGTCGATTAAACTTTAAATCATCCTCTGAAAGTAATATACCTTACTGATGTTCTGGTGTGTGGCTCAACTGTAGTTTAGCTACATTTGAGTTACAAGCCCAGGTTTTAAAACCAAATTGGATTGCCATTCCTACCAAAAAATTAAACTGGGCTGTGGCCTATCTGTAAACACCATTGGCAAAATGGACGTAAAAAACGCTCTATTGGAGTGCCAGCTCGTATTTCAGCCTCCTCGCAACAGCATTTGTGTGCTAAGTTCGTTGGGAACTAAATGCTTATCACCTGTGTACAAGGGCACATGAATCTAAAATGTGATGTAGGTTATTTGAAAGATACGCAAATATGGTATTCTTGGACCTCTGTCAGACTGTTTGAACTTTGAACTGGCGGGTTGGACCAGTTAACCGTTTGCTTTACCAATAAGGCAATAAGTGATTGTTCTGATTAAAAACCCATGCTCACAACAACCAACCTGGCATCGTTTATACACATCTTGTATGACTTCGTGGTATGTCAGCTGCATTATGGTTGCTAAGGTTTACTTTGGTTATCTATTCAAACCCTTTAATTTAGCGTTGCATGATCATCTTCTGTTGTAGGTCCTGCTAATTTCTCTTTTTGTTGTAGGTTCGATCAATTGTGGAGTCCTATCCTTGGTCTCCTTTCGTCCCTGTTACCCTGGACAGTTCAATGCTTACTGTATTGCTGTTGCTCTCCAAGTACAGGTTGAGGAATGTCCCAGTGATTGAACCTGATAAGCCAGTCATTAAGAACTTCATTACTCAGACTAGTGTTGTTAAAGGGCTTCAGGAGTGTAAAGGAAGGGATTGGTTTGACTATATTTCGGCCCTTCCTCTTTCAGACTTGGGGCTTCCATTTATGTCATTTGATGAGGTTATTTTATCTCACTTTTCTGCCTCTTTAAATTCCAGTCTTTTGTAATTTAAGAGCTAATCCAAGGCTATGGACATCAATTTACATTTGCATGCTGCAACATCTAAAGTAGGGCCTACTCTTGCGCTTTGACCGTGTTATATACTGTTATAAGTTTGGAAACCACACTTCTCTTCTACAGGTTATTACCGTTAACAGTGATGATCTAATCTTAGAGGCTTTCAAGTGCATGAAGGATAACAATATTGGTGGTGTGCCTGTGGTAGAAGGTCCCACGAGGAAACTAGTTGGCAGTGTGAGCATAAGGGACATTCGCTTCCTGTTGCTGAGGCCCGACTTGTTTTCTAATTTCAGGTAGAGCGACCTAGTAATGTATTCCCATGTATGCGTTGTCTTGTCAACTATATATGTGTCTGATGATATGCTTCATCCATACAGGCAACTTACCGTGTTGGAGTTCATGAAGGCTCTGGGTTCCACTCTTCCTGATTCAGGGGAAGATGGGCTGGTGAAGCCGCCACTCACCTGTGCACCTGACGCTTCTATGGGTAGTGTGATCGACAGCATCGGGTCGAGGATAACCCACCGGATATACGTGGTGGATGGTGACTTTGAGGTTGTTGGTGTGGTGACACTTCGAGACGTGATCTCTTGCTTCATCCATGAGCCCCCTGGTTTCTGTGACAGTTATCTTGCTTCGGCGATGGAGAAGCTCGAGCACAAAGGCAGTGCAGGATCCGCGGAGAACAGCTAAGCTCTCCGCTAGCATGTGTGTCCAAATAACAGACAAGTTTAGTGAGCAAGTCCCGTAGTTGGGCTGATTCGTTCAGGTTGTGGTGTTCATACAGTGTCAGTGTCCCTCTTTAATGTGTTTTAGTTGTTCATATCTTTTTCTGAGTTCGTGCGATTTTCATGGTGCAAACGATGAGTGTTGAAGGACTTCTCGGTGGTGTTTGTGCTATGTGTCGCGTGTCATGTTTTGCTCCCCTCCGTTGTTGTTATAGTTTTGCTAGCTACTTCCTCCGTTTTTTAATATAAGATGTTTTATTTTTTACCACATTCATATATCTACATTTATCTAGACACATTTTAGTGTGCATGTTCACTCATTTCAATCGGCATCTACATAACATGTATAATAGCTAAAACATCTTATATTTATGAACGAAGGGAGTGGTTTCTATTTGCTTCCCGTAATTTTACTGGCATTTGTCCGGATTCCCTCGTAATGAAATGGAGCAGCGCTTGCTGTCTTCCGTGGGAAAAAAACGTTGCCCAGCAGGGAGGGGATAGGGGACACATGAGGACAAGGATTGCCGATTCTCGGGCAAATCGAAGTTGTTAGGACGCGCTCGCCTGCAATCTCAAGTCTCTCTCCGAGTCAAACACGGTCGTCTCTGAACCTACCAGAGCAGAGCCCGGATTAAAGAGCCTGAATCGGACACGAACTGGCTTTGGCGAATCTGCTGCTCTTCATAAGCGACGGTGTACGTTCGTGCAATTCCAAAACGTTCTCAGACCCTCACGCCCAGGGATCGATCAATCGTCCGAGGCCAGGCGAGGCGATGGAGATGGACGGGAACTCGCTGCCGTCGCCGTCGTGCCCCGACGACAGGAAGCGGCGCGTGTGCTACTACTACGACCCTGGCATCGCCAACGTGGACTACGGCGCGAACCACGTGATGGTGCCTCGCCGCGTGGCCATGACGCACGGCCTCGTCGTCTCCTACGGCCTCCACCGCGACATGGAGCTCCTCCGCACCAGACCCGCCAAGGAGGACGAGCTCGCAGGCATCCTCACCGACGACTACCTCGGACTCCTTCGCGGCCTCAACCCGGACACGTACCGGTACCGGGTCGACTCCGCGCGACGGCACAAGATCGGCGAGCTTGGCGACGGGCGCAACGACAACCCGGTCATCGACGGCCTCTGGGACTACTGCGCGCGCTACGCCGGCGGGTCGCTGGCCGCGGCGCGCGCGCTCGGGAGCGGCAGGTCCGACATCGCCATCAACTGGTCCGGCGGGATGCACCACGCCTGCAGCGGCGAGGCCAGCGGCTTCTGTTACGTCAACGACATCGTGCTCGCCATCAGGGAGCTCCGCGCCACCTTCCCGCGCGTGCTGTACGTGGACATCGACGTGCACCACGGCGACGGCGTGGAGAAATACTTCGCGCCGGACGGCAGTGTCATGACGGTATCCTTCCACCAGTACGGCCGCGGCGGCAAGGGGGGCGAGACCATCTTCTTCCCGGGGACCGGGAGCACTAAGGACATCGGCGAGGGCGAGGGGGAGTACCGCACGCTGAACGTGCCGATGAAGGCCGGCATGGACGACGCCGGGTACAGGGAGATGTTCGTGCCGATCATGCGGGAGGTCATGGGGGTTTTCCAGCCGGATGCCGTCGTGCTGCAGTGCGGCGCCGACTCGGTGAGTTCAACCTGTCCGTCAGGGGCCACGCGGAGTGCGTGAGGTTCCTCCGGGTATTCAACGTGCCGCTGCTGCTCCTCGGCGGCGGCGGGTACTGTAAGATTGTGTTGATCGTATATTTGATTGATTCAATACTACCGCAATACATTGTTTATATAGAAGCAAAACTAACCGACTTAGACTAGACCTACTTGGACTACAAGTCTAATAGAGTCCTACTCGTATAATACTCTAACACCCCCCGCAGTCGGATCGGTAGTGACGCGTACAGCTGGAGCGTCACGGATGGTCTGACTGGAGCACAATCCGAAGTCGCTGGAGAGGGAGCCGACATGATAGCCCTTATGCCGATGTCGATGTAGCCGAGTTGTGGGCGCTGTAATTGTGGTCGATGTTGCCGTTGTTGGGGTAGACGAGATAGACTTTTGCTGGAGTTGATGTAGACGAGGTAGGCGGCACGCCTTGCCGAGCTTCCCAGATTCAGGAGCGCGTCGGGGACGATGGCACGCGCCGGTGTTGCCAGTACCGAACATGCGAAGACAGGGACCACCATGAACCTGGCGAGCCAGAGCCGGATGAAGAAGCAGAGGAGATCTCCGTGGTCGGCGGCGCGTAGCGCAGATTTTCCGCCGTTGTTGTCGGAGTAGACGAAAAGGTTGCAAAAAGTAAATTGAGCAAAAATAAAAATAGACTGCAACTCTGGCGGCTTGGTTGCGGTGGACGAAGACGGCGTGATGGTTGTTGAAGACGTTTATCGACGTAGATAGTTGTCGGCGATGTAGAGGAAGAAGATGCCGATGCGTTGTTGGTGTAGAACTTGTCGGCGATGATGACCACGAGCGTTGTTGGTGCAGCACTTGTGTTGACGGCGAGGCGCGTACTTGGTCGATGTTGTCGAAGACGACCCGGCGTGGTGGCGACGTGCGGAGGTTGCAGCCGTCGAGTTGCCGGAGATGAGTCGACGACGTGTTGAAGTAGAGGCGCACGAGGACGACATGCGGCGGGCGACGCAATCCGATCTATGATCGGCGAAAGAAGAAGAAACGTCGGTCAAGAGACCGGCGACGAAAATTGCGACGATCTAATCTACTAATTGCGCTGCCCCCGGCGGAGATTATCTCCCCGGGGGCGGCGCGGCGGAAGCGTGGGTGGCGGCTAGGTCACGGATCTCGCCGCTCTGATACCATGTAAGATTGTGTTGATCATATATTTGATTGATTCAATACTGCCGCAATACATTGTTTATATAGAAGCAAAACTAACCGACTTAGACTAGACCTACTTGGACTACAAGTCTAATAGAGTCCTACTCGTATAATACTCTAACAGGTACACCATCAACCACGTCGCCGCCTGCTGGTGCTACGAGACCGCGGTCGCCGTTGGCAAGGAGAAGGAGATCTCCGACGACATACCGCACCATGGATACGAGCACTACTACAAGGACCAGGGATACAAGCTCCACCACCCGGTGACTAAGGTGGGGAAGAACAACACCAAAGAGCACATGGAGAGCATAAGGAAGGAAGCTCTCAAGAACGTGGAGAACCTTCACGAGCTCTTGAAGCGCGACGTCGCTCCGAGCGTGCAGTTCAAGGACATCGACGTCGGGGAACTCTACGAGCAGAGTCCCAAAAAGAGAAGCAGAGATGACGAGGACCCCATGGACAGGCTGCACCGGTTGTGCGGCGAGGCGGACGTCCGCAACTTCTTCACCAGGGTGGGAGAGGAAAAGATGAGAAACAGTGTAGGGCGCGTCCATAGCTGCCGATAAATTGGTGAAGCGAATTATTTGTCGCATCGTTTCAGAATGTTGTTCGGCTGCTTCTGTGAAACTATCAATAGACCAATGAATGTAGTTAATGGTTATATTGCCACGGCGGAATATAAAATCATTTTGGCACAGCACAGTTAAGAACCGTAAACCGAGCGTAAGACATGTTTATCAAGCTGGGTCTGAAACAATTGAAAGCAACGAGCAGAGATGTTTTACAAAAAAATAGCATGCCCTATTTGAACTGACACACATCGAGTCAGAAAGAATTACAATTTCTAAACTAGAAATAATACCATATGACATATTACAGTTCCAAAGTTAACCTAGTGAAACAAAACACTAAGTAGACAAACAAGTTGCCATCCAAAAAGAATTGTGCTTTCGCATATCGTAAGACACGAAACTACCACCAAATTGACATTTAGCACCAACCACAAGTTCCCCATGAACCGGAAGGGTAAATTTCCAAGCAAATTGACCAGCTTCTGATGAAGTGTCGAGCGTGCAGTTAGACAATGGTGCTCATTTGTACAGCGAACACAAAATAGTACACTTGCTTATTGTACAGCACTTTGCTTTGGAGTTGCCTGCGGCTGAAGAGCACTTGAAGCAAAGATGATTGCTTATCTTCTGAGGGGTCCGACTACAATTGCTCGTCAGCTATGCCATTTCAGTCCATGAGCTTTCTTGCCACTTCACTCATTTGCTTCTACTGCACCAGTTTTCTCTTCAATATCCACGGCAGAAACTTCCCTGCTTGGTAGATCCACGACTGCATCAGTTTTCACGCCAACATCCATGGCAGAAACTTCCCTGCTTGGTAGATCCACGACTGCATCAGTTTTCACGCCAACATCAACAACTGCATCAGTTTTCACACCGACATCCACAACTGCAGCAGTTTCTGTTTTCTCATCAACGACTGCATCAGTTTTCGTTTCAGTATCCACGACTGCATCAGTTTTCGTTTCAGTGTCCACGACTGCATCAGTTTTCACCGGTAGCTCCACGTCTTTGTTAGGGACAGCTTCCTCGGGAGATACTGCCGAGTCTGCCAGATTACTCCCATTAACATCAGTATCTGGTGAAGTTTCAGGGACAGGATTGTCCAAATCAGATGTGCCACTAGGTATATCTACTGTCCCCTCTGCCTGCCTCTCAGTAGCTGGGGCTGAAGATTCAGCTACTGCAGAGGCAGCTTCATCTGTGCTAACTTCGGTATCACCAGCTGAAGCATCTGGATGCCGCTCGATCCCTTCTGCACTTTCTAGTTGCTCATCCTCAGTGCTAAGATTTGTCTGTTTAGCACATTCTGCATCTTCTGCCTCTTCAGAAGGTCCATTTTCAAGAGACAAATTTTCCATTTGATCCTCAGTGCCAATGACTTGACCATCATCAGTTTCCTCGGTGTCCGGGGAAGCGTCCTCAGAATTGGGGGATGACGAAGGAACAGAGGCAGCTAAACGGTCATTGATACCTCTCTCTCCATCAAATGTGAACCAATTTGAATTTGTAAAGAGGGAGCTGCTTTTAAACACACAATGCATTATCAATCAGTTACCTCATATGGGAAATATAAATCAAGGGTGCTGGAGTACGATTTGAGATCGCAAATTACCCTTCCTGATCATCTCCCAGACGTAGAGAAGATATTACTACCTCAGCTGATTCGTCATCAAAGTAGACGTCCTTTTAAGGAAAATAAAAGAAGATTACTAGACTCACAAGAAAAACATTAAACCTGTCGGTATCCATTTTCAATTGTGGACAGCTAACTATGTTATAATATGTTTCCAAAGAACAAAAACTACATAGCATGTTTATAGTCAGTTTTTTCACTGCGGCGAACATTATTGTGCGAAACACCTCAACAAACAGTTATCGCACTGAACGCTAGAATCATGCAAAAATAACAAGAAAAACAATAGGTTAGCATTAACATACCTCATCATCCCGTTCAAGTGACCCTTGTGCCTGCATTCAGAAGACCAGCCGGTATCATTAATATGTACATAGTACCCCATAAGTACATATATTTTCTCGAAAAAATTAATGTCTACACTACACATACAATGCACCAGCAGAAACAATTGCAATATGCAAGGGAATAAAGATTTTGATAGTCGCAAAACATCAAATCTAACAACACTAACACATCTCCACACCTCTTCAATGTCGTCATTGCTGTAAATCCCATAACGGAATGCCTGGCTCAAGTTATTAGCAAGAGCTGCAACATCATAATCCCTGTCTCGGAAGTCATCATCATCACTATCCCTACCACGGTCATGTAGCGAGGTTGGGCGCCTGCAGCAACAAGAATACAAGACATACAAGTCCAGCAATC
Source organism: Poa pratensis (assembly GCA_947311845.1). Classification (NCBI taxonomy): domain Eukaryota; kingdom Viridiplantae; phylum Streptophyta; class Magnoliopsida; order Poales; family Poaceae; genus Poa; species Poa pratensis. The sequence goes on along the minus strand of CAMZMU010000061.1, from coordinate 4,254,633 downwards.
CTTAGAAAAACTTAAAGCAGGATGTAACATGTAAAACAAAGATAGGAAACCTACCCACAAGCCCAGTGATAAACATTCTCAACCTCATTGCGTCTGACAAGAACATCTGTCTGCCATTCAACCCACTCACTGTTTTCCTACTCAAAAGTCCAAACAAAAAATCCACGTCAAAAAAAAAGTCCAAACAAAAAATTCGAAGTCAAAATGATGGGTACAAACTACAGAAATTTATGACCTGCAAAGGATTGAGTCGATGCAAAAATAAAAGATACCTGCAGATGAGTCTGGATTGTGCTGTTACTGTTTCCCAACTGAATGAGTTTATTGGCTATTCTTGTCATGTGGCCAACATTTCCAATTTTTGAAGGGGTTTTCCCTTCAGCCGGTACAGTAGGCTGCACACGAAAGAGGAAAAACATGAAAGGCATTCTTGGTAACATGAAGTCAAAATTGTGAGGACATACTAATATAGCTTACCCCATTAGACTCTGTTGACAAAGAAGAAAGCTTGTCGGCAGTAAGGATTTTACCAACAATGTCACATTCCTTAAGAACATGTTCGACAAGTTCTGTTCTTTTACCCTCCAGGCAAGAAACAATTATATTCTCGACGTGATGGTGCAAAAAGTTGTTATATGGATACCTGTTGTTTGACAAATATATGAGATTGGCCCTTTGAACACTGATGAACCAAAAGAGCATAATATATCCATCTTACTCAAAGAATAAATCAATGGAGCGCTTTATTGCTGATTGGTTGATTAGCTCCTTTTCGGCAGTTTCGCTACCAACTGTCAGCAAAACAGAGATGAACTCCACAATCTGGAAAGAGGGGCATATCCAGGTTAACACAAGTGAGTAGGAATATTACTATGACACCATAAATTGCCAAAATGTAAGAGCATGAACTGTTAAATATTGCTAATGTGTTTATCTGGCGCTGAAGAAGAAGCAAAAGACATGTGGCATCTTTATGACACCAGGATTCGAACATGCATGCATCTCTTGCCTACATCTAAACCCCAGGTAACCATACAAAAAATAGAGCAAGTAACAGTTGAGTCTAGATAAGCCCATGGAACTTAAAATTCTATTGAATTCAAATAAATAAATCCGGACAAGAAATGAAGGCTTCAATCCTCACGTGAAAAAGTTAGCCACTACAGGTTTGAAATGAACAAATAGTCAATTGAAAAATAGATTCAAAACATCCAGTACCTTCAGCCGGTGTTTTCCGAGAGGTGGGCGTAAACATCCGTAAGTTGTAGGCAACTCATTTTCAGCAGCAGAAGTGTCCAATAAGTTGAGCAAATTACCTACAAAGTATGTCAGCTATAACATTAAATCAGCAAAAACTAAAAGCATTACAAAGTATGGTTCATACAGGGTCTAGAGCTGATAAAGGGAAAAGATTTTCCTGATAAAATAATGTGTAAAATATCCAACACTCACCTAGACTCTCAAGCATACCGTCGACTGTCTCAGGACTGGCAGTGACCAATGCCCCATGACTTGCATTGCTTCTGAATGCTTGATAGGAAGCTGATGCTAATCTCTTTGGGTCCAGTAAAGATATGCACACTGACAATGAATGAACTAGCACAGATTTGGGTCTTGATCCTTCAAGAGCATGACAGAATAATCTCCCAACAAAACTGTAATTACAAAGAATGGGATATAAACATTTCCAGGTCAAAAAAGGAAAAGTTGTACATGATAAGGCTTTATCACCGTCAATTTAAAGCATCTTTAGATAAAATTTGACTTGGCCTCATTGTGAACAAACTGAAGGAATGGGGAAAAAATGCATGGATATTGCTTTTCTGATTCTGTCCACTACCCAAATGTTCAATGCACTTCACTTCTAAGAGGTTTTCCCAAATTGTCAAACTAAGATAAAAACTGCTATGGTGTGACCATATAACAAAGCTTTAAGATGGAGACCTTGGGCTGCAAATCTTTGCAGCGAGAGATGGAGGTGCACATCGAGTCACAGCACAAAGAATTTCAGCAGCATTAGCGTGCACTTCAGGAGAGTCCTGCTTGGCAATAATACAAAATATCAAGTTTCTGCTAGAAACATATAAATTGAAGTTCTTTCTCTAAGAAACTGAATATAGTTATTTAGGGGTTATGTTTATGTATGTAAAATATCTCAAGGCAAAGGACATACTAGGTTTCTTGAATAAAATGCTAGGTGCATAGCAATCATTTCCTAAAAATACAAGCAGGTATATGCAAAGACAACTATGCAAGATGCTTCTCCAATGCTATATATCTCTTAGCGTTAAAGTTTGACTAACTCACCGATGAGCTAAACTTATCTGCGATCATTCCAAGGACATCTGTATTTTCTAACCACTGCATTGTATCAGCATAGTTAGAATATATGGTCTCATCAGCACCAATCAGACGTATCAGCACCTGAAGAATTCAAAGAGCAGCAGCATCAACCATATGCACCCGCCAAGACATCAATCCACAAAAGTTATCAATGACACCTTACCTCCATTACTGATGTGATGCCAATCAGGTCGACAAGTTGGACAACAATCTCTGGATGCTCCTATAAAAAAAGTGAGGTGTTGTAATCCACTGAATTACTCAACAAATCAAGTTTGTAGCACGAAATTTGTAAGCATTAAAGAAGACTGTGCAAACTATTAGCTTGCCTTGGTTAATCTAAGTAGCCCCACAAAAGAAAGAACAAAAAATGAACTTACACCTCACAATTTCAGTTGCAAGTTGATAAAAGTATTTTTTGTTTATAAAAGGACAAGAAATACCTGAACATAATTCATAAGTGGGGCAGTCTTCCGCAGCATCAAGCATATTACCACCTACAACAAACAAATAATCAAACTGACTTCAGCCTTAGCAAATAAAATGACAGAAATTGCAGGATGAACCGATGAAGTCTCAACATCTGAATAACAAAAGGCATGTAAAAGAACTTCTGCAGTGAACTCAAAACACAAATTTAGGCCATGGTTCAGATACATATGTCCATGTAATATTTAGTACCTTACTGAAGTAACCAGATAATAATGTGCTGTGTGGATGATCAGGTTTCATGAACGAGAAAAGCAAATCCATTAACTGTAACACAGAAAAATAAAGAGAAATAACATTAGGTATGGTTGTAATTAAATATGCCTGACAGAAGACTATAAACAACAAGAACACTAACCTCTTCATCCTCTACTAGGGTCCTCAAAATGACATCGATTTCACAAGTAAATATCTCACAAGCAATGAAAGGGAACCTGGAAGGAATAGAGTGAATTTCAAAAAGGATGAAATGGAGCCCTTTACATAAAATGATAATGAATGTTACTCCCTTCGTCCCATAATATAAGATATTATTACAACCAATACCTATACTGGTTGTAATAACATCTTTGGATTATGGGACGGAGGGAGTAATAACCAATGACATACTTGAAAGAGCGCTTTTTTTCAGCATCATCCGGAACTTCTTCGACAACATAACGAAGCAATTGCTCCACCTGGGCCTTGTCACGCAAGCTACAAAAAACATTTCAAGCATTATAGGTCGGGAGATATAGTATTGAAATGAAGGAACACTGAATGTCAGAGTGGTCAATAAATAAAGTTCAATGCGGGTCTACACAATATTAGTCATTCATCCAACCAGGTGACCCTTCAACTAGTACGAAAAAGTATATTAGTCATTCATTCAACCAGGTAATCCTTCAACCAATACGAAATCACTTCTTTGCATGTTAATACTGATAAAACCAAGCATCTGTTGGAAAAGGAAAGGAAAAAGGGAATATAAATAGTTCTCCCTCAAAAATGGCATATTCAGAATATAGTAGCACGCCTCTAAACAGAAGAACTTTGTGAACCATCTATTAAGGAGAAAGGAATACAGCCAGCATTAATGCCGAAAACAAACCACATTCTCCTTATATTTTCTTCCTATGATGAGATTTAAACTGTGCAGACGCAGAACTATTAAGTGCAAAAACAAATGTAATTATCTAATATAAGTACACTTGTTCGTTATTTCCTTAACCTAATAAGCAACTCAGTTTCCCTTGTAAACTGTTGCAGCAACTGTGCACGATTCATCTTTGTTACTCTAGTACAGAGTAATAAAATAAGTAGTAAGGTGCAACAATAGATTAAAGATGCCACCCGTGCAACAGAAGCTTGCAAGGAAATTACAAATTTATTAGTCGGGTATTCAGTGCTTTGCACTCTTGAATAATTTCATCCTCATCAAGAAGTTCTTCCAGCGTAAAATTTTCCTTGTCAAGGATTGTATCCACCTGGAAAAAACAGCAATATTTTGAGTTAGTGATGATGTATAGCGTGTGTTTGTACTTTGTAAACTACTATGAAAAATAAATCAAGACCTCATTGAGAATTATAAGTTATTTACAGTGACTATGGAATAGTAATAATTATGACTGATGTGAGACATGATAAAGCCAGTCGGTCAAATTATCTGACAATTCAGGATACCGCTAAGTTAGAGGATTAAACACAGAGTATTTCGAAGGCAACTGAACACATATCAACAACGAATGGAATTAAAGAAGTACACTGTTTTTCTCAAACATTACGTCAGAACAAAATAAGTAGAGACTAAGTAATTCAAGAGAATGGCTAAGAAAGGAGGCAAGCTAGCACACTGTTCCAGACACAACATACAAATTCTTTCAAGTGCCCAACACATACGAATCTTCAGTTAATAATGCTAATCAAATAGTATCACACAACAGATCAGGGATTCGGTATAAACAACACGGCAGTTTTGCCATACGCAGCCCCTATTAAGCAATGATAAGTCCTCCCCAGGGCTAACTTGTATGCAGAACATATCCAAATCTGAACCACCGCATCTACTACCTCTCCTGCAACCCAACCCAAATCACGAAGAAGAGCAGATGCACGAGCTCGCCAATGCAAAATCACACACACGGCGCACCGACAAAAAATACCTCCAGCGCGAACTAGCGCAAAGCGAGCACTAAACCCAACCGCGGCACCCAATCCACCGAGACAATCCAAACAAATGGGTCGACGACCAAGCCCGTAGTTCGTAACCACAACACACGGGACGGACGGACGGACGGACGGACAGACGGACCAGGCTGGGGGGAAGAGAAGGAGGTACGGGAAGGAGACTCACGGGCGAGGCCGCGGAGAGGCCGGTCATACGCCAGAACATGGTGGCGGCGGCGGTGGATCTAGGGTTTCCGGGACCTGGGAGCGCGAGTCCGCGGCCGATTCCGCGCGAATCCGGGTGGCGGCGGCCGGATTGGGTGGCCGGAGGAGGAGGGTGGATCGGGAGGGGGGCGAGCGGATCGAATTGGGATCGCCGGGGTGGGAGGCGCACGAGAGGAGGAAAAAACAGCACGCTTTTCTATTTGGGCTTTCCTTGGGTTTGATTTGGTTTTGGTGTATGGAGATGGGGGATTGGAGTTGGGAGACGGGCGCTGTTACTTTTGGCGACGAGTGCAGATGGCGACGGCTCAAATTATTTGCTTGCTCGGTTATTAAAAGGCAGGACAAGAATATATTTTTGAACAAAGGACTCTTTTCTACTCCTGGTTACTTTTGCGTGCAAGGTGATTATTTGAGGCGGACGTTCATACAGAGCACATATTTGTGCAATTTCCCGTGGCACTTTGCTCATTCTACAACATAAGATTCAGAATTTATAGCTTCTTGATGCTCAGTCAAAATTGTGTTAAGCGTCCTTCTTTGGGAGCTCGATCATGTTTAGTGTGGATTAGATGATGGTTTGGGTATACTTGATTTATGTTGTATGACATGGTTTATCTTTTAGTTGATGGTTTGTTTATTGTTGTATTAGATTACTTATTACATGTTGTGGGTGTCCCTCTCTATAGCAAAGACTCTGCCAAACTTTTTTTATTGAATTTGAATTTATATTCTACACGTAAATAAGAAACCTTATTCTTATGCAGGAAGAAAAGAAGAAACTTTGTCAAAACTCTTTCTAAATAGGTCTTAGATTCTTAGTATGATTATCATTGTCTTAACAATACTTCTTTTTTAAAATAGTTCTTAGATTCTTAGTATGATTACCATCACATGGCGATGGGTCAAATTATTTGCTCGATTATTAAAAGAAGAAGAAGAAGAATCCTAAACAAAGGACTCTTTTTCGAAAACTGATGGTGAACAAGAAATTCCTGGTTACTTTTGTGTGCAACAACATGCAAGGTGATTACTTGTCACGAACGTTCATACACAGCACATATTTGTGAAATTTCCTCCATACATCATTAGATTCAGAATTTATAACTGCTTAAATGCTCAGTCAAAATTGTGCCAAGTGTCCATCTTTGGGAGCTTGATCATGTGTAGCGTGGCTAAAATTATGGCTTGGTTATACTTGAGTTATGTTTCATGGCATGGTTATCTCTGTAGTTGATGATGTGTTTATTTTTATTTATTTATTGAGGAGAGTTATGTGTTTATTTTTGTTATAGCCTACTTACAAGTATGGGGTGTTTCTCTATGTATCGAAGACTCTGCCAAGCCATTCGAAAAAAAAAAGACTCTGCCAAGTTTTTTTATTGAATTTGATTTTGATTCTACTAGAAAAGACGAAACTTGTTTTATGCAAGAAGAAAAGAAGAAAATTTGTCAAAACCTCTTGTAAAATAGGTCTTAGATTTTTAGTATGATTATACTTGTCTTTTGTATAACAATAATTCTTTTTTTACAATATAAACGTGAAAACGAAAGGTGAGAAGACAAATAAAGTAGAAAAATATTACAAAAAATTTATTTGGTTTTCTAGAGTCGATTTTGTAAGACCCCTATCAACAAGTAATCATCATAGTTATCATACAAAATGTCTTAAAGTATAGGAAAAAACCACAAACCAAAAAGCCAAATCAAGCATTGCTTCCCCATATAATTGTCGCTTACCTCTCACATTGTAAATTTTGGAAGGAGTTGGAATGTATGTGATAGATTAATAACAAACAAGTAGATGAGCCCGCTATATTGTACATGTGCGCTTGGATTTTTCTAGTGAATAATCTATTTGAAAAAAATATAGTGCATATATTAGATCCCCATTAGTACCCAATACGAATATTTAATATATCTAGGCATGCATCTGTAGGAAAAGGATGGTGGTTTCGATATAGAAAGCAAAGAAACCTTAAAGATAAGCAAGAAAAAATTAACTTATATTGATTCAAAGTAACGGAATATACAAGAATGAGGAGAACTAACCAAGATTTCCTTGACAAAAAAATCTCTAGCGTGGAGGCTTAATCTAACTTATAATACAATGATGATGGCGTGGTTTGAATGGGACTATGGGCAGAAGGCTTTAAACCTGATTGCAATTAGCGTGTGCCACTTGCACAAGTCTATATGATTAGTCCATAAAATAATATCCTCGTGGCATGTAGAATGACAATGTTAGATGTGCCTTGTTTGGACACATACATTGGTACGTTTCTTTTCTTGTTTGAAGGCATCTACAGAGGTTAGATCCCTCATTACAATGAGAATTGCTAAAGTGAAGGAGGAATAAGGATGAGAGAAAATAAAATTAATACTTGGTAAGAGCAAGACTTAAGAGTAAACCTTATTTCTTTCATACGTTATCAAATTTAGCAACTACCCTGTGTAGAGTGTTATTGCAAGCTTTATAGTATAAATAAGGTGTGACTCTATATGGCTCTTATGTATTTATGTTCTAGGAGACCTTTTGTGTTGAAAATATAATTACTTCTATTGTATTATATTATTTGTAGTGAAACAAATTGGGAAGTAGTTGTTAATAAGAAAACGATGGGGGAACATTTGTGTTGAAAATATTTTTATTATTACTACATTACTCTTATTTATAGTGGAAATTTCTTTTTACATTTTTCTTAAAGTTCTTCACTAGAAGAACCACATAAAAAGGCGCATCTTAGGCATCACTCTCTTCTGCCATTCATGCCACTTAAAATGACAATAGCCTCATGCATGTTAATACAAATGGGTAATACCTTACTGTGCTCTCCACATCAACCAATACTCAATTGCACGTTGATTAAAACTACATCATTAAAGTCTTGTTCTCTCTCCCAATTAAGATAAGCTACTACTATACATTGTTCCTAATATAAGGTGTAATTTGACTACCCGAATATAATCTTTGACCTATAACTTATCCAATACTATGTTGGCTATGTTACACAAAAAAGGTACTAGCAGTTTTATATTTTAAAATGTTTTCTCATTATTACAGACTACTAGCTATTAAAAAACACTTGTACAAAAACATTATTGTCAATGCTCATACCTAGACAGTTAAAACTAGGGGTGGGCATTGAAAAACCGTAATCGAACAATAAAAACAAACTAACCAGAACCGAAACCGAATTCACCTAAACCAAGTAACACAAACAAATTTCGGTTGTTAAATTTGATAAACTGAATCTAAATTAGTGAATTAGATTTTAATTTTCCATTGACCAAAAGAAACAAAGAAACCAATATACAGGTTAATGGAAGATTGAATCCAAATAAACCAAATAATCTCGGTTTATTCCAGACCCCTCCCATGTGAAAGGACAAGGATGTCGCCTAGAGGGGGAATAGGCGATTAAAACTTTTCCGGTTTAGGCTTGATAAATGCGAAATAAAACTAGGCGTTTTTAATTTAACAAGCATACAACCTAAATACTAGGCTCACCTATGTGCACTAACAACTTATGCTAAGCAAGACAAGCAACAAGGTGATAGCAAGATAAAGGCCTTCAAGCATGAAGGCTATCACAATGTAAAGTGCATAAGTAAAGAGCTCGGGTATAGAGATAACCGAGGCACACGTAGACGGAGATGTATTCCCGAGTTCCTCCCTTTTAGGGGAGTACATCTCGTTGGAGGGGTGTGAGTTTCAGTACTCAACGCCACAAATGGCCTCACCCTATTCTCCGATGAACCTCGACCAAAATCTTGGTTCATGTTCCACTATCGGTAACCTTCAAGGCGGAAACCGGCGCCTTTACAGCAATCCCGAGGCACGCATCCACAACTGGATTGGAGGCTCCCGAGTCACCAACTTGGAGCACACATCCACAACTGGATAGGAGGCTCCCAACAACACCACACACCGTCTAAGGTCCAACGACCCAAGAGTAACAAGCTCACGAACTTTCACTTCCACGAATCTTCATGGAGAGAGCAAACCGATGCACAAAAGCAAAGGCAAGAACACAAGAAGTGCTCAAGTCCTTCACTCCCAAATCCCACCAAAAGCAACTAATGCTTATGTGGGGAGAAGAGAGGAAGAACAAAGAACTCAACAAATGAACTCCAAGATATAGATCCAAAGGGTTCCCCTCACTTAGAGGAGGAATGGATTGGTGGAAATGTGGATCTAGATCTCCTCCCACTTTTCACTCAAAGATATGCAAGAATCATAGGAGGAATTGGGAGAGGGGCAAGCTTTTCAAGGTCAACAATGGTGGGAGAGAGAGAAAAAAATGCGCTGCTGAAAAGCTTAGTCTCTTTGGGAAGAAGGGGACTTTTATAGGTCCCCCAAAAATAGAGCCGTTGCAGGAATTCTTACACCGGAGACTCCAGTCTGAGTGACCGGAGACTTCGGCCTGAACCGGAGACTCCGGACACATTCCGGTAACACTCCGGTGTGACTCCAGTGGTGTTTTCCCCAGAGTTTCTTCACTATTCTTTCTTAAATTTCTTATGCTAGATGTTTAATTAAACATAAAAACATGACACATTGCTATTTATTTCTGAATACCGTCACTATTGAGTTATCATGAGATGCCAACATCTACTTGTTAAAACAAATAAAAATGTTGGCAAAATCATACTATTGCGGAACATAGATTGTTCTTGATCGCAACAAGCAAACTATTCCTAACTTCCGCAACAACGCGCGGGGAATTATCTAGTTATACATGTTGTTATGGGACACGACGTTTCGGGCTACAGGTGCGGATGCACCCTAACAAGGATATACATCTCGGGTACCCTACCATAAGGGTACCTGGTGCACGTGTCGACTAAGCCCCAGCTATCAAGAGCCTACATGAAGCCCATGACGAAAGGCCCAACAAGATGGAGTACCCTCCAAGATTAGACATAGGCATAGTCGGTTTAGGCTTTCCTTACATGTAATCTGAGTCGGTTGCGAACTCCGAGACCCAACCTATTATATAAAGGTTGGGAGGGCCCTGATCCAGGACGCAACTCTCGAACCACCAAAGCCCTAGCGAGATCGACATCTCGCCGGGACCCCATTGTAGCTCGCATATACACACCAGATCAATACCAGACAAGCAGGAAGTAGGGTGTTACTCTCCGGAGGCCTGAACCTGGGTAAAATCCCTGCTTTTGCTTGTCAGCCGACGAAACTACCAGCTCTACCACGTTCTCTCCCTCGTAATCTCAACCCTAGGTCCTTAACCATGGGATTTGATGAGTTAACCCCTCGTCAATTGGCGCCGTCTGTGGGAAAGAATAGTGCTGGACTCACGGTTTCTTCGGTTCCATCGGAAAACGGCACTCGCCGATCGATCTACAAACGGCAACTCGCCGGCTGCATCAACAAACCAGAACTCGCCGACTCGGGCGGCACACGGCAACTCGCCGACTCACTCGACAAACGGCAGCACGCCAGCCTCGCCTGCAAAAAGCACATCAGATCCTCTGATGGACTTCGAGCCACACTCGCCAGAATTCCAGGAGACGTTCGCTGATCTCGAGTCAGGTTTGGGTTTAACCGTTGGCTTGTTCAATTTTTTCGTAAACAAGCTTGGTGTGCAGGACTTGACAGATCCACGCCAACTCGCGACTTCCGCACCCGAGGCTCCATCGGTTGCGGCTCCTTCGACTGCGGATCCATCAACTGCGTCCATACCATCGTCGATCCTCAAGCCTGCTCGTCTGCAACAACCATGTCAACTCGAGAGATCACGAGCTCATTGCGAAGAACTCCAAGGTGAGGAGGCCGAATCAGCATACCGCACAAACGATCCCGAGCTCAATCTTCCACTCGAGGATAGCTTCGACTGCGGGATCTCCCTCAGCGACTTCGATGAGCCCGAAACTCATATCGACAACCACGTCGACTCCGAGATCTGCACCAACAACAACCTCGACTTCGAGATTCATAACAACTTCGCCGACACCGAGATGAGCATAGGCGATGAAGACATCGACAGCGAGATCCGTCCAGACGGACCACTCGACGGCATATCGACTCTGACATGAGCCTTGATGAAGACGTCGAGTCCATGACGGGACTCGAAAACACATACACATACCCTCGGGTGATACCCCAGCAGGTCTACGTTGCCTTCGCCGCAGAATCATCTGATGCTGCGGCCAGTCGCAGGCCTACAGAATTCCCGTGCACAGTTACTATGCCGGATGGAGTCACAAATCTCACAATTACTGCTGAGATGGCAGCAAAAGCAGATAAAGTCATCAAGGAGTGCACAATGATGCCAGCAGACGCAACACGGAGGAGATGTTGACCTTCCAGTACTTCAACTGGCAGGAATCACTTCGACTGCAGCAGATCAGAGCAACACTCGAAGAACGTAAAAAGCAGGCTAGCTTGTCGAGTGCACGAAGAAGACAGCTCTCCCTGAGCTCCACCGGGCGAGCAGACACAAGACCCAGATCAAGGCTGTCACACCTCGCGGCAGATGAGAGGGCAGCACTCACCCGCAACTTAGGCCACTCTTTCATGACATTCGACGAGGAGGGAGTGCCAGTACCCAAAACAGCTGCGGGTGCTCTCTTTACCGCTGCAGCATACCTAGAGGCAATCAAGCCTCCAGCTGATGACCCCAATGCAAAACTACATCGCCAACAGATCAAATCACTCGCCTTAGCGGCGAAGGCCATACGCCAAATCCCAAAAACTCCAGGAGGGAGTCGAGACCGTGCCATAGTAGACACGCGTCGTGAAGAACATAATCGCAGTGGTCGCCGTCACCACTCGAAGGAAAGAAGCGGCTCACGCGGCGCAGGTCCAGAGCAGATCACGCAGATCTTACAGTAGCGACTCGTACTCTGATCAGGAGCCTGAGCCACACGGAGCTCTGTGCTTCACTCGACGCGTCCGCGAGACACGGATGCCCAAAGGGTTCAAACTCACATCTGAACAGCCCAAATACACGGGTCGACAGGAACCTTCAGGTGGCTGGAAGACTACAGACTGGCTGTCGCGTGCCAGCGAGGCACAATATCACAGCCATGCAATACATACGACTCATGCTCGAAGGCACAGCCCGCGACTGGCTCAAGGCTCTACCTCCATCAACATACGACTCGTGGGATCACTTCCGCGCAGACTTCATCAAAAACTTCGAGCCTCTATGTGAGCGACCAAAAACGTTCGAAGAACTGAGAGCTTGCGTTCAACGGTCGACGAAACGTTGAGGTCATACATCCGACGATGGACTGAGATACGCAACTCAGTTGGAGTAATTTCAGAAGATATGGCCATGGATGCTTTCATCATGGGCCTCGCCAGGCGAGATTTCAAAGAAGCACTTGGTCGCCAAAAGCCAACCTCTGTGGCTAACCTCCTGAAGATCGCGACTGAGTGGGCAGACGGAGAAGACATGGCGCGCACCACACGCGGGTCCTCACCCCGTGACAATCATGATAGCGGCAGTCGAACCGCAGGGACTCGTACAGAGACGACCGGAGGCGCAAACGTTCAAAACGTCACTACGACGACGACAGACCCGAATTCATGGCGGCTGGGTTCTCCACACCCCAAACCAAGACAGAAGCGACCGACGGTCAGAAGATCGACGGGACAGTCGAGATGATCGCCGGGACAGTCGAGATGATCGCGGGACAGTCGAGACCGCAACCAGCAGTGACAGCTACAAGAAGAAAGATTGGCGCAAGTCGCGCTCCGGCGCACAAAACGAGCGATCATTCGATGACAAGATGGATGCTGATTGCAGATTCCACCTGTACAAGGGAAGACGGAAAATTGCGCTCCAATCACTCGATGAGAAACTGCAGAGAATTCGACCAACTAGCATCTGAATACGTGCAACTCAGAAAGGCAACAGCCGCACACGCACCCGCACCTGCACCTGTGCCTCAGCCAAACAATGTGCCTGTTCTGATGGCACCACCTCCACCACCACAGCCTGCCGCAGGCGGAAATATCGCGGGTGCCATACAACCCGTACCTCGGGTGGACGAACCTCAGTACCCTCCGCCCCAAGGGCAGATGTACATGATACAGAAAGGTCGCCCTTCCAACAGGGAGCAAAAACTTCGCACTCGACAAGTAAACATGGCGGTCATGTCACCTCCTGCTGTAACTGAATTCTTGAAGGGATCCGAAACGCAATAAGCTTCAGCAGAGAGGACCACCCACCATCGGTCGTTCGTCCAGGGCACTCTGCTCTGGTACTCGACGCACAAATTGGAGGCTACGCCATGTCCAAGGTCTTCATGGATGGTGGCAGCGGCATAAACATCATCTTCGCAGATACGCTCCGCAAAATGAACAGGTCAGTCGAAAACCTGCCAAAATCCTCAAATACCTTTCACGGTATCGTCCCAGGCAAAGCAATAAGCCCAGAAGGCACCATACAACTCGACGTTACGTTCGGGGACAAAAACCACTTCAGGACAGAGTCGATTGAGTTCGAAGTTGTCGACTGGAAGTCACAATACCATGCCATACTTGGACGCCCGACGTTCGCTCGATTCATGGCGGTCCCACACTACGCATACCTCCAGCTAAAGATGCCTGGACCAAAAGGAGTAATCACAGTCAAAGGAAACTTCCAAAAGTCTGACTCTTGCGACCGAGAGTTTAGCAAAATCTCTGAGATGTTCGGCATGGAAGCAACACTCGCCGATCTAGCGGTCTCCAACGATCGAACACTTATGCCGGAGCACAAGAAGGTGGCAGTCGACAGAGCATTCAATGCCACCAATGACACAAGGTCGCATCAGGTGCACCCGACTGACCCGACCAAGACAGTCAATGTCTCTTCGAGTCTGCCTATCGCATAGGAAAGCGCGCTCGTCGAATTCCTCCGTGAGAACTGGGATATATTTGCGTGGTGTCCAGCCGACATGCCAGGTATTCCCAGGGAATTCGCCGAGCACTCTCTCCAATTATTTCCAGATGCTAAACCAGTCAAGCAAACAATGCGCCGCATATCCGGCCCGAAAAGAACCGCAGTCGAAGCCGAAGTCGACAGACTACTCGCAGCAGGTTTCATCAGAGAAATCAAGAAATCACAATGGGTGGCCAACCCCGTACTTGTAGAGAAGAAGCACACAGATATCCTTCGGATGTGCGTAGATTTCACAGCACTCAATAAATGATGTCCAAAGGATCACTTTCCACTACCTCGAATCGACCAGATCGTCGACTCCACCGCCGGGTGTGCTCGCTTGTCCTTCCTGGATGCTTACTCAGGTTACCACCAGATAAGGATGAAGGAAGAGGATGAAGAGAAAACGGCGTTCATAACCCCACTCGGGGTCTACTGCTACACAACCATGCCTTTTGGGCTCAAGAACGCAGGCGCAACCTACCAGCGCATGATGCAAGACTGCCTCAAGAAGCAAATTGGGCGAAACGTCCAGGTCTACGTAGATGACATCGTCATCACAACAAGGGAGGAAAACACAGTACTCGATGACTTGCGAGAGACGTTCGCAAACCTCAAACGCTTCCACATCAAGCTCAACCCGAAGAAGTGCACGTTCGGCGTGCCAGCCGGGCAGCTCTTGGGGTATCTAGTCTCGGCTCGTGAAATCGAGGCGGACCCGGAGAAAATACAGGCCATCTTGACTATGCAAAGGCCTTCAAAGCTCCATGACGTACAAAAATTAGCGGGTTGAGTGGCAGCACTCAGTCGATTCATCAGCAAACTGGGCGAAAAAGCACTCTCGTTCTATCGACTGATGAAGAAAGCAGACAAATTCGAGTGGACGCCAGAAGCCGAAGCAGCCTTCACGGACCTCAAGCGAGTCCTCACAAGCCCTCCAATCCTCGTCGCACCAAGGGAACGAGAGCCGCTATACCTATATGTATGCGCAACTAACAGGGTGGTAAGCACCGTACTGGTAGTCGAACGCAGGGAGGAGGGACACGCCCAAAGCATACAACGCCCAGTCTATTACTTGAGTGAAGTGCTCTCCATATCAAAGCAGCGGTACCCGCACTATCAAAAGCTGGCCTACGCCGTGTTCATGTCCTCAAGGAAGCGGACGCATTACTTCGCAGAGCACCCGATCACTGTAATTAGCACCTCAGGGATCGGAGACATCCTCACAAATCCCAACGCAACTGGGCGAGTCGCAAAATGGCTCATCGAGCTAGGACCACGAGATATCAAGTATGATTACCTGAAGGCCATCAAAGCACAAGTCTTACCTGACTTCCATACCGAGTGGATCAAAGCTCAGTTGCCAGGAGCACCAGATGAGTCTAACTCATGGACTATGTACTTCGACGGCTCAAAGAAGAACGAAGGAGCAGGCGCAGGTGTCATCCTCATATCACCAAAATGCGACAAGCTTCGCTATATCCTGCAGATGGGATTCGAGTTACCATCCAATAACGAGGCTGAGTACGAGGTCCTGATCCATGGCATGCGGATGGCTAAAGCCCTCGGGTGCACTCGACTGATGATCTATGGTGACTCGAACCTGGTGGTGCAGCAGACAATGAAGGCATGCGATGCCATCGCAGATAACATGATCGTCTACCATGATCTGTACAACCTAATGGAAGGCAGCTTCGAAGGCTGCGAGTTGCGGCACATAGGGCGCGAGATCAACGAAGAAGCAGATAAGCTAGCCAACATTGACGCGACCAAAGCACTAGTTCCACCTGGTGTCTTCCTCGAGCGCATCAAGCACATGTCCATCAAGAAAAAGCGAACATCTCCTACATCAGCCGTGATACGTCTCAAACGTATCTATAATTTTTGATGTTCCATGCTGTTATTATATCAATTGCTACATGTTTTGGCTACACTTTATATCATTTTTATGCATTTTCTGGGACTAACCTATTAACAAGATGCCACAGTGCCAGTTCCCTGTTTTCTGCTGTTTTTGGTTTCAGAAAATCTATTAAGGAAATATTCTCGGAATTGGACGAAACAAAAGACATCGTCAATAATATCACGAGGAGATCACGGAGTCCAAAGGGGAGTCGGAGCAGACCCACCAGGGGGCCACGCCACACTAGGGCGCGGCCCAGGGTGGGCCCGCGCCCCCCTATGGCGTGGTGGCCCCCCTCGGCCACCGACGCCGCCTCTTCGCCTATATATTCTCCGCGACGCGAAAACCCTATTACGGTCGATCATATTCCACGAAAAGTTCCGTCGCGGCCGTCATCGTCAATCTCAGATCGGAGGAGTTCTGAAGCTCTTCCCGGCACCCTGCCGGAGGGGAGATCATCACCGGAGGGCTCTACATCACCATGCCTGCCTCCGGAGTGATGCGTGAGTAGTCCACCCCTGGACTACGGGTCCATAGCAGTAGCTAGATGGTTGTCTCTCTACCTTGTGCCTCCATGTTTAGATCTTGTGAGCTGCCTAACATGATCAAGATCATCTTATTGTAATGCTAGATGTTGTGTTTGCTGGGATCCGATGAATATTGATACCATGTTTATTCAAGTTGTTTATCTATGTGCTCTTGATCTTGCATGCTCTCCGTTGCTAGTAGATGCTTTGGCCAAGTAGATGCTTGTGACTCCAAGAGGGGGTATTTATGCTCGATAGTGGGTTCAGTCTCTAGATATCTGGATCAGTGACAGAAAGGTCTAAGATGGTAGATGTGCTGTTGCTACTAGGGATAAAACATTGGTGCAGTGTCCAAGGGCACTTGTATTGATTACATTACACACTTTACTTCATGCAATAATCTGTTGTTAGCAACTTAATACTGAACAGGATGCGGATGCTGCCTTGAAGGTGGATTATTTAGGCATAGATGCGGTTGGAATAACGGTCTATGTACTTTGTTGTAATGCCCAACTAGATTTCATAGTAGACATCTTGGCATGTATTGCATTGTTATGCCCTCTCTATTTGTCAATTGCCCAGCTGTAATTTGTTTACCCAACATGCTAGTTATCTGTTCTGAGAGAGACACCACTAGTGAACTGTGGACCCTGGTCCAATTTCCTCATACTGTTTACACAACCTGCTGCAATCATCTGTTTCCTGTTACTTGCTGTTTTTCCTGCTGTTTTCCACACCATACGTTTAACTCTTTGTTTCTGCAAGACCGGAGAGATTGACAACCTCTCTGTTTCGTGTTGGGCAAAGTTCTGGTTTGTGTCTGTGCAGATTCCACGTTGGTGCAAGCTCCCTAGCGCCAGGGGGAGTCAACATCAACAACCTTCCGATAGATCGTCAAGTCCTACTGGATTGATAACCTTGGGTAGATTTCAAGGGAAAACTTCTGCTGTCTACATCATAACCTTCCTCTTGGGGTTCACCAACACGTAGCCATCAAGCTGTTTTCTGGCGCCGTTGCCGGGGAAGTACTCATCATCACCATCATCCTCAAATACTCTCCCGTCAACCAGGCACCAGCTGTTTTCTGGCGCCGTTGCCGGGGACTTGGAGGCTATTGGAAAGGGGAGTCTCTCAGTTCCAATCTCTTTACTTTGTTTTTTGTCTTGTTTTAGTTTTGTTTTGCTTGCTGTTAAAAATCAAAAACCAAAAAAATTAAATTCCTGCATCTAGTTTATTTCGGTTTGTTATTATGTCTAGTTCTTTGCTTGCTATTCATGGGTACTTTGCTTGAAACTTGTCCTATGGCTGAAAACAACTTGAGAAACCTTTATGAAATTTATCTTGAGCTAGGACATGATGTGTTTGAAGAGAAAATTAAAAAACCTATGGAACTTTATTTGCATGATAGTACCAATGATATTGGTATACACTCTTTGAACATGGTTGTTGCTAATGCTATGGAAAATATTAAGCTTGGGGAAGTTGGTAATGATACTATTGAAATAACTTCTTTTGATAAATTTGAGGTAGACAAACATTCCTTGACTCAAGAGAAAGCAAAAATAACAGAAGTACCAAATATTTCCCCCAATGTTGTTTATGAAAATCCATGCTATTTTGATAAGTCTTATGATAATCCTCTTTTTATTCCTAATTTCGAAATGCATGGTAATGAGAGTGTTTGCTTAGAAAATGTTTATGATAAAGCTCTAGATGATGGTCCTATGTTGCTTGATAATATTATTAATTCTACTATTGAGAGTGATCAATCAACTTGTTTCAATATGTCTAAAAGTGGGTTTGAAATTTTTGATCCCACTATCTTGCTTGATAAAAGTTATGTGTTTGTAGATCATAAAAAGCATGCTTTATGTGATAGTTATGTTGTTGAGTTTGTTTATGATGCTATTGAAAATTATTATGAGAGAGGGAAAGATGGTTTTAAAAGTTTTCATGTCACTAAAATACCTCTCTTTGTGTTGGAAGTTTTAAAGTTGGATTTGTTGCATCTTCCTATGCTAGCTGCTTTATGCTTCAATGATTTGTTTTACTACAATATTCCTCTGCATAGGAAGTGGGTTAGACTCAGATGATTTTGATATTTGCCTCTTGATGCTCTCTTTGTTTTTCAACTCTTATTCTTATGCGAGCATCATTAAAATCCTAAAGCCTAGCTGAAAGGCATTAAAGAAAAGCACTTGTGGGAGATAACCCATGTGTCAAGGATGCTTGTTTACCTCTGTAGCAACTCCTTTGTATCTTTTATTTGCTGTTTTGTTGTGCCAAGGAGAGTTACTAATGCAAAGTTGGTTTTATTTTCGGGACTGCATTGGGACAGATTGCTGTTCGTCACCGTTTAATTCAGTAGAAAATCAGAAAAAATCGAAAAATGCTGAAACTTTTTGTGCATGTTCCTGATGATGTTACGCAACTTTCATTATTTCAAAAGTTCTTCATCTGAGCATCGTAAGTGCCTCGAAAAAATTCGTCATTACAGACTGTTCTGGTTTGACAGATTCTGTCTTTTATTTTGCATTCTCTCTTTTACAAGTTTTTAAGTGGTTTCTTTTCGTGTAAAAGTGCCCACTTGAGCCTAGTAACAGTGGCTAATGTTTAAAATAGTTGGCTTGTGAGTTTGTCTTTGCTAGAACTTTGAAGTATTATCTTTTAGTGCACTAACCTGCTAATGAGAAAAGCTGTTAAGTTTTGGTGTGAAGGAAGTTTTCAAGTGTTGATAGAGGAGAATGATATTACATGATCAAGAAGAGTGAAGAGCTTAAGCTTGGGGAGGCTTACCTCCCCAGCATATTTCAAGAAGACTCAAGCATCTAAGCTTGGGGATGCCCAAGGCATCCCCTTCTTCATCTACAAATTATCAGGTCATCTCTAATGGTGCTATATTTTTATTGCTTCATACTAGTGTACTCTTCCTTGGAGCGTCAGTGTGTTTTTGTTTTCAGTTTGTTTTGTTTTGTTTGCTGTGCTATACTTGTTGGATCCTAGTATTCATGTTTGGGAGAGAGACACGCTCCACTTTTTCATTAGAATACTCTTGTGCTTCACTTATACTTGTTGAGTATTCCTGTCTAGTTGCTGTTATTGCTGTTAGCTCTCAGTTTTTCATGTATCTCTTGTTAGAGCTTTCAGTTTCTTTTGAAGAAAGTACTCTCTTGCTTCACTTATATCTGTTTGGAGAGTTGTCAAATAAGTTGATTGGTGTTTGGTTGGACCAGAAAAATGCTATGCATGTGGTAGTGGTATAAAATGCTTACATGAATCTTTTTAGATCGTTGTCTTGAGTAATTTGATGCTTGCCAATTGTTTTGAGCTGTCAAGTAATTAATGTTTAAGCTTGTGCATCATGTAAGTAATGGCTATTAATGAAGAACTACTATAAGGATTTTCTGCTATAATAATCTGTTGCATAATTGGAAGTCCATAGTAGTCTAGATAATTTTTGGATGAAGGCTATGTGTTAACAAGGAAGACAGTGGGAGTCTATGGTTCGTCAAACCTTGTGTTTTATGTACACTCTTGCTATTCCAGTTGATAATGATGTTTGCTTATAATAACCTTGCTAGCCTAAACTCTGTACTAAGAGGGAATGCTTCTTGTACATCCAAAACCTTGAGCCAAATCCATGCCACCTGTGTCCACCATACCTACCTATTATGTGGTGTTTTCACCATTCCAAGTAAATTTCTTCATGTGCTATCTACTAACTACTCAAAACAATTTCCTTTTTGTGTCACTACTTGAAAAGCTCATAAGGACGTAGTAGTGAGATTTGTCATCTTCCATGCTAATTAATTTACAAGGATTGGCAGCTTCATCTGCTTCTCCACCTTTTATTTTGCATTAAAGAGCTGGTTAGTCCACCCTATAAATAAATAAATAGACACTCCTCCATGGTGAATGTTGGTGGGCACCCGAGGATTCGGTTAGCCATGGTTTGTGGAAAGTAAATGGTTGGGAGGAGTGTCACCAATAAGTGCTTGTTACAAGTGCAGTCCTAAAAACTCTCGGAACCGCTCTAAAAGTTAGTTAGCCATGGAAGATGACAAGTACCTGCTATTTGATTTGTTGACACCTGTATACACCATTACCTTACAAAACAATATTTTATGCTCTCTATATGCCTTCGGGAACTACAGCTCTAGCACATGATGTTAATCCCTGCTTCCCTCTGCGAAGGGCCATTCTTTTACTTTTATGTTGAGTCAGTTTTCCCACTTCTTTCTGTCTACTTAAGCAAACATCATTGTCAACTCCAGTATAACAGTTTTTACATAACTTTGTGTTTGGTTGATCATATTCTTTGCATTGACATTATCTATATGATATACATGTTGAAAGTTGAAGCAAATGCTGAAGCTATTATCTTCCTTTGTGTTGATACAAACACTTTCATGTTGAGAATTATTGCTGCTGTGAACTAACTATTATGTTAGACTATTATATCTCTAAATGTTTTATAGTATTATTCATGAAAGTTTGCACTTGTGTGATCACTTATGTTTACTCTTTATTTACTTGCTTGCAAACTATAGACCATTGGCTTGGATCACTTCATTCAGATCATGTGCATTACATTGTTATTTGATCAAAGATTGTGTTGGTAGCATGTCACTTCAAAAATTATCTGTTTTTATCGTTTACCTACTCGAGGACGAGCAGGAACTAAGCTTGGGGATGCTTGATACGTCTCAAACGTATCTATAATTTTTGATGTTCCATGCTGTTATTATATCAATTGCTACATGTTTTGGCTACACTTTATATCATTTTTATGCATTTTCTGGGACTAACCTATTAACAAGATGCCACAGTGCCAGTTCCCTGTTTTCTGCTGTTTTTGGTTTCAGAAAATCTATTAAGGAAATATTCTCGGAATTGGACGAAACAAAAGACATCGTCAATAATATCACGAGGAGATCACGGAGTCCAAAGGGGAGTCGGAGCAGACCCACCAGGGGGCCACGCCACACTAGGGCGCGGCCCAGGGTGGGCCCGCGCCCCCCTATGGCGTGGTGGCCCCCCTCGGCCACCGACGCCGCCTCTTCGCCTATATATTCTCCGCGACGCGAAAACCCTATTACGGTCGATCATATTCCACGAAAAGTTCCGTCGCGGCCGTCATCGTCAATCTCAGATCGGAGGAGTTCTGAAGCTCTTCCCGGCACCCTGCCGGAGGGGAGATCATCACCGGAGGGCTCTACATCACCATGCCTGCCTCCGGAGTGATGCGTGAGTAGTCCACCCCTGGACTACGGGTCCATAGCAGTAGCTAGATGGTTGTCTCTCTACCTTGTGCCTCCATGTTTAGATCTTGTGAGCTGCCTAACATGATCAAGATCATCTTATTGTAATGCTAGATGTTGTGTTTGCTGGGATCCGATGAATATTGATACCATGTTTATTCAAGTTGTTTATCTATGTGCTCTTGATCTTGCATGCTCTCCGTTGCTAGTAGATGCTTTGGCCAAGTAGATGCTTGTGACTCCAAGAGGGGGTATTTATGCTCGATAGTGGGTTCAGTCTCTAGATATCTGGATCAGTGACAGAAAGGTCTAAGATGGTAGATGTGCTGTTGCTACTAGGGATAAAACATTGGTGCAGTGTCCAAGGGCACTTGTATTGATTACATTACACACTTTACTTCATGCAATAATCTGTTGTTAGCAACTTAATACTGAACAGGATGCGGATGCTGCCTTGAAGGTGGATTATTTAGGCATAGATGCGGTTGGAATAACGGTCTATGTACTTTGTTGTAATGCCCAACTAGATTTCATAGTAGACATCTTGGCATGTATTGCTTTGTTATGCCCTCTCTATTTGTCAATTGCCCAGCTGTAATTTGTTTACCCAACATGCTAGTTATCTGTTCTGAGAGAGACACCACTAGTGAACTGTGGACCCTGGTCCAATTTCCTCATACTGTTTACACAACCTGCTGCAATCATCTGTTTCCTGTTACTTGCTGTTTTTCCTGCTGTTTTCCACACCATACGTTTAACTCTTTGTTTCTGCAAGACCGGAGAGATTGACAACCTCTCTGTTTCGTGTTGGGCAAAGTTCTGGTTTGTGTCTGTGCAGATTCCACGTTGGTGCAAGCTCCCTAGCGCCAGGGGGAGTCAACATCAACAACCTTCCGATAGATCGTCAAGTCCTACTGGATTGATAACCTTGGGTAGATTTCTCAAGGGAAAACTTCTGCTGTCTACATCATAACCTTCCTCTTGGGGTTCACCAACACGTAGCCATCAAGCCGCACCAGCCAAGAGCAAAGCACCTAGCACAGAGGACCCACCAGTCGAGGTACTCCTCATTGAGCCAACTTGGACTCAACCTTTCCTCGCATACATACTCCGCAGCGAGGTACTTGATGACATAACAGAGTCAAGACGCGTCACTCAACGATCTAAAGCATACACCGTCATCAACGGCGAACTATACAAGCGCAGCGTATCAGGTATGTTCCAACGATGCGTAGCATTTGAAGATGGCAAGGCCATCCTTCGTGATATTCATGCAGGTACCTGTGGGCATCACGCCAGCAGTCGATCACTCGTAGCCAAAGCCTTTCACGCAGGCTTCTATTGGCCCACATCACTCAAAGACGCGGAAGACATAGTCAAAAGGTGCATCGGTTGTCAAAAAATCGCCACAAAGCCGCACGCACCCGCATCGGCGTTGAAGACAATACCATTGGCCTGGCCCTTCGCCCAGTGGGGGCTCGATATGGTCGGGCCACTCAAAAAATCCTCCCATGGAGGGCATACTCACCTTCTGGTCGCGGTCGACAAGTTCACCAAGTGGATTGAAGCAGTCCCTATCACAAGTTCGACTGCCACTACAACAGTCAATTTCATAAAATCCATCATATACCGTTTCGGTGTACCAAGCAGCATCATCACTGATAACGGTACAAACTTCACGGCTGAAGAGTTCCGATCCTTCTGCAAAGAGCAGGACATCACGCTCAACTATGCATCTGTGGCACACCCGCAGTCCAATGGCCAAGTCGAAAAAGCCAATGGACTCGTGACGAGCGGAATCAAGAAATGCCTCTTGGTGCCACTCAAAAGAGCCGCGGGTGCTTGGGTCGAGGAACTCCCGTCTGTGCTATGGAGCCTACGCACAACTCCTAATGCTTCAACACAGTTCACCCCATTTTTTATGGTCTACGGCGTAGAGGCAATCCTGCCATCAGATGTAAGATTCAATGCACCAAGAGTCGAAGCATACACCGAAGAAGACACAGATGTAGCACTCGAAGATGCAGTCGACTTGCTCGAAGAGGCACGGGACACAGCGCTAGCACGCAAAGCCGTCTATCAGCAAGACCTCCGCAACTACCACAGCCGTCGACTGCGCACCAGGTCCTTCGAGGTGGGTGACCTGGTACTTCGACTGAAGTAAAAGAAGGTGCACAAACTCGCTTCTCCATGGGAAGGACCCTTCATCATCACCGAGGTCATTGGTGGTGGAGCATACAGACTGAAGCACGCGAAGACAGGCGAACTCTCGCACAATCCTTGGAACGTTGCGCAGCTGCGCCGTTTCTATGCTTAGATTGCTCAGTCGCACAATGTAATAGGCACATATGTCGGATGGCTGCAGGTTTCAGACGCGCTCTTTTTCCTTACCAGGGTACCTACGGGGACTGGAAGGTTTTTAATGAGGCGGCCTGCAACTTAACATTCAAAAATGGAATATAATCAATGATTTCCCATATTTTCTCCTGCTTACTATTCGCATAACTTATTCGCACAAACTTAGCCTCACCGAATACTCGGGGGCTGCGCTATCTCAAAACATGAGCCTTTGCTCCTTCAAACATAATACCCCAGCCGCACTCGAATATTCGGGGGCTGGGTCATAAAAATCATGCATAAACGAAAAAGTTGCTCAACCCCACTCAACTACTCGGGGACTGAGCCTAAAATCATGAGTTGCAGCATCAAAATATCGCAAAAATTCACAACCTCACTCGAACACTCGGGGGTTGTGCAATTTATAGTCCATACTGTATATGTTTTCATAAACCCTACTCGATAGACTCGGGGATGGCATACATACAAGTGGCAAATCTACACTCGGGGGCTGCCCCCTATGCATAAAAATACTAATCTACAGGTTCATCCTTTTGCTGGGTCCACTTCTCCTCCTCCTTTAGCACATGATGGATTAGGACCAATGCGTCCACCCGTGTCTCTTTGTAGTGCTCCTTCATTGGCACAGGACCATCACCTGGTATGGGTGCAGGTCCCATCGCAATCTTTTTCAAATCAAGGTGCGGAAGGTGCGACCGCACAATGGCAAGAACAACGTTAGCCCCGCTAATCAGTTGCTCGCGTACAAATTTCTTGATCGCCTTGCCCTTTCGAAATTTCTTCAGCAAAGCAGCAAGGCTTTGTGGTTGCTCGTTCAAAGGAAACAAAGCCTCGTGGACTCGAAATAAAGCTAACCTGCAGCTCTCCAGTCGAATGGCAGTTCGCCACGCACGATCCAGAAGCTTTACCAAAGTGGCACTCCTCGCCCTGTCCGACCAAAAGGGGTGGGCAGCGTATTCCGTGCTACTCGCTTGACCATCGAGTCGGTCCTGTAGCCACGCCTCCTCCTTTGACTGGTCAAAACAAACACCTATGGCAAAAATAATGCAAACTTGTTATCCCAGTCGACCTGTGTGTCGAGCCCACAATTCAATTTCCAAAAGAGCTTACATTCAAGCTGTAGGTTCACTTTCTCCAATTCTTCAAGCACAAAGGCCTCCCGTTCCGTAGTTGGGGATGGCCTCGACTGCAACTCCGCATATGCGTCTTGTGTCTTCTTTAGCTCGCTTGTCACCTTGGAAAGTTTGAGCTGAAGGAAGTCGATGATTTTCTGATCATTCACGCTACGTGACTGAGTGGAGCCGCTCGCACCTGGACCAGTCGATGTTCTAGAAACTTGGGTCTACATCCAGAATAACTCAGAACATAAGAGAAACAGAAGAGATCAAGCAAAAGGCTCGGGGGCTGTGCCTCCCGATAACTGGAGTTCATATTTCATGAAGCACAAATACGAAGTCTGATGTTTTTACAGCAAAAGCAAAACCATAAAAATCCCTAACACTAGGCGACGAAGGGATCACTCGCTAGTCATCGACTTCTTGGAGGAAGCCTTCTTCGCCTGAACCTTGGCTGCCCTATCTTCAACAGTTGTTACAAGCTGTTGAGCATACTTTTGGGCAGCCTCCATCCAAGTGCCTAACCCGACGGTTTTGCCGCCAGGCCCCCTCGGGAACTTCGTCGTGACCTTGTCAAAATCTGCCTCGACTCCGTGCACGAGCAACATGAGAAAAGTAGTCTGAGCACCACTTACCATTTGCTCGCGACAGAAATCGGCGACGGCAGTTCCTTCTGGCTTGAACAGCTCCACCAGTTCTGCGAATGAAGATGGAAGCTCATCATCTGGGAAGAAGCTGCTGTGAAGGGCGCCCAAAGCACTCGCCGCCTTTGTCAGCATCTCCCCTGCCCTACTATTGGCAACCTCTGCGACGACCACACTTTCATCAAGTGAAGCGCCAATGCTTTGCTTGCCAGTAGAAGCAGGGCCATCCATCACGCCTAGCATAGCATATGAACAACATGTTCAGCATCATATTACGCAAACTTCACATATCTAATGTAGCGGCAAAATTGCGTACCCGTCAAAGTGGTGCTGGCAGCAGAGAGTTGACCAATTGCCAGGTCTTCCCTAACTTCGGCTGCTTTCAGCCTCTTCTCCAGATCCGCAACTCGACGGGTAGCTTTGTCCATCTCTTCCGCAGCGTCAGTCGCTGATTCTGCGAAACACATAAGCATTTCTTCAACATGCTGCAAAAGATGGTTACATCAAAACACTCGAGTTCTCATTACAAGATACTTACTCTTCGCAGCCTCGAGTTGCTGCTGCAAGGTGGCGACTTCTGTCTCCATGTGAACATACTTGGCGCCAGCCGTCAGTAGCTCTTGTACAAATGACTACAGCACAACACAAGAAAATTTAGAACATATTTATCAGGTCTATGCGAAACTTTAACACCCGATAGTGATTCAACTATGGCACAAAAGCACAATCTTACATGGTCTAAGAAGGAGGAAGTCGACGCAGGAACACATGTCGCTGCTGCCTCATCTTTGTTAGCCGCAACCTCAGGCTCAGACGGTGTAGCCGTATCTGCAGCAGCCGGAGTCGCAGTGGTAGGCGACTGTTCTGGTGGGAAACTCCGAGCAGTCGACGCCGCACTGCTCTTCTCCGTCGGAGGTGGCGGTGGCAAATCCTCATCCGAGGACACGCTGTTTCACACATGCTAAGTAGACAACTTGGCAACGTTCATAAACCGCCAAAAAGCAAATGCACATAATACTCACTCTTCAGTAAGGTCGACCATTCGACCAGGTGCAAGCACACCCATGCTCGGGCGCGATCTCTTCGGTGGTCGTGGGGGAAGCGAGCGAATCGGAGGAACATCGTGTGGCGCCATCATCGACTCCGTCTCGTTTCCCTCCTTCTCCTCCGAGTCAGCAGTGTCTTCTTCCTCGCGCGACCGCTTCTGCTGGGCCTGCACCTCAGCATCGCCTTCATCAGCTTATGGCGTATGTGCGGTGGCGAGTGAGGTCACTTCATCATCAGAGCCAGCCTCGAGTGGCTCATTGTCTGGCACTGGGCCGCTCTCTGGCAAGGGCGGCATCGACTCATACATTCTGTGTCCCTGCACACAGAAACAGCAAAGGAATTAACATCACACATGCATAACATACCAACTTACATATGGTAGCGACTGTTACCTCCGGTAGAGGGTTGCTGGTTTCATAAGGTGGAACAGGCGAGTTCATCTCGCAAGGCTTCTCCTCAGTCAGTTTGGTAAGGCCTCTTACCAACTTCTCCGCTTCCCCATCAGAAAGTTCTACTGCGCGTGAGCGGGTTGGATCAGAAACCCCACTGTATGCCCACATGGCATGAGCTCGGGCTCGGAGGGGCTGCACTCGCCTCTTGAGAGAAAAGTGGCCAGCAAATGGATGCCCGTAACCTCCCGACCAACATTGGTCTGAAGCTTCAGCACCTTCTCCATCAGAATGTCAGCCTCTTCGACTTCGACTCCGGTCGGCTGTGCGATCCAGGATGGCCTCTTCTTCACCAGGGCGTCTGCGTCAAAGGGAGGCAACCCGAACGCTTGGGTGCCTGTGGTCACATCCTTGATGTAGAACCACTTTTGGCGCCATCCTTGCACAGACTCCAGAAAATTGATCTTGAAGTACTCGACGTCAGGTCGAGTCTGTACTCCAAAACCACCAGGTCCCTTGACACTGTGCTGTCGCTTGACGTTGAAGATGCGGCGAAACAGCCCGAAGTGGGGCGCAATGCCCAAGAAGCACTCGCAAAGAACGAAGAAACACGCAATGTGCAAAAGCTCATTGGGGGTAAAATCGTGCAATTGCACTCCATAAACGTGCATCAGTGCACGAAGAAAATCATGAACAGGGAAGGAGAAGCCCCTGTTCACAAAATCCACAAAACAGACCCGCTCATTGGGGCCCGGGCGCGGGATTACCTCGGCACCGGGGATGTGAACCTGTGAGCATCCGCTTGCTGCAGGAGGTCTTGGTCCACGAGCCCTTGTCCCTCTTCAAACCGCTGGCAGCGGCTCCAGCGGCGCTGTCTGCCGACGAGTTCGCGGCACTCCAGCCCTTCTGAGTCGCGGGTTTCTTCATCGTAATGGTGGGGGCAAAAGCTTGGCTGTTGGGCTATGGCGATGCGCTAGGAGGAAGAAGAAGCAGCGACGGCAGAGAACAAATGGCAAGTAAAAACATTATTTACTCCGCCGCACCCTTTTAACCTCAACAAAAAAGAATCCGCACCGTTGATGCGAGATTGTGGGCAAAGTAGCATATCCAGCCGTACACGTGGCAGCCATGGAGAGCAACCGTCGCCGGCCACTCCGCCCACTACGCACGGGAATCTAGGAACTGTCATCATATTCCCGGAAAAATCGTGCCTGAGCGGTCAAATCCAGTCCAAACGGCACCGCCCTTGGTCAGCGCTGCATAGTGGGCCCACAGGCGTGTCACGTCCCATCCATCACAGCATAACGCACGCTACCGCGTGTCAGGCAGCGCAGTCGCCACAAACGTCATCCCTGACGTCATTGCAAGAGCCCTGTTCAGAAAAGCATTCGGGTCCGCCCAACGCAAATCGGTCACTCGACTGCCTTGCTTGGTTTGGGTGTGAAAAAGCAATATTAAGACAAAATTGGTCACTCGACCGTTCATTCGACTAAGGCATATTACTCCCATCGGGAGCGTATCAAAAAATTTCTTTGACTAAGCATATATGGGATAAAAAGATTTGAGATTATCCTCCATTGCAAGCAATAAAGCACAATCTCGGGGGGCTACTCCCATCGGGAGCGCTGCCGCGCACCCGATAGAATAATGACAATGTGTCAGTCGACAAAAGACTCGACTCGGTTCATATGCAAAATTTGATGCACAATCATACTCGAAAATTTCCCGAGTTGCGTCCGCCGCAAATACCTCGGATGCTGCATGCATAGTGCAAAGGTAAGACCCGCCGAACTTTCGAGCTGGGCTCAGGGCCGTTCCAGCAACGTTAATCCTTATATTTTCCGTGTCAGCAGACATGATGAAAAATTCCGACGGACGCGTTGGGTAAATTTCAAAGTTATACTGCAGATCGATTCAGGAAGACCTCCGCGGCCTAGTCGAATCTGACCAGTCTGTTCCAAATTCGAGTCCGATTGAAAGCTAGTAAGGTTTTACCCGAATGTGTAGTTAACTGGTCCCGATCCGTCGAGTGTACCGGGCCTACTAAGCTGTTATCCCTTGATTATCATAAGCAAAAACCATAGTCGATGAAATACTCGACATAGCCAACATGAGATATTCATACAGGAATTCCAATTATAAACACAAGTACAAAGAATATGACGTGCACCTACGAACGAGTCCATGCCCGATTCTTCGAGTCAGACAAGTACTCGGGGGCTACTGACAAGGATATACATCTCGGGTACCCTACCATAAGGGTACCTGGTGCACGTGTCGACTAAGGCCCAGCTATCAAGAGCCTACATGAAGCCCATGACGAAAGGCCCAACAAGATGGAGTACCCTCCAAGATTAGACATAGGCATAGTCGGTTTAGTCTTTCCTTACATGTAATCTGAGTCGGTTGCGAACTCCCGAGACCCAACCTATTATATAAAGGTTGGGAGGGCCACCGATCCAGGGGACGCAACTCTCGAACCACCAAAACCCTAGCGAGATCGACATCTCGCCGGGACTCCATTGTAGCTCGCATATACACACCAGATCAATACCAGACAAGCAGGAAGTAGGGTGTTACTCTCCGGAGGCCGGAACCTGGGTAAAATCCCTGCTTTTGATTGTCAGCCGACGAAACTACCAGCTCTACCATGTTTTCTCCCTCGTAATCTCAACCCTAGGTCTTTAACCATGGGATTTGATGAGTTAACCCCTCGTCACACCCGTTATGTAAAACATTTTTTTCAAAATGTTAAAATATTTCATATAAAATTTCGGATATACATCATGACATTTTATGCTAGCACAAAAAGTTTCATGAAGAAAAGATATTTTTGTGACCTATGTAAAAAAGACAAAAAAATCGCGTACAAAGTCATTTAAAAAGCCCTGGATTTGTCTTTTTTTACAGCCCATAAAAAATGTCTTTTCTTCCCGAAACTTTTCATGAACAAAAAATGTCATGTAGTATATCCAAAAAAAATTATTCAGATTTTTTTGACATTTTGAAAAAATGTTTTTTGAGAAGTGGCTGCATCTAGACCTATGAGCCAATATGGATTTCCGGCTGTTATGTCCATTGATTGTAGTGCATATGCATTCTCTTACACTTCCAAATTTCAACACGCTATTCGCTTTGCAAGCAGGAAATGAACTTGTCGTCCTTGCTTTCTCACCTTCACGACAACGGAAAAAACTATATGTGACATGACCAAGAGAGAATGACAAAACAACAAGTAAATGATCCGATATTATCCAACCGAAAACCGGCAAAATCCCCCTCAGTAATTCTCTCGTGACATACAATTGTATGTGCCGCCAGAGAGAGAAATGTGTTGAGTAAATTCGCTACTTATCTTACTTTAGTGACATACTTCAATTATTTTAGGATGGAGGGAGTAGAATGGTACATGTGGAAGGTACTCTTTCTCATAAACCGGAAAGTAGATTTTGCTCCCGAGCTCCAGTGCTTCCGCCACTTTAAAAAATTCGAAAATTATTTTTAAAAGTTTCAGAAAAATTTGAAAAAAAAATCATGCACGTTCCCAATGATGCATACTATAAGCATGCAAAATCTAAATGCAAAAATCTTTATATTATAGTATACACAAAAATGACAATGTGTAGATTTGAAACTATGCATTGTTAAGAATTTGTCATCTTTGTGTAGGTTGAAATATAAATTATTTCGCATTGTAATTTTGCACGTCTATAGGATACATCATACATCATCGAGAACATCCATAATTGTGTTTCAGATTTTTTTTTTGAATTTTTTAAAGTGGCGGGAGCACTAGAGCTCGGGCGCAGGAAATCTCCACTCATCATAAACATGCCTTTATATTCCATCAATCATACGCGTGCGCGCCCTCACACTAACTTCACGAAAGACTGTCATCTCCCAGATGGACAATTCACTATTGGGTCTCTATTATTGAAAGAGTCGTGATAGGTGCTAAAACGAACTGTGGTGCACTGGATATGGCGCATCGTACTATGAAGATTATAACACGCTGAAAATCCTAGAAAAGAACCGGATGCCTTTTGTATCACCCTGTCGTTGTATGCGTTCAAAATGTCGGTTTTGATTTTACACAGTACACAAGGAACGACTCTGGCACATGAGATTATATATATATTATGAAAGTACATCTGCCAAATGCCCATTTCATGTGCTAGCACGTGACGAATCCAGGTACTGAGCTCCATGGTCAGAGCTAAATACCTGACAGTGCAGATCCTTTCGAATCAGAGGGGTTGAATTTGAGTGCGAAAATCCCACAAAAGTAAAAAATAATCCGAGTATGAAATAACCAACCTCTACTCCGGCAAAGCACATAACTAGTGCTAACCATGAAAAAGTAAACACCAAACCAAATTCGTACTCCGTATTAGATAATAGAAGGATCGTCCTCTCCAGTCTCCAGCTCTGCGTCATACCAAAACAATGACTCTGTACGACTCGATAAGAGAAAAACAATTAACTTTGTCGGGCGTAATCCAGCGCAACCTCTGGGCCCTTGTGGCAGCTGTGGAAGTATACACGGTGAGAGTATAATTCAAGTATTCAATCGTACAT
Organism: Poa pratensis; assembly: GCA_947311845.1. Classification (NCBI taxonomy): domain Eukaryota; kingdom Viridiplantae; phylum Streptophyta; class Magnoliopsida; order Poales; family Poaceae; genus Poa; species Poa pratensis. The sequence continues at coordinate 4,222,718 of CAMZMU010000061.1, read as the reverse complement.
GAATCCTTTAAATGCTACAGGGAAAAAATAACTAGCTGTGATCCATCATAGTATTTCATTCCTATCACTAACCTCTTCTCAAGCTGAGACTGATCTATCCAAATGCCTGTATCGACTTTATATCGCGGCTTTTGCAGGAGAAGCATATTCACGTCGAACCGGTCTATACTTCGCCTACTTACAGTGGGTGATCATCACAGGAGGAGACGGCAGGCGAAACCGCTCCCGAGTTGCTGCTGGCAACGGCTTCGCTGCATCAGCTGATACCTTCGAACGCCTGCACGCAGACTCCTGAGAACCCCGTCAGAGCATGGAACACGTTTGGGAGGCTCGTCTGAAGATTGTTCAGCGTCATGGCTCGACTGGTCCTCAGGGAGTGCAGGTACCTGGCCTTCTCCTCCTCCACCCGCTTTCCGAACGCGTCCAGCTTAGGCTCGCCCTTCGGCACCGAGTAGGTCCTGGCTTGTGAAGCCTGGCCGGAGGTTTGCATCACGTTTTCGCTGTGTTTCTCTAGCTGGCTATGGAATTTGCTCTCAATGTTGTCCCATTTTTTCTTTAGCTGACGCTCCTCGGCCTGTTGTACAACTATAGAGTGTATGACTGACAGAAAAGTCTTTATGGCTTCTGCGGCTGGCTGTTTATACAAAAAAAAGGAACATTAAAAAAAAATATGGGGAGAAAGGCTAGATGGCTTAATATGACAAAAGTTCCTGCAAGCTTGATTTCACACGGTAACAAAATATACTCTGAAAGAATAAAAAACGTTGGTTTTACTCTACCTTCTCAGGTAACCTCTCAAGAGCGTGCTGGAGTTCCCCACACAGGCTACGGATTCCAGATGAACTTCTCATGAAGCCGTCATTATCAGGCAGGCAGTCAGTGAGGCTAATCCATTGGTTAAGGATGGTTACGTACTCCCGCTGCAAGGTGATCAGATTGCAGAAGGAACTGTGCCATGTAGAGATTTCAACTTCCAACTGAGTTGCCGCATAACAATGGGAGTCGGTTGTTGGCTCACTCCCAGGTCGGTTGACAAGGAGACTGGCCTGCTGAGCAATACGGTTCTGAACCTGATGGCATTCGTACATGTTTCTCCACATATGCACAAGCCTAAGTTAGCAGAAGCAAGGCATAAAAGTGCGTTAGAAGATTTAACCGAGACAGAAATATAAGTATCAGAAGGGAGGAATGCAGAATTAACAAGACAGCATGGTAGCCATGGCACTAAGTTGGAAAATAGTTTGGTGCTTACATCTGTTATCTACGAAAATAGTACAAGATGCACATGTCGCAACAACAGTATGGCACAAGATGCCCGAGGTAAATATAAAATACTTCCTATATGCCAATAATCATGAACGACAATAGAGCTCTAGTATGACTCAACATAAGTGACGTCAAAGCTATACTTGGGTCCTCCTGATAAAATTATTATGAGCTATATCTCAATTCGAGAAGGAGGTGCATAAACAGAACTTCCGAAATGCATCTATACATTAGGAATAGAAAACAAATCACAGGCCTAACTATGGCAGTAAAATGGCAGCTTTGAACTATTAGATATTCTAGTTCACAAAATTTTGGAGCTCACCCTGCAGATAATTCAATAACCTGAGGGTATAACTCCTCATCTCTGAGCCTTGATATGGTCAAACATGTCAAACTTACGGCCTCCTCTAAAGACATTATCCGAGTTTGCAGCTCCTCGATATTATCCCGAACTTTCTCTGCATGCAACCTATCATGCTCCCCTGATTCTAGCTTCTGTAGCACTGAACTGTTCTTTCTGTATTGGAACCTTGCAATTTCTTCACCCTGCAAGACAGGGTAATAATAATCAACACTTTTTTGAGTTTTGGTAGAGCAACATTTTTTCGAAAAGATGGAACGCCCCTGGCTTCTGCATCGAGTGATGCACCAAACCAGAGCAAGTAAACATTTATTCATCATGCATAAAGCTCTCCTTTGTGTCAGAACTAACAAACGTTTCTGCTCAAGCATCTTCGTAAATATTCTATGATTCCTCAAAATCTACCATACAAGATATAAGCTCTTATCTTACTCCTTGAGTGTATTGTGTCATTTCAGTGGAACATAGACCAAATCAACATGATGCTAAGACTCCCATTTTTTTCGATAAAGGGATCTTTATTACTTGAAGAGTTTTAAGTATTACACCCGGCCTCTGCATAACTAGGATGCACACAGCCCCAAACTAAGACTCCCATAGCGCACCTTAACTAACTTGTAGAGTTTTTGCTCCTCATCATAAAGCTTGTCTAGTGTTTTGCCGTGATAACCGTATCCACCTGCATCACTTGAGGATTCTCTGTTCGCTTGCATAGACTTGAATGACCAGCTCCAAGAAAGTGTAGAGAAAACCTTGGCAGACTTGGAATTTCTTCCTGCACCTAAACAACAGTGTTATTCTTCAGGAAGTGCTTGTTTGTTAAGAAGTATAAACTACGCTAATTTTATTTCTGAACCAACTGTAATAGATAAAGTACGGAATATTGGTTTCCATTGTTTGGTGTATATCTGATACATAAAACTTTGGAAAATGAAACAATACATACACGGGAAGCTTCGTATAGTTCATACTTCATAGTACATATACATAATAAGATGCTTGATTGTAAGTTCTTAAATGGCATCTAAACAAATACAATAAAGGACTTCTCAAGGATAATACATTGCTGAGTAAAAACTCAATATTTACCTTTCTTTACCTCTAACTCTGAGAGATCTAGCCGCCCAGTAGCAGAGTCCAAAAGTATGACGACATCGCTCCCACTTGCTGCTGCTTTCAAGAAATACTCATCGATCTCCTTAGCAATTCCTACCAGTGACTTGTCACTCCTCAAGTCCACCACCGAAGAGTCTGGGTTCTTTGTCATCCAGCTAACCATTGATGGGTTTTCATCACCCAGAACCCTACTCTTTGCTTGATGCACTTCCACACGCCTAACAATGTCGTCAACATTGCTAGAGATGCGCGGATCTCCTGTGGGTTCTCGAAAAAAAACATCGCTAGAGACGCTTTCATCATCTCCATCAAATTCTGTGCTTGTTTCCACCCAATCGTCATCCATGATAACTTGTGAGGGCACTTCTTTATCATTCCGACCGTCCAAGAAAGATGGGAAATTCAAGGGACGCATAGCGATTGGGTCTATGTGCTCCCACTCCATACCTGGTGGCGGAGGTGGGGGTAGAGGCGTCGAGCAGCTGTCGGTGTCATCGTCGTCATCCGTAGAATCATCCTCATCAAGTTCACCATCTCTCTTCTCCCTCTTTCTTATCCTTATTGGACTAAACGGTATAAGTGGTGGGTGGAGTGGTGAGGATGGCATTGATGATGTTACCGAGTGTGGTGGCATTGAGGATGTCACCGAGTATGCTGGAGGTGGCGGCGGCGGCGGCCGAGGTGGCGAGGCTGCCACTGCAATGCCTCCAGAAGACTGTTGTGACAATGCAGACTCCACCTCCACGAACTGGCGGAGGGTGGCTCCAGTGTTGCGGAGTGCCTGGAGGTAGGTAATGTGCGCAGCCGCAAGGTCGACACGGCGGCGGCCAAGTTGCTTCATGAGGTTCCTCCTATCCCTACATCTCCTCACGGCCTCCTCATCCTCCACTTTGGAAAACCTGCAACCCATCTGCCACCAGCACAGGCGAACACGCCAATCAAAATTGCAGCACCACCAGAAAATCCCGAATTGGGCGCTTTCTTGCCACAGTCAGAATTGTCTGGAACTGAACATCGAAATTCCAGCGAGCAGACAGAATCCTGCGGCAGTCCCTAATCATCAAAGATGAACATGACAGATTCTCCAACTGGGTTTTTCTTTTCTTGACTTGATACCAACGAAATCCGCCGAAACTGCCGCAATTTGCCCACAAGAAACGATATCCACCCCCAGAGAAACCGCACCCCAACAACCACTCTCACATCATCATAAAACAGAGGCACGCTCCCTTTCCCATATATCAAAATCTGGGCATACAAAAGAGTTGATCCAATCATGAAGATTCATCAGCTAAAACAAAGCCGAGGCAGAACAACAAAAACAATTGAAAGAATCTTTAATACTCCTAGGATAAACTCTAGCCTGCTCGACTTACCAGAAAGGTCTCGGTTAAAGAAATGCTCCCCGGTCCGCAATCCTGGAGTGGTTAGTCGGCTTGAAAGCTAAGCAGGGGATTGGAGAAAGAAGGATCTAGGCAACCTGAAGAGAAGTAACAAGTAAAAGCGGCGGGAGCAGGCGGTGATGCCTCGTAGCCTTGATTCTCACTCCCAAGAACCCATCTCCCTCTCTCTGGTGAAGCACACGGACTAGCAGGTTGCAATGGTGCTTAGCAGAGAGGGGGAGAGAGGAGGAGACAATTGGGGGATGGGATGGGGGAGAGAAAGGAGAAGAGAAAGGGGAAAGCGAAGATGCGGGATTTGGTTTTCTTTCCGGACTGCGGTAAAGTAGGTAGTGGTGCGAGGAAGAAATTGTTGCGCAGGAACAGGAACGCAGAGGCTGAGCTGCCACTCCTTCCCTCTGTCACAGAAACTCCCCCACTTGTCCTCTCATTTTCTTTTGCCTTCCCTTGCAGGTTCCGCTAGGTCCACACCGCCCCATCCATGGACGGACCTAGCGTAAACCCGTGAGCCGTTGAGTGTTTACGGATTCGACGAGTCGACTGAATTGAAAGCTAGTCAAGAATCAATCGACCGGCCTAAAAAAGGAATCAATCGACCAACAGATCGAAAATAGTATCGATCGACCAGTTGCATATCAAACCTAAAGTTATAGAACTCGCTTTCCTGAAGTGTCCTAAAGCTCACAACGTCGGCTTAGCTGACTTTGCTCACTTGATGTTCATTACACACGTGTTAGTAACCCGTAACACATACACGCGGAAACCACGAAAAATATTGGGGACACCTGTGTAGGAATATTTGGAGAAACCCTAAAAATAGAAAAGAAATACAACAAATACCTTCAGATATCTACAACTTTCATCGTCCCTACTCGTGTTGTCGGATGCGAGGAAGCACCGTCGCCCTCGGCTTTGTGATCTGAATAAGAGGCGTGTAATCGTAAGCCTAAGTCGTTGTGGCGTCGACCGGGACTTCATGCTCCTGAATTCTAGATCCTCGGCTTGCCAATGGAGACTAACGGATCCACCACCCTCAAGACTCGGGGTGGGCGTTCGGTCTTTTCGGTTAGTTCGTTTCGGTCTTTCCGGTCTTTAACAATTTCGGTCATCCAGAAATGATACCCGTAATAAATACGGTCTTTTCGGTTTTCTGTTCTTCGGTCTTCGGTCTATTCGGTTCGGTCTTCGGTCATGACCAAATAGACCAAAATATAGGGCGCGAGAAGGGGAATCGGCGCCCGGGACTGGGAAAGTGGGAAGCGATCGACTGGTCTCTCATGCACGGGAGAATCTACAATACGCTGGGCTGAGATACCCAGTTGTTGAGCCTAGAGACTAGATGGTATAGTTGGTTTAGTAGTTGGGCATATAGACTAGATGTACACATAAGCTGGGCTGACACACAAATTCGGCTGCTTCCGTACGTAATTCACTCAAAATAAAATAAAATCGGTCTTTCGGTCTATTCGGGTTATCTATAAGTGATACCCGAATTTCTGATCTAATTTCGGTCTTTTCTAATTTGCTACCCAAATTTCTAACGGTCTTTTCGGTCTAGGTCATTTCGGTTTCGGTCTCGGTCTTTTCGGTTTCGGTTTTCGGTCTTTGGTTTTTATGCCCACCCCTACTCAAGACGTGTTCCTCGCATATCGGAGTCGTCATCACCAAAGCAGAGAGGCAAGGCTCCTCCACCCTCCCATCACCATATATAAGTTGTGGACGGAAGGGAGAGATACCTCACATCCTTGTCGGTGAAGTGAGGATGTAGTCACCTTCCTTATCACCAATTTTGTAAGACTCTGCAGTGATTGATGCTACCAATTTTTTATTGTTACATGTAATATTTTATCTGAATTTCTATAACATATATTACATTGTTGTCCAAAATGGACTCACTTTTTGTATCAGGTATATAAATGAAACAATAGCATATAGAACACTGCTACGAGCTATTAATATAAGCGTCCCGCTATCAACTGCAGGTAGAATTATCATTCCTCACGGGCAAAGCAACGTGTTTGGTATGACCCTGGAAGAAATGAAAACGTACTTCTAGAATCAATAATGATACAAGTTTGGGTTAGCTTTGGGCAGCGGCGGAGCTAGGAAGATAATCCTGTGGGGTCAAAGCTACACTTTTCATAGATTTTACCTAATTTTTGGTATTTTTTCTATAAAAATAGACAAGTATATGAAGGATTTGCTAAATAGCTATGGGGTCGGCTGACCCCACAGCTATAACGTGGCTCCGCCACTGGCTTTGGGTGGCAGTGGAACTACAGTTTCCACGACCGAAGAGCATGAAAGGATGGGTGGAGTGGGAGATACACTCGTTATGAAAAATAAAACTTTAAATGTATTTAAAATGTCAAAACATCTGAACAAAAAATTTGAGTGTATGTTCGCATGCAAAGATTCGTGAGAAAAGACTTTTTTGTGGACTGTATAAAATAATTTCTCGTAAAAAGTCATTTTAGAATACTGGAGTTTGTCTTTTTTTACACAAGCCACAAAGCATATATTTTTTCACGGAAAATTTGTACGCAAACATAGAATTAGGATTTTTTGTCATTTTGAAGTATGGTTTTGAAATAATAGGTGCAGGTTCCTATGAGGTAAAACAGATTTCCCGGTGGAGTGCCGCATGGCAGCATGAGATAGGACACCAGTGCGAGAAGCGTACTGGCTCACTGCACGACTGTTGGGTGGCCCCGTCTTGCCTGCCTGCCTGTGGACGAGACCGTGCGTAAAACTGCTCGCTCCGGAACTGAACGATGGCACGTTCGGCGGCCGAAAATGATGGCGGTGTATTCGGTGGATGAGTTGTGCTGCACGAGCCGGATAGCTTCATCACACACGGAGACGGCGAGCAGCTCATTCATGGCCAGCTCGGCGGTGTTTGCTTTTTCGTCTTAAAAAAGAGGGGACCCTAGATCTGGGAGAAAGTTCCGTATGGTCCCTATGGATCGTTTGTTAGAGTATCTCTAATACAAGTATCTAAGACTAGTCACAACGGGGAGTAACTTAGACTAGTAACATGCATATGTTACTACTCTAAGTTACTACCTCCATAGTGGGGAGTAACATGTGTGTAGTGTCATATTTAATAGGTTATACACTCATCTTGCCTTGAAATGTGTGATGTTATGGTAACATAGCTAGTTACCACAACCATCTCTTTACTCATTAATTACCCGCCACATCAGATTTTTTGCCTATGTTGCACTGATGTTACTCCTATGTTACTCCCCATTGTGACTAGTCTAATAAGAAGTAGATGGTGTAAATAGGAATTAACCCTTTTTTACATTATGATGAGGGGCCAAAATGTGCTCTCCAAAAGTAGTACTCCCTCTGTTCCAAATTAGTTGACTTGGTTTTGTCCAAATACGGATGTATCAATACTTGTTTAGTGTCTAGATACATCTGTATTTAGACAAATCCAAGTCAATTAATTTGGAACGGAGGGAGTACATATACATCACCACGGGTCATGCTAAAAAAAGCATGTAGCTGCGTGGCTCCAACAGCAGCTTCTCGCTCGTGGCTAAAAGGCGGCTCTGTCACTGTCGCCGGCCCTGCCACCCCTCTGACGCTGCAATTTAGCCCTCCTGTACCCGGCCATGACCCCGCCGCAACCCTGCGCCGCCGCTGCGACCCCGTCATCTCCCTGTCGCCCCTCAACCGCCACCCCGCCGTCATTCCGCTCGATTGCCCTTAATTTCGCGACTCCGGTCGTTCGTTCCCACGTCTCTGCAGCAGCCTCGCCTCCCCTCCGTCGTGGCCGCGGCTCTTCCTAGTCAAGTAAATCTCTTTTTTCAGTTTTTGTATATTGCAATGAACTAGCTAGTTGATTTAGATTTCTGAGTTTTTAGATGAGTTCGTACTAGTATGAGCGTGAGCAAAATACAAGAGGGGGCCAATTCCATAGAAAATAGCAAATAAGCATAAAAATGGGGGCAAGTCTTCGAACAAATATAATATATTTTTAGATGGCAATATCGTATGATATATAGTTATCTTGTTCACGCAAATACAATAGATATAACTGGTTTGAATAAACCTGGGAATTGCGGACAAAGAATTTTTTGATGCTCCAAAATAAAGAACGCATATAATGACCAAAAAGCAACTAAGTATGGTCAATAACTAGCTAGATCACTTCGGTTATTCTTAGGTTTTTTATCAGCAATTATATCTTCATATGAAAATTTTGAAGCAATTTCCCGTTCTTTTAAAAAGATACGGCATGTTTTGTTGCTTCCCCATTGCTACCTAAATCCAAAAAAATGCATCAATTGAGGGGCGCCAAGGGAAATAAATAAGATCTGCTATTGCTAGTACTGCAGTCTGCAGGACGGACTGCAATCAGGAAATTGAAAACTAGAAACTGCATCTAGGAAAACTACATCTAGGAAATTAGAGAGGAGCGGGGCTGTGTTGGGTGAGGATTGAAGCGTACCTGGCCGCTGGGTGAAGCCGTGAAGAGTGGGCGGGGCAGCGGAGTAAATCTTGCCATCGCATTCTCCGCTTCGGTCCCCGTAATCGCGGGCTAGGGCTGGGTCGCTCTTCCGTCGCTGACTCGCTGTGTGAGTTGTGCGCGTCTGGAAGCAGAGGCGTGCGACCTAACAGAACCTGAACTGAAAGCATATTTGTGCGCCTATGCCCTATGGACTGCGCTCTATGAGTCGACTTTGTATACAATTTTTTCTGCACAAAATCTTGGGTATTCACTGGAATACAGGTGCATACCCCCAGCGTCGCCACTGCCAAGGAGGAGGAGGACCGCGACGCCAAGCAGGAGGATCGACTGGCTAGGAGGAGAATCAGCTGGCAGGACCTAGCGATTCAGCGAAATTGCCATGGAGGGCCGCGGACGCGTGAGGGACTCACGGCAGGCTGTTTTCTCTCCTCCATCTGTGGTCGAACTGGGAAAAGCAGAAGAGATATTGGGCTTTTTCGTGCTAATGGGCTGAGTTAGAGAGGCAGCCTACCTAGTAAAATGAAATTACACTTTGGGAAGGGGGGGGGGGGGGGGGGGGGCAGCAGCCCAGTTTCGCCTCCATGAGGCTCCGCCAGTGCTAGTATGATTCTTCATCCTCCGATGAACAATTTGATTTGGCCGAACATGAGGATATTGCAATATTAACGATGGTGCACAAGAACAAGAGGTCAAAACATGGTGGATCCGTGTTTGGCCGCGAGTTCTTACGGAGAGAACGGGTAGATGCTCATGAAAGATTGATGCGGAACTATTTTAGTTCAACTTTCGACTACCTATTTTCGACGGCGTTTAGAATGTCTCTAAATTTGTTTGATCATGTTTGCAATTCTGTGAAGCAATATGATCGATCATTTGAACAAAGGACAAAATGCTTGTGGTATGCTTGGACACAACACTCAGCGGAAGGTTACAACTGTATTGCGTATGATGGCATATGGTGTTCCTGCAGATTTAATTGATGATAATTTGGCAATGGGAGAAAGACTTCAATATTTTATGTCGAGGCATTGGCGAAGACAATTGTAGAAGTGTTTGGGGAAGAATATTTGAGAGCACCCAATGGTCAGGACACTCACATGTTATTGGAGATAAATAAAGGTCCAGTGTTTCCAGGTATGCTTGGTTCCATTGATTGTATGCACTGGAAGTGAAAGAATTGTCCTGCAGTATGGCATGGACAATTCAAAGGACACAAAAAAGATGTGGAGAGAGCTTTTGCCATTTTCCAATCCCAATTTGCTATTGTGCAAGGTCCGGCTAGGTTTTAGGATCAAGAAAACCTTTGGTATATCATGACAACGTGCGTGATCTTGCATAACACGATCCTTGTGAACGAGCATGGACAGAGACTACAACATCTTTGACCTAATGGGACACCGTGTGCGGTCTTGTAAAAATGCATACATAATTCAACGGTTCCTGCAGGTTTTTCATGATATCAGGGATGTCGATACTCATGTTGATCTTCAAAAAAATTCTCATGGAGGAGTGGTGAGCATATGGCATAGGAAACAATGAAGTCTATATCGTCTTTGCATGGATTTTATTGTACTAATTTGGGCTAAGCTATGCTCTTTCTGTTGGATGTTATGAACTTAATGAATTATGTAATAATCTTATGTGTTGTGGATTTTTGTTGTTATTTTATCATGTTGTATTCAACTTATATGCATATGAGTCTTCTGTTTATATGATTTTGGATCAAGGCGGCTACACGGTGGCGCTATTTTACATCACCTACCGGGGAAGTGGTGCCCTAAAATACATCACCTGTTGGAGTTGCACACTTTTGGTGATGTAAAAATCACGTTTTTGTGATGTATATTTTACATAAGGTTTTTTTGGTGCCCTATTTCACATCATATATTGGAGATGCTCTTACAATTTAAAATAAAAATCTTGTATAATGCGAAAATAGGTGGGAACGAATCCGTTAAGGCTAGACATACAAGTAAACAAATAATTTTACACCTTTCACAAGCCCCTTTTTTTCATCTATGTTTTTTCTTTCTGTGGACAAGAGATGGCCAAAATTGTAATTATTTATCCTAAGCAGCATGTATTACATATGTTATGTCAAATTTGTTCACATCAATTTGCAATGTAATTGTGTGCCTTTAGGATAAATATCAATTATTAATTTAATATATCCAGGCTAAACATATGAATTGCTTGTTGAACTTATTTATGTGCCAATATTTATTTTTTAGAGGGAGAATGACAGAGAATACAACACAGATTGTATGACATCTGGGTCAAAATAGAAAAAAAATGCACAAATGGACATGTATGCGAACGATTTTGGGGTGCCCTTGGGTAGACACATGGACGAGCCATGGCGAGCTGCGTCGAACATGCTAGGTCTCATCCTCCCGCGTGTGCTCCTCCGGTGTGAATCGCCGGCGGCCTTTTCGGTGATGTCAGTATGACGTCCTCGTCGCGCACGTCCTCCTCACTATAATCAACCGAAAGGATTTTTTGTTTTTTATTTGAGCTGACATGTGGGTAACACCAGTCAGAAATCATGTCAATTCCCGTTCAATTCGGGATCGGTGCATATTGCAAACATCTAACCAAACCGTCGTGGTTTTCTGCGATTCAAATGTAAAGTGGTGGTTTTTCAAAATTTAAGGGGCACCGTGGTGGTTTTATGCTAAGAACTCGATTGTATATCACCTATTGGAGACAACGCAAAAGAGCGTTTTTTTATATTGGAATAATAACCTAAATTCGGTAAAAAATAGCAGAACCAACGGTAGGAGATACAACGCTGAGTCGCTGAGATACAACGCTGACATTGTAACACATCCCCCATGGCATTTTCTGTGGCTCAGTTTTGATCTCGTAGACAGCGGGGCCATCCCAAAGATAAGCTGCTAACTAGCGGCCACATTCCAATTTCATGCAGAAGAAAATCTAGAAAGCAAACAGGTCAAGAGTTACTTGGGTTTCCTATCATCAGTAGAGGGAGAAGAGAGCAGGGGAAAGAGGAAGCAGAAATGGCTGCAATATCAGCAGCAATCTCCGGCTGCTGCTCTTCCTCCTGTCTGTCCCAGTCCCAGCGGGGTCTCCTGCCCTCTACAAGGAGAAGGCACTTCAAGGTCACGGCCATGGCTCCCAAGAACAAGGTAAACCCGACTGCAGCTTCTTCAGTTCCCAGTCTTCCCAAGATCCAATTAGTTTTGTGTCCATGTCAATCCCAAATGCCAAAATAAATTTCGCTCCAAGAATTTGAGTGCCATGTTCAGTTTCCACATGCTGAATGCTCTGGTACCATAAGAAACTGCTCGCTCTTGAAGGTGAACAAGTACGACGAGGGGTGGTCGAAGACGTGGTTCGGGGCGGGGATCTTCGCGGAGGGGAGCGAGGAGGCGTCGGTGGACGTGTTCAAGAAGCTGGAGAAGCGCAAGGTGCTGAGCAGCGTGGAGAAGGCGGGGCTGCTCTCCAAGGCGGAGGAGCTCGGCGTCACGCTCTCCTCGCTGGAGAAGCTCGGCCTGCTCTCCAAGGCCGAGGACCTGGGCCTCCTGAGCCTCGTCGAGAGCGCCGCCACCGTGTCCCCCGCCGTGCTCGCGTCCCTCTCGCTGCCGCTCATCGTCGCCTCCATCGCCACGGTCGTCTTCGTGCCGGACGACACCACGCTGCTCGTCACGCTCCAGACCGTCGTTGCCACGCTGTTCGCGGCCGGCGCAGCCGGGCTGTTCGTCGGCTCCGTCGTGCTCGACGGCCTGCAGGAAGATTGATTAGCGCTTCACTCCATTTGAGTCCGCTCCTTTTGTAGTAGGATACACCACTACTACGAACTATACTATGACTAGTGAGTTAACGATTTGGTCGTTGCGTATTAGCATCGTGCAAGCTTACGCTCAACTGCTAAAGAAACCGCACTTACTACTGTACGTGCGTGCTGTGGAGTGTGCTCGTGTAATTAGGAAACAGGTGTTCTTTTGTATGTTTATCCAATTCAAATATACGCGATCATATATATCTTGTTCCGACTTCTTTTGCAAAGCCCTGAGAAGAATTTCTTAGTCTTAGCCAGGAACTTGCAGGACTCTGCTTTCTTTGCAACAAATCATGCGTCTCCCCGTCAACCCTTCAGCCTATCTCCACATGCGTTATTCAAGGAGAAACAGCAGCACAATCATGATTTTTTTAGAACCATGCAGGAGCACTGCATGTGTAATCATAGATAGAAAGAAAGAAAGCCAAATAATTGGCTAAGAATCATGATACTGATCACCCATCAACTGCACAGAATAGTTCGATCAGGGCATTCCAGCCAAACTAGATGATCAACATTTTCTGAAGAATGCAAACTCAGCTTTTTTTATTACATCGAAGAATATAGATATCTGGCAATTTGGGAAAGAAATGGCAGAGAGATTGTTTAAAAGCATTGTTTGCTTAACTGCTAGCCAATCAGAATTCCTATTGGAAACAGAGAGCTACCATCAGATGGGCAAAATTTGGAGAATAAAATTCGATTTTTTTTCATGCAAAAAACTATTAAGTATAGAAGGAATTTTATTGCTTCATTACAAGATGAACAAGGTGAAATCCACACAATGCATCAAGCGAAGGAAGCAATCTTGGAGAGAACATTTTAACAAAGATTGGACACCACTTCTGTCACTGAAAATGAGTTGGATCTTGCCTCCCTAATTCCTAGAGTAAGTGATCTCCTTCTGCTTGAAGAACGCTTCACAAAGGAAAAATTGATAGAGTTATTGAAGAGCTTCCATCAGAAAAGGCTCCCGGACAAGATGGTTTCAGTACAAACTTCATTAAGGCCTGTTGGCATATCACTGCAGATGGTTTCTATGCATTAATAGAGGATTTTTACAATGGCAAGGCTACCATCCAAAGCATCAACTCTTCATCACACTTATCCCAAAAAAGGATGGCCCCATGACTGCTTCTGATTACAGACCCATTTCACTACTCAACTGTTCTATCAAGATTATCACTAAGTTGCTGGCCAACAGACTCCAGAAAGTGATGCATAAGCTGGTCCACAATAATCAATATGGTTTCCTAAAAGCTAAATCAATTCAAGACTGCCTGCCATGGGTCTATGAATACATTCATCGTTGCATTCAGTCAAACATTGAGTGTGTTATTCTGAAATTAGACTTTGAAAAAGCTTTTGACATGTTGGATCACAAGACAATAAAGGAAATTATTAGAGCTAAAGGATTTGGGCCAAAATGGATCAATTGGATTGATATGATTTACTCCACTGGTTTCTCTTCTGTGCTACTTAATGGCATTCATGGAAAGCAATTCTTTTGCAAGAGAGGAGCTAGACAAGGGGATCATCTCTCTCCTTTGATTGTTGTGCTTGCTGCAGATTTACTTCAAACCATCTTCAATGAAGTTATGGCTGCTCATCTGATTTCTCCACCTCTCAACTATCAAGCATGCCCTGACTTCCCAATAGTTCAATACACTGATGATAATCATGCAAGCTTGCCCCCACTCAGCTTCAACATGCCAATAATCTGCTTCTTCACTTTGCTGCGTTCACTGGGCTCAAAGTTAATTACAGCAAATCAAACTTAATCCCTATTAATGTCCAGCAAGATAGGATTCAGGCCTTGTGTGATTCTTTGGACTGCTCTGTTGGAAATCTGCCTTTCACATACTTGGGTATGCCACTTTCCTTATCCAAGCCCAGAGTTGGATGTTCAACCCTTCTTTCATATGGAGAAAAGCTTGTTCTCATGATCTCATCAAGTCAGTGTTCTCAAGCCTGCCAATGTTTTATATGTGCACCCTATATATTCCTCCCACTGTTTTGCAACAAATAAATAAATACCTAAGACATTTCTTTTGGAGGAAATATGGCATGGAAGATAGTGGCGCCACACTCATTGCATGACAAAAAATTTGTAAGGCTAAGAATCAAGGTGGTCTTGGAGTTATCGACCTTGCTGTTCAAAATTCACAAGTTCTTCAACTGTCATAATCTGCCTTGGGTCAAGTTCATCCATGAGCAATACTATTTCAATAGAGCTATTGATGGCGGACCAGTAGGTTCTTTCTGGTGGAAAAGCATCATCAAGCTATTTCCGGATTACAAAAGCATGGCTAGATGTCAGGTGGAAAATGGAAACTCTGTGATGTTTTGGTCAGATCCATGGTATTTCAAGCTTGCCAAGTCAAATATCCAGAGCTTCACTCTTTCTGCATTACTGACAATCAGTCAGTTAAGGATTTCCTCCAGCACGCAAATTTGGCAGAGAATTTTCATCTTCCTCTTTCAGCTCAAGCCTTCCAGCAGCCCCACCTGTTACAACAAGATATTGAGAGGATCTCACTTTCCACAGAACATGACAAGTGGTCTTACATTTGGAACTCAGAAAACTTCTCTGTCCCCAAGGCATATGAAATTTTGAAAGGACCCAAAGCTCACAATATTGTTCAATTGATCTGGAAATCTGCTTCCATACTTAGATACAAGATTTATTTCTGGCTACTTCATGATCGGATTAACACAAGAAACCTTCTGTCCAGGAAATCATTCCATCTTCCTTCCTATTACTGCATCCTATGTAACAGCAACTCAGAAGAAAGAGCCCTGCACCGGTTCTTTGACTGCCCCTTTGCCTTGGATTGTTGGGATATGGTTCTGATTAATAAGCGGAGAGGTATCTCTTTTTTATGATGAGTGTTGTCTAGTAAGAGATGTGCTGCCTAAGAATATTGCTATGGAGATACTGCTGCTGTAACATTTGGAGATAAAGAAATGACAGCATCTTTCACAATATTCAACCTAGCGTGATCTATGGAAAATTCAGTTCAAGCAGGGTCTTCTTATTCTCGGTCACCGCATAAAGGCAAAATTCTCAGAAACTCTTAGGAGCTGGATTGATTCAGTTCTTGTTCCAGACTCAGATTAGTCTTTCATCATGTTAGAAAAAACTGGTGTTGGTTAAACCCTTTCTACTTGTATTACCTTGTAATTTTTTTTAAATTAATGAAAATTACCGTAGACAGACCCGCGACTGATACAGATGATGAATCTACAGACAAATTGGCATTAAACCCACCGATAACATTCCAACCACCAGCATTGGCTATATCAAATACGCCCACACACCACACCTATGATGGTGATAAGTCCCAACTCCCAACCTGGAGAACCCCCACATGAGGGCATCAACAGCCCTCAAATTTGCTAAACCAACAGAGCATTCAACACTAGCTACTTTTCACACACAGAGAAGAGGGTAACAAGGTAGGATCAGTAACCAGCAAAATCTTATCTTACATCCAGTTTCCTCACTGACTTTGCTTCTCAGATTTGGGCTGGTGGTTACCCGATGCATCATCCATATGTTCTTGTTCAATCGACTTCATCTCAAGTTTCTTCTTCTCCTTCTGCACGACTTGCCTAGGCATCACCTCCAGGATGAAGCTTCCACCATTCCAAGTGGCCGCACAGACCTTTAGTACTTGGAAGATCATGTGCAAGCGGTACGAAAGGAATATGGGGACAGTAAAAGCCAACGTTGCCACTGTGAACAGTGCCTGAAGCAGTATGTACATGAACGGACGATTCTTGTCACCAAGTAATCCGCTCAGTCTCCACCAGATGTTGTTTGCTTTCTGTGCTTTCTTTGACATTTCCCTGCGAAACAAATGACAGAGATGAATTGCTGGATTTTCTTAGATGGGAAAATACATAAACATAAGTAGAGAATTAAGGCAAGTACAGAAGATGAGAGGAACTCAAATTACATCTAGCAACAAGCAAATTATTTGAACCAAGGTTTAGTTGTTGGGAGGTGTGGATGTGAGTCCTCTATGGCTCAGATTTGGTCTATATTTGTTCTTCTGAATTGTTTGTTACCTATTTCCTCCTAGTCATATGTATTCTCATATTTTTATGGAGATTTCAGCTTTGCTGGGTATCAGCCAGCTACAATGAGTGTACACTTTGTTCCACTCATAGGCCCTTGGTAGTCATATAGCCAAGTGACAAATTTCCGTCATACATCCATCATTACTATCACTTTTTTAGGTCTAATGGGTTCATTCAAAGTCAATAAGTGGAGGGTATTCAAGGATATGAATGCATATGAAGCAATCAACTCCAGACTCCATATGTATACAGTATACCACATCAAGGAATACAAAAGATGTACCTGTATGATGTCATGACTTCAGGATCGCTCAACAGCCTTTGCCGACGCAGCACATTAACTATGAGGAAATACATAAGTTGCCACAAGGTGTAAGCAGCGAGAGGAATAACAAATAGCCATATCCACAGATATGATTTGTCCTCCACATATGGCCATGTGACTCTGGCTGCTCTTCCTTCTGGATGCATGGCAGCAAATGTTTGCGGGTTCCACCACCGGATGGTGAACAAAACAATTCCTGTAGAAGTCATCTTTCAGTCACGTTAACTGAATAAATTCGGCATAAGTGCTGGATGAATAATACAATGGCAGTATGGTACTATAACCCTAAGGTAAGATCATCCAGAACAAACTTCAAACCAAGAGTAGTTATCTGCTGCTCCCTCCGTTCCTAAATATAAGATGTTTTAGCTCTTTTCAGATTCGTACGTATCTAGACATATTTTAGTGTGTATGTTCACTCATTTCACTTTGTATGTAGTCTACATTGAAATATCTAAAACATCTTATAATTAGGAACGGAGGGAGTACAACTTAAACTCAATCTCCCCTTAGCATAACAAGCTAATAAAAAAAGAAATGGCGACAACCAACAAAGTAGTCATCAACTCATCATAAAGCTTCATATATAATGTGCACATTAGTTACACAATTTCAATAAACACTAGACACAATAATTAAAACGTTTCACTATGCTTAGATTATTTTCTGCTTAGAGAAGCAAAGTTTCCTATCATTCTATGCGTGGAACAGAGCTGTTATAGTGTGAGATAACATACCAGGCAAGAGGTGTATCAGAACACTAACAAGTTTATCAAATGAGCTAAACACCAAGCTGCATCGCCACACAATTAATGCCCAAGCAAGAGGACCCTGCCAAAAATGAATACCACATGATTGCGGACATATTATAAGCAGGAAACATAAACCAGTTAAACCACAAGAATACATTTCATACCTCTGCAAATGAGAAGCAAACCATGAAAAGTTTTTCATCCTTTGGATAGAAGAGAATCATAACAAGAAGGAAAGTGTTGGCATAGTAGCAGAAATCCTGCAGAATACATCAACGGATGTAACCCAGTGGATTTATTAGTAATGGACCATGGAAAATAAAATAGCTTGGAGCCTTGGACAAACCATAAGCACAGCAGTCACCGGGTGAAGGGAAATTCCTAATGCACTAAAAAAATCACTACTATGCATTATGAACAGAAATAGTGTTCTCGCTTATACTGAAAATACATGGATGCAAAGATAAGATACAAGATAAACTGATAATATGTCTTTTGCAATACTAACGTTGACTCTATATACTGTGATGGTTGTGCAGGGACACTTGGGGATACTAAACTGTCATGCGCTCTACCGCTTAAGCGTTGCCTAAGCGCCTAAGGCGGGCAAAAATGAAAAACCTAATGTGCTGCGGGGCGCTCTATCGCCTAAGCGTCCTAAGGCGGACGCCTTAAAAACAATGGTATAGAACAGTGAAACCAGCACAGTCAAGATGATGACCTAAGCAAACTTCCTTTGGAATTATGTTTTTCTGCTATATCCCATTTCCAGGACATTGAAATACAAGACAGAATTGGACTCACCAGAAGATAGTAGTGCCACTTCTTGTAGCGGTAGTAAATCCACCTGAGAGGAACAAATATGACATAGAACAAGCAATACACATAGGGCACATCCTGTGGTCCTGGAAAACAAAACCAGAGCATTATAAGATGAACCGACCATAACTCTCAGGTGTAGCAATACAAGCGAACAGATCGATTCGGCAATAGCTTACTGGCACCCAAGAGGTAGCAGAATGTCCCAAATCCAAGTACACCCATCAGGTGTGTGACCTGCACATTAAAAGCCACTACCACCATGTTAAGAGGATTCCCCACATTCGAATAGTCATGGCAGTGCATAGTACTTCCAGCAGAGGGTAATAAATGAACAGGACATAAACGCCACCGAATCTAGAAGCGCACGTAGAAACATATTTTAGCACAACCAATGCCCACGGAAATTAATCGCGAAATGAACATATAACGCATACGAGCACTTGAGTATACCCTACAGTTTCAGCGAACAGAACACGGCACAAACAATGGAAGATTCAGTCAGCAGGGGGGAAATCGGAGAAAAGACCTTGAAGATGAAGCGCTCGTGCTCCTCCGCCTTGGTGGCGATCTTGACAGCCTGCTTCGACAGAATCTCCTTCGCCTGGTCCCTCTGCAATTCAACAAACATCCAGCAAATCAGAACACGGGCAATAAATCGCGGGGGGAAAGAGAGACCTGGCGCGATAGGGCTGCGGCGGGGGACTGGCACCCACCCTCCGGCGGACTTCCGCGGCTCCGTTGGCGACCGCCGCCGCCGCCGACACATCGTCCTCCACCACCTCCGACGACGCCATCCCAGAAAAGAGAAGCTTCGAGACGCACGCAACTCGCGAACCAGTCCCTCCTCTCACGAAGACGGAAAAAGCCTCTTCTCCCTACGCCACCTTTCCCTTTCCTTTCCTTACTTCTTATTTCCTTTGTTGTTTTTTATGGTTATTATTATGTCGTCGCTCTTGTTCCTCAGCTTTTAAATCCTTCATTTTCTATTCATTCATCCTCTGACGTGGATTTCGCTTTGATGCCATTTATTTACCTTGATCTAATCTCTTCTTCTTTTGTTTTCTTTCGCAAGTTCCCGTAGCGTTTGTTCCATGGAGGGAGGGAACACGTGGTTCTTTTTGGGGTTGCGTGGTTGTGCGAGCCACGGTGGCAAAATCGACACTGTTGACCTCTGGACGAAAGTTTAACACAAAATGAACCTCGGGCGAAACTATTTCACGCTTCTGACCCTTTTGTGTAGCGTCTCACGATCGGGCGCTACACTTACACAGTGTAAAGCCTTACGATCAGGCTTTACACTGTAGGGTTAGATGCGTGAAATAGTTTCGCGGGAGGTTCATTTTGTGTTGTAGTTTCGTCCAGATGTCAACAGTGTCCAAATTGCCAGCCACGGTTTGTCGAGGCAGTTTGGGAGGACGCGACAGACTGCAAGCAAAGCACGGCGGCGGCAGCGGGGGCAGCACGTGGGCTGTCGCCCTCCTCACCGGCAGATAGGCGCTTTGCGTGTTGGCTGGCATCGACCTGGATTTGCCGGCAATTAAGATTTTGTTTTTCATATTTGGACAGAAATTGTATTTTCGATAGGGAAGAAATTATCTTAGCATCTCCACGAGAGATACCAATAGTTGATCCGACAATTGTTAGACGGTGGTCGACTGAATCGTGTTTAAAGAGTCGACGATGACGCATTGCTACGACACCTACTACGCGACGTCAGACGGGCCGTGGGCTGTCTCGCTGCGAACAAGACCAAGCCGGCCCAGCCCGATGACCAAGCAACGACATCGACTACTACTTAACTGATGGAAGACAGCAGCTGTCGTCATCGATGATTACTGTAGCTATCAGCTCACCTGCTCCTCCCTCTCTTCTTCCTTCCACGAGACTTCCGTGGTGGTTGTAATCGAGATTCAGATTCATATACCTGTGCGTGACGTGAGGACAATGATCTAGATTAAGCTTATATGTATCTAGGTCATAGCAAGTGGTATCCAGAGCCAAGTTTCGTTCTGGAGGAGGAAATTTTTTTTCGTCTCAGATCGATAAATCCGAGCGACGGGTGCGAATTCTTCACTGAATTTGCACAAAACACCTCTGGTGTACCCTAGATCGGTGCGATCGGAGTCGCGTAGGCGCAAACGGCGAGATCCGGACAGCCAACGCTGACGCAACGCGTCACCATGGCGGAGATGACCATCGCGGACCTGCAGCGGCTTCTGCAGGCGACATCGGAGGCCAACAAAGCCACGACGAAGGCGGGACAGGTCAACGCCTCTCGCATCACCGGGCTCAGCACCGCGCTCAACAAGCTCACGCTCTCTCAGGGTGACCTCACCACCGTCTCCAAGCGCGTGGAGACGACGCTCGACAGGGTGATTCAGGCCAACACGGCACTGGATCGATCTGTCGCGAATTGAAGGAGTCGATGGACAACGTGGCGACCCACATCTCCTCCATCGAGAAGGGTGTCCCTCCTCCATCGACCCCGGGGTGCGCCGATCTGTACACGGGCTCGCTTCGGCCTCAAGGGCACCGTCTGCAATCGTCACACCAGGGTGTTGCTTTCAGAGAGGATCAAACCTCTGGACGCACCCTGGTCAGGGGTGAGAATTCTGGCACCCGTGACCTTGAACTGGTTATTTCTGATGATGATGTGGAACATGACAACACTGAGCATAATCATTCTAGGCACCGTCACAATTCTGGGCCTAGACTACCTAAATCTGATTTCCCACACTTTAATGGTGATAATCCTAAGTGGTGGAAGAAAAACAGTGAAAAGTACTTCCAATTGTACCAAATCCAGTCTCATTTGTGGGTCGATTTTGCATCTATGCACTTCAAAGGCAATGCTGCTCTTTAGCTATAAACTTATGAAGCAATGCATAGTATTGGAAGCTGGGTTGAGCTTTGTGTAAGAGTTTTTAGCAAGTTCAATAGAGATAAGTATGCTAAAACTGTAGACACCCTCTTTGCTCACACACAAATTGGTTCGGTAGATGATTATGCTCATAAATTTGAAGAACTCATGCATAAAGTGCTGCTGTACAATCACTCTTACGATGAAACGTTCTTTGTGAGGCGTTTCATCGCTGGGTTGAAGCCTGAAATACGATCAGTTATTAAGCTGCATAACCCAGGAATAGTTGATCCGGCTTATTCTATGACTCAAACGCAGGAGGCTCTTCTGGTGGAGGATACAACTTTGCACAACAACAAGTACTCTCAGCGAGATGCTCTGCGACAGAAGTACAAACAACATGGCCAAATGGCAGGATTTCTGGGGCATAAACCTGAAGACAAAACCATGCCTGACAAAGCTGCTACACCAACGAAGTTTGAATCTCTGAGAACTCAGAGGCGTGCTAGAGGCGAGTGCTACAAGTGTGGGGAAAAATACAGCCCATGCCATAAATGTCCACAGCAAGTGCAGTTACATGTGGTGGAAGAAATGCTTGACACATTACAGCTGACAGAAACACCACCAGAGGCCACATCTGATACTGATTCCTCCGAGGACTCTGATGCAGACAAAGAACATATGCTGAAATTGTCTGTCCATGCTATGTCTGGGACTACCAGCCGAAGAAGCATTCGGTTACAAGGGCAAGTGGGCAAGCATTATGTGCTCATTCTGATTGATTCTAGCAGCACGAGCAACTTCATCAGTCAACAACTGGCTAACAAGCTGCAGTACAAGGAAAGTACAATGCCATTAGCTAAAGTCAGTGTAGCCGGAGGAGGCACAATTGACTATAACAAGTATCTTTCTGAGGTAACTTGGCATACCCAGGGTCACAAATTCACCACTGATCTGAAAGTGCTCCCATTAATCTCATATGATATTATTTTGGGTATGGACTGGCTCGAAACTCAGAATGATGGTAAAATGTGGGTGAATTGGAAGAAGAAGATTATGCGGTTTTGAAAGGGCATGGCGCCCCCATGTGTGGTTTTGGTAATTAATGACAATCCCTATGGACTAATGGTTGCATTGAGTTGTACTTGTAGTGTTTGTCCATAGACCATGCTTGGACTCCATATGTTGGATTCAAGGTTGATGCCATGAATATATTGATATAATGAAGTATTTGGCATCAAGGTCATCGAGGTGTATGGATATATACTTGATATGATCAAGAAGAAGAGTATGTGTTGACCAAGTTGTTATTCAAGGAGTTATCCGATGATTGGTCATATGTGAGTTGAGCATATTGCAAGTATGTCTTGAAGAAAAGGATTATGTGACATTCATGGTTATCTTCAAGACATCATCTACTGAAAAGAGAAGAAAAGATACAAGGTTGATCAAGATTGATCAACTCACAAAGCTCCAAGATGTACCAAGTGGGATAATGTATCTCTTGGTATGGTAAGAAATTGTCCATATAGCTTTGTCAACTAACCCATTACACGTGTGTGACATTTCTATGTGTGGTTAGGTATCTTTATATGGGCGTGCATCAAATGAAGATTTCATATAGCCCATGGGGATGACGTCAAGTGGTGATCGTCATCAAGCTTGAGATGTGCAAGTTCAAGAGAAGTATCTCGAAGTTATCATATGCTTGATGCTTGCCACCCTCTTGGATATAATGGTCAAGTGAAGATGTGCCAATAAGAGTCTCTCCCATAGTGGAGTATGGGGAGCAATATTTGAGTCTTCACCAAGCGAAGCGCAATCAAGAAAGGTGGTCCACTAGAAAAGATCAAGATCATCAACATCTAGCTCAAGTGGAATGCGCAAGGCAAAGGTATGATAGGGTTTCTATTTTACCGGTCTCGTGGTGCTAGTTGGGAGACCGGGTTATAGGATAGATACCGTACTATCAAGAGGGGCTCTCCTCACTTTCCGGCCTCTTGGGGGCGACATTGTGGTTCCACCCCACCTCCCTCGTGTTTACTCCGGGTGAAAACCCTGGTCCTTGACCCGTCGGTGGCGGCGCTTCTGCGTCGTGACCTCCTTGGAGGCACCGCCTTGGAGCAGGGGTCTCCTCACTTTACCGTGCCTGTTTGAGTGTAGAGTTGGTGACTTTTCGCAGCCGATGATTTGAAGTGAAGCTGTCATGTTGCTTTGCCCTGCTGGATTTACAACATGCGGACACGGTGGTCTGATCTCGCCCCTTTGGTGGCTGGCTGTCTTACGCAAGGGTTCGGTACTCGCCGATGTCGGTGTTGTCCGATCTCGCCCCTTTGGTGCTGGCCATTCCACACAAGGGTTTGGTGCTCGCCGCTGTCGATGTTGCGGTCTCCGTTCGGCGCTTGGACGGCAGCCTCTCCTTCGTGCTCGACGTCTGCTGGAGGCTCTGGTCTTTCGTCTCCTGTTTTCCTCTCCGGTGTCAAGCTTTGTGCTAGTTGTGGTGGTGTCTTCGCTGGTGGTCCGATCCTGCCTCTTGGCTGGCTGTTTTACGCAAGGATTTGGTGCTCGGCGTAGTGTAGCCCCTTTTTCGTTTAGCTTGTCATTGGTCTGCTTTGTTGGAGGTTCTCCTCAACACTCTGTATCGTCTGTACTTGCCGTTGTAAAACTTTGAGCTTTTTTAATTCAAAGCTGGGCATTATTGCCTTTTATCTAAAAATAAAAAAAGAGGGGCTCTCGACTAAAGCTTAAGCGTATCAGTTGAAGAGAGCTCAAACCTTTGCATACTTGGCATCGTCATCTTTCTTGGTTCTTACTTGGCTTTTCTCCTTGTTGGGTTTTGGTGCTTGTCGTGTTCTTCATGACAAGCACAAGTTCTTTGAAAACAGATTTCGTATGAAAAACATTTGCGTTTTTGGTGTTGGAAATATTATGGTTTCGCCTTTATGAAAGGTTCCACACCTTACCATGTGTGGTATCCACTCTCCATTATTTATTACTAATATTTCCACCTTTTGTATGGAAGCTCTTGTCGATAGCTTTCCATCAAGATTGGTCTCACCTTATTTGGAGACTCCGGTGCTGTCTAGGCCGGAGACTCCGGTGTCCAACACCGGAGTTTCTGACTCAGGGCAGCCGGCGACTCCGGCCTATATTTTTCTGGGCTGGGCTCATTTTGCCAGCGCGTGGCGTAAGCCTCTGGTGCCCAGTCCGGAGACTGGCCGGAGACTTTGGAAGTCTCTGGTCTGGGCAGAATTTCCGGCCTTCCAGACGGACTCTCCGGGGTAAGTTTCCAGCAACGGCTCTATTTCGTGGGGCCCTATAAAAGACCCCTTCTTCCCCATTGAGACCAGCTTTGCTGAGCACGAAATTGACCTCCATTGTTGACCTCCTTGAGCTTAGCTATCTCTCAATCCCTCCATGATTCTTGCCTCCATTTAGTGGGAAAAGAGAGAGGAGATCTAGATCTATTGTTCCACCAATCCATCTCTCATCTAAGTGAGGGGAAGCCTTTGGATCTAGATCTTGGAGTTCCATTTGTTGAGTTCTTCTTTGTTCTTCCTCTCTTCTCCCCCCCCCCCCCACAAGCATTAGTTGATTTTGGTGGGATTTGGGAGTGACGGATTTGATCACTTATAGTGGTTTTGCCTTCTTGCATTAGTTGCATCGGTTTGAGTTCTCGACGGTGATACGTGGAAAGTGAAGTTGAGAAGCTTGTTACTCTTGGATACTTGGGGTGCCCTAGAGCTTGTCCTCTAGGGTACTTGGGGTGCCCTAGACGGTCCTTGTTGATCTCGGAGTTTTGGTGGCTCCCGGGATTAGTTGAGAGCCTCCAATTGAGTTGTGGAGTGTGCCTCAACCTTGTGATTCTTGTGGCTTTGGGAGCCGCGGGAATTCGGTGGGAGCCTCCAATTAAGTTGTGGAGTGTGCCTCATCCTTGTACGAGTTCGGTGACCACCCTCGAGTGTCCCATAGTGGTTCGTGGTTCTCTACATTGGTAGAGGCACGAAGGAGATTACGGTGTGCCATTTGACGGCTATTCGGGGATCACTTTGTGACTCCGCACCGCTCCAACAGAGACGTAGCTTTCATTGGGAAGTGAACTTCGGGATAAATCATCGTCTCCAAGTGCCTCGGTATTTCTATACCCGAGCTTCTTACTTATGCAATTTACTTTGTGATAGCCATCGAGCTTGAAGTAATATATCTTGCTATCACATAGTTGCTTATCTTGATTAGCATAAGTTGTTGGTGCACATAGGTAAACCTAGCTTTGTTTAGGTTTTGTGCTTGATAAATTAACCGCTAGTTTTATTCCGCATTTATTCAAGCCTAAACCGTAAAGAATTTTAATCGCCTATTCACCCCCCCTCTAGGCGACATCCGTGTCCTTTCAATTGGTATCAGAGCGGGTTCTCTCGTTTTTGGCTTCACCGCCTCGAGAGTAAAGATGTCGTCTAGTGAACTAGTGCACAATGCTTCTTTTATATTAGATGGCACAAATTATGATGTTTGGAAAATTCGCATGCTTGATAGTTTTCGGGTCATGGACCCATACATAGAGCGAATTCTAAATAGGGGTTATTCTCCTCCAAAGAATCCCAAAAGATTATCTTTATTGGATAAGAATAATTCCTATCTAGATGCTCAAGCTTCTAATGTGATTTTCAATGCTTTGAGCGATGTAGTTATTATGTCGGTCTCTCCTTTTCGGAATGCTCATGAGCTTTGGACCAAGCTTCAAGATAAATATGATGTGTCCAAGAATTGTGGAGATGATTGTTGTCCGTCCACTTCCGGCCACAAAGTAATGCAATGGTGAGTAGTGATAGATATTGCAATAATGATAGTAAGCTTATTGTTGATGATACTTCACCACTATCTTATTGCAATGATTTATCTTTGGACTTAAACGCATCTAGAACCAAAAATGATCTACATGCTTGTGTTGATAGTCCTTGCATATCATGTACAAATTGCTTGATTAATCCTTGTGATGATATGCTCTCTATATCTTGTTGCCATGATAAAAATGGTTCTATTTCCTCTAGTATTTGTTTGGCTAACAATGTAGAGGAAACCGAACACTCCATGGAACAAGATATGGATTTAAATGGTGACTCAAGTAATTCTTCATCATCATCGTCATGTACTCACTTTTGCCTTATGGCTAAGCTTCAGAGGTATCTCCTACTTTGATCCCAATATATCTCATGATGATATTGATGAGGAAAATGAACAAAATGATAATGATGCTTCCATACTGAGAAGGGTAAAATGGTTATTCTTTCTCTTTCAAAGAATAAAAATGCTCGTGCTAACTTCTTAGAAATCATGTCTACCCTTGTTGAGCGCAAACTTACCATTGAGGAGTTGGAAGCTCGCATTGATGAAAGCCTTAACCGCGAATACAAGTATGCGGAAGAGATCGCCGATCTCAAGGAAGCTCTTGAAGAAGAACAAACCACCAAGAGTCTCTTGAGGAAACTTTTGCTCTCGAACTTTCTAGAGTAAAGGGATCCCATGATAGATCTCTTAAAGTGGCTAATGATTTCAAAATAACAAATGGTAAGCTTATAGATGCACATGCCAAACTCCTTGAGGATTTTGAGCACCTAGAAAATGGCTCTAGGGTCATTAAGGGTGAGCTCATCAAACTCACCGAGTCTCATGCGCAACTTAAAGCTTCTCACTCAAAAGAGCTTGCCAAGTTACTTCTCCTATTGCCATAATAATGATGCTTGTGCTACTAACTCTATCTCTTGTGAAGCATCCATATTGACGGAGAATGTTGAGCTAAGGGCTCAACTTGTTGCTATCTAGCAATTATGGGAAATTGGAAGAAAGACATGAAAAGCTTTCGAGCTCTCATGAGGATCTTTTAGTCTCCCATGATAAGCTAAAGTTAGCTCATGAGGCTATTATGTCTAAGGTAACATCATGTGAACCTCATGTGGACAATGGCACAACTTCTACTCAAAATGCTTTATTGTCATGTGCTAGTCCTAGTAATTTATCCACTCAAACTATCGATAAATCTTGTGATG
Source organism: Poa pratensis (assembly GCA_947311845.1). Lineage (NCBI taxonomy): Eukaryota > Viridiplantae > Streptophyta > Magnoliopsida > Poales > Poaceae > Poa > Poa pratensis. The sequence goes on along the minus strand of CAMZMU010000061.1, from coordinate 4,195,398 downwards.
AATTACTTTCCGCCTTGTTGCTCTAACAATGAAGTTCTACTCCTCTAGTGTTTGTGTTGATACTAACCATGTAGAGGAATTAAAAGAGCTCAAGGCCCAAGTCACTTCTTTGAAGAAAGACTTGGAAAAGCGTCATGATGGGAAGCCCACACTTGACAACATGTTGAGTGTGCAAAGACGCCCCAATGACAAGAGTGGACTTGGATTCAACTCCAATAACAAGAACAAGTCCAAGTATAACAAGAAAAAAAGGGCCAAGAACAAGTCAAGAATTCGGCCAAGATTATTGCTTCAAGTGCAAAGTTGAAGGGCACCATGTTAGATCTTGCCCTTTGAAGAAGAAGTCTTTTAGCAAGAAGCAACAAGGGAAGATGCCTCAAGTTTCCCAAGTTGAAGAACGGTCCCTTCCCAAGAAGAATCAAGCTATTCCTCCTCAAGTTGAGATTCAACTAAGAAGAAAGGAGGAAGCAAATGTTGCTACATATGCCGTGAGAAGGGTCACTTTGCTTCTTCATGCACTAGTGGTACTTATCCAACCCTATCATAATTGATAATGCTTACTCTCTTAGGAAGGATAAGGTTGGCAATGTGTTTGCCAAATATGTTGGTACTCAAAGTGGTGTCAAGAAAAGAACCATTTGGGTTGCCAAGCCTATTGTGACTAACCTCTTAGGACCCAACTTGGTTGGGGACCAACAAGTAAAACTTGATCAATAGGTGTTGGTGGAGGGCATTGGAGACTTGGCTACATCATGAAGAATTAAGGGATCTTCATCAATTATATTCTCTCAAGCCAAGTCATTTGGATTATATTGTTCTATCTCATATCCAATGTTTCTCCTTGCGGTAACTTGTATTTAAATCATACATTGAAAGTTGCTTGCACCCTTGCATGTGTTTGGTTTTGTACCTTGCTAGTGTTTGTATGTGTTGTGCTCTCTACTTACTTATCTTGAGTAATCAAGTATGTGTATGTTGGTTTGCACACCATGTATGTGTGAGTTTGTGTTGAGCCTTTATACAACTTGCTTATATCTTAATTGGCTCTTTTTGAGAGATTAATGGACTATCCCATTTTGGGGGAGTGATATGCTTTGGCACTTCACAATCCTAAAAATGTGTATACATGAGGAATACCACTTAGTGTTGATATAATATTATCTAGTTCTATGTGGTATGTCATGCTCATGAGAAATTCAAATTCTATAATGTCCATTAATTATCTCTTGTTGGATTATATTTTGCCACTTTTAATAAAATGGATTATCACATTATGGGGGAGTAATAAGCTTTGTGCATATTACAATCCTAGAAAATGTGAACATGTGAGGTATTGCCATTTAGAATTGATATTGTCAATTATCTTTTCCTATGTGGCATTTGCTCAAACAAGTTCCATTTGCTTAAATGATTTTGTTTCTCATATTTGGATCTTGTTTGTGAAGGAAGTTCTTGGTACGTTTTCCCTAATATATTCACATATACCTCTTTGGGAAACCGATTGCTTCAAGCTACTCTTTGAAGTTGCTTTGCATGATCGCGTGAATATTTGAAGCTATCAAGAACATTTATCTACATAAGCATTGTTGTTAAATCTTATCCTTGCCATATGCTTATTGTTGTGAAGTTGATCTTGATGAATATATCCAATACACCACCGAGAAATTCTACATATACTCCTTGTCCATGACAAGTGATACTTAATTGTGGTGAAATTTGTAGATCATCTTCATATTGGCTCTTGATTTTTGCCTTATTTCTTGCCAAAATTAATGTGTTTTAACTCCCTTGTCTTCCTTGCCTCTTGTGGATCATTTTGCTTTACTCAAACTTTCCTAGTGTTTTATTTGGTGTAGGAGAGGCATTGATCCCATCATTGTGCACCTTGCATTCAAAGGCTACTTATAGATAATGCACTATTCTTGGGTGAGCTATCCTATATTGAGTACAACTTATATTTTCATTAGTATTGGATCTTATTGCTTTTTCTTGATATATGACTAGTGTTTGAATAGATATTTGGAGAGCGATGATTCCATGTGTGTGCATTGTGTATTCAAATACAAGATCATAAATAATGCACTTTTGTTGGGAGAGCTATCATGTATCCTTTTAAACACTATTTATATTCTATTGGTATTTGATCCTTTCCATTGGTCTTTGATCCCGATGACATGTCTCATGGAAGACAAACCTTTTCGGCTTGGTACTTTGTGCCATCATGAAAAGTGTAGAGGGTGTGGTTTATTTGTTGGAACCCTGCTCTTTCTTTTTGAGAGTTTGTGTCAATTGGCATCTCTCTTTGGGAGTGGGCTATATCATTCGTTGACATATCTCTTTTGGAAATTTGATATCTATTCCTTTTATTTATTAATTAATTGGTATCTTATTTCCTTTTTTTGCTATTTTTGTCCAATTGGCATCTCTAAATCATTTGTTGATTTGGATCTTTGATATAATTTGGACCTTCCTTGATTTTTTGGTGTTTTGTCCAACTTCTATCTCAATTTGGTTCTTGAAGATTTTAGGCATGCATATGTACTTCATTTATGGTTTTATGGCATGCTTTCCTCTTTATGCCAATATACAAGGGAAACTCCATGGAATCCTAATTCGGCTAAGTGTGCATGAAATACAATTTCATATCCACATGCACAAATTTATGTGGAGTTCCTTCTAAGCATTGTAGTTCGACTAACTACTTCAGACCCAATTAGTTTGGGACCATTTTGTACTTAAATGTGTTTTAGGTTCTTGGGAGATGCATTGGATGCTTGTCTCATTTATAATGAAGGTCCCTCACCACATGGTTATTGGAGCCAAGCGAGGATGGTTGATGAAATTCTATCTACTACATCAACCCAATGTCATCTCGGTAACAAGTATTCACCCTCATGCATACTTGTCTAGCATCCAACCTTGTGTAGGTTGCATCATGGCATGAAACTTATTTATATGCCTTATTGTGGTCCTTGCAAAATTAAAAAAACTTCTTTATTGCAAATGAGAGTAAGTTGAGATGATTGCATATCAAGGGGATGATATAAAATCATTTTCCTAATTCACCTATCCCATATATGTCAATCTAACAATTACATTGTATATCCTTTTCTCAAAATACTCTCATGTGCAATTTTGATGAATTTGCAAATTCTATTTGATTCTTATGATACATGTTGCTTTGTCAAAGCATTCCAACTATCTCTTTTCGCTTAGTGATATTTGTGATGCCTTTGTTGTGGTTGTATTTAAAGTTCTTTATTATGCAATATGAAAATCTTGAGCTATGGGCTATGATCCTACACAAATATCATATGTGTATAATATATGAATTTATTTTGGATATCTTGTTCTTTCCTTTAGTAACTAATTTTATGTGTACATGTTTCTTTGTGGATATATATATCTTCATGATTGTTGTACACTTAGAAACTTATATACATGAGAGAAATTACATCTTTACTCGATATCCTAATTCTTCGGTGTCACCTCTTTTATTCCCTTTTTGATTCTTTGTTGTGACTCCGAAAAGAATTTGGTTTATGAGTGCATATCCTATTTTATCACATCTTGGTGCTCTCATCTTGGTGAATATCCTTGACCACTTGCTTGTCTTTACAAGCCAATAATCTTCACCATGGGATATGACACAAGCTTTGTTTTTCTTTTGCATCTTATTGAGCTTGTGAATCCATTTAATTTTGTGTTTTAGAGGATACCAGAGGAGTGAGGATTCCATTTTTGTACATCTTGTATTCAAATACAATATTTCTAAATTGTGTACAAATATTGGGGAGCTCCTCTATTTTCTTTAAAGCACTTGTTTTCTCAATTCATAATATATTATGTTCATTTGCTTTATTGGATCTTTTGCTTGCCTTTTATATGCAAAAGTTAAAAAAGGATTTCCATATCCTTATTTTGCAAAATTTGGATCCTCAATATAGTTTGATCTCCCTCCTACTATTCGTCATTGGATATGTGTATTTGATTTCACTCATATTTTGAAAAATGCACACTTTATGGGGGAGCTCTTACTATTGTGACCTTCTAAGTCTTTTCACCCATTTTGGAAATGGATGCCAATGGGGGAGAAGTTTTAGATGGTTTAAGGGAATTTGGTTTTATGCTTTTGTTTTGGTCATAAGCATTTACCTTTCATGCTCATGCATACATGCTTGTTGCTTTGCATGGTTGCTTAATTCAGTATATAAACCCTTGTAAAAGAGATTGTCATCAATTACCAAAATGGGGGAGATTGAAAGGGCATGGCGCCCCCATGTGTGGTTTTGGTAATTAATGACAATCCCTATGGACTAATGGTTGCATTGAGTTGTACTTGTAGTGTTTGTCCACGGCAGCGTACCCTTCGCTGAGAACAGCCACTGACGAGCGGCCCCCGCTCGTCAGACTTTTAAACATTATCCAGCGCGCGCAACGTTTCGTTTCAGTCACTGACGAGTGGACCCCACCCGTCAGAAATCTCAACATTATCCAGAACAGCTAGTTTTTCTAATTTAATTTCCCTAGGAATTTCAGTACTGGCATCAACTTTAAAATTCAATATCTCGAGATTTACAAATCCAAATAAATCAAATCCAAATGTTCTGGAAAGCTTATGAAATTGTTTAACCAACCCAAGTGGTTTCATTGCATTTAGATAAATAATAAAAATGTATTATTAAAAATACCTCAGAAGGTTTAAAATCTAAACTTGTTTGTTTGTGATACTCTGTTAAGTCAAATAATTCCAAACCAATTTTGTTAGCTTGGTACTGTGATCTATTAGCTTCCCTAATTTTGGTAGAATTAATTAGGCAATGATAATTGGTAGTATAAAGTTGAAGTTAGAACACCCTTCTGCACTAAAACAATTAAAGATGTTTAATGTTTAACCCAAATGAATTAGGACCAATTTTTTAGGTCACATTTAGTCATTGTTACTTACCCCTAAAAGGATTTAATTTTAGGATCAACAGAACTTAATTTGTAGCTAAAATTTGATTATTAAGTTACTGGATAAAAACAATTGTGTAGGGAGTTTGGTAACTCCAATTAATCCAAATCAAATTGTGTTGTCTTCTACACATCAGTAGCTTTCTGTAGAAATTTAATTTATATTTTTGTGACCAACAGAACTTGAGATATGCAATTAAACATGTTCAACTAGTTTCTGCCATAATTAAGACATAAATAAATAATGGTTAATTCAATTAAATTGAAACCAAATTGTGTTGCTTGATGTGTGCAGTGGCTATTTAAAGCAATTAAGATATTAATGTTGTGATGTTGATTGAGTAGTATAGTGATTGTTTGTATTTGTTTGTTTATTAATTAGACGAGAGCGTTGTCGGATTTATCGAGGAAGGGGAATTTGTTGAACCTGAAGATCAAGACCAAGGTCACTTTGTCGAGCAAGGCAAGCTACTCTCTGAGCTTGCAACCCAAATATATGCATCTACTTTGATAACATGATTTACTCTTAAGGCAAAGATTTTCTAAAAACCTTTTCAAAAAGTATATGGAAATTATTTTGCCACCCTATGTAGAAGTATAGGATAGTTTATATCAAATTATAGGATGGGAAAAATAAATATTGTTTACTCAAAACTCCTTTGGAAATACTTGTGTGGTTATGGAATGCCGAGATGTCGGTGTTGAAGTGGAGAAATGGAGTATGGAGATGTTTATGAAAAATGCACAGTGTGTCCTTGTACTTACGTCAACCAGCCGATACTCTGTGCGACCACATTTCCCCACATATGGGAAAAGGGCTTAGTCATATAATTTGCTCATATTAGTATGGGATGCCTCATCGACGGAGATGACTCCGTTATGCATGAGGGGATGGTTTGGTGACCTACCCCTGACCTGGGTCCTCGCTCAAACTCTATGGAAAGATAAGGAGGAGGATAGAAGGATGTCCCCTATACACCGCCAGGCAAAACTATGAGTCCTCGCACTTAGATTCCGACGGGCTGGGTTAAGTGTTGATGGAAAGTGTCATATGGGCAGGGTCCTATACTAGCATGAGCAAAGGACAGGCTAGGGTCGGTGACTCAACTTCGCATACACCTTGTATGGCGGGACGTGGCTGACACGATGAGTTACCGGATGGATGTGGAAAAAGCGTGCTACCCCTGCTGCACTTGGTAATATTTCCAACACCGAGAACGCAACAAGTTTTCCATCCGGACTCCGTTTTCAATGATCTTGGGCTTGCTCCGAAGATAATCACAAGCACTACAAGATCATGCATATACACATCATAGTCCAACATGTGAGGAGGATAACACAAGAGGAGAGTATGACCACTCTACAAGAGACGAACCGGTAAAACCTCCAACATCAAAAACACCACAAGATATTCAAATGAAATCCGTTTTTGATGAACTAGAGCTTGGTATGGAGATGAACACAAGCTCTAAATTCTCACATGGATAAAAGCCAAATAAGATCCAAGAAAGATGATATGCCAAATATGCAAAGGTTTGAGCTCTCCACAAAGATGCGATCAAGTTACTCACTTGAGAGCCCCTCTTGATAGTACGCCGTCTATCCTATAATCCGGTCTCCCATTAACACCACGAGACCGGTAAAATAGAAACCCTATCAAGATCATACCTTTGCCTTGCGCATTCCACTTGAGCTAGAAGATGACGATCTTGGCTCCCTCAAGTTGGAACACCTTTCTTGATTGTGCTTGCTAGCACATGCTTGATGAAGGCTTCTCCAAATGCTCCCCCATACTCCATTATGGGAGAGCCTCGCTAAGCTCCGTCTTCATGTATCCACTTGCGCTTCATATTCTTCTCTTGATATAGATGATGGCTTGGAGATAAACATGAAGTTCACTCAATCTTCTTTTCCAAGCCATGCTTGCAATAAGCTCAACTCTCCACATGACCATTCTTCATATAAACCCTTGAATATAGCCTTGGTCATCATGTAAAAGTTCACTCAATCTTCTTTTCCAAGCCATGCTTGCAATAAGCTCAACTCTCCACATGACCATTCTTCATATAAACCCTTGAATAGAGCCTTGGTCATCATGTAAGCTCTAGAGTCCAACACATGAACTCCAATCTTTTCCTATGGACAAGATCTACAAGTATATCTCAATGCAAACATTAGTCCATAAGGATTGTCATTAATTACCAAAACCACGCATGGGGCAACACATGCCCTTTCACCATGTGTATATGAAACTGCAACCCTATGCACAGTCAGTGGCTCGAAGGGGCAATCATAAACTGTCCTTCAAATACTTCGGTCCTTATGAGATCCTTGCTCGCATTGGGAAGATGGCTTACAAATTGAAGCTACCATCTGGAAGTCAAATACATCTGGTTTTGCACGTATCGCAACTGAAGAAATATGTTCCTCCTGATGAGGTCATCGACTCCACCTCTTCTTGTCAATTTCTTACTGACAGTTGCTTGGTGATTCAACCATTGGCGATCACGGCTGCCAGGGACATCAAGCGGGGATGAGGCTACATTTCTCAAGTACAAGTGACATGGACGCATCTTCCTCCATCATTGGGCACCTGGGAATCGGACGCTGCGCTTCGACGGCGTTTTCCTCTGGCACCTGCTTGGGGGCAAGCAACGCTTCAAGGGGAGGGCCCTGCTACGACACCTACTACACGACGCCATAGGCGACGCGACGTCAGACGGGCCATGGGCCGTCTCGCTGCGAACAAGACCAAGCCGGCCCAGCCCGATGACCAAGCAACGACATCGACTACTATTTAACTGGTGGAAGACAGTAGCTGTCATCATCGATGATTACTGTAGCTATCAGCTCACCTGCTCCTCCCACTCTTCTTCCTTCCCACGAGACTTCCGTGGTGGTTGTAATCGAGATTCAGATTCATACACCTGTGCGTGATGCGAGGACAATGATCTAGATTAAGATTATATGTATCTAGGTCATAGCAAGCATGAGCCCCGACTCCAAGCCGTCATCGGGGTGGCGCATCAGCAATGGCACGCGATATGCCGCCATCCGCACGTCACGCACCTCCGCTTTTGGCAGCTTCAGCGGCACCGACGGAGGCTGCTCCTTCTCCTTCTACACCCCCCCCCCCCCCCCCCCCCCGCGGCAACCATGAATGTGGTAATGTAGAAGAAGATAATAGAGTCAAACAAGCGCGGTAGGAGGAGTTTGACTATGGGAGGCGACCACGAATCCGAGCACATAGTAATATCGCACGACCTTCGTCCAAAAAGATAGTGGATTTTCCAATTCTCTCTTCTGCCCCAATATCATATCTACTTATTGCCATCTTAATTGATCATCTCACTGCAACAAACCACAGTTTTACTTACGTGTGTTTATTCAGTTTATTACAACCAATTGCAATGGTTCACATTATTTTAACATTGTTTGTATTACTTGAGTGTTTCATGTACTTGTTCAAACTCAAAAGACTTGTGATATCTTCGTGTTCAGCCATACCTGTTGGGATCAATCTTAATTGAGAGTAATACTTCGCATGAAAATATGGTTCAACGACTTTGTCTTGACTTTTAAGCGACATCCATTCTGACTTTCCTTCTATATCATATTCTTTCATATACGTGCACGAATCCTTTCCTTGTACGACCACGGTCGAACAGAGATTCCTTTGTACTTTTAAGCGCATAGGTCTTCAAGAATACAAAAGTATAATCGTTGACACTCCGTCTCCTCCAAGTTTCACTGTTGGACAAGATTGCCTTCTCTCGACCGTCGAACCACATAAGAGTATGGTTTTCCATAGTCTCTGAAAGATACGGTGTTTCTATAGTTTTTCTTAATAATCAGTACAACTTAGGCACACACCCATCACACGCACACACTTACAACTTATACTGAAGACCAAAGTCATGAAACTTTAGGATGGACGAAGTCATTATATATGTGTTGCTATCGTCGGAATTTCATCTCCACCGAAGGAGTAATTCGCTTTAGCCACACACATGATAGCAAATCTGGAGTTTGGTCTGTGGCGGTGGTCCAAACCTATTAAATCCTAAATATCCAGCCATGGGGGTTCTCGCTTGTTTCTATAGTTCGACAAGAACAAGCACAATTTTTGTAATTTAGTCTTATATACTCAAGATATCAGAATCAAATAAAGGCCAATATGAATCAGTCTTGTGCTTCGTTTGGATGTTTATATTGAGGCCTTGATATTAGATATTCAGAGTATTGAGGCCCGAATATCCCGAATGTTGGTGTTTGGATGTGCTAGGCATTCGCGTTGGGTTTTTGGGCTGAATATCGACTGAGCTCGCGCGATGGAGAAACCGGCCCCGACTCAGTTTTCGGGCTCAAAAGACCATGCCACCGGTGAAGGTGCTAGGACAGGTGCTGAGACTGCGACTGAAACTGACATTGTACCACCAGCACAAGAGGCAAATGGTATCTGTCCAGAATTTGCTGGTCCATCATCAAAGAAGCCACACATGGGTGAAACAATTATGTGCATGCTTGGAGATATGAAGACGTCTTTTGCTGATGCAATGAAGTCAACTGAGCCATTACAAATGCCTCAGGTTACTTCTCCTTCTGTGATAATCCTTAGCGAGCGTTTATTTCATGCTCTTATGGAGCTCCCCCATGGAGTACAGGAAGGAATGGCTGCTGATGTTGGTTTGATTCACATCACATTTGCTTGTTGTGTCAAGACCTTGTCATTTGTGATTGCTATGTTAAGAACTTGTAATATTGCGTATGAGACTATGTAGTTTGTTTGCTTGAGACTTTTTAAAATGGTCGTTTATCATGGATTATGCATTGACTTTGATAAAATATTGTTGTTGAAATATTGGAGAATTTATTCTTCTAGGTTTCGTCGGTACCATAATAAGTGGTTGTTCCGTACAATTTTGGCATGAATAGAACAGTATAATGATCAAGTCTCAAAAAACTGCAATTCATCACTTTTATACATCCAAACAGCATTTGACATTCAACCTCAATATCTTGTCTGGTGTCCAAATATCTAACACATCCAAACAGAAATATTTATATTCAATCTCAATATCAATATCTTGGATATTGGACATTCAGCCCAATATAATATCTAGCCTCCCAATATAAACATCCAAACGAAGCATTGTATATATTCAGAACCGTCTGTACCACATTCGAGTGATAATAGCTTACGTCTCCATCGACGAGGGTGCCCATCGATGTATAGTGCCGAACGTATCTGATATGTTCGTTTAATGGGATGTGTTGTGGTTTCTTGTTCTTTGGTCTGCTTTGGGCATGCTAGTCTGGTCCGTCGTTCTATTCCAATTGACATAAAGTTTGGTCCATTGTTTCTAAATATTTTTTTTTCAAGATTGCTCACCACATATGGCATGCGTATTATTTCTTCCTATTTGAAGTTTTTTTAATTTGTTCTTTGTGAGTTTTAAATAAAAAGATCAACTATGGTGTATGGTGTGGCGAAAAGCGCAACACCTAAATAATCAGACAAAAGTATGAAAAAATTATACATAATTATAACCCTTAGTTGCACTTGCTAATTACACGTTTCTTAAGAAAAGTACAACATGTATCGGAAAATTGGTTAAAGTTTCACATTTGTTATTCACAAGAAAAAAGTTGCATGTTTATTGAGAAAAATGCAAATTTTATCAAAAACCGGTTGCAATTTGCGTTTTTCTTCATAAAAATCCAACTCTTATACAAAACCGATTGGAGTTGCATACTTGTGGAGAAAAGTGCAACTCATTTTAAAGCCAATTGGAGTTCCACATTTCTTAAAAATGTGCAACTATCAAAACTTGGTCATTGCTTGCATGTTAGTGAGAAAAGTGAAAGTCGTCTCGAAAACCACTTGCTAGTCTATCTATCTATCTATCTATCTATCTATCTATCTATCTATCTATCTATCTATACTTCTTATAAAACAAAACGCCACTAAAATTCGTTAATTATTTTTCTATGTCAACATGCAAGCCATCTACATCGTCCATTCTTTTAGCAACCAAATGTTCATGTCATCCCACTTATATTTATTAAAGCCAATATTTTCTTGCATGCAACATATCCACACATCATCTACTTTTTATCCATCCAATTGTCCATGTCACCAATTTTTAATCATCAAATACAAGAAAATCACGTTAACTAAATTTAGCCTATCGACACTTCTGATCAATTGAATATTCCATATCTTACAAACAACTTCATATATCATGGGTCTTATATGCCTTTATTTACACAACAAATTTTCTAAGGAGATTTCCGCCGCAACACACGGGGTATCTTTATATTTCATGTTATGTTAGACAACCAGTTGAAGTTGCACATTTCTTGAGAAACATGCAACTCACATCAAAACTCGGATGTTGCTTATTTTTGTTGCAGACCAATTCGAGTTGCACATTCTTTAAGAAAAGTGCAACTTGTATTGAGAACTGACAGTGTTGCATATTTAATGAGAAAAGTGCAATTTCTATCGAAACATGGTTGTTGCTTGCATGTTATTTGAGAAAAACACAACTCATTCATAAAAGCACCTGCTAATCGTACTTTTTTGAGAAAAGTGTAACTCATGCCAAAAAGGTTGAAGTTGCACTTTTTATTTCAAAAGTGTAACTTGCATGGAAATAATGTGGTTGCTTCTGTTTATTAAAAGAAGTGCAACTCCTTTCGAAACAACTTTAATTTGTGTGTTTCTTTAGAAAAATGCAACTCATATCGGAAACAGGTTGAATTTGCATTTTTTTTTTGAGAAAAAATGAACTCACGTTGAAACCTGGTTATAACTTGTGAAAAGTGCAAATCATATAAAAAACCGTTTGTTGATTACACGTTTCTAAACGGGAAGTGCAAACCTCTAAATACCTAACAAAAAATACATATGGAACCATTGTTGCACTTTCCTGATAAAATAGTTGCACATTTTGAGAAACGTGCGTGCAATTTTGCACTTAAGCCATGGTGTAGTTTCACGATTTTTTTAAAAGCACAATTATCGTGTGACGAAAATGCAAGCAATGTAGTTGTACTTTTCGAAACAAATCATTCGTTTATTCGGTATAAGGAAAAATATAGCTAAATGTATAAAAGTAGAAAAAACATTCATTTGATACAGCTAATTGCACAAAACAATTATTTGCAAAGTACAGAAAAGTGCAAGTGTCGAAAAATAGCTCATAACACAACGATACAAGCCCTAGGCTTCGATACAAAAAAAAGGCAAAATACCCTACACAAAAGAAACGGCCCAGAATATAGCCCAGAAGTGCTGCTCGATGTGTGCCCAGCCCTCTGTTTTGCTCGTCTCAAGCACACGAATCTCGAAGAGGATCGGACGGTTGACGACTTAAGGTAAAAGCAGTCACGTAGACTTGTTCACCTGTTAATTGTCAGTTGTCACGCTGCACAGTGCGCGGCGCCGGCACGGGAGTACAGCCCTGCTGGCCGCCATTCCCTGCACCAACGGCGTGCACCTTGATGGTGTCAAGAAAGCAGCGGTGCGCTTGTTCCATTGGTAGCGGCGACCCCTCGTCGGCGCGCATCTGCGCTAGAGAGTATCCGGCGCATCCCCGCGGCGGGGGGTGGTTGTGGACGCCGTCGTAGGTGGTGATGACGAAGCGCGCGTCGTCCCGCTCCCGCTCCACCCGCTTCTTCACGCGGCACTCCTCGCTGGAGCAACGGTAGTAGTTCCTGCTCGCGCGCCACCATCGAACAGAGTCAAAATGCATCCGCCAGCTGGGCTTTGATTCGGCTGCAACTGCATATGCCGTTCGATCGTACCTGGGGTTTGGGCTGTTCTTGACCATCTTCTTGCCGTACTTCCTCCACCGGTACCCGTCGTCCAGCACCTCCACCTCCGACCTCGTCTTGAACGCGATCTTGCTGCACTTGCTCCTCGCCCCGCCGCTCGTAAAGCTCCTGACAATTCGACCACAGCACAGTCAAGTTGAGACTGCTGAAATCACAAACTTGTGAAGACGAAGATTCTTCAGAGTGTCGATCTAATTAATGCTTACTTGCTGACACTGTCTTGGTAGGAGAGTCCATCTGAACTAGTGCTTGCTGCTTTCCCGCTGTTGTAGCCGTCGGCGTCGGCTTGCGGCGCCGGCGCCGGCGTCTGCTGCTCTGCGTGGTAGGCGGCTGATGCCTCCGGCAGGGAAGCAAACTCCTCGCCGACGTCGAAGTCGAAGGATGATAGGTAGCTGGCCGCGCCCACCATGCCTTTGTCGTCGTTGTAGCCGTCGTCCACATACCCGCCGCCGCCGACCAGATCGACGGGACTCATGGAGAGGAAGGACGAGTAGGAGGACATGGCGACGAGTCAGCTTCCTCAACTGGCTGCACCTGGTCCTGCACTGCACGTACAGTACGATGATCTCGCACTCGCTGCAAGTGGGCATGTGGTGTGATCGTGCACACGAAGATGCGCTTTATAAGTAGGGGTGACTGATGTTCATCAGCTCAGAGCTATAAACGGCAACCCCTGTTCAAACGGATGACGCACACGTAGCGCGCGCAGTGGGAGCCAAGACTTTGCCTGGAGAACTCGCTGTGCTATGTCGACCGCTGCCGCGCGTCTCCGGATACCAGACAACGACGAAGACGTACGCGACGGACGGACCCTCGCCTTCTCTATCTCTGCTGGCTCTAGGAAGTGAAATCCATCTGCGAAAGGTACGTAGACCGCCGGTCGTCGCCGTGGACCGACGACCTTTGACGGCGAGAACCCCTGCTGCTCTGCTCTCCACTCCTCTCCTCGCGTGGCGGTCAAGGGAGGATACAGCGACTGGTCTTCGGTTTTCAGCGGAACCGCAAGCGCGCTATTTGGAAGGATCATACCTATGGCTACGCACCCTGCCACGCACTCGGCGTCTGGAAACCACCCTGGCAACGACAACGTGTTTGGTTATCCGCCTCGCGCCAAAATTTAAAAGGAGCGGAAGCATTCCCCCAAGGAACGGCCGAGATGGCGCGATCTCGCGAGTGCAAGGAAAAAAGTGGCCGGAGAAATTTCGTCACCGCCGCCGAATCCTAACCATATTCACCTCTTTTCGCCTCAACCCCAAGACACGCTACACTATTTTCCCCTCTTCGAGCTCTCTGTCCCGGCCGCGAAGTTTCCTCAACGACGAGAAGGTAAGCGGTGACATCTCTATCCCCTCCTCCGGTCCTTGTGGTCGACAACGGCGGCGGTAACCTTTTCCTCCTCTTCTCCGAGCTGATCCCGGTCTACTCCACTCCCCTTATGGATGTACGTACCGTCAATCACTAGCTCTTGTAGCTTAAATCTGTGAGCGTGTGGTAGATCTGCAGATAGTATGGTAGGTTTTGTAAATTTGCTTGTTGTTATTGTGTGAGCACGTGGCAATGTGGTGTTTTGCACTTGATATTTTTGTAATGTGCTAGTATGACAGATTAATAAGCTTCGTAGATTGCTAATGTGCTAAATTTGTAGGTAATATGGCAGGTTCTGCAAGTTTTGTTTGTATCAAACGCTGGGAATGAAAATGTGAGGGGTCAGTGAGCGCAAAGACCATGAAATTGACTCCTTTCTTGTCCACCTTAAGTCTGGACAAGATGTGTGATCTCATCTCCTCCGGGATTAGGACTCACTCTTTAAAGAGGTGCACATCGACAATCTTGTCAAGCTGTTTTTTTTTTGTTTTCTTGCACAAAGGTGACCTCAACTCTGGTGTACAACCATCTAAGGAAGTGGATAACCAGGTGGATCCATGTCTCAAAACTTCGAGACCTTTGTGGTGAACGGCAGGATGATGACACCTACATCATTATTTTTGGAGGATGAGCACTACAGAGGCAAACATCATTGCTAGTTTCATTGTCTAACTTTGATCACAATCATCTAACATGTCAATAAAATCTAACTTCACTGTTTTTCGTTCCTATGATCACTCATGATCACCCCAAGGATACTAAATGCCTCAACAAGCACATCCAGAACTACTCGAGATGCAGACTGTCTACTACTTTGGCTGGTGAATTCCAAGTTTGCAATCGTCTCTAATGAGCCTCCCATACGCCTTCTCCTAATTAGCATAACACACAGAAGTCATATACCATCATCTTTGATGGCCTTGAGAAGGCTGGTGAGAATGTACCTCCTCCAGCTTATGATAGGAAGAGGGACTCTGTGGCGGACGAGGATGTGATCGTCTTCAAAAGCATGACCGAGGCGGTCAAGGAGGTGACAGCCACCATCAGAGAGAGCCACCATCAGGAGGTTCTGTCGACAACGTTGGCTTCAGTCTGGAGGTTCTGATGGTTGCTTAATTTGAGAACCTCCTGGACAATAGGGCACTGGGTTTGGAGTTTGTTGGCATGGCCGAGGACCATAGGAAGTTAGGAGCCTCTAGCTTAGGACGAGAACGTATCCAGTGAAACTGACCAATCTATGCACCAGCTGCACCGATGGGATGTGGGCCTTTGGATGGAAAATGTGGGCATCAGATCTAACAACAAGGTGGACTGTTGGTATAATTTACAAAGTGAACCTTGCAGTGTTGTTTAATAACACGAAAAGTCCATTCCAATCCGGTTGTATCTCCATTTGCCCCTTCCATCTGCGGAGACTGGCGACGAGGTTGCGTTGCATCGCGAGACCAAACGACGATGACGCTATGCCCCGGTATGGCCCTTTCTGTCCCGATGGCGATGCTCGCATCACGGCTATGCTTGTCGTTGTCTCGTGCGCCTGCGCAACCGCGTTGTTGTTCTCCAAGATCCAGTGAGATATGCAGCCATTTGGAGAGAGAAGAGAGGATTTGGAGAGAGAAAGATCTGAAATTCCGAGGCCTAGTGAGATCCCAATCCCATGTCTTATGTTTTCTCCCATCTAAAATCTCCAATCTTGAATCAATCTGCATGAAATAAGGGAGAGAAGCTTCGCTTAAACCGATGGCTACCTCGCGCTAGATGAGAGATGAGACGAAAAGTAGGTCGTTTCACAGGGTCCATAGCGCAAATGTGCCAGCAAACCATTTCTATATGTATCATGTCCCCTCTTTTTCCATCCAAAGGCCCACACTACATCGGTGCAATTCGTACATATGTTGGGGCATCTAAAGATATAAACGGTGAGACCCATTGAGCGCACCACAGCGATTTGACCTTTCTGGCCGTCCGATCCATCCCGCTCCCTGCCTCCGCACCGTCCGATCCTGGCCGGCTAATCCAGTCGGCATGAACAGGAATTCGCAAAGTCGCTCTGCGTACCAAACTTCGTGCACCCACTCTCGCTGACGCCCTCCCCCGACGCCACTGGAGCCAATGGGCCCACCTGTCGGCCTCACGCTGCATGTTTAATCGATGTGGCGGCGTTGCCAGATTCCCTCTGCGTGCCTCCCATTGGCTGATTTTGTTCATTTACCGAAATAGGTTTTCCGCCCAATTCTCATGTGCGTGTGCGGGTGCTGCGTATTTTCTACAGTATGTCGGGGGACGTTCGGTATTTCGCACGGGCGTCGGGTACGTTGCACTGTTTGGTTGTCAGAGGAAGCTTCGTGCCACCTTTGTTGTGACCTAGCTGGTGTCTCGTCATTGGTACGTTTAGTCGGAATCGACCTATTTGGTTGCCGCGTCCACTGTGCACTGTGCTGGGGGAGGGGGTATATAGTTTGCGTTTTGGATCGGATGGTACTGCAGCTCTCATTTCCCCCCTTTTCTTCTCCCTCGCAGGTCTTGCTCCGCCGTGTTCTCCTCGAGTTCTGCCGTGCTTCCATGGAATCTATTTGTTGTTTATCTTGCCACGTTTGTTCCCGGTGAGATCAGGTGGGGTTTTTGTCTCGTGATCTCCTCTCTCTTTCTTTTGCCGTTCTTCGTTCGTGTCGGTCACCATGCGGTATTTCCGTGTGTGTTTGTTCATTCTTGCTAATGCGGTTTGTTCTTCTTTGTTTTGTGTTTTTCTCATCCCTATTTCCTGTTTGTTGTTTTGTTTTTTTGCAGGTCGTCGGTTAACTGGTTTTTGGTTCGTCCGGTTAAGGTTTGCGGTCACGTTTCTTCCCGTTGAGATCAGGTTGAGTATTCTCACCGTGTTTTACTGTCTGTGCTTCATCATTTTTTGTTTCGTTTACCGTATTGTGGATCTGTGTTTTTTTTGTTGTTTTTCGTGTTTTTTTTTTGTTGTTTGTTCCACGCTTTCTTCTTCTTTGTTTTGTGGGTTTCTCACCGCTATTTCATGTTTGTTCTGTTTTGTTTATTGCAGGTCGCCGGTTAACAGGATTTTTGTTCGTCCGGTTAAGGTTTCCGGTCACGTTTCTTCGCGTTGAGATCAGGTTGGGTATTCTTACCGTGTTTTATTGTTTGTTTCTTTGTTCTCTGTGCATGTCGTTTGCGTGTGCTGGATATGTTTTTTTTTGTTGATGTTGCTTATGCGTTTGTTCTTTTTTTTAGTGTTTTCTAACATTTCTTTTTTGCTATTGCTTTGTTTTGTTCCACGTCGCCGGTTAACTGCTTTCCCGTTCTCCTGTTTAGGTCAGCCCTGTTTTCATTGTGTTTTTTTTAATGTTTTTTATGGTAGATCTGTGTTTAGTTGTTTGTTTGTTTTTTTGTTATCGTGTGATTTTCGTTCGTATTGTTGGTGTTTTATTTATTTATTGATGTTTCATTCTTCGTTTTTTTATCGTGCATCTCGTGCTATTGTGTGATTACCGTGTGTTTTATTCATTTTGTTGTCCACGGGTTCTTCTATTATCGACGTAAAAAATATTTCTATTTGTGTGCTTTCGACGTCCTCTTTCTTCCGGTGGGTGGGTGTGTTTGGATAAGGTGGTGTTGTAGATTAGTCGGCCTATAGTATTAAATTGCACAGGTCCAGGTCAGTTGACTATTGGTCGGTTGTTTCTTTCACCACTACGCTGTTCCTTAGGGATTATTGTGTTTTGTAGGTTTCCTGTCGTATTTTTCTTCGTATTTATTTGGGTCGTCTACTTATTATTTCTTTTGCTACTGGTTGTTAAGGTTTTCAAAATCCACTGCTCTCAGAGGAGCGTGGTTTTTTACCTTAATGCACCACCAGACCCGGCAGACTCTAGCCGACCCGGCCGACTCCATTCGGTCCGGCCGACTCCAGTTGGTTTGGCCGACTCCGCCCGACCGATTCCACTCGCTCTGGCCGACTCCACCAGGTCCGGCCGACTTCACCCCTCTGGCCGACTCCACTCGATCCGGCCGACTATAGGTTTCCTTCTTGATGCAGGTGTTTAGTGGGGTTTATTACATGTGTTTTACATATTCTTATCATTCATCTGTTTGTTCGTTTGTTTGTTTGTTTGTTTGTTTGTTTGAGGGTTAGTCTTCGCAGGAGACGTGACTGTTGCTGATTTCTCACGGGTACTCTCGTCGTATCGATGCCTTTAAGGTTTGTACTTTACCCGGCTTGGTTCATTAAATGGAACATTGTCTTGTTTTGTGGTCTCGTGGGCTCCCTGCATCTGATAGATTATCTACAGATATTTAATGGAACGTTGTCCTGTTTTGTGGTATGCCCGGCTCGCTGCATCTGTTAAATTATTATTTTTGTTTTCAAGTCGGCTCGGGGTTTCCGATATTTATTTATTTGTTGTTTTCCGGTGTGATGTTTGCTTTGTTTTCATATTCCGTTGCTTCTTTTTTTCCTGTCTATTGGTGCTTGTATCATCGTATTAGATATAGATATATGCACTGTTTCGATTGATCGACGTCTTGTATTTTTTTGATGTTCTCGTGCGTGATTATGTATTATATTTTGTGGAAGGATTTTTATTTTGGTGACACTGTACAAGACATGATCGGCTTTGGGCTGCAACGGATGTACCAGATGACACAAGACGGGTATATCTTATTTAAGCTCGTCGACTTCAGCTCAATAGTTCTGTCCACCTCGGAAGGAGCGACTGCAGCAACCTGTCAATGTTTAACTCACTAGGCATGACAACACATCATAGTTAGAGAGGAAAACATAAGCTATACGACTTGAAGGTACTGCCGTTATCGCTTTAGCATACAAATATTGGTTTTCCTTATCCTTGATACATTTGTTTACATCTTGCTTTTTTTTTTGTGTGTGTAGAATATGTTTTCCATTGTCAGTTTCCTTGGAGTAGGCCAACTCCAGGAGTCAGAACGATAAGATCGTATGGAAGGACGGAGAGGGTTTCCGCTACAAGAGTACATTCACGTACACACGGATGAAGTAAACACCTGTAGACCCGACGGAGCCGATAGGACAGGAACCCAGCGCATCGACGAGACAGACCCCCGATGGGATCCACCCTATGCAGCCGACTCCACGCAATGCGGCCGACTAATCTACCCGATGCGGCCGACTAATCTGCCCGACATGGCATGTTGTTTGTTCGCCCGAGCGAAGTGAAAATAATTCTCTAATAAAGGGAGAGGGTAGATCCTCTCATTATTGTATTTGTTTACATCCCATGGAACCATGCGCGTTTCCATTTTTCGTATTTACGCGGCCTAATCAAAAGTTGAGGTGTTTTCGGTTTGAAAGTATTGGAATTTCGCTTTAGCATACAGATATCAATTTGGATAGAGTTTACTTGGAGGAGGCCGATTCCAGTAAGTCGGCGCACACTGGCGTCGATTCCTTATCTATTGTATGAACGAAAGAACTTGCCTTGAAGGCTTGCTATGTTACAAATCTCGGCCGTCGTTTCTTAACTGACAAGTGGCTCCACTCGAGGTCGGGTCCAATGTTGTTATCGTAAGGTCAATCCTCTGGAGGAGTCAGCCAGGTGCAGTCGACAAGGAGGAGTCGGCCACGTGCAGTCGGCAAGGTGGAATAATCTACCCGATGCGGCCGACTAATCTACCCGATGCGGCCGACTAATCTGCCCGACGTGGCGTGTTGTTTGTTCGCCCGAGCAAAGTGAAAATAATTCTCTAATAAAGGGAGAGGGTAGATCCTCTCATTATTGTATTTGTTTAAATCCCATGGAACCATGCGCGTTTCCATTTTTCGTATTTACGCGGCCTAATCAAAAGTTGAGGTGTTTTCGGTTTGAAAGTATTGGAATTTCGCTTTAGCATACAGATATCAATTTGGATAGAGTTTCCTTGGAGGAGGCCGATTCTAGTAAGTCGGCGCACGCTGGCGTCAATTCCTTATCTATTGTATGAACGAAAGAACTTACCTTGAAGGCTTGCTATGTTACAAATCTCGGTCGTCGTTTCTTAACTGACAAGTGGCTCCACTCGAGGTCGGGTCCAATGTTGTTATCGTAAGGTCAATCCACTGGAGGAGTCAGCCAGGTGCAGTCGACAAGGAGGAGTCGGCCACGTGCAGTCGGCAAGGTGGAATAATCTACCCGATGCGGCCGACTAATCTACCCGATGCGGCCGACTAATCTACCCGACGTGGCGTGTTGTGTGCTCGCCCGAGCGAAGTGAAAATAATTCTCTAATAACGCCAGAGGGTAGATCCTCTCATTATTGTATTTGTTTACATCCCGTGGAACCATACGCGTTTCCATTTTTCGTATTAACGCGGCCTAATCAAAAGTTGAGGTGTTTTCGGTTAGAAAGTATTGGAATTTCGCTTTAGCATACATATATCAGTTTGAAAAGAGTTTCCTTGGCGCTATTTGACGTCTCCTTAAGTCGGATCTCTGCTATCTCTTCTCAACCCGCTCACATAGTGCGGTTCATACCGTGGCTCACGTCAGCTTAAGCGGGATGTCCTAATAGGAGGTAGGATCTAGAGCTGACACCCTTCTTCTCTTCTACAAATGACGACGTGTAGTAATTTGGGTTTCCATGAAGATCAGGGTGCGGGTGCGTGGAGTCGGCAGCGTGGAATGTTTAGCTACGACTCGCTGGCGCCGATTCCTTACCGATTGTATGAACAAAAGAACTTGCCTTGAAGGCTTGCTATGCTACAAAGCTCGGTCGTCGTTTCTTAACTAAAAAGTGGCTCCACTCGAGGTTGGGTCCACTGTCGTTGTCGTAAGGTCAATCCATTGGAGGAGTCAGCCACGTGCAGTCGACAAGGAGGAGTCGGCCACGTGCAGTCGGCAAGGTGGAGTCAGCCAGGTATGGTCGGCAAGGAGGAGTCGGCCACGTGCAGTCGGTATTTCTTTTCGAGGTTTAGACATATTTGATCTTTAAACACTCGCAAAAAAAAGTTCCTGTTGTGCCAGCTTTCGATGCTTCCCTTGGACGTCACCTATTCCGCCGACTCTACGTTTTGGATGGCCAAAGGTATGACAGAAGAGACAATTTAAGTGCCTTAGTGGCCGCCGTCATCGTAATTTTTCTTATATTATCTTGGGATTATGTCATGCGCGGTGGTTTATGACCGGATCAGGTGGAGTCGGACGCATCAGGTAGATTAGTCAGCCGCATTGGGTGGATCAGTCGGCCAAGAGTTTCAGTGGCCGCGGTCTTCACGTCCATGGAGTTTTAGTACGTTTGAAAATTGCGATGTTGCCATTACTTCATTATAATAATGGTGGTGGTTTCAAAACCTGGTTTACACATTCGAATTAGGCGCAGAGTCCCATTGGCATGGGCACAGACGTGGAATAAAGCCTCCAGATAGAAATGTTCATCCTTTACCCAACCATGAAGGTTGAGTCGGCCAGACCTGTTAGGATGGAGGGACTCCATGTAGTTCAATGCTAAAGTTCAAAAATCTTTTATATTCTGAGCTACATTCTGATCTATGGGCCCACGACACCTATCCTTTGACTGGCGTAGAGGTGACCAATCCCCGGTCTTGGGTTCTCTGTTTTAATGAACCGTGCGAGGCTAATCAGTGTTTCAATTTATTGCTCCGCCATATTCGCTCTTGGCGGATGGCTGGAATAACGTTGGTTTTTGGAGTAGTGTGATGTAGGTCTTAAGACTAGCCACAATGGGGGTATCATAGGTGGTATCAAGCATGCCATGTTGGCAAAAAGCTGACGTGTCACTGCAATTAATGATGAGAGGTGATAGTGGTATCATAGGTAGATACCATAACATAACGGATTCCAATGCAAGATGAGTCTACAACCTAATAAATGCAGTAGTATATGATACCACACATATGTTACTACCCATTGTAGCACTAGTAACATAAACTAGTATCATATATATGATACTACTATATGATACTCCTCATTGTGACTAGTCTAAGAGTAAGTACAATAGGTACACCTCAGCTGGCTATATGCATGTCCACGTCATTTTAATCCTAGGTGGAGGGGAGAGAAGTGAGGAGAGAGAAGGAAGTCGGCACTTGGCATATCGCCCACTGCATCACACGAACCAAGGAACTGCAGCCTGCATGCAGCCGGCGGGAATGACCATTGCTGGCTCCAAGCATTTATTGCAAAGTTTTTATGTCTTGCATGTATATATCACAGTCAAAGTAAATTTTTGGTGACGTGGCAGTGTATGTAGCCGGTAACGGGCTACATTATTGTTCTTGCGCTAATATTACCAGATTTTATGAAAGTGTAGACGTGTTGCTACCAATGTTCACACATAAATGCAAAAAGGTACGTGTTGCTACCAAATGTTTACACATAAATGGAACTCGAGTTGCTAGGATTTGATGAATATTACAATAAATATTACAATGGTTACTTGGTTTCCATCAGAGATCAGAGCATTACATTGATATCATTAACGAAAATAAAAAATGATTCGCTACCCATGGTGGTGCGTACGCACCCCATGTAAAATGTCGATTCAAGCCGTATAAACCCATTTTGAGCTGGCTTTCCTAGTAGAACGTGGAACTCTGGTTTACAAAAGTGGTTTCAGAATTTTGGAAAAAACATATTTTCACCCAAGTCAACGACGTGTTGACTTTTGGACAAAAAGTCAAACTAGAGTTGCTTGGATGAAAAAATAATTTTTTCGAAATTCCGCAACCACTTTTGTACACCAGAATTCCACGTTCTACTAGGAAACCAAGCGGCTCCACTCGGCAGTCTTCTTCGCGGCCTTCTTCGGGAGGAATGGTCTTCTTAGGTGAGTCGGCGTTCTTCTTCGGTTTCTTCTTCCGGAGGAGCGACGAGTGGATGTACGGTATGACTCCCCCTTGCGCGATGGTGACTCCGGCTAACAGCTTTGTGAGTTCCTTGTCGGTCATATTGGCCATCATTAGGTCCCTAGGAGTGATGCATACCTTTTTGTTTTCCCTGGTAACGTTCCCGGCGAGCTCCAGTACTTCTAAGGAAAGGTACTCCAGGACAGTGGCGAGGTACACAGGAGCCCCTCTGCCGATTGAATATCGACCCTCCTTGAGGTACCGCCCAATGCGGGAGACCGGGAATTGTAGCCCAGCCTTGACGTATCTTGTCGCACGTTTGTTCGTGTGGTGGTTCGTCGCGCGGTTTGAAAACCGACGAGGTTCAATCTTTTTCTTTGTGGGCTTGGTTGCCGTTGGCCGGATTTTCTTGATTCGCCCTGTGGTTGACTTAGAGGTCATGGTAACGCAAGTGTTGAGAGTAGCAGGGGCTGGGAAGAAAAATGTGTGGTAGGAGGCAGTGGCAATGGTCGACTGAACAAGTATTCTTATTTATGCTCCCGCGTACGCCTATGTTTCTGACGGTTGGCGTCATGTGAATGCTTTTTCTTAGTCGGCAGAGCTTGCAAGCATGTGACTAGGTCACGAGGACATAATATAACAGACGAGTAAAGAACAGTGTTGTCGATAACGAGATCAGGCTAGGTATCACGATATCTAAGAACGAGTCTCAAACACGATAAGTATCGCCAGGAAAAAGGTTTAAGACTCGACGTCTAAGGTTCGATATTCGAGATGCACATGAACGGGTCTTGATCATGTCTGAAGTATTCTCGAACTGCTAGGGTTACACACTTAAGGGGAGCGACGCTTAAATTATTGGACACAGAAGAGTTATAAAGGAACGATGAAAACAATGACATTTTGCTTACTGGAGGTGAGCAGTTGCAAGTGAGGACAACTTTGTTACGCACAACATAAAGGAGAGTAGAAACTGAGCGTGACCCGATGAACTATAGAAAATAGTCAGCGGCGTCACATGCAAGGGAACTATCGTCGCGAAGCCTTTTTTACTTTCTCCACGTTCATGCCAATATGAGTGAATCAACATAACGAATCAGAACAGATGCAGAAAGTAATAATGTAAAAAAAAGATGGTGACCAAATTATAAAACAAATAGACAAAAATGATGGGTTCGTAGCATAGAAAACAAAAAAATTCCTACGGCCAAGACTCTAGGATCTAATCTAGTGGATGTAAGCAACGGGTAAGCCAAGCTCCAAGAGAACTTACCCTCGAAGACCGTAAGCGTTTCAAGATAATTCTCGTGGATGATGTAGTCGTTCACTCGCCGATCTCAAGATCGTGAAGATGTGCGCTGCAACGGGCAGCGCCTCCGTACTCGGTCACACGTACGGCTTGATGACGACCTCCGTTCCCTCGATCCAGCGGGGCAGCGGAAGTAGAAGATCCACCGGAAAACTCCAACAGCACGATTGTGTGGTGTGGTGGAGAACTAATCGGTCATGGCTTCGCCAAGTGGATGGCCGGAAGGTGGAGCAGCGGGACGAGGGAGAGAGAGATGACAACAAGTGTGTGGGGAGAGGGAGCTCTCACCCCTCCTTGTATAGAAGGGGGAGGCAGCCACGAAATTGGAGTGCCCCCACCTCTCACCTCATCATGTGAGTGGAGTCTCCACTCAACCCACTCATTCTCTCATCAATTCCCACTCAAAATTCCAAGGGTTTTTCTTTATTAAATAAAACAATTTTATTTTATTTTAATATTTATTAATTCTATTAACAAACATTAACACTTATCCCCTTGGTTTATTTGTTAATTCTATTAACAACCATTTGCAATTATCCCCTTGCACTATTTCAAAATTACCCGAAACAATTTCGGTGATGTCCAAACTTTTCTCCAATATTCCGTATCTTCTCAATAGCGTCGGCAAACCTTAAGTGTGTCACCCTACGGTTCTTGAATAATGTAGACATGATCGAGACACCTCTCCGATCAATAGTCAACAGCGGGACCTCGTGATCCGTAATGACTTCTAACACCCCAGGTATAAACCCAACCTGGAATGTTACCACAAAGCACTAACGTCTACCAAGCATAGAACATATTCGAAAATTGGACAGAGTTTGCCTTGTATGTAAGGGCATCCTGGACAAGAAATTGATACGAATCTGATAACTAAACAGGTCAAATAACTAAACATGTCACGGCTTGAAAGAAACATCCACAGTTCCGAGATAAAAACATTTTTTATCTCGGCTAAACAATGCAGAATAAGCAATTATTATACAATGGTTGATCAACTAAGTATTTTGTGAAATTGGGTGATGTGCTCAAATTATGTAGCGGTGCTACCTCGTGCCCCACGTTTGCCGCTTATCTAGTACCTGAAAACCAAATGAAAAGCAAGGGTGAGTACAAAAGTACTCAGCAAGTACATTTAGAGCCACAAGAACAATAACGAATAATCAACCACATGAAAGTACACTGATAATCTCCTTTATGAACTAGAAGAGTGAAACCGAATATTTGAATTGTTGCCCGGACTAGCCCACGAGCTGACAGTTCTCACCGAACTTTATCGGAGTAGCCACTCGGGACAGTTTCTCACCGGACCAACAGAAAGGTTAGCCATCAGACTAGCCCACAAGCTGACAGTTCTCACCGAACTCTATCGGAGTAGCCGCTTGTGAACAGTTGCTCACCGAGTTAGCTATGAAGTTAAGAAAGTGAAATGTCTCTGAACATGGACAAAGGTAATCGAATCGAAATTACTGAATAAGTATGAAGTGAACCAACTGAACAAGGAACATCAATCAGTGAAAGCAATCAGTTGAACCGTCACACCATGGACGAACATAGAGAACAGCGGTTCGTCATTCACTTGCCTTTACCGATAGCGAAGACGTTGATTGGGGATCCCACACCCTTGAAGCTTGAAAAGGGAAATCAGACAGGGGAGGTGAGAATCCTCTCTTCTTCTTCTACTTTCTCCTCCTCTTCTTGTTCCTTCTTCTTCTTTCTCAAGAACAGGTCCAAGAACTGCCCTTGGGGGAGGGTAGAACGTGCGGCTCCTGGAGAGATTAGGGGGAAAGGGGAGAGGATGGGAAGGTGGAGGGAGGGGGCGCCATGGGAAAGGAGAGCTCACGGGGTGGAGCAAGGGGAAAATGAGTGAGCTGTTTGGAGATAGGGATGAAGTGCTCACGGTGGAGGAAGAGATAAAGATGATGGCTGCCTTTTTATTTTGATTAAAATATATTTCGAAATGTCCAAATAATCATAGCCGTTGAATGTATAAAACCATAAAAGATGCATCCGGAGTCCGGTTTGGGCAAACGAGTAGTCCATTTCGACTATCTCGATGAGCCTGACACATCTATGGACTCAGATAGTTGAGAATAGATTTTTTGAAAGTTCACATGAAGCTGACTACGAAAGGAGTATGCAAAGCCGATGACAAGAACCCTGATGAAAATATCCAATAAATTATGGGGTATTACATGACTCCTACACATTCACGATGAATCTTGTGATCGCGTGAACCAAAAACGTAGTAACCAATTCCTTTTGTTTCGCGATATATTACTTGTCCGAGATCCGATCATCGGTATCGACCATACCTTGTTTGATCTCGTTTCTTGATAAGTTCTCTTTACTCGTTCCATGATATGACATTCTTGTGACCTAGTCACGTGCTTGCAAGCGGTGTCAATGTGATATCACCGAGAGGGCCCAGAGCATATCTATTTGTCATCTGGATGAACAAATTCCACTCTTGATCCATGAGCCTCAACTAATACTTTCAGTGTACCCAATGCCACCTTTATAATCACCCTTTCACGGTGTGACGTTTGATGTCATCAAAGCACTCATCCGGTGTTAGTGATTGACATGATCTCATGGTCTAAGGATTATAGTCACTTCGTATGTGAGAGATATAACAATGTAAACTTAATGACTTGATCGCATTGCTATACTTACTTTGGGTGTATGTTCATCACATCATTCTCCTAATGACATGATCCCGTTATTAACAACATCCAATGTTCATGATCAGGAAACCTTAATCATCAGTTAATCAACGAGCTAGTTCAACGAGAGGCGTTACTAGGAACTCTTACTTGTCTATTAGTCACACATGTATTAACGTTTCCAATTAATACAATTCTAGCATGAGAAATAAACCTTTATCATAAACACGGAATAAGATAATAACCATTATTATTTCCTCTCGGGCATATTCCTTTCAGTCTCCCACTTGCACTAGAGTCAATAATCTAGTAAATAAGTAAGCACATAACACCTATGGCATTCCAGTGTTATTACCATGCTTCGCATGTGGTAAACTTCATCATAAGATCTGACATGTTCAGTTCCATTTGTATTTGCACGTCTTAGCGTCTACACGCATCACTCATTCTCTAATGAGATGGCTTTGTATATATTTGTTCAACCGGTGAGACCTTAATTCCTCAGCTTAAACTAATGTTACCAACATTCTGAAAATGTAGCTTCATAGTGTTAGCATTCTTGGAAATTCACCAAGTTCAATAAAGAACTCCTTGACACAGAAATACTTTTATTTGCTGTCAACACAACGATATACTTGCCTTTGTTGTAGTATTCATCACAATATACTCTAATTTTGAAACTCATTCAGAACCAGTATGGAACTTTCTTCCAACCTATTGTGCCACCCTTCAACACATATTTAACCGAGATAGACTTTGGATAGATGACAAGACTATTTGTGTAACATATTACAACGAATGGTTTGTCATTAATGAATAGGAAAACACATCCTTACTTTTTCCCCAAAAACTTAAGGATCTTTCCCACTATAGTTCAATCATCATATGAATTATCCTAGTATAACACTTTATAGCATAGGACTTATCTGGCTGTGTACATATCATGGAACATATGACTTAGAAATCTCCATTTCAATTTTGCTCATCATGTGTCAAAACACTTGATATTGCTCATTACTTTTCCATGCGGCAAGAACCCTTTCTTGTTGTTTCGATATTGACTTACTTCAATACTTTATCTATGTACTTTGGCTCAATCATATGAGGCGCTTAATCCATCTCTATAGATATTGATGCCTAACATATTGTTTAGCCTAAGCCTTTCATCAATATGAAATCTTAACCGTGTTAATTTTAAAATACATATTTTCCAACCAACTATATGTCATCTACATAAAGTATTAGAAATATGTCTTAGCGCTCCCACTTAATTTCTTGTAACTTTACAAGTATCTTCACTAAACACGATGAAATCAAACTCTTTCGATAACTTCGTTAAAGTAAAGATTCCAACTTCGTTATGCCCATTTCAACCATTGAAGTTTGCATACTTTTCTAGAAACCTTTTGAATTTTACAAAAACTCATAGACTATGTCACGTACACATTCTTGATCAGCCTTCCTCGAGAGGAAAGTTATTTTGTTATTCAACTGTCATATCAGAATATGTAACTTTTCTAGAACCATCCGTAAAGAAGAAAGTATCACTACGGAAGATCAAAATCTTTTCGTAGTCAACTCTTTAAACTTTGTCACAAACACCTTTTCGACAAGTTAAACTTTCAATGGATGAAAACATCCATGTCTCTTTGCTAAATAGACCCGTTTGTAATTGTGAGGATTCAAGCCTTCCGAAATGATTTCAATTCACATACGGATACTATCTTGGATATAATGACTCATAGCCAATTTACGAAGCCAGGGCCCATCGTTTGCTTCCTTTGTAATTTGCAGGTCTTTGTTGTCAAAACAACACTTCATTCTCAAACCACAAATTGGTGTAAGTACAAAGTTTTACGACCTTCATGGTTCAGTTTGCAAACTCGTTCGAAGTTACTACAACACATGTAGTGTCCTCCACTTAGTCAAATTAGGAAACTCTAGAACAACTTCTAGTGCTGCGCTACTCTTGACATGATAACGATGATTCTCTAATCTCATCGAGCTGCACTGTCCTCCCACTCACTTCTTTCGCAAGAACAAACTTTCTCGAGAAATCGACCCTTTCTGACAAACAACATTTGTCTTAGGTTTGGTGATAGGATAAATACCCAACAAATACTTTGGGATAACCTTATAAACATATATTTATCAGATTTTGGTTGTAAACATTTTACACATGCTATGCATACCAAAATTTAAGAAAAGACAATTCAGGTCACTACCCAAGCCATAACATGTATGGTGTCAATTTCAACAGATCACGATGGCGCTCTTTTCAGTGTAAAAGCGGTAGTCTCTAAAGCATAAACTACAAAAGCTAATGGCATTTTATTTATCTTACCATGTCTAACAAGGTTCGGTCATGTCTCTCGAATACTCCATACTTCTATGGGTTTTTCAGGAATGATAAGTTGCAGAACAGTTCTGTAACTCCTCAGATGTTCTGCTAAACTTGTAACTCAAACTTTATCCTTTATGATCCAATCATAAATACTCTATTCTCTTGTTACGGTGATTTTTCACTTCATACCAAAAATATTTTGAACTAATTCAAAAATGTCAAACTCCCTTCTCATTAAATAGATATACTCATGTATCTACTCAAATCATCGGTGGAATTTTATGAAGAGAAATTAATCCACCACTCACGGCTACACATAATGGACCATGTACATCAATATGTATAATCTCCACTAATTTAGTCGTCCATTCTACTTTGGCCTATGAACGGAGTTTTAGTCATCTTTTGGAAGAGGTCTCACAAGTGTCAATTTATTCAAAAACAAAAATGACTCCGAAAGTCCATCAACATGGAGTTCCTTCATGTTTTCCTTTCCATTATGAACTAAAACGGTGGTGTCACAACTTAAGTGAAATTCTTTAATTTTATGTCTTGCGACGTTTAGCATTTAGCCTTATAGATGTTTATTTTACCAACACAATTTATATTAACTCATCCATCAATTATGGAACATGGTCATAGTTTGAACAAGTCATTGTTCTCACAAAAATCAGGAACAAAATAACAACTTATTTGTCGGTGTACGGGAAGAGGGGGACCCCTCGTACGCCGGTCGCGCGCCCCGGGTGAGCTCACGTCGCCCCCACAGAGTCGACACCGTGCCCCGAGGAAGTCTCGGGAGGGGACCCCCGGGGGAAACCCTTCTTCCGCGGGGAGAGCAAGCCCGAGAACTATCCCGTCCGGGAGGCGAGAACCAAGCACGTGGCGGAAGATTCCTGCTCGGCCACCCGGGAGAGGTAACTTTGCAGGGAAGGAAGCGCAGCGGGCGTCAGGGGTCAGACAGCATGGGCCTGCTGCCTGGCGCAGGCGGGACATCGACAAGACCCGACGCGCCATCCCATCAGGGCAGGCGCAGGGTTCAGCATGGTGCCTGAACCACGGACAAGACTGGACCGACCGTCGCCTCGGCCCCGGCGTAGGCAGCGGCATGGAGGACAGCGCGGCACGGGCGGCGCCACGAAGACGGGAGGGAGCTGCCACTTGGTGCAGCGGTGCGACGCGTGCCATGGTGGCGGGCTTCCAGCGCGACCCCCTGTGGTTTCCCCTTGCAGTATAAAAGGAGGCCCAAGGTCGAGGAAGAAGGGAGGAGACACCATAGCCAGCAGACCCTCTCAGCTTAGACACTCAGCTCGGGGGCTTGACGAAGCCACCTCGGAGACCTTTCCGAGGTGGAACTCGGAAAGTTCCCAAGTGTAGACGAGAGGGCTGCGGGCAGCACTTTGTACTCATCACCCACCATCAATCAAGCCAGACAAGCAGGACGTAGGGCTTTACGCGGCGACGCGGCCTGAACCTAGGTAAAATCTCGTGTGTTTGTGTTCGTGCTCGAGGACTGACTTCGAAGCACCTCGCGCCCTTCTACCGAACAAACAGGGGGTGTTTGCCATCCCCGGTGTCTGTGTTTCGATACACGACATCTGGCGCGCCAGGTAGGGGCGGCGCTCGTGCTCGAACGTCGGCACCCAGAGCTCAAGACAACGCGCCTGGGGACTCTCCAGCTAAGGCGATGGCTAGAGAGGACCCAAAGATATCCAGGAAAAAGAGGCTGCGGGAAGAAGCCCACCTGACCAAGACTGTCCCGTTAGGAGGACCCGATGATCACACGGTGACCATCGGGGCATGCCTTTCGAGAGGACTCGAGGCGGCGCTCATCGCTTTCCTGAGGGAAAACGCAGACGTCTTCGCTTGGGAGTCCTTGGACCTCCCCGGCGTGCCGCGGGAAGTCGTCGAACACCACTTGGTGGTGTGCCCCGACGCCCGCCCTGTGAAACAGAAGGTGCGGCGGCAGGAGCAGACCGGCAGGATTTCATCGTCGAGGAAGTCCACAAGATGAAGAAGGCGAAGATCATAAGGGAAGTAATCCACCCCACTTGGACGGAGAACCCAGTGATCATGCCGAAGGTCACCGGGCAGAAAAGATTCTGCGTGGACTTCACGGACCTCAACCGGGCCTGCCCCAAGGATCCCTTCCCGCTGCCACGAATCGACCAGATCATGGATTCCACAGCAGGATGCGATCTGCTATGTTTCCTCGACGCCTTCTCCGGCTACCATCAGATCAAGATGGCCCGGGAAGATGAGGAGAAGACGGCGTTCATCACGCCGGAGGGATGCTACTGCTTCACCAGTATGCCCTTCGGATTGAAAAACGCCGGCGCCACCTTCCAGCGAACCATGCGCGCCTGCTTGGGACCTCATGGGGAGGAACGTGGAAGCTTACATCGACGACATCGTTGTGAAGACAAGGCGGCAAGCAACCCTGATCGACGACTTGCGGGAGACCTTCGCCAACCTGCGGAGGATCCAACTCAAGCTCAACCCCCGCAAGTGCGCCTTCGGAGACCCCTCCGGGAAGCTCCTCGGATTCCTGGTGTCGCACCGGGGAATTGAGGCCAACCCCGAGAAGATCAGGGCCATCGAGGCCATCCAGGCCCCTCAAAGGGTCAAGGATTTTCAATGGCTTAACGGCTGTGTGACGGCCCTGGGGCGCTTTATCTCCCGCCTAGGAGAGCGGGCGCTCCCCTTCTTTAAGCTGCTCAAGACCAAGGGAACCTTCCAATGGAGCCCAGAAGCCGAGAAAGCCTTGCAAGACTTAAAAAGATACTTGTCTTCGCCCCCAATCTTGGTCGCCCCCGCCCCGGAGGAGCCTCTGCTCCTCTATGTGGCAGCCACCGACCAGGTGGTGAGCGCAGTTCTGGTGGCGGAAAGGGAGGAGGCCGCCCGCGGATCCACGGGCGGACGAAAGCTGGTGCAGCGGCCGGTGTATTTCGTCAGCTCTGTGCTGCGAGATGCACGGGAACGCTACCCCCAATCCAGAAGCTGTTGCTGGGTGTACTACTTGCGTCCCGCAAACTGAGGCACTACTTCGAGGGGCGCACGTCACCGTGGTAACGTCGTACCCTTTGGAGCGGGTCCTCCATAACGCCAGCGCCACGGGAAGAATCGCCAAGTGGTCCACCGAGCTGTCAGGGTTTGACCTACGGTTCGCGAACACCACGGCCATCAAGAGCATGGCCCAGGCCAACATCGTCGCGGAATGGACCCCGACCCCCATCCGGGAAGAAGAAGCCCAACTGGCCTTCCCGGAAGAGACCCCGGGCGATGGTACGTGTACTTCGACGGGGCCTTCTCCTATGAGGGTGCAGGGGCTGGGGTACTCATCGTGTCGCCCACCGGGGAGCAGCTGAAGTACGTCGTCCAGATGGACTTTGACCGGGGCTGGCCTCCAACAACACTGCGGAATATGAAGGGCTCCTCGCGGGGCTGCGGGCGGCGGCCGGACTCGGAATCGGATGCGTCGTGGTGCGCGGGGACTCCCAGTTGGTAATCAATCAGGTAACCAAAGAATACAATTGTCCTTTGATGCAGGCTTACGTCGATGAGGTCCGCAAGCTGGAGCGACGGTTTGACGGGATCCAGATGGAACATATACCCCGAGCGCCGAACGGAGTTGCTGACGAGCTGTCCAAGATGGCGGCCCAGAAAGAGCCCACACCCCCGGATGTGTTCGTTGAGCGGCTCACCCAGCCGTCCGTCAACACAAGCTCGGGGCCCGGGGGGGATCGCCCCGAGGGGCCCGGGAGAAGGGGAATCCAGGGAAGTAGCAGTGGTCGGGCCCGTGGAGTGCTCGCGGAGCCTGAAGATCCCGGGTGGGCCGCAGAGCTACTCCAGTACTTGCGACACCAGGGGCTCCCGGACGACGATCAACAAGCCGAACAGATAGCTCGGAGGGCCAAAATGTATGTCCTCATAGATGGAAAGCTATACCGGCGAAGGGAGTGTGGTGTAAAGCTCCGGTGCATCTCGAGAAGCAGGGGCGGACCCTCCTGGCTGACATCCACCAGGGCCTGTGCTCGAATCACCTCGCGGCGCGGGCCTTGGTAGGTAAGATGAATAGTTAAGAAAGAAAACCTTCCTAAAAATACTCCAGTCCATAGTGACTTCTTCATCTAAAGACCTGAACCAAATACGAGCATTACCAAATAAAGACAGATATAACAGCTTCCTTTTACCTGATCTTCAGAAATACCAGGAAGTCTAAATAAACCACATATAGCCTCAATTGTTTCCATGTGTTCACGTGCAGATTTAGTTCCATCTCCTGTAAATGGATTTTTCATAACTCTTTTAACATGACCAACGGGAATTTTATATCCCACTTAAGTATCTCAGGCACAGTAATTTCAACAGTTTTAGGAGCATAAGCACTTTCATATAGAGCAAGATGGAGCGAGGCACGATTCATAAATGCCATAGTAGCAATGAGATAAAAAGTAAATAAAATTCACCTTTCAAGTTTCCTTACCAAACTTCTTACCAATAGCGCTACGCTCCCCAGCAACGGCGCCAGAAAAGTATCTTGATGACTCCCAAGTGCAGGAGATCAATTGTAGTACCTTTCGAATAGAAAAGGTTGTCGAACCACGAGGAGCTGAATTTATTGGTTATTAGAGATGATAAATAGACAATAAAAGATGCAAGTGTTTTTGGTATTTTCGATTGTATAATTGCAAGACAGCGACAATACAGCAGGTAAATGGTAACAAGTAAAAACTCTCTAAGAGAGAGAAAGCCCAATCCTCTATGTGTAAGAGGACAAGCTCAAGTGATGT
Organism: Poa pratensis; assembly: GCA_947311845.1. Classification (NCBI taxonomy): domain Eukaryota; kingdom Viridiplantae; phylum Streptophyta; class Magnoliopsida; order Poales; family Poaceae; genus Poa; species Poa pratensis. The sequence goes on along the minus strand of CAMZMU010000061.1, from coordinate 4,161,305 downwards.
GTAACTTATATGTGGAAAACGTTCCCGAGGGCGGCATGGATATTGCTAGGCATATAGATTTATTAAACAACACGTTGAATATCTTGTCTAGTTTTAATCTTCTTCGGACGGAGCTATTATTAGGTACAGCTAAATAAATAGACTAAACCCCTTATGATGGATCATGTGGACAATTAAATGACAGCACAAGAATTATTAAGATATAAAATCCCACCATGGAATTATGCTCTAGGTCCCCGATACTAATACCCCGTAAAGTAACTTAATGATTCGGTCTCAGGCTTTCGTGTCCTCCCAAGTCTCCCTCACGCCATTACACTACGGTGTTCTCCTATGAGCTCATATAGGTGAAGTGTTGTGCAGTCGACGTTCGCACAAGACCATCATAGAATCACACAAAAAGATAAACACTAGACAAAATACCAACACATGTCATATATAAATCATTGCCAATTCATCCTATGCCCTCAGGAACATACGGGAACTACTCACAACGTGCAAACATGGTGATGATCAGTGGCATAAATGGTACAACACAATCTGAAAATATAACTTCACCACCAAATAATGACAAGTACTCAATCACAAATATGAATAGTAGCACAAGACAAGTATCTAGGGTATAGCAACTCTCAAACTACGAGGGGGACGAGTTGATCACGTAGATGATGATGGAGATGGTGATGGTCTTGGTGATGGTGATGATGTAGAGGCCTCCTCCCACGCCAAGGAGGAGAGGTGATGATGATGACGGTGATTTCCCCTTCTCCGGAGCTCCGGAGCAGCAGGATCTGATCCCCCTGGAGGGAATCAGGAGTTTCACCGCCGCGGCCTCGGATGGACTTGGAAAAATTAGGGCGTTACTTTTCGGGCGAGACGGAGACCTCGTTAAAAAGCCCCAGGCGAGGAAGTGCCCGAGGCTCCATTTGGTGGGTCCCACGCGGTCAGGGAATCTGGCCGCGTGGGCCCACCCATTTTGGGCCTCGTGGCCTTCCTCGCTTGCTTCTTCTTCCCTCTGGTGTTCTCCCGAAGAAAAACCAGCTGTGCAATTTTCCTTTTATTAATTGGGCCTTCGTAGCTCCTGAAACAATAAAAACACGAAAAAGGAGGTTTTCTGCCTCCCAGAAATTAAATACTAAAAATAGGGACTTTGTAGGAAAGTCCCCTAAATCATCTAAAACATGTAAAAACAATGATATAATAATGCAAATAACATCCTAATATGGTGGTATAAGTGGTATAGATGATGATATAAAATGCACGTATCAGGGCGCTGCCGGCGTGGTCTCCATCTTCTCCAGTGGCTTCTCCACCGTCTCCATGATGAAGAGGGAGTAGTCCACCCCTGGACTATGGGTTTGTGGAAGTAACTTATGTATCTCTCCTCTCTTGAGCTTCACTAATTAGTACCGTATGAGCTGCTGAACATGATTACGGTCATCTATGTAATACCTTTGTGGTGGATCTTTTTATGAGTTAATATATGTTTGAGATTGCAATAGTTTTGTTTCAGTTATGAAAGTAGATGCATATTATGTACCCCGTTCTTGTGTACTTGTTATGATCAAGCTGTGTATGAGAGCGTGTGAGGGGGAACGTGTGCATTAGTTGGAGTAACGGGGGGTGGCTAGTGCGGTGAACGTGAGAGAAAGTTCTGCGATCCACTTGGGTTTTTACCTTACTTTGTTGCCTCACTAGGGATAAAGAAAAATACCTTGCTACCGGAGATGTGGGTGTGACCATTGCCACTACTCCATGACTAGATCTAGCATGTTCTTATTTTAACTTCATGTCATGAAACATAATGCTATGCTCTGATTTATCTTAATTACTAAGGTGTTATGATTTAGTTCGCATCTTGGTGGAGTATAAGAGAGATTAATAAACAAAAGATCTCTATGTTAGGACGTGATGCCCATATAATTAGTAACTTGTCATGAAACCTTTTTGTTGCAATCTCATATGTTAATTCTAGTGTTCCATTGTCTACCACTTTATTAAAGAGAGAGTGCATTTGTGAAACCATGAACCCGGTCCATTTTTAATCATAAGAAACACCTTTCCAACAACTTTTATCCATTTTCCATTTTCTGCCATTTAAAAATCCGAAAATACAAAAACACTTTTACATCTTGCATTCACAATACAAAACCCAAAAATATCATCCATCATTATTTCCACCATCCTTGCATATTTATTTATCATCATTGCATATTTATTTACTGTTGTGCATTCATTTTATCTTGATATCATTCTCACACCTTGTGCTTGACAACCACTTGGTGAGGTTGAGGGCCAAAACAATTTACTTTGTTTTGTAGGTTTTCAAGAGAAGGATAAGAAGATAAATCTTTCACTACTGATTCCCCGAGAGTTCGATATTAAACCCTCGAGTCACCCCTCGTGGGGAAAACCGTCTTTCCTATACTATACACTCTGCACTTGGAGTCTCAACCTAACCCATATTCTTTTGACGCAGGTAACTACGTCAAGGGCCATCAAGACAGTTTTCTGGCGCCGTTGCCGGGGAATCATTGCTGTAAAGGTTTATCCAAGGGTATCTCACAACAAAGTCAACTTCATCACCAACTTGTGCAAACACCTAAGCTTGGGGAGGTTGCACCTACGTGAGCATCATCTTATCCATCTTTACCTTCAAAGCATTTTTTTTTTTTGTTATTGTCTTGCATATCATATTTATATTTCGGTTTGCATTTTTATTTTCAGTTTTGCATAAAAAATTAAAAAACACATAAAAACTTGCAAAAATGGGAGAAAGAACTAAGTTGTGTGATTACACAAACACTCCAAATGATCAATTTATTGCTAGGCCCATTGCCACACCTGAGATAAATGCTGATAGTTATGAAGTAAGTCCTAGTTTGTTGAACTTGATAACTAGGGAACAATTTGGCGGTAGTGCTATGGAGGATGCCTCTATGCATCTTCATGATTTTGTTGAAATATGTGACATGCAAAAGTTTAAAAATGTGGAAAGTGATATTCTAAAACTGAAGTTATTTCCTTTCTCACTTAGAGGAAAAGCTAAAGAGTGGTTGCATTCATTACCTACTGGTAGCATTAATTCTTGGGATGATCTAAAAGAAGCTTTCATTAAGAAATATTATCCTCCTGTTAAAATTTTGCAAAATAGAAACAATATTCTTTCTTTTAGGCAAAATGAAAATGAACATGTTGCCATGGCTTGGGATAGGATAAAACTTATGCTTAGAACTTGTCCATCACATGGGGTCGAATGGACCATATTACACTCTTTTTACAATGGTCTAAATTACATGTCTAGAAATATTCTTGATTCCGCTGCTGGAGGGGCTTTTATGGGAAAAACTATAGTAGAAGCTAAGAACATATTGGAAAGTATTTTGCAAAACTATAGTCAATGGCATACTGATAGAGCACCTAATCCATCTAAGAAAGTAAACTCCATAGAAGAAACAAATGATTTGTCATCTAAATGGACACTATTCTTGCTTTCATTAATAAACAAAATATTGAAAATGTGCCTTTGCAAGAACTAGTTGGTAATAATCCTGAAAATGTTGATGTTAACTTCATTAGGAACTATGGTAATAATGGGTATGGTAACAACAATTATAATTCCTATAATAAAGCCCCATATGTTCCCAACAACCGTCCTTCTATTCCATATCCTAATGCTAGTGATAATAATTGGAAGCCTATGCCACCACGTAATGATAATTTTGAGGCTAATAAAATTCTTATGGAACAAGTTGCTAGTCATAATACCATGATACAAGAGTTGAATAAGTCTGTTGCTTCTATTAGTTCTGATATTAAAGGCTTACAACTCCAAACTGCAGGACTAGACAAAGCCTTGTCAAAACTAGCTGATAACCAAGCCACTTTATTGAGTATGTCTGCAGGGAAACCACAAGCACCACCTATGGTTGGAATGAATTCTATTAATATTGCTGAAAATGTTCCTCTTACTTTGGAGGAAACTCTTAATGAATTATTGAACTATCCTGAATATTTGTTGCCATTTATGTCTCAACTTGTTGGATTAAAAGAAGAAGTTAACGAAACTGAATATGATGAATCTCTTCTGTTAATTGAGTTAGAGAAAAAGTTGAGGAAGTTAAAATGCTTAGTGAAGTCAAGGAACCATTGCTTGACTTAGAGAATTGTAGCTTGCATGAATTAATATCTATCTTACAAAAATTTGCAAGTGATCCTTCCATAATGTTAACCAAGCAGGTTTTGGTTCTTATATTGCTAATCATGTTTTAAAAGAAAAGATTGCTAGGTACAACCAAGAAGCTATGATACCACCTAAGCTTGGGGATATATGGATTCCCAAAGTACTAGTAACCATTGGAAAAGAGACACATGCAGATCTAGGATCTAGTGTCTCTGTTTTATCTAAAGAATTATATGAAGTTCTTGAATTAAAGAATCTTGAAAAATGCTCTATTGAACTTGCACTTGCTGATGATTCCATTAAACATGCTTTAGGAAAAGTAAGTGATGTTATGGTAGAGTTGCATATGACATTTGTACCTGTTGATTTTCTAATCATGGATATGGGGAATAAAACCTCTAGTCCAATTATTCTTGGAAGACCTTTTCTTCGTACCACAGGTGCTATCATTGATTCAAAAGAAGGGAATGTGAAGTTTCAGTTTCCACACAAGAAGTGCATGGAACACTTCCCAAGGAAGAGGGACACATCAAAGTTCAAGCTCCCTCATGAGCTTCGTCCACAATAAATATCAAGTAAGAAGCCTAGCTACATGGCTATAAAGAAAGCGCTTTACGGGAGGCAACCCGGTTGTTTTTATTTTTGATTTTCTTTGTGTCCTCTTGCTGTAACAAGAGACTTAGTTTTTAGTTTTGTTTCTGGAATTTTTAATAAAGTGCCAAGTTTTACCTATTTTGGTTTGAAAAAGTTGCTATTTGCATTCGGAGATTTTATTCCAGCACGAATCTGTGCACGGTATGATTTTTAATTCCTATTCTGTAACTCCGAATGAGCTGATATTTGAACTGTAGTTGCAACTTTTCATCCTCTGTATGCATGAATTTTTTCAGAATTTTTCGACATATTTAAGTAGGGTAGAAAAATACGTTTTGCTGCTGCTGTTTTTCTGGACAGATTCTGTCCCATTTTGTTTGATGCATTCTTTGAACTTTTAACTTGAATCTTTTTGATCCAATTGAGTTTATAAGTAGGCATACAACATTATACACTTTCTGGACATTCATATGAATTTTTGTTTAAGGATTTATGCAGCAAGCAATTCGTTTGTCTATCACTACTAATGTCGCCCCACAGAAAAGAAATGGGAGAAACGGTGTTTTGAAGTTTTTTCACAGGGATTAGAGGAGATGCACCAAGAGCTATCCAAGGATGGTGAAGACCATAAGCTTGGGGATGTGAAGACAACCCCACTGGACCAACACACTCTCGGTTTGCACACGTCTAACTTCTGTTTTTCGATCAATGCACTTTATCGCATAAACTTGGAGCGTCTTTTATTTGCTTTTTATTTCGGTTTGATTTTTGTTTGTCTTGAGACCACCACTATCATTTATATATGAGAGAGCTACTGGAAATTTGGGTTGAATTAAGTTGGATGCTATTAAAAAGATTGGGAAAGGGATGTTTGAGTTGATTCAAAAAGATACATATAGTTGCATGATTCATATGCTTTTAATGAATATTAATTTGCAAGTGTTTTATCAAGAGCTATCTTTTATTCATGTTTTGATGCTGAATGTTACTTTACTTTGTTTAACATGGATTGGTTAGTTCTATGGACACTTATGCATGCATTTAGACGGTCAACTTTCTCCCTCTTGCTAGCCCAAAAATTCCAACAAGTAAAAACTTGTTTTCCAACACCTTCAACCAAAGTTTTTCCAGTGAGTCCACCATATCTACCTATTAGCTTTATGCTATTCCGAGTATGTTTATCATGTTATTTTGTATTATCTATACTTCTGAATTAAAATGCTTATGTTATTGATTGTTATGGGAAAAGTTGGTTAAAGAGCTCTCACGAACTTGATGCACACCTTACTTTTATTGCACTTAATAAACATGACCCATTGTGATTAAAATTATGAAGTTGTGAGCTTGACAAGAGTCTTGGTTGGGAGTTAGCTCATATGTGCTGTCACATGGCAAGCTTTCAACGTGCTCTTTATATTTGTTGATATCATGTACTTTTGTTTATGGATGCTTATCATGGTGCCAAATAAATGTGGAAACTTAGTGAGTTTAATGAGTTTGTATAAATGGCTAGAGAGACGCCTGGGCCGCTAATCTAAGCCATGCATCATTCATGGTGGAAATTTACTTACATGCTATGGTGAACCTTCAGTGATGCACCCCACAATAAAAAGCTATACCAATAGTAAATAAAAAGGGTGTGGAGATTGTTCATTTTGTTTGTTTGTCTTGTCATTTTGACATGGGCTTGTTCCATGTCCTGGGCAAGAGGTACCCCAGTTGACGCTCTTGATGACGCTATTATATTACTTACAATGACCTAACTTGAACTTGCTTTTTGTCCCAAGTTGAGTAACACCGTGGTGTAGGTACTCGTATTCACGGGGCATGAGACATTCAACCCATACTTTGTCAAGCATACTACTCATATTTGCTTTCACTTTAAACTTTAACCATTCAAGATGCTATGATAGGGGTAATGAGAGCTT